>CM061354.1:70948076-71613076 GCA_030867105.1 Liasis olivaceus
AGTCGTTAGTTATATGTAATTGTAGAAGCTTTTACAAAATTCTGAATGCAAACATATTAGAAACTGGTCTAAAAATGGGGATGGATGGGAATCAAAGTGAAGCAGTTAGGAAAAAGGTTTAAATCGCCTCACCCTAAATATAAAAGTGGAAGTCTTCCTTGAGCCAAGCTCAGTTCCTGGTAATTACTTCGATACAACCATACAAAGTTCTTGGCAACCGTATAAAGCTCATCAGTGTCTTCTTCTTCAGCATCCCAGATCTAGCCTGCAGCACCAGGATATTGTGGCCGTCTCACATCCAAGTAGTAAGCAAGCTTGGCTCTCCTTTGTTACAGTTGTACTACAATCCCAATAAGGAACCCCAGACATTTATCTGAAAAGGATAAATGTGGATGGAGGGATGGGTGAAAATATGCCCTACAGCAGCATACTTCAAGGTAACTTTCATGTATAGGTTTTCTACTGTGTTCACCGCCTTCGAGGTAACTTTCAGTATGACTTCATTTCCTTCAATATAAGTTTCATCTCATGTCTTGAAGATAACTATGTTTCTCACTATCGACCTTCATTTTTTGGAATAACTTGTTTGATTAAGGGATTTAAAGATATTTATTTACTTATTTATTTACTTATTTTTCAAATTTGTCACCGCCCGTCTCACTGCAGAGACACTGGGTGGTTGAAAGCTTTCCCAGAGTTCTGGCCCTTTTTTAGGTTGATCCTAAGAATAAGATTGATTGATTGATTGATTGATTGATTATGTGCCTTTAAGTTGGTATCAACTGTTAGCAACCACATAAATAGAATTTCTCCAGGATGATCTGCCCCCAGCCTGGTCCTTTAAGTCTTCCAACAGTATACCCATCACCACCCACATAACTGAGTCCATCCACCTTGTTGCTAATGTCTCCTTTTCTTTCCTTCCACATTTCAAGAAAAAATATTGATTACTATTTTTTCTTACTAGCTGCCCCTACTTATTCTGCATCGAGTGTTACTTGAGATCTCTCTAGCCCTAATCAGAATGCTGTTTTATTTTCTTTTATATAGCTTTAGCTTTGTTGTGCACTGCCCAGAGTTGCCTGTGGTGAGACGGGCAGCTATATAGATTGATTTAATAAATAAATAATAAATTAAATACATATTACCTTGTGAAGCAGAAAAGATACATAAAACTAGGAATGGTTTGAAGCTGATATAATGTAATTCAGGAGATGTTAAGCCTTTGTATGCCTATAACTTTTTTTTTTTTTTTTTTTGGAGATAAAGGCCACGATGATCTCTGACACAAGTTCAACGGCTGGGAAATTATACCTCTCCATATACAGTATATACACTCCCAGGATACTATTAGGTCAATCTGATACCAAGCATTGGACTGGTCTTTTGTTCTCTCAAGTACACTATTGTCTTTTTAGCACCATCCTCATTACCTCCTAGTACTGCCCTCATTAGCTCACTTACTTATATTGTGTTGCTATATTCAAATATGTTGCTGCTACAGCCAATTCTATGCATATTCTAATTTACATAACTCTATAGAGAGGGAGTTGCATCCCCACTCTTCGTAGGTTGGTCAGTCCTTCACTGGCCACCTATCCATTTCTTGCACAACAAAGTCATCCATAAAGATTCTTGCTGTACTTCTTGTTGATGCTAATGAAGCGCAGATTCTTTTCCCACCCTACCGGATGACACGCATCTTCCTTGGCAATGTTACTGGGCCAATACAGGATCAGAACTGCATTTTTTAATGGCTGTAAGCCACTGTGAGAGCCGGTGTGAAGAGAAAGCAGGGGTAAGCCTGCAGTAATAAACAAATAAAATAAATAATAAATCATTCAGCCAGCCAATGTTTTTCATGTATAGGCTTTCTACTGTGTTCACTGCCTTTCAACAATCTGCTTTGTGCAATCTCTGAACCATTCAGGCTGTGGTGGAACTTCTGGCAGATATTTGTGGAGAGGGCAAACTGCAGTCGCGAATATTTCACACGTTTGAAAAAATCATATTTCTTCAGCATAATGGATGAGCTGCAGTGATTTACAAGGAAATAATTTCACTCAGAGTTTTGGAATCTGACGATATATAACATGAGAAAAGGCCTTGTTTGGTTTATGGCTTCACAGAAACCCTGAGGAGAAATTAATTCCATTTAAATGGCGCCTTCTCAGACCTATTATTGTTGATTGTGAAATACGGATCGGCAATTCCTAAAAATCTGAAGATTTAAACCAATAAATGTTTTAGTATTTTAATAACAATGTTAGAAATGATTGAAATTGTATAAATACTTAATTTGGGGGCAGAAGGAGTTACTGGGAATTACTATTCATTGAGCTTACCTGTATTAGGAAAACATGTCATTCAGGTACATTCAGGTGGAGGGTGGATTCTGATTAATTTAAAGGCAGGACATCATTTTAAGAAGTGATTACACAATTCTAACATTGTCACTTCCAACCTAGCAACTTTCTCGTGCTCAATTTGATGTGACATTGGACCATGACTTCATTTGTCTATTTAAAAGACAATTTCATGCACAGCGTATGATATTCACATTTGTTTTATTAAAATAAAGGCCAATTCTACCGTGTTGACTGATACACAATAGCTCTACCTCACAACATTGCTCGGTAAAATGGAGTACTGTCACTGCCTTAAAAAATCCTCATGCACAGAAAAAAGACCAGAAAGTAGATTAAAATGGTTAATGTAAACATGGCCTTGAATGGAGCTCAGTTCCTGGTGACTACTTCAGCCATTTTCTTGGCAACAGTGTGGAAGTGGTTTACCACTGCCTTCTTTGTGGATATTTTTCCAATCTAGCCTACAGACCTGGAATTTGCTGGTGGCCTCACAGTCAACTACTAACCAGGACCAACCCTGTTTAGCTTCTTACTATAAGCAAGATCAGCCAGATGCTGTAGATCAGGCAGCAATATGTCTCATTTATACATTTGTAGGGTGCCATAGATAAGGGAAAAATGTGTTAAGATAGATATAATAACTAAGTACTATATATATATTTTTTTAGTTTTGTTACTGCTGTTGTTGATATTTCTGTAAAGGTCAAGCTGTTATAGGTGATCCCCAATAATTTCAGCTCCATTACAAAATTTATCACTTAACAGATGTAATTAAGGCTGAGAAGGGATCACCCAATCCATTTTATAGGTGAACCTCATATTCTGGAAAAAAAACTGATTAACCTCATGTCAGTCCAAGGGCAAATATGTTCTGCCTAATTCTTGGTTTAAGAACATGAAAAATAAGTTCCTGTCATTAATATATATTAAATATATTAATATATTAAAACAGTTCAAATAGCTATTTCCTTCCTTCCTTCCTTCCTTCCTTCCTTCCTTCCTTCCTTCCTTCCTTCCTTCCTTCCTTCCTTCCTTCCTTCCTTCTCTCCTTCCTCATTAACTACCAGGAATAAAGGGGAAGAAGGACAATTAAAACAATTTTATTTTGTTTATTTAAAGCAAGGGAAAGGACAGGAAAGTTAGAATGGAAACAAACTTAACTGATTAAGTGAGCATTGGTTAAATGATAAGTTGATGAAAAATATTAAAAATACGTCAGTTGAGTAATAATCAGGACTTGATGATAAACCCAAGGGAAATGTATTATCTGTCTGCATCCCATGATTTCAGCACCCATCTGAAAGTTGTGACTGTACATTCTGATCACCAAATCCAAGAGTTTCTTCCTTTCCAGCAATATGTTTTGCAAAAAAAAAAGCAAAAAGTTTTTGTTCTTTTTTTTAAAAAAAGACACAAACTTTTTGCATGGTAGATCTTGCAAACTACTTATGGTAGGTGGAACGTTGCTGAAGCTTTTGAAGCAGAATAAAAAGTTTAGAAACATTCATTCTACTAAATTAAAAACTGCCCATAATAGACCCATTCTATGTGCTATTTGGCTTTACCTTAGGCCAAAAAAACAACCCTTAAATGTAAGCATTTCCTTCATGGAATCTGCAGATTTGAAGCCTGCCAAATAACCCAAATCTGGAGCAACTTTAATGATAAATTTTTATCCCACTTACTTATGGAATGTGTTTCTCATGGATCATGCCAGATTAAAGTAGGAGAAGATCTATTTCAGAAAATGCATTTTTCTTTATTTTTTACAATCTGAACTTGTTCAATAGGAAATGCTATACAAATCTTTTAAAGAAATAATAAATCAAATTATATTTATAACTGGAAAAAAATGTTCTTCAGATGCACCATTGTGCTTGTTTCTTCTGTTAAAATACCGGGTAAATTCAGACTAAGGACTTTATTTTTTCTTTTGTATAAAATATCTTTCTCTGCATGAGTTCCTACCCAGTGGATGGATATATGTACTCCCTCCCAACCCTGAGTATATTTCCAGATGAAAATTAAACTGTAATTTTAAGAAAAAAATTGCAGACCAAATGACCACCTGCCTTCCAAAGAGAAAGGCAAAGTGGAGATACTCATATTTTTTTCAGTAACAGATCATTTAGAATGACATTTGATTATTTTATATTATTCACAACTGGGCAATGAGGATCTTACCATCTAAAGATGGTTATCAATAAAGTAGACAGAGATGGAAGACAATACTAGTCTGAAGTGGAAGAAACTGTCATGCAGACTGATTTATCATATACGTAAGAGTTATAAAAAGAGAGTGAGTAGTTTTCCTGAGTGGTAGAATACATTACATCAGTATTAAATAACAGGGTGAGTGATAGCAAGTAAGTGCAACATAGCATAAATGAATGCAGTGGTGTTAGACTGAGACTCCTAAAGTTCTGTACAATGCCAAGGAATGACAGTTTGTCTTAAGTGACTGAAGAAGTGGTTTGGAAAGCCACTTCACCAAAGGCATGAATCAACATCTACTGTATCAAAACAATTGCTACTGTTTGATAATTGGCCTAAGTCCTTGGATTTAAGCCCGTTTAACTACCAGAATGAATCATACATTGGAATTAGCTGACTTGGACTGAGTATTAAAGCTGCTGGTGCAAGCTTTCAGATTTGGTTCTGGAAATTATTCCCCCAAACTCAGGAACATGGTGGAATGTCTTCCTTTTAATATTGTTGTCCTAATGAATTTCATGTATTTTATAACTCATGTAACAAAATCATGTTCAGATGCCTACATATTTGTTAATGACACTCTAATTTAATTATACTCATTTTGCTTTCATTGATAGTCTTTAATCTTTCATGCACTTTGTAGGAGGAAAGAATTTCTATCTCTTAGTTGTTTTCAAGGGAGGGAGGGAGAGAAGATGGATGGATGTATAGTAGGGCTATGAAGATCTTCAGGTTGTGCTTTGCTTAAACAAAACACCACTCAATTACTTTACTTACTGCCACTTGGGAAGAGAAGTAGTTTCTCTTCACCAGCTGTAAGAGGCTTCTGTGCTGGTGGGTTACATGTTCAGATGCCTCTTTCAGCTTTTCCAAGTGCTGGAGGAGGCTACATATAGGTTGTAAGGCAACATGGACTGCCTTATTGAGACAAATCACTTCACTGTCAGGATGATGCGAATTGCGTTGCTTGTGCAGCACAGAGCTGCTCATCCAGATGACTCAAATCTATCTCAAACAACTCTAATAAAAAGCATGGAACTAGAACAGTCTGAGCTATCTAAATTCTGTCTCCCATAATTGTCTAAACCAATGCTTATCAGGTAGGGCTACCATATCTGGGACGCAACGCTCTAAATGTCCACTGGATAACAGCATTACATTGTTTATATCTCACTGCTGTCCTCTAGTGGTTCTTCCACTTTTTGCAGTCCGAATATGGCAGCCTGGGACATCAGATGCTAGTAGAAAATGACTCCTCCCAGCAGTTTTGTATTGAAAAGTATATTACTTCTGGTATGGTAGTAACATAGCTATCAGCCACATCTGTAATCAACCTAGCCCTCCTTGAATTTGTCTTCCCCCTTTTTAAAATTCAAAGTAGTCCCATCTTTAAATGCTGCCACAATGAACCCCACAGTTAAATTCTGCTCCAGATTTAAAAAAATACTTTATTTGCTCTGTTGTGAATCTTCCATTATTCAGCTAGACTGGATGATCACAGGTTCTAACATCCCCCCACCCCAAATACCTCGTATGTTATGCTATCCAGTGCACCATGGCCTATGCAGATGTATTTGTGGGTGGGGTTACCATTTTTTTCCATGTTTAAGCAACATCCAGGGCATCAGGGATAAAACTCAGCCACCATGAAATAGATAAAACCACTCTACATGTGTAGACGACCCTAACAAAATCCCTATTCATACCTTCCTGCATATATTTTGAAATGAAACTTAAAACAAATCAACTCCATTTAGTTAAAGTGTTCATACTTTTCTAAACAAATGTAATCAAGTATCTTTTCAATCCCACTAATCATAAGAGAAAAATATTACACTAGAACCACCCCAAATATTTCTTAGGATCAGACTAGAAGCCTGCCTTAAGACTATTCTTCTTGCCTCAAAGGCCTTCTTGGATAAAATCTAGGATTCAATGAGGTTTTGATTCTCAGATGATGTTTAGCCAGATAGATCAGGGGCCCAGAATTTCACTAGCCCAAAGCCAGCTCCAAAGAAGTTCACATTAGATCCTGAATTAATGTCAGAACTCCCAAGTTTCCAAGAATACAAATTTCTGAAGACTTAGACCCAGTGAACTGGCCAACTTAAATTGCTCACTTCCACAGAAATAGTTTATTCACAAGTCTTTGTTTATGACAAGCTTTCCTTGTTGGTTAGTCATTAAGGATTTGCAGCTAAAGTCTGAATGAGCCAGGAAAATGAAGCTCTTCTGTCTGTAATAAACCTGTGCTGAAACCATATTTGGCCATAAGAAAACTGCTCTATGGCTGTTTCCACTTTGTTCAGCCTTTATTCCTTTCAGCCCTTTGGATCTAACTCTTTGGACTGCTTGCATGCAGTGAATATCTGCTACTCTTTATTCCTGATCTTAGGACAAACTGCTGTATTCTGTATTGCTGGGCTCCCTGATTCCTTTTTTGGCTGAAACACCCCTGTGCACTAGGCTGGAATGGAATGGAATGGAATGGAATGGAATGGAATGGATGGTGATGGTAATGAATGAAGTCACTCATACTTTAACCATGCAGGAATCTGCCACATGGAGAAAGTGTATTTTGTGTTCTGCATTAAAAAGGAGATGTTGGCCGGGTCAAAATGAAGCTATGTTTAAAAAAAAAAGAAAAGGAATCCTGCATATTTACATCCAGCTTATCATAAAGAAACTCAAAATAAATGCTACTATCCAACCCCGATCAAATATTTTAAGAGTTCCTTTCCTGTTTAAATTATTAATATGGAGGTATGGGGGAGAGAGAGAGAATTTTCCAACTCTGTTATTATATGACAGACTATGGCCATAATAATGAAAAGGAAAAACACATGAAAAAGAGAAAAAACCGACATGACAATGAAGTTAAAGTGGAGAGCTTAACATTTTTTTTCTAAGTTTAAAACAAAGGATGGCAACAGTGGTGATGTAGTTCAATCTTTCAGGGTCTGACTAGTTAAGTTTGTTTTCCCCCTGATTTCACAGTAGATGGGGTAGTAGAAGATGTAATGAAGAACCTCCCCCATTTCACAGACAGGGCAGAGGCACTCTTCAACTGGATGTTTATAGAAACTCCCTTCAAGGTATGCCAAAGACATGGTCTGTTGGCAGAGAGATGTAAAAGCCTTCTTTGACAGTCTTTGGTATATTTTTGGTCTCTAGATTTCTGCTGTTGGGGGGAAATGTTCACTGTTTGTCATTCACTATCTAAGAATACTGTAGATTCCAAAGGTCTTAGATGGAACAGCAAACTAATCGACTTCAAATTAGTATCTTCTTTGAAAGGAAGAATTCATGATTGACTTGGAATCAAATGCTTCCCATCTGGGGGGATGCCAGGACCAACTAACTGCACATCTGCCCTGCATCATTAAGCTGTGTCTGTCCCATGCTGATACTAGCTAAATTCTAAGCTAGTTTAAGAAAATTCTGTCTGGATAAGATGCTTTGGCAGGTGTTCAGTCTGGGCTGTGGGTCCCGTAGGTCTGCACTGAATATTTTCCTGCTTCTGTGCCTTACCAACTTTCCATGTCAGGAAACCAACTGTCAATCTCTTACCTTTCTCTAGATGGGTCTACTAGAGAGAAAGGGAGAGAAAGATGTATTATATACATATAAATACGTATGTATATAAAGTTAAATATATATAAAGTTAAAGCATCAAAATGCAAATGTATGAAGGCATAACCACCAGCTTTACAACAACATTCTTTTCTTGCATCTTCCCATGTTGGGCTCAGTAAAGTTGAGCCAACAGAAGCTGCAGCTTCTTTTACAGGAACCTCTCAGTAGTGCAATAGTTATAACCTTTGCCTGATACGCAGAACATTACTCGTTCAAAATGCAGCATAATTAAATTTATTTCCTAGTTTTCTTTCTCTGAACTTTAGCAGTGTCTTGCAGGTATTAAATCTTGCCTCTTCTTTTTTGATAAGCCCACCAGTGTATATTCCAGGGTACCAATCCAGGGTACTAATTCATTTGGGCTATTTGGGAACTGGAGCGAGATCCTTCTTCCTTAAATAACAATGAAATGGTGGACTGATGGACTTATTTTTTAAAAAAATAGCCCAGTGGAAAAGTAGGTAGCTCAAGGAAATAAAAAGATATATATTTTAATTCTGCCAGGTTTTGAACTGGTAATGTTCTGCATATCAGGCAAGGGTTATAACTATTACCCTCCTAGAGTACCATTGCTAACAGTAGAAATTAGAGAAGTACAGAGTGATCCAGGTGACAGCATGTTCCTGCTTCTCTAGGCAAACCAGAGAGCAACTCTTCAGCTGGTACAAGTCAGAAAATATTACTTTCAACTTAGATCAGGAAAAGAAAGATGGGGGGTTGCATTCATGGCTGGCTGGAGACAGGTAGAAGACTTTGTTCATTTCTACTTCTTATATGGTTGGTGGCCAGGACTCATGACAGAGCAACCTGACAGTGTGGATACATATAAAGTGTAAATAATAACAATAATTTATTAAACTTGTAAGCTACCCGACTCTCAATGATTCTGGGAGGCTCATAACAATCAAACAAGGAAATTACAATAAAAGCAATAAATGATAAAAGATAAAGATAAAAGATCGCAAGTGTAATGAAATGAGAGTTCTCACTGTCCCTCACTGAAGGCCTGGGTGAAGAGGTCTTCATGGCTCTTCTAAACAACAGTAGAGTGGGGACCATTTGGTCAAAATGGAAAGCTCTAGGTGTACAGTTTCTCACTGATTCAGCAAGGTTTTCATCAGAAAAAAACTTCCTTCCTTCCTTCCTTCCTTCCTTCCTTCCTTCCTTCCTTCCTTCCTTCCTTCCTTCCTTCCCCCTCCCCTCCTGCTGCCCTCTTCTTTCTTCTCTTTCCTCCCTCTCTCCCTCCCTCTCAATAATATTACATGAATAATTATTTTTTTCTTTATTATTTCACAATAAATCACACTTTGCTCCCTACTACATCAAAATAATCCAAGAACAATTCAATTGTCAGCTTTGCATCAAGCCCCTACCTGATTATTATTCACCCATTCCCCCAAGTTAGTATGCTGTGTGCTCTCTGCCTATCACCATCATAAAATATTGGAAAGCAAAATCAGTCCCAAAATTGCTCTTGAACGGAATCAAGGTCCAGAAAGTTGCTGGGTCTTTTAATCACAACCGAAGTGTCCACGGTGGGAGGAGGAGGAGGAGGAGGAGGAGGAGGAGGAGGAGGAGGAGGAGAAGGAGGAGGAGATTAAAATAGGGAAAGAGAAGCAGGATCAAGTGGATATAGGGGACATGTTCCCCTAAAGATAGATAACATAACTTTGGTTTTGCTATTGGTAGCTGAGCAAATACTTGAGGGAAGTTGATTTGCCCAATGAGATGGGAAAAAGAGAGAGAAAAAGAGGGAGAGAGAGAGGGCAAAAAGAAGCTGATAAATGGCCACATTCAGCCGTTAAGATAAATGGCCACAATGCTCTGGCTTCTATAGTCCTTAGCAGCTGAGAGCATTTTTATCTTAATGAAAAATGCCTTTTCTTAACATATCTGTTTCCAGCCTTATTTTTACTAAAACTTGTTATTTTCTCTATGCACAATTAGAGCCTAGACAAATATATATAAATGGACACCAGAGATTCATTTCCTGATCTCTTTCCAAAATCAATCATTTCTGAATATGGTACAGTATATTATGGTATAATAATCATGAGTCCTAAAATTTAATTTGGAGGCTAATTAGATTTATTGCAACGCTCTTTGCTAAAGAAAATTGTCCAGTGCTATGCTTATTTTTTTCCTCTGTGCTAGAATGGGATTCTGAACTGAACAAAAGGGAGCTTCTGAGAAACAAATGCTCAGAGAAGAGAGGCACTCATTTTAAAATGCTTGCTGAAATGCATTCCTTACCCATCAAGACTATTAATGAGTTATAAAGCAAAGGTTGATTATTCTCTATATCCCCATACTTTAAACTTCTTGTTCTTCTAGTTATCTGGGAAAAAGCCATAAACCAATATTTCCCACCTGGGAAACTTTCAGATAATCCAAAATGGGAATCTCTCAGAATGACATATACAATCCACCTTCACTTAACCTTTCAGAGTAGAGGAATATGGGTTTTATAGTACATCAGGTCCAGATAAGAGGCTATCTGGATAGCTCCTAAAGTACAATGGTCCATGAGTTTATTCCTGTTAGCAAAGGCAGGAATTATTTATTTATTGTATTTATATCATATATAAATACAATAAATAAAATAAAATAAAATAAAATAAAATAAAATAAAATAAAATAAAATAAAATAAAATAAAATAAAATAAAATAAAATAAAATAAAATAAAATAATTACTGGCAGAGGATTTGAACCTCACAGAAAAGATTTGATTATGTACATCTGGAAAGTCCCAATAAGAATGAAACTGTATTGCCTTCTGGTGGCCAATGTAACTGAAAACACCAAACAGCATATACACTGTGTAAAAATAGGGAAAGTAGCGAGGTAGAAATCATGTAAAACTTCACACATGGGTGACACGACATAATGTAGCATCCATATCTCTCTACTCTGACAGCTTAAGGGAAGATGGACTGTATATACCATTCTGACAGGCTCCATAGAGGATGTAAGTTAATTGCCCCCATGGAAAAATCATACCTTCCATGGGACAAGAGTACTTTTGAGAAATTGGAGAAAGCTGAGAGCACAGAATCAGGCACAGCTGAAGGACCCAGACTTTCAGATCTGTTGTTATCAGAAAGAGAAGCTTAAACCTACTGTGTATTGTTCAGATTTCTGTTGAACTGGGGAGTTGTCCTATGTCTGGAAGTCACTGTCTAAAACAATAGAATTTTGAAAGCCAGTATGGTGTTGTGGTTATTCCTGTACAAGAATTGTGGAGATCCAGGGATAAGTTTACTTTCAGTCATAAAAATTCCCTGGGTAGCTAATTCAGCTTCTCCCATAGGGTAACGGTAGGCCACTCTGAGTTCCAAGAAGGTAAAAAGGAAGGCAAAATCTCTCTTGAGTGAACTCCAAGAGACATCTTGGACAGATCTACATTATTTTCTTGGCAACAACATGGAAGTGGTTCTTGCCACAGACTCCCCCCCCCCCCCCCCCCGCACCATCCCACCTCCTCTGGGATTTCCACCCCAAATCCTAGTCTAGTAGTTTCTCGTCAAATAAGAGCCAGGTTCAACTTTATTTGTCTTTTTCAAAACAGCCAAATTGGGAGAAAAGGTAAGGTAGCTATCAGACTAAACATAAAGTACTTGTCCCCTAGGAGATAATTCAATAAGATAGTGCCTATTCCTGGGAAGGTCCTGCCCTTAGTATTTGCGAATTTCCCATGAAACAGTAAAATCATCAGATATGATTCATTACTTCCTGCTTCTGCCAACAACATATTTGTGTGAATCAACCCTTTGAATAAAGCAATGTAGGGGAAAGTCTATAGCAGAAGAATTACCTCCCATCATCTCTTGATCATAAAGTTATCTTCCATCCTGTGTATTTTTAGACCACAGGAGACTTCTTCATGTCAGCATGTAAGGGCAAAATTCAGTTCATGTCAAACTGACGAGTAAGCCAGAAGATTTAAAAGTGAAATTAGCTCTCCAAAGATAACACCTGAAATCAAAACAGCTGGATATATTTTCCACAGGTAGACATAATTTCCCAAATAGAGAGCTGATTTGTTCAACTCTCTCCAAATGTGTTTTCCCACTTGAAACACAATTCAGACAGCATTTCCATCCTCCCAGGTATTTGTGCTTGATTGGGATGAGAAACCCGTTTGTAACAAAACTCTATTCTAACTGCGCATCTTTCCTAAAAGTACAACACACTTTTTTTCCCCACCAGGTAATTGCATCTTGGAGAACCTATGTCTCCAAGATGGAATGCACACCAGGTTACCCTTGAATAATCTTGGGAGCACAGAAAATGAACATTGTCCCACTGTTTTTATTTTCACTGTATGTTTGGATTCTGAGTTTACAGGAAAGCATGAGATGATACTGTACACTGCGAAAAGGGAAACTCACAGGGATTTTATTTCACTTGTCCTCACATGAGCTAGGTCTGATTTCACACTTCACAGTACAGTGGTGATCCTGATGCATCCAAACAACAGACAGATTAGTCGCTGGTTTCCAGGGAGCGTGATTATTTGCTGAAACCTTGTCAGCTCAGTTGCTTTGGGCTATATGGGGCCATTTTATATACTGATAGTGAACATAAGTTCTGTGTTTGGATCCCTATGAAATGCAATAAAGGCATGCAGTAGATTTAGAGGCTCAATGTTCCAATTTAAACCAGCCTGGCGTGGATCAGTTTTGTGGTTCATTCTATCAAAATCAGATCCCTACAAAGTTATCCAAGCTAAATGGGGGTTGTCATGAAATTCTGTGTGAAGTTTAACACTTTTCACTGCTGCAGAAAAGAAGAAGAAGAAGAAGAAGAAGAAGAAGAAGGAGGAGGAGGAGGAGGAGGAGGAGGAGGAGGAGGAGGAGGGGGGAAGGGGAGGAGGGGGAGGAGGAGGAGGAGGGGGAAGGGGAGGAGGGGGAGGAGGAGGAGGAGGGGGAGGGGAGGAGGGGGGAGGAGGAGGAGGGGGAAATAAACTCTACTTTTCATTTCCATTTACCTGGGATATGGAGAGGTGTGAAGAATGAAATGGAATGCCTGAAAGTCTTGTTTCTGATCACAGGGAAGATTATATCAGGAGCTCCCCAACTGGGAAGTTGGTTTATCAGGAGACAGGAAAAATGGAATAAAATCTAGAAGAAAGTATGGCTGCCTGGAATGCTGAAAATAAGCTCTCCTCCCTTCTACAACATTTTATTAGCTGTTGGATAAGGACAAGCTTTTCCGACTTATACTCCACCCCCTCTTAAGCCCCAGTGAACATGGTTGGCCTCACCTAATCCATGACAAAAGAAGAGAGTTTGCTGTTTGTGCAAGGCTTCTTTCAGATTAGAAACTCAAGAGATATAGGAAGTCAAATGTTCTGATTGCATTTAGAAAATTACATTTTTGTACATTTCCATGGCTTTTTAAACCTTGGTTGATTTTGTATGCTATAACCCTGACAGTTACCCTACAAATATTTTAAATAAAGTGGTAATAAAATAAACAGTGGGCCATCAGATCCTGAAAGCTAATGAGCCAGCCTCAAAGCGATGGTCATTTCCTAGTGCTTTGTCTCCAACTCCTGAAATTCTGAAATATAATTCAGGTGGAAAAACCTAGCTGGTCTTGATGGGTTTTGAAAACCATCATAAAAATTAAAACAAGACAGGGATGGACCTAGTCTGTATTGTGTGAAAGGCTACTAGGAAACCCCAAATTATACAAAAGAATGGGAAGTTTAAGAAAACATATTAGAATAAGGCAAGGGTGACCTACTTATTTTTGCCAAGCAAATAGTATGAATGAGTCCCTTGGTCAACAGGACCCAAGCACAACTTGAGTGAGTCTGCACTTGTTCAGCTTTGGTTAGATGAGACTTTTGAAAAGTCTGAGAGAAGGAAAAGCACAAGTCACTACAAGTGCTTCTAGATGCACTACTCCCAGTCCTACCAGACAAAAGGCATTGTGCAGGCCTATGGATAACTGTCTGCACAATTCTGATCTTTGTAGATAGACACACACCACAGCACCTGAATATCTCAAGAAGATCGCATGAGCAAATTCATCCCACCGAGGCTTTATGAGCAGTGTGACAAGGCATATGATATCTGGACTGTAAAAATCCAGACACCCATTCAATGGCAGCAGAAAGTTAGATTTTTTTTTTTCCTGTTCACCGTTGCTGCATTTAGGGACCCTCTGGGGTTGCCCATCCCAGATATGCCTAATGCTACTGTCACTGCTAACAGGAAGTCCTGACCTTGAGAAAGGTGGACATATTTTTCCTTCTTGTGGAAAAGACATTGGAGAACTCATCTATCCCATGTCTCAGCCCACAAACAGGATGGAGAATTTCAAAGATCAATTTACACCAGTTTTACTGCCCTGGTACCTTATTCATTCCTTTTGTGCTGAGAAAAAAATCTGTGCTCCCCCTTTCAAAATACAAAACAAACTCTTGTGTCTCTCTCCAAGCAACAGGCATCTGCCACCCAGAAACTATTAACAAGAAAATCCAAAAAGTAATATAAGAAATTAAAAGAGCACAGTGTTTGTGCCTCCTGAGAGTAAAAGCTGAATCCTGAGCAGGCACAGAATAAGTTCACTTAAATAAGTACAAGGCTGAATCCTCATCAATCACAGCTTTGCTCTGGCTGCACTACCCTACCGCATAGGACATTATCCTACTGCAGTGAGAATTAAAGGGGATTATAATGGATAACTACGGTACTGCTAAGTGTCAGCACTATAATGTATGATATCATACTTTCCACCTATTGTAGCTGGAGCATGTGCTGCTGTGAGCATTGCTGCAGGCATTGTGATAGGAAGCAGGGGAGAAAAGAAAGGGGGAAAGAGGGAAACAGTTGCCTCTTGGCACTTGGCCCTGCTGGCCCCTTTGCACTGAGCAATTTTCTTTTCACCCGGGGGTCAGGATCATCACTTGGCCTGAAAAGAGAGCATGCTAGCAAATAAAAGATTGTTCGCTTCCTTTAGATTCTAAAGAGAAAACAAGCAGAACTTTTAACTTTACAAAGGCTCCTGTAATGGCTGCAATCCTTCTTGTGAGCAAGCCAGCTGGCTTTTTGCTCTGATCTTAGACCAATTACTCTTCTCTCTGTGTGCTGTTTCCCTTGCCTACAGGGATGAGGAATCTTCTTCCTTCTGCCTCCTCCTTTATGTCAAGAGGCCTTCATTGTGGCCTTGGGCAAATTGTGAAGCTTCTCCAGAGGAAGATAATCTTTACCCTTTGTTACCGTGGCCATCTTTTTTTCAAGGTTTGTCCTCCTGTCCATCATACCTCCTTTAGCGAGTGAGCCATACAGAGGATCATCTTGTGTGATGCAATTGCTACATATCCTAAGCACTGGATTTCCCTACCCTCATCTTCTTTTTGGACAGGGCTGTGGTACCTGGGCTGAAATAATCTAGGAGATGATTAGATGGCAGCCAAGGGATTTGTGGTCAACTGGATTCTTGAAGCCCAGAAAGGGCAAAAAGTAGACATGGGATTTAATTTGCACAAATAATTCCTTACATATTTGGAGGCTATCTTACAGCAACTGAGAATATGGCAATAGCGGAAAACATGAAGAGAGATTAATGGATGGGAGATACACACAATGAAAGTGAGAGAGGAAGTAAGCTGGTCTATGGCCATAATAAAGATTTGATTTGATTTGATTTGAGAGAGGAAGAAGCCACTTCAAGAACACTAGACATAAGCACACTGGCTCTGCTCTCCTCTTGTCACCCTCTAGATGTAGAAGGTGAGGGTCTAGAATGTTTTTTCCTTTCGTGTTGGAGGCTGTCCACTTTAATAAGGCCTAGCCTGAGACTGCAATAAAGGCTGACTGACTTGACACTCTAATAAAAATGTTTTAGGAATGTCGGGTTACTCAATCCATGGAGAATTTCTACTGCAGATGATCAGTGTCCACATTCAAAGGGGAAATTAGAAGAGGCAAGGGCTAGCATACATGCCTAAACAGGACTAGAAAGTATATTTACATAGGAGAATGACTACTGAATTTTATCTCAGTGAGACTTATTTATACAATAAGCATACCTAACTTTCTTATATTTTCATCTCAGTATCACTGAGTTTTAACATCTGTCATACAAGATATCTTGCCAAAGAGTTCATCAAGCTAATGCCAAATACAGAGACATAATCTTGTAATTTAAAGATCCCTTGAAATCATCATGGCATTTATAGGGGCACTAAACATCTGTATTTCATTTGGAGATTTTTGCAGCGGCCAATTCATTATGACTGAACATCTTGGGAAGACCGAGTTTTAAAAGTTCCATCTTGAAAGAGCCATTCCGAAACCCGTCTCAATACAGCCAAGTGAATATTTCCTGGATGGTTTTGCCAGACATAAGTGTTCCTAAGAAAGAGTATATAAACTCAGTTCACAAGAGGATGAAGAAAAAAGGAAGGAACAAGAAGGAAAATAAAACTGGATATACCCCTAAGCTTCTGTGCATTTACCTTGTTTGGAAATTACTCTCTGTCACTATGATGGTCTCCCTAAGCGATTCACCACAAAAGAACAGGAAGGAAGCCACTAGGTATGATCCATCTGGTGCTGAGATGCTTTTAATGAAAGCATTGTGGTTTCAAATGAGGTCTATCCATTATCTTCTTTTCTGAACTGCACGAAAACTCACGAGGCTTCTAGCCAATATATGCCAAAGAAAAGGCACAATAAAAATGGCATTGAAATATATGAGTTCAATGACAGTGATATTAGTCACATCTTATCCCTTGACCTTTCTACCAGCAGAAACATTTAGTAAGCTGTTATAAGGGTCTGGCATTTGGGGGCAGTAATAAACCTCCTTAATGCCACTCAAATGCTTAAGCTGGGAAGATGCTCCCTACACCAATCATTTTCACTCACGTAGCACGGAGATTAAGTGACTTTAATTGTTTTATGTGTTTTACGCCAGTTTCAACAGACAAGTTTCTTCCAAAGATAATAATATCTGGGGGGAGGGAAAGGAGGAGAGGGAAATCAACTTATATTCTGTAGATTTTTGTATGAAGGATATTTTTTAGATGTTTTAGAAATGAAGGAGGAAATAAATGAAGTGTCAGCGCCACTGTACACATGGCAACAAAATGCATGCAGAGACCTCCCTTGTGCTTGTCAGGCATAATAATAACAACAACAACAACAAACAACATCTGCCTATCCCAGGTCCTTGGGAAGGACTCGATAGGTGGATAAAAATGTCAAATCCAGTCTAAACATCTGGCTGACTGTTTGACCAACCATAACAATGATCACAAAGCTAATGGAATGGATGTGCTTCCACTCTCATCTCCTTCTAGAGATGTCTGGCAACAGTGGAATTAAGGACTATATAATGCAATAAAATACTGATATTGGTGCTGAAATTATCCGCCCAAACTTGGCCAAGTGCAACTACCAGCTGGAATGACAACGCGAATAAATGCAATCACCAAGTGCCCTGTCTGGTTTGGTGAATTTTCTAAATCCTCAAGAGATGAAAGTGTGCAATGAAAAATGGTGCTCTTAAAGCAAAAGAGAGGAATTTTGGAGATCTGTACATCCCATATGTAGAGTCCTTCAACTGTCTTTTAGCTCCCATGGAAGGCTCAGAAGTTATAAAATTCCCACCCCAGACATTCTGGGCTAGCAGTAAAACATTGCTGCATCTAATACATCTTGAGGTCAGATTCATTGCCCATACATCCTGAGTATTTGAGCAGAGTAGGAAGCCATTTAGAAGAGGTGGGGGAGGGGGGAAATAATAACAATAATTTTTAAAAAACTAGTCATGAAGCTAGTTTTTTTTTTCTTTTTAGTCTAGACTTGAACTTTCAAAAACTGCCCTGTACATTGTATTGTTTTGCTGCTTGTAGAGTTGTTACTGGTTCCCATACATTTTCATTCCCTCTCTGCTCCATGGCTTCCACTCAGGTCTTTCTTCTTCATCTCTTTCTGTAAAGCAAGAGCATCTCTTCATTTTTAATTGGATCTTGGTGCCAGGAGCTTGTAGATCTGTGCTTCTCAGCTGTCATAAATAGGAACTGAATCACAGCAGAAGGACTTGTTCTGTTTATGTCTGGCATGCCAGTGCTCAACTCTGTGCTGGCACTGTCAGCGTGCAAATCAATCTCTCTTTGGTGCAGATCTAGAGACATTAATCCAGTGCAGTAGCTACCACAGACCTGAGCATAATCAGCTTTGTTAGCCATATCTTGGAACATGAAATATCTTGCCTCTATTGCCTTATCTTCATTTAAGATTAATGCTGTGCCAAAACAACAACCTGTTCTCATCCCGTTTGTTGGAAAAACAGTGCTTTTGCTGCTAATTTTTGGAATGGAAAAAAAAACCCAAAACAGTGTGATTATTGAGGGGTACATACAGTAACTGTCGAGTCTTTCCCACCATAATCCTCTGTCCAGCTGCAGCCTCCCTGGCTTTCAAACCTCATTTAAATTGCAAGAGAGGTCTATAATGAAGGAGTCCTTCCAATTTGGTTGGTTTGTTTCAGAACCAGAAAAGTCAGTCAGCAAACAAGCCTGCAGAACAATGAAGGAATGGGTAAGTAAGAAGCAATGGAATAAGCAGCAGGAGGCTTCCCACTTTGCATCCATGAAATCAGCTCAAAAAATATACCAAAAGATACTCAAAATCATACTGAGAATGATAATGGAAAACAGACATCCCTTTCTTAGAAGGGGGAAAAAAAAAAAAAAACTTTTTGAGAAATTGAAGTTCCTCTAACTGTGACAGACTGAGAAAGGGCTGTAGACTTATGCAAATCTAGAACACCTATGTGTAAAACAAAGAGAAATTGTGCTTCTCAGCTATGCCCCTGACTTCATTTACATTATCCTGTATTACATCATGGAAGCCCCAGAGAAATCAGTCTACTCCATCGATGCCAGAATTAGGTAATTTATGCCCAACTGAACTTTTAGGTATTGTTTTCCATCAGCCACAAACAGCAAACAGTGGGTAATGCCGTTCAAAACACCTTGAGTACATCGAATTGGACTATCACTCAGAGATGTCTACAAGGGAGGCAAGTGATGAAGGCAGCATTACATAATCATCTCACCAGCTTTGCCCCTTTTGTACATGTGTCATGGCATTGTGTGCACATCTGAAAGGAGCATATGCATCAGATCCTATGGACATCTCTGCTATCAATGGCCTATCCTTTTGCTTACAAGGATCTCCCGTTGAGTCTGTTGATTGGTCAAAAAAGGCAGAAGACAAAAATTAACACACACACACACACACTCACGTACATCTGAAAAAAAATCCTCTATGTTTGTGCTAAAATCAGTATTGAATGAGAGGACAATCCCTCCCCCCTCTGCAAAAATGAATATAATATGCATACAGTAATGCATATTTTTCAGAAATGCCTGGAAAGCAGTTCTCAAAATTTTCTCACTAGGCCCTAAGTTAAAGACTCATCTAATTCATCAGCAATAGCCCCCAGGATCATTCTTTATCAAGAGCTATCAGGATCTCTGCAACAGTAGAGAAGATCAGATTTATGCTCTTCTGTGTGGCAAATAGATTCCAAGAACTTTAATACATCTCTTTGATTGTTCATCTGTATTCTGAGGAGGAAAAAGCCTTTGTAAAGGAAATGAATGTTTCTGGTGCTATTTCCATTACTTCAATCAACCTTCATAACCTGGCAGTTTGGAAAAGTTCAGTGACCCCCGTCTGTTTTTCCAAAATTCATCATTCTAAACTTCAAGGACTTGGTCCACTTAGAGCTTCAGGGTCCAAATCAAATGTTCAGTTCCTGAAGTTGGACAGTATCTTCAATGACCCCAATCACATCAAATTTCATTTGCCCTGTTCTTTGGTTGAAGGTGCTCTGACTTCAATATAACATCACATGAAAAGTTGAAAGATCTAAGAGTGATGGCAATTAAGCTATCCATCTCTGGAAAATGTACATCTTTTCTTACCTCAGTGTGATTTTGTTATGTCCTGATAAAGGGAAATCATTGCTCCAAATCATTTCTGCTGGAATAAAGGAAACTAGTTCACAGAAAAAAAGGTGTGAGCAAGCTGAGAGTCCACACTACATTTGGAAAGTGCCAGATTATACACAGTGTATATTATATAATTATAAACTTCATCTTTAAACAGTTCTTCTGAATACAAATTATTCTGAATAAGGGTGACCCAAAGTTTTTTCACAGACTTTGTTCCAGGTGGGAAGAGGAGACCAGAGTAAAATTTTCATTGTTTTGTCTTAGTCTCACTCTTAGTTGACATCACATATCTCTGGTAGCTTCATGCTATCCTCAAGCCTTATTAGATGCCAATATTGTGCTTATTTGTTTGTTTGTTTATTGAATATTTCTTCTACTACAGTTTATATGCTGCTCCAGTCATTAATTGGTTCAGAATCTTGCAATGTGTGAGCAGGATTAACACAACAAAAATAAACCAGATAAATAATAAACATTATATTAGAAAACATTCCAAAGCCAAGAAACCAAACCCCCCCCCCCCAAAAAAAACCATACAAATATATACACAGGAGGAATCTTTCTCCGTTCATGTTGGAGCAAGTCAAATCTCCAGGGAAACACTTTCCCACATATTGCTGTCTTTCATGTATTGTATGTGATCATCTCTGTGAGTAAACTAGGTTGCATTGTTCTTACTACCAAGAGCTCTTACTAACATATTACTGATTGCCTATGTCATCTTCACTCTAGGATCTCTAATTGCCTAGGTTTACCTGTGTGAGTAATCAAGGGAGAATAAGGAAGAAATGACATTGAAGTAAGATATTTTTGGAAAGGAGTTGACCAAACGCATGGTGTAAAATAAGTGAAAACTATCACCTTATTTATGAGTTGGTTTGTTTTTCTAAGTGCAGAGGGGAGGAATATTTTCCTCCATGTTATTACAATAACTAAATTTAGAAACAAAAATGGGGGAATATTCCAGAATTTAAAAATAACAACCAAAATCAAATCTTAAATATGAAATATTGATGAATAGAAAATTCATAAATAGAAAATTGAAGAATCAGTTAAGAATTACAGTAGAAAATGTCCTTGTAATAGAGACAGAAAATCCCCCTTTCATTTTCAACGCTTTCTTTTTGAAATTTGAAATCGTACAGTACAAGCTACTCAGAGATGTGTGGAGAAACGTTTGATGGTATGAAGATTTAATAGATTTATTTGAGCTGTTTAAAACAGTCTACAAGCCCTCAAAGCCATGGCCAATTCCCTCTATCTGTATTTATACAGAAAACAGAACACGAGATGTAAGAAGACAGAAAAAACTTATGGAAGAGGGAAATTTATTTAGTTATTTATTCAATTTATATAGCTGCCCGTCTCACATACATGGAAATGGCATCCAGTCTGAAAAACAACTAGAATTCCCACATTCCCATAATTCCAGGCCCGTTTAATTATTTGATAAATGCTTACTGGGGGCAGGGGGGGAACAGTCATAATACTTAACCTGCTCTTTTCATTTCAAACTCAATAACACTACTGAGAATCAGAACATCCCACAGTACAATAGCACAGTCTAAAATATTGGACAAATATTGTTCTAGAATACTAAATATTGTGCATTGTTTTCCAGTAATCTTGTTTGCTAACCTACTGCTACAATCTTATAAGCCTCAAGGCAGCTACAGAAAACCAAATTGTTTACTCCATGTATTTACTACTGTGATTTTTACCAAAGAGAAATCAGTACCCCTGAAAGAGGCATTGATCACCTCTAATGGTCCTTCTACAGAAGAGAGTTAGGGAGTTCTAACTCAGTCCAGTCATGACAATAATTAAGTTGGGTCTTGTTGATGATCTTAAATCATCGTTACACCCCAAGCGTTTTCCCATACATGTTTTATTAGTTTATTTACAATCTTAGGGGGGGGGGGAATGGAGTTCAGTTATAAAATATCCTGCAAAAAGTCCTATTTGTAGCAGAAACTAAGCATACTTAGGTTATGTTTCGATCCAGTGGTGTCTAACTGCTATTGCTACTGCATGAAATGTGTCCGCTTTTCTGGAGACTTCACAGTCCTGGACACTTAATATGAAGCTCATAACTTGCCTGTTGGGAGCAGTCTGGATAATTAGAGGAGAGATTAGTTCCACCCTAATAATAATAGTAAGGGCATTTCAGGAGTACCCATACAGCTGTCTCAAATTTGGGGTCTGAACATATGTATAATGTTCAGGTCCTGATAGGTGTATCATTCAATCTTCCTATCAGCACCATCAAGGGCATAAGTATATAATAACAATATCTGGGGATGGTGAAAGGTGGATATGTGATCACATTATAAGAGTTTTAAGATGTTCAACCTCTCCCTTTACACATCAAGCTCTAAAATTCTCGGCTTGACCTCACTCCCATACATGTTTTCCTCATTCATATTCCAGTTTTGCCCTTAATCCATGCCAGGCACAAGGCACTGCATGAAGTGTACTGTGTCATTCTGTTCCTTAGCTGTGTCCCTCCTACCTAACATTAATTATGTGTTGCAAAATTTCAGCTTGGTTGGTCTTTGTGGAAAGTCATCAACAAAAATCACGTGCCTTGCCACGGTCAATCCAAAGCAGGCGTAAATATCATGAAAGCTTATGAAAGCAAAGAAAAAACTGAACTGAACTGGGAACTGAACCAGTTTGAAGAACACAATGAAACTAAACAGGACCAAAACAAGGTGAACATGCAGAGATGTTAGGTAACTGTTGCTTTCTTCTATAGCAGTTTGGCTGCCTCATATGTGCCGCATATGAAGTACATAAAATAATTAGAGAACATTCTGTTCTCAGTGTCTGCATGTCTGATTATTACTCGTAGGCGCTGGCAATACGTTATTTCAATTTGTACCAGCCCTTCAAGTTGCTGATCGCTCTTTTTTATTTTTATTTTTATTTTTATGCTTTCCTGCCCCACCAAAAGTAGCGGTTTATTCTGACATGACAGGTATTGTGTAGAAATCTCCCCCCAACTGAGCAATGTGTGTATAATTATAGTTTTTTATGATAGGAATTATAGTGTAAGAGAGCTGTAATGTCTTTCCTGCACTACCATGGAGACTAATAAGATCAAAGGATTTGAAACAAAAAAGATAAAAGGGGGGTGGGAGGAAAGAATTCAAATGAGATAAACTCTTGTGTGATGTTGATACATTTATTGGACTAAGCATCAACTATTTCAGGCTTCTTCAAATTAATTAGGAAACTTGTACTTACTTTTCATAGCCTTGAAAATGAAAGAAATAAAGGGAGAAGAGGATACTGGATTATCTACTAAAACATTTACTACTATAAAGTCATAGGAAAAATCTCCCTAGAACTGAGCTTGGCTCCTGATGACTACCTGGACACAGCCAAGGAGTTTTCTTGGCAAAAATATGGAAATTGCCTTCTTCTCTAATGTTTTTTCAACTTCACCATTTAGTCTATAGTCCTGAGATATTTTTGTAACCTCCTATCCAGGTCCTAACCAAATCTGATCCTGCTTAGCTTTGTAAGAACAACTGAGATTGCCTACTATTAAGTGAGACATACCATCATCCATATAATATGGCTTTAAAGTATGTGCATTTAATAACTTAAAGCCCTTATATACTATCCAGTTTTGATTCCTAACAGCACCATTGTGAGAACTGTACAACAGTCCACTCAGAAGCTGGGATGATTCCACTGGAGGCAATTGTCTTTGCACCTAGCTCTATTTCTGAATTAAACTTCACTTTTCAAGCAGTTTCCTGGCTGCCATGAGCCTTCTAGACAATTTCCCTACTTTCTGGAAAACTAGAATTCAGAATGATCTATGCCAGGGCAGCTTCTTCTGGCCCTGGGGCTATCAAGAGCTGTGGCCACCATTGAGCAGCGTATTCCTCTCCAGGTGGATCTGGACAGTTTAAGTAGCCATTAGTGGCAGAATATAAACCAGGAACTTTTTCACTTCCAGAAATAACCTATTCAATATTATCTGTCCAATGCACTGTGGTGCTTTTTCTTTGGCCCAGTTTAATGTCTGGCCCTCCACTATACTGAAAGGAATATGTAACAATACTCCTTTCGTTGAGCACTTGCCCCTAGGACCTGAGGGAACCTCAGACTCAAGCCTACATGTTCCTTCAACATTGCTTCTAGAAAATTTGCACCTATCCTCCAATCCAGGAGTCAGCAAAAAGTCCAAACAGATCCCTAAAACAACAACATTAGTTAACAAATATAAAACTTATCATTCCATATCTCAACTCTCAACTGTAAACAAATCCAATACACAATGTTTTTCCAGTCCAGATGTCAGCAAGTCCAGAAAGAACCACCAAAAATAACGTGTCCCATTTTAACCCTGAACAAATAAGCCAACTTTATGTTTCTTCCTTTTGCATAAAACAATCTTTCTCTTTAATCCATTGAAATGATTATTGACCCTTGTTTCAAGTTTCTTCAAGTATCTAGTCACCTGGTCTTCTGACATTATCTTTTTGCTTGGATTTGGGTTTTCCAAATATCAGAGCTTTATTTGATGATTTTTTGGCCTCATATTTTGTGTCCAAAATATTTTAAGCTTTAGCTTAATTACTAGTATTTCCTATGGCTTGACTTCTTCTGTTATCAAACAGCTTGTTCTCCTTGCCACCCAAGACGTTCACAACATTTTTATCCTGCAGCAAAATTCAAAGGAAATATTTTTCTTCAGCTTTTCTGATGGTCCAGATTTCACAACCGTAGGTTACAGCTTGGAAAACCACAGCCTTAACAACATTCACCTTTGTAAACAAAGAATTTTTTTCTCCTTAAAGTTTTGACTATAGAGTAGCAAGTCACTCTGGACAACGACCTAATATGGCATCTCAATATGCATGTTGCATGTTGTTTAGCAACAAGGTTGGAACCAAATTGGGATTCTGGTGCAAACGATATGCACATGTTATGTTTTGCAACACACTGAACTCCTAGCCAGAGTTTCTTTACTTTGACTCTGTTGAATCTGTTTTACTTCTGAACCAAGAAAAGTTTAGTAACTCTCTGCATTCAGTTTGCATAATTGGCAGTTAGCACATTCTGCTACCATTAATGCCATGCCAGGTTGAAGCCGAACAAAAAGAAAAACGAAAGTGATGTTAGCAATGTCTTTGTTTGAAGCTTTCTACCATGTCATATATTTGTTTGCCAATTAAAGTTAAAGAAATGTGTTTCTTGCCAGAACATCAATACATTTTGACATATTGAAGGACAGATAAGATAAGCTATAGCTAAATAAGTAAAAACTGCTACTTTTTCTCATGATGTTGCAATGATGTATTAGAAACAGAAGAGCCTCAGTGTACAGAACCATGGATTTAAATTGGCCCCTAATGTTTGCACATAGCCCATTACACTAACTTAAGTTTTAGTTAGCTGACCTGCCAATTAACCCAATTAGAATATGAACATATACATATTAAGTATTGCTTAAGATCCTTTAAAATTCAGCTGTGTATGTAAGGTTATAAATACAAGTCTAGAAAAGTGTTAAGAACATAGCCAGAGAGTGGAGCAATTTGTGATTTATATTTACTATTTAAAATCTTTTCTTGAGGTCAGCTGAATTAGTGTGTCCTCAGATCGCTGTGGAAAAAAATTGAAGATAAGAAAAGGAATGATAAACAGTGATCCATTGCTCACATTTCTTGTTTTCATAAATATCTGTCTGAAAACTTAAGTACAGTGATGAAACTCCAAAGTGTTCATATGGTAATAAAGCCAATTTCATTAGAAGTGAAGCTTCTCTGAGTTTTTTTTCCCCCTTAGAAGGTATTTCATTTATTAATGTGTAACTAATAAAAGTGCAATTAACATTACAAAGTCAGTCTGGTGTGGTGGTGAAGGCATCAGGCTAGAAACTGGGAGACCGTGAGCTGTAGTCCTGCCTTAGGCACAAAACCAGCTGGGTGCCCTTAGGCCAGTCTCTCCCAGCCCTAGAAGAAGAAGGCAAAGCCCAACCACTTCTAAAGTCTTGCCAAGAAAACTGCAGGGAGTTGTCCAGGCAGTTGCCAGGAGTCAAGAGTGACTCGAAGGCAAAAAAACAAAAAAGAGGTTGAACTTACGAAGCCTAGCATGGCTGTTAAAAGTGGTGTAGACCAACCTTTATCCAACCTGGTGTCCTCCAGTAACCATAACATTCTGGGACTTAGTACTTCTGGAGAATGCCAACTTAAGAAACTAGTATACAGGTGAAACTCGAAAAATTAGAATATCGTGAAAATGTTCATTTATGTCAGTATGGCAACTCAAAAGGTGAAACCAATATATGAGATAGACGCATTAGATGCAAAGCGAGATATGTCAAGCCTTACTTTGGTATAATTGTGATGATTATGGCGTACAGCTTATGAAAACCCCAAATTCACAATCTCAGAAAATTAGAATATTACATGACATCAATAACACAAGGATTGGAAATAGAACAATATCGGACCTCTGCAAAGTATAAGCATGCATATGTACTCAGTACTTGGTTTGGGCCCCTTTTGCAGCAATGACTGCCGCAATGCGGCGTGGCATGGATGCTATCAGCCTGTGGCACTGCTGAGGTGTTATGGAAGACCAGGATGCTTCAATAGCGGCCTTCAGCTCCGCTGCATTGTTCGGTCTCATGTCCCTCATCTTTCTCTTGGCAATGCCCCATAGATTCTCTATGGGGTTCAGGTCAGGTGAGTTTGCTGGCCAATCAAGCACAGTAATCCCATGGTCATTGAACCAGGTTTTGGTACTTTTGGCAGTGTGGGCAGGTGCCAAGGCCTGCTGGAAAATGAAGCCAGCATCCCCATAAAGCTCGTCTCCGGAAGGAAGCATGAAGTGCTCCAATATCTCCTGGTAGACGGCTGCGTTGACCCTGGACTTAATGAAGCACAGTGGACCAACACCAGCAGATGACATGGCTCCCCAAATCAACACAGACCGTGGAAACTTCACACTGGACTTCAAGCATCGTGCATTGTGTGCCTCTCCATTCTTCCTCCAGACTCTGGGTCCTTGGTTCCCAAATGAGATGCAAAAGTTGCTCTCATCAGAAAAGAGGACTTTGGACCACTGGGCAACAGACCAGTTCTTTTTGTCTGTAGCCCAGGTAAGAAGCTGTTTGTTGTTCAGGAGCGGCTTGACAAGAGGAATACGACATTTGAAGCCCATGTCCAGGATCCGTCTGTGTGTGGTGGCTCTTGATGCACTAACTCCAGCCTCAGTCCACTCCTTGTGAAAGTCCCCAACACTTTTGAATGGCCTTTTCCTGACAATCCTCTCCAGGCTGCGGTCATCCCTGCTGCTTGTGCACCTTTTTCTACCACACTTTTCCCTTCCACATAACCTTCTATTGATGTGCTTTGATACAGCACTTTGGGAACATCCAACTTCTTTTGCAATTCCCTTTTGGGGCTTTCCCTCCTTATGGAGGGTGTCAATGATGGTTTTCTGCACAACTGTCAGCTCAGCAGTCTTTCCCATGCTTGTGATTCCTACTGAACCAGCCTGAGAGACCATTGAAAGGCTCAGGAACCCTTTGCAGGTGTTATGGATTCATTAGCTGATTAGAGTGGGACACTTTGAGCCTAGAATATTGAACCTTTTCACACTATTCTAATTTTCTGAGATTGTGAATTTGGGGTTTTCATAAGCTGTACGCCATAATCATCACAATTATACCAAAGTAAGGCTTGACATATCTCGCTTTGCATGTAATGTGTCTATCTCATATATTGGTTTCACCTTTTGAGTTGCCATACTGACATAAATGAACGTTTGCACGATATTCTAATTTTTTGAGTTTCACCTGTAGATATACATACAGCTGTAAACTCCAGGTTCCTGGCTTCTCATCTCCAAATGAAATACTTCTCCTTTATGCCTAACTTCCTATTCAAAGAGTATATATAACTTTTCATCATTTCACTTAACTACGGAAATGTTGTGATTTCACCCACTATTTATTCTATCCTTATATGTGAGCCTTCTCCAATCTGTTGTCCTACAGGTGTATTGGGATTACAACTAATATTATTTGGCTATGCTGGTGGAGAATTCTGTGATTTGTAGCCCCACCACATCTTCCAGGTGGAGAAAGGCTGCTGTACGTTCCATTTCAATAAGCCTCTTCTAAGGCTCAAACTACATGTTACACTCAAATCAGACTGCTATATTTCTTGCTTTCAGCTGTGGCAACTTTGGTAACAGAGAAGCAGTAGTGGTGAGTTATAGTAAATGTGTTGGCTTCTTGAGATTTTCTTGATACAACAAGCCCCTTTAAGAGGTTTTTCCCTGTGCCAGATATATAAAGAGATGGTATTAAAAGCAGGGTTTATTAATTCACCATAGCTTCTTCAAATGCACATCTCTTCAGGTGAAACATCCTGATGGAACAACCACCATTTCACAGCTCAGAAACACCATCTCAGAAATACCATTTCTATTCAGAGTTTGCAGAATGTATCCCGATATATCTTTTTAAAAACCCTCTCTAATATGCAAGGTTTAGGTTTAAAATGTTTAGAAGTTCATGTTCAATCCTGATTTTGCAATGATTTTCAAGGTCACAGCAAGAATGTTTTCCTTTACCTTCCTAAATTGGTCATGGATTAGCTCAGATTTTTCCATTCTACATTCGTTCCAAAACTAGTCATTATCTCAGGACTGAGAGATTCTTTTTTCGCTTTTGAATATCCCCTATACCTGTTTTAATCTTTCATTGCAAACTGTCTTTTGCATGAAGAAACGGTGTGCCTCATTCAGCAGTGCATAAGCACGTCTCAGTCATTCCAGGTTCGTTCAACTATTCATTCATTATTTATGACACAACCCTCCATACTTGGATGGATTCATTAGTTGTGTCCCTCTCCCCCTAAACAGGATTTCTATGCCTTTGACACAGGCACATTTGTGGAATTTGTTGCCTCATGAAAGTTGCACCAATAAACTCATTTTAAAACTTTCAACTGTTCACAAGAAGTCAAACCCATGTTCCTATTGAAACCCAGTTCATGAAATTGTATATGTTTGGAGAGGAAGCCAAAAAAAAAAAAAAAAGAATACCTTAGAGAAAGGTGCAAACTAAATTATAAAATAAGCAGACTACTTAGGAAAAAAACACAGCCCAAATAAGACCAGCCAATATCTGGATGGATGGATGGATGGATGGATGGATGGAATGAAATTATACCCTGCCACAATTAAGTTACTCCTGCTGGCTTACAAAGTATACCACACACAATAAAAGCATCCACAATAAAACAGAACATTGAAGGCAATAAAAACAAAAGTTAATAAAATAATTAAAATAGTGTAATGCATTGAATCAAGAAAAAGCCCTCCAGAATAGTTCGTTTTTTAGGAAATTTCTAGAGGCCAGCAGGGAGAGGACAAGTCTGATCTCGAGTAAAAGACCACCACAGAGCAGTGGTGCCAATACAGAGAACAGTGCTACATTATCTTGGCCTCTTTCACTTCCCAGAAGTATGTGATCTACAGAATGTAATAGATCAGGCCATTTCTGGCTGAACAAGGCAATCCTGCATATACCTAGGTGCCAAGTCATGGAGGGCTTTATAGGTCCTTAAATTGTATCCAGATACTAATTGACAATTAGTGCAAGCCCTATAACATTGGTATTATATGCTGCCAAAGCTGAGAACCAGTGGGTACCTATGCATTCTGGATCAATGGAGGTTTCTGACTAGTCTTGGATGACAACGTCATGTAAAGCACACTGCAATAGTCCAGCAGGGTGAGACTGAGGATATAAGTCAATATAGCCAGGTCCTCCTGTACTGAGTAGAATTGCATTTGAAGCATCAACTGCAGTTGGGCAAAGTCCCATCTAACCATGGCCTCCACTCATTGTTCTAGCAGGAGCTGTGAATCTAGAAGAACCCCCATATCATGAGTCTGCTGTTTCAGGATAGTGCTGCCATTCCAGAGACAACAATGGCATGGACAGGCAGTATCTTACCTGGGTTCAGCCTCAGTCTGTACTCTCCCATCCAGACTCTTCCAGGCTCCAAGTACCAGGACAGAACATCAACAACATTCTCCCTACAGCCCAGACAGGCAATGTAAAATTGAGTGCAATCAGCATATTGATGATAGCACACCCCAAATTATTAGATGACTTCATCCAGTGCCTTCTTATAGATGTTAAAAAGTGGGGAGAGAGGATCAACCCCTATAGCTCCCCATATATCAGTGGCATTAAACCAGTCTCTCCTCCCCTACCACCACTGACTGAAAGTGCCCACTAATGAAGAAGCAGAACAATTGCAAAATGGTGCCTCCAATGCCCAATCTCTAAAAAAAGCCCAGTAAGATACTATGGCTGCTGGTATTGAAGGCTGCAGAGAGATCCAAAAGGATGAAGAGGGGATCCAAATCTCAACATCAACTCCCCCATTTCTGGGCCTGAAACCCAACTAAAATTGTCCAGGTAATCTACTTCATCTAGGGTGCTGCCTTGGAAGAGTGAAATGCTGAAACAAAAACCAGTGATGACATGTTGTTTGGTTGTTTGGAAACCCACAATTTTTATTGGACTTCACAATGATTTGCCACTAAAACTGGGATTTGTACACATAAACTCTACTGATATTTGCTTCTGAGACTTGGACTTTGGCTTTCTATTGGTTTTAGACTGTAGACATGGACTCTGGGTCTGGACATATTCTTTTAGAAATAAAGTTTTGGAGAAGGAGTTGGTCTTCTCCCAACCGTCATTTGATATCTCTGAATTGACACATGGTTTCCCATGTACTACCGCTTTCTGTGTATTCCTTCAGAATATAGAATTTGGGTAGGGGTAGACAAAGGTTACAAATAGTTATGTTTGCTGCTTATCCAGATGCATACTAAGAGTGAGTACCTTACCTATGATTAACACTAAAAATAATTTTCAAATACTGTATATAATAAGGAGTAGCAATATTATGCACGTACTAGACATTCAAGCCAAAAGCACAAATGATAAGCCAGTTGCTCTTGTGGCTACTTCAGTTAGATGAAAACCAAACATCTCAATTTCTTATTTATTTTGTTGTGAATGCTAGAAAGATACATCATCAACATCTGGTATCCTTGGACAATTGCTTGGTCTCTAGCATTTTCATTCCCCCCTCCCCCCAAGCTTGATGCTCTAAGCAACACCAGGTATCTGAGTGAGTGAATTTGACATTTTAATTTCTCCCAGTGCCCCATATGTAGTGTAAAAGTGGAAGAGGGAGGAAATAAAAATGATGGCCTGCAGCCACACTCTGGTTTAACATCACAGTTAAGCAAGATTCCTTGGAATCACCAGCCAGAGGTATTGGGGGTTTGAGGGGGAGAGCCACCAGCAGACGTCAAGCCCACCAGATTAGATAAGTTTACTGGAGATCACTAGAAGTCAGGCTTGCTAGAAAGTCCATGTCCTTCTCCAGGTTAGGATTACGAGAACTGGGCTACAAAAGTCCAGATATAAAAAAATGTTAGCTTTCTAAGTTTTTCTGCTGCCTTCAAGTGGTCATCTGGATGGTTTCAGCCCAAATCTGGTAGACCCACTGAAAGTGACCTAGGATTTGGCACCTGGCATACTTTTGGTTGTGATGCTACACAAGAAAAAGGAAAGGAAGCAACAGATGCTGGATTAGAACTGGGGAGATCCAGAACTCTTGGGGAAAAGGCAGGATATAAATCTAACAAACAAACAAATCAACTAATGCATAAATAACCAGCTACTGAAATTGTTTTTAACTGGAGTCAGAGGCATCCACAGGTAAATAAGGTCAAGATGGCAGCTCCAACTCCATGATCAAAGAGACCTGTGTGAAAGAAAGAAAGAAAGAAAGAAAGAAAGAAAGAAAGAAAGAAAGAAAGAAAGAAAGAAAGAAAGAAAGAAAGAAAGAAAGAAAGAAAGACAGTTTTGACAGTTGCTGCTGTTATCTTGACGTTTTTTATGTCCCTCCTCACCGCCAGGACATTCCTGCCTAGACAGGTTTGAGAGAATCTAACATATCTTGGTGGCATTAATGAAGGTCAGTCTAGGTCAATTCTTGTCTACCCTTTCCTTTCTAAGGATAATCTTAGATAAACCAATTGAGATGGTCACCACTCCTACTTGCTTGTTGCTGTTAGTCCAAGGTATAATGTGTCTGAACTCATTGCAGGATGGTCTTTCTCTCATTGTTTCTTCCCCTCCCACTAGATCTAGTAGAGAGGGCATGCTCCAGGTTCCCTCTAACAAATAATGTCAACTTGTTAGACCCAAGAGTCATGCCTTGTGGAACAGCATCCCCCCAGAGATCCGGATGTCCCTAACTCTGTTAGCCTTCATAAGGTGCTGAAGACCTGTCTGTTTCCCCAGGTGTTTGGGCCAGGAGGTTAGGCAAACTCTGTTATTGATGCAGTTTCACAGGTATTATTTACTTTGGGTGTCCTGGTTATTGTTTGTAATCTTTATGCACCATCCACAGTCACTGTTGTAAGGTGGTTGGCCATATCCATTATTTAAATAAATAAACAAACTCAAAAGTCTCAGAAGTTTTATTTAGCTGGCCTAATCAAAAGCATTGATCAATTTATCTTTTGCAAATGTGGTCTGAATCATTAAAAGCAAAACAAAACACAAATCTTGCAGCCATTGTCTCATTAGTCATGAATAATTGTCTGTTCAGACCAGGTCCCGACTAGTGGTCTGACTCAATCAAGTATATCGGATCAAATTGCCTATTAATGAGGTTAAACTAATTAAATCCTTTGCCGTGCATCCCCTGCAACTTACTTGTTATTTTCTACTTTCACGTAGAAGGCAGCAAAAGGTTGCTTAAAAATTCCATCTGTGAGCTGTAATTAAAACAAACATCACCTCAGGTCCTATAAAAATGCTGAGGTGCTTTATGGCGTCTTTGTTAAGCTGAAATGCTATTGGCCGTAAATCATCTGTAGCTGCAAGTCTATTATTTCCTTTTTACAAAAGTGTCAGAAATGGAGAAGAGAAAGCATGCATCCGTTTGGTTCTCAGAGTGGAGAAGTCCACTTGAACATTTAGGATGCTGTTTTATACAGATCTAAGTTATTGGTGCTTCTGCCTCTACAGCCAGTCAAGGCTGGTGACACTGATTTTTTTGTTTATTTGAGGTATATCTATGCTGTTTTGGCATCTGTTGCATTGAAAAGCAGCATAGAAATAACTTAAATGGCTATATGATAAAGATTGCTCGCTCTCCAGGGGTTTCAGCCTGATGTGGCGATGACAAGAACTTGGTGGCCTTTGGCATGCAAAATATGAGGCCTACCTCATATGGCCTACCTATCGTATTGTTGGACTTCTTTCCCAAAATTTATGAGAGCCCAGTAAGAATCTTTCACAGAAGCTGATCATCATGAATACCTTCAGCTTGTTTGGAGGTTCTAACAGGGGAGCACAGCTATCGTATACCCTTGACCGAAGATAGGTACACTCCTTCTCTCTGAGATGGTCATCCTCTTCCACCAAGTGTGCAGCTTCGGGAGGGATGTACACAGAGCACTGAGGGAGGAAGGGGACACACACCGAGCCAGCCAGATCAGCCGAAGTAACCCTGGAGGTCAACAGGGTGAAAGATGTCGCAGCCAGATCACTCTCACATCCATCATGAATACCAGAATCAGATTTTTTTGTACACCGGACAGCTTTCAATTTCAATTTCGAAAGTTACCATCATTGAATCTTGGGTGGTACAGAACAGGAAAAGGTTCAGCATGAAATTTGAAATGTAACTTTGGGCAGAGATAGATTGACAACTTAATGATACTTTCAAAATCAGTAATTTAAAAAATGTTTAACTCTGAACTAGAAATAAAATTACTCTCGGTAAGTGATGCCTTTCAGAGAGACAATCCATCCTCTGTAAGTAATATTCATAGAGTAAGAGAATCAGGGTAAGTGTGTGTGTGTGTGTGTGTGTGTGTGTGTGTGTGTTTTAATCTTTCACTTCCCAAGTAAAATTATTTCAAGGCAGAGCTGAATATATGTACTTTTTTTAAAAAAGAATCTTATTCTTAAAGCTATTTTTAATATCCTCTAGAATAACTCCCCTTGAGGGATGTATCTTTACTCATCAAAATATAGACATTTCAAATTTAGAATTCAGTTTGCTTTTGGGTTTTGCTTTTCAGACTTCACGAAGCAAAAAGGAGGACTCCAAGATATCAATGTTTTCATTTTAAGAAATAGTAATAAAAACTAACGTGATTAAAATAGATTTGAGAAAGAGCATTTAATTTGCATTTCTGTGGTAGGGGACCCTCCGGGTATCTGCAAAGTACTATTATTTATAAAGACGGAACAATGTCATTCAAGAATGCTGCGAAATATGCTTTTGGTTGACCCATCCCATTGACTTAACCATTTAAACTACATTATCATATCTGTAGTCAGGAAATGGAACTTCAGGTTAACAGCTCTGCATTGTAAGAAGTGAATTGTTGGGAGTCAATGGGCCAGGTTAGAAAATTTTCCAATTCGAATCTCTGCTAGATTAATAAAAGCAATGCTGTGAGAAGGAAATTTGAAGGAGACTTTCTTGATTTAGCTCTCTAAGCCTCTGGTCTTCTGCCAACCATGAAAAAGCTTCTACGTTTCATGTATGACTGACCTGCTCATAAAGCTTGCCGTGACATGTCAGGACATGGAATGGAATTGATTGCACTTACAAGAACAATCAGTTTAATGTCTGGAAATTTTAGGCTCCAGTAATTATGGACAACTTAAATTGATTCATATAATGAAATACCTTAAATAATCATGATAAAAACAAGCATAAGCTGTTTTCATGGGCTAGGCAACCAATATGCCAGACTGTGTTATAAATGTCTATAGGTGAGCCATTTTTATTTAGCGCTGTACTCTTCAAGTCTAGATCAGCTGAGAAACTGCAAAATGCAGGGAGATATAACTTTGAAAATAATGGGAGAAAAATTATCCTTGAATTACAGAGCATCAGCGATGGTTGTTCCAGTGGAGTTCACTCAAATTCTTGAATGTTCTTCAGGTTCCTAGTACATTTTTTACTTCACATTCATCGCTTGGGGAAAATGAGATCAGGGTCCCGCTTCCAAAGAGTATGCTGTAGCAACTTGTTCTTTTTAATTTCTAAGAACACTTATAGGGGCAAAAGAAAATAAAAGAAATTGGAAGAAAGATAATACCTGGAAGAGAATGCTTCAGTTTATGGTATCTTATCCTTATTTACTTATTTAAAGTGAGGTGGTGCAGGGAGAACCAAGAGAGTGATCTGCTCACACATTTGGTACCCACTGTTAATATAGTGGGCCTGTTAGAACTATAGGTAAAATAGGTGTTTAAAGGAGTCATTACTTTATTTGTGCACATTTGCTGGCTGACTATAAATGCAAAATGAACATAGCTCACTTTCTAATTCAGAAAATACAGTCACCCCAAACTATAGCTAGCAACACATAAGATGCTCTGAGATCTAAACAGGAGCATTAAGAGGCTTGCCCTGACCTTCTTGAACTGTCTGAAGGACTCTTTCTGTGCATTTGTGATGGTCTTCGAAACCAAGGACCATCTGGTCTTTACGAACTGGGATCAGCTCCTTCTGATGACCAGCTGAAATGGGACCTTGGTTGTTTAGGTTTCATGTATACAGAGACTCACAGTCACCTTTTGAATTTTATTTAATTAGTCATTATTTTTAGTGTTCTAATGTCATACCAAGGCATGCCTTTGTACTGGGGTTCTTTCTTCAAATTAATTAATTCAGTGTAACTCACTTTACGTTTTTCTTTTTCTTTCCCTCAGCGATGAAGCCGAGGACTGTGCTAATGACTCTTTCTAGAGCAATGTGTCAGTTTTAAAGTCCATTAACTTTCTTTGACTTGTCTGCATACTAATGCTCGCTATATTATTTCCACCAATCCTGGAAACCCTGAAACGATAGCAGTGGAATATTGTGTTGAATTGCTGCCTGTTAACTTGGCCAGTGTTGTTGCATATGATGCACTCTGCTGAAAAAAAGACATATAAAAGTTTTGGAGTGTTTTTTTTTCTTTTTTCTTTTTTTACACCCTTCCAGTGACATATTATGTTTTACATCATCTACTTGACTAGCACACTTGTAGAGAAAAGAAGGATATAAATGAAATAAATAATAGGGATCTGAGATTTTTTCTCAGGTTGAATAAGCAATATATTATCCTCTAAGAGAAATTTGGTTCAAAATCTGCTCAGGCTGTAGCTTGCTTTAGTAATACATCATTCCTTTATGACAACTATCTAGCTGCAGTTGATAGGCTGGCACATCAAACTGGCGGATTAAATTTAGCTTGATTTGTTAGAAGCGACATATAGAAGCTGTGGAAGAGGAATGAAAGCACCAGGGACCTCTAGCTGTCACTGACTATCTCAACGGATCAGCCAGCATGTATAATGGTGAGGAATACTGTTAGTTATGATCTAGCAGTATCCCAAAAGGTCCCATGTTTCCCATCTCTCTTGTGATGGCACCACCATCACCAAAAAAACAGATCTTTGTTTCACTTGAGAACAAAGCTATTGTGCATTTCCTTTATTTTCTTTCCCTGAACACTATATTCTTGGAATCTACCCCAGACAGAATGCCAGTTCCATCATAGCATTTTCCATGTTTTGAAAATGCATAAAGAATTCCTCCCCACCCACCCCCCAAAAAAATCATGACTAGAGTTACGTCTTTTTGTTCTGCTTGTGAAGTTGGTTGTGAAGGCCAAAATGAGCAGTTATACAGTTACGTGCCAAACTGAAATACTGCTATATGCTAATTTTTCAATATGTGTAATCCCAAAATTATATATTAAACTCATATTGGAGAGAGTCCACATATAGAATTAAAATATTAAGGAAGAGGGTAGATAGAAATGCATAGAGAGAGACAAATTCTTACAAAATAACATACAAGGTAGGAGAAATTGCACACGTGTTTATATTGGGAAATATGATATTTAAAAATGCATTAATTTAGGAGAAAAGTCCATGAATTTTCCCAAGGACTTCTTTAAAAAATAGCAAATTCATCTCAATATAGGGTCAGAACCACACATACACACTGAGATGCCTAAGATAAATGCCTCCTTGGCTGTTCTCTGAATTTTTTCTAGGAACATTCTCAAACTATTCAGTACATCTAATGTAAGATACTTACAAAGGAATGGGAAATGGGATTTACAATTATTCTCAGGCTTTTGTTTAAAAGAGCTGTTGATACTTTTGTTTAAAGCTACTATAGGGAATCTGCTTGCAAAGCTGGAAGATGGAAAGTCTTTTGCACTCGCTTTGTAATATACTAAAATTTGAGTAGAGAAAAACATAACCAGGTTAGCAATCCTCCAGGCAGCTCTGAGCAGTGGGCAATTTAAGCTCCATGATTGATTAACAGCTGTCAACATTACAAAAAGGAGCCATCCATTTGGCAATAATAAGCTCCTTCTTGGCAATCTCTGAAGACTGGTTGAGGTATGGAAATGGAAGTGTGCATTTCATCAGGGAACTTTCCTTTTTCTGAATCTTCTTCAAAGCACTTTAATTGAATACTAGAGGAAATAAACCATCAACTGTAATTGCACATTCAAAACCTATCACCTTGCTATTAAGAGACCCTGGATAGAATTCCAATGTCTTTGATCATGCCATGAACCCTTGTGCCCTCTAAATATAACCAAGACACTAGCTAAGGATATGGACACATTTGATTCCTATAAAACAGATCTGTATCTCTTCGGTATAAGCCAATGGCAGACACAGCAATACAAGACATTCACATTTTAAAAATGAAAGAAAATGAAACTATAAAAAAGAGGGTAATTTTGCCTGCTGGGTGAATAAAGGAGAGACAAAGGAAAGGCAGAAAAGAAAAAAGAAAAAAAAGATTTGCAATAGTCAAAGCAGAAGACTCACAGAGAGGCAATTTCAGGACCATAAAAAGAAAGAATATTAAACACTGCCAGAAAGTGATCCTAATTCAATGGTCTTGCACAAGTTCATGAGATTATCATGATCATGGGGAGAGATGGTAGCTTGGGCTACCAGCATGAGCACGTGCAATGGTCCCAAGGCCTGAGAAGATTTCCAACGCCTGATTAAACATCAGATTCATGGTGCTGGATGGGCATAAGTAAAGGCAACCACCATGAATGGTTCTAAAGGTCCTTTGAAAACCTGGAAAGCCAAGAGCGTAGATTAGTGGAAGAGAATGGATAGGGAATACTGGCTTAATAGTCATGGGGCAAACCATTCATGTGTGATTATACCAAGTATCTATTATATAATGGACATATAGGATTGGCTTAATAGTCATGGGGCACATCATTAAGGTATGATTGTACATAGTATGTACTCTACCATACAAGAACAAAAGGGACAAAGATTCCTGTGCTGGTTGAATGCAGAATGTATAGAAACTTGGCATTATATAGCTGTCTGAACCCTATTTGTGTTTTCGAGGAGTGGAAAAACAAGATCGAAAGACCTTCCTCTGCTCCCAGCATTCTACTCTTCTTGCAGGCAAAAAGGTTAATTTTTAGAGTTAAGCTTCAGTCTTAGTAACTTTATGGAAATATCCCTGTATTCTCTTTAGCAGCAGTAGAAAAGTGGTTTGCCATTGTCTTTATTAGGTATTTTTTTCCCCCAAATTCCCAGACAGGTGTACTCATCTGACTTTGTACCTGAATCTCTTTATGGATCAGTGTTGGTACTGTTGGAGGATTTTTTTTTTTCCCTCCTTAATCCCCCAGCCTAATAAAATAAGCAGACAGAATGGTAGCTACCACAAAATATTTAGCTTAAAGCATTAAGCGTCCGAACAGGCTCCCACAATCATGTGGAAGGTTATGACAAAGAGCATAGAAAAATGGCTTCTTTGTTTATAGTCAGTAGAGTACATGCAGAAGCTTAGAATAACGCACTTAGAAGACGATTTTCATTATGTTGAATTGGAGAAATCACATGCATGTTAAAGTTGCCAAGTTTGAAAAACACTGTTTTAGAGGAAACAGAGCTTAATGTTCTCACACATGCATAGATCACTCAAGGCCAGTTTCACAGACATTCTTTGGGTGTTTATGATCTTGACAAGTTGGCAAACACACTTGCCTATTACTGAATTCATTTGTGTCTGGGAATAGACTATTTTACTAATTTGTACAAACAGTCTTTGCTTCCTAGTAACAGAAGGAGAGGTGGCTAAAACGAGCACAGGAGTTTCTGTATGGCAAAAGTAGCTTACTAAAATCATTCTTATTATAAAGTTGTAACAATGCTTCAACAATATAATGACCCTTGTAATACCATATCCTGTTCAGTTTGCGAACCATTCTCAGTATATTGAAAATTTATTTGATGCAGAGATACAGGAGAGAGGGCAAAAACAGATATTCCAAGGTTACAGAAAGCTGGAATTTTTTTTTATAATTATTTTTTATGCTTACTACATGCCTGAATGGCACAATGTAAGTGACTGAATTATATCCCGCACAGAGGTAAAGTATACTTTTTACGTGGTAGACCTCACTGGCTCCCACCCACCTATCCATAATGAAAAGGAATGACAATGAAGTTGCAGATCTTCCTTCTTCTGTCATGCAACTTTCACTCCATTGCATTTGTAGAAATGACCCTCTACATTGATAATTCTCTGTCTGCCAATATTAACTTCAAAATATATGTTGGAGTTGACTTCAGTTACTGACAGCAGAGATGCAATATTAGAGATTGTGTACACAGAAGATACACGCACATCTGCTTGCAAGAAGTGGTTGTTCTCCCTTATTTGAGAAAGCAGACCATGTTGCAGCTTGCCAAAACTGATGACCTAATTTCCACCCTCACTTGTAAAACTTTTACAGTGCCATATCATCTTTCTCTTAATTAAATCCTTTGAACTATTGCCTCTCTGAAATTAAAACTGGAAAAAATATTATCTAATTAATGTGTCAGATGTTATGAGAGTTGCAGATCATCAGCTGTGTTAGATTCTTTTTCAGGACTCACAACACTGAGGACGTGGTTCTACAGTAATATTTACAAGATCTGTATTTCTAAGCTGAGTGGCTGGTAAACATATTGGGTGTACGCAGTGAGTTTGCTCAAAACTCAAATTTAGGCCAGAGTAATTTAGAGCAGATTTCCATTTTCCCAAGGCAAAATAGATACTTCTGAACCTGCTTCATTCTAATCCTGAGACTCCATGGCACTCCGGCCCCAATCTGTCTCTCCAGAGTTCTGGCATGTTCTAAAGACTTGCCAAATCTTGGCAATCACATACATTAAAATAACAACAACAACAATATCAAAAAGCTGTGTAATGTGCCAAGGGACAGGGCCTAAAATACTGTTTTCTATGACCAACAGCTCTAGTTTCAAATGAGAGGGATTCTCATAATATGATCACTAAGGGTCACCCTAATCAAACTTGGGGTTTGAGCGATCTTTGGAGTTGAAAGAGAGCCTTAAGTTCATCATTAGTTTTACTTCATTGTAAGTCTTCTGTCCTTTGTAGGTGTGCAATGACTTCTTATGAGCACCATTAGCTAGTTGACTTGGTCTACTGACTGGTTTACTTTATGGAAACAATCAGCAAATTCATCTTTATATTTCTGCCTTAACCCCTGACAATAAGCACCATTGCTTCGGGCTTGGATTTTCGCTTCCTGCAAATCCATAAAAATGAATGCAATGACTGTTTCTGTGTGCAAAGTAGAGCAGTTGGCAGACATATCACGAAGCAATCTGGAAAAACATTGAAATGGTTCGGGTGGATAATATGATAAGAATATGCCACAGAAGAACTTTCTGAATTTTTTCTATAATTCAAGAGCAATTTACTTAATGTAGGCTCTGATACTCTATACCTTTTCTAAACATTTCTTCTTAAGGCATTTTTTTATATTTTTATTTCATTGCTAAAATCAGTTGGGTGGGGAAGAAAGAGGTAATCATGTAGAAGAGATGAAGGGAAAGTAGAAATGCACTGATTTGTATAATTAAAAAAGAAAGAAATTCCAAAAACTGTTAGTAAGCATATTCATTTTATTTACTGACATTTTCTGCTTAGCAATCATTCTGCTACTAATTATTTTTCCCAGAAGGTCTCATTTGTTAAAAAAAATAAATATGGACCAAGGCCAGCCATAGTTAAGTACATTCTGTGCCTAATAGCGAAGTTAAGTATGAAATTAATCTTCCCTATGGAAATCTGTGGAACTTAGAAATGTCTAATTTTGTCTTAATAGCATTCTAACTTTTGAGATCATGCCATGAAATTTGATCATCTTGTGTTGTTCATATCAAAACCTTTAGCAAATCAAGTTTGACTCAACTAGAGCATCCTTTAGTATGCAAATCATGACAAAACCTCACATAGTATTATAAACTGAATTTTGAAACTCTAAACTTTCAAATAACATCTTTTGATTTTTACAGCTTTAAAAGTAAGCGATGTCACCTTAAACACAGCTTTTCAAAGTCCATCTGAAGTCATGTATCGTTATGTCCATTAATACATAGGAGTGGTCACCAATACAGTTCATTTTTGCACAGAACAAGCAGAATCTGTGCAGGGAGAGAATTTTTAATGTGAGATCAACTGATCATGTGGGAATGGAAAATGGGTATTTTCTTGGTGTCTCTGCAATGTTGCAGCAGAGTGCAAATCTTAGCATACAGGTTGTAAATGCATACAGGCTTACAAATCATCTTACCAGCTCAAGAATTCATCCCTTTTTTCCCTCCTTTTCTTCACTAGGTATAACATGGCTTACCCTGTATGATAGATAGGTATGTATGTATGTATGAATGAAGGTATCTGGGGAAAATCACACTTCTGTTATTCAACAGTTTGCCACTCAATTTTGGTGCTATGATCTAGAAAGCTCCAGGGACCACACTAAAGGGTCTCAGATTCACATATGGCCTCTTGCCCATGCTTGTAATAAAATAACTCAGAAAGCAGCTTTCATTAAATGATAGTTGTAATTCACTAGCATGTTGCACATCCAAAAAGAAAACTATCAGGGTTGTAAATTTAAGACCATTATTGTGGAAGGCTTATTATATTCAAAGAAAATCATCCACGAGCAAACAAGTATCATGAATCAACACCCATGTTGGTGGTGTCAAATGCAATATGGCTTATAATATTCCAACCTCTTCCTATTCAGTATCTAACACTTAAATTTGTTTGTGTTGTGTCTTCAAATCAGTGTTGATTCCTAGCAATTGTCTGGACAGGTCCCTGCAGTATTCTTGGCAAGATTCCCAAAGTGGTTTGCCATTCCCTTCTTCCAACACTTACATTACACATGTATATACATAGCTAAAATCAGTGAAATGTATTTCAATGGAAGATGCACTGAATGCACATCAGTAGCGATGTTCCTCACAGCTGTTATAAACTCTTCCTTCCACAATGTGAGACTGAATTCTGGGAACTGTAGCTTGGTGAGAGTTCTTCCTTAAAGGACATATTGGAAGACCCAAGAATTATAGAAGAACAACTCCTAGAAGTCCCCGAAGAACAGATGTTACTGCTAAAACATATGAACATTTATGAAATCTCAGACAATTAACATTCGCTTCTAGAGAAATGTATGGGATTTTACATACAAGGGCAAAGTTACAGGATATCATCAACAGAAGCCTCTCCCACAGAAATCACAATATTAGGAAAACATTACATAAAAACTTGTAAGACATGGAGCATGCCCCCCACTTGCCACACATACACAAAGTATATACATTGGACTTTAAGGCAATTCTTTCTCAGGATTTGCTACTGTGGTTTATTTTAACAAGTGCTTTGTAGGAGTTTATGTGAAAACAGTGCTTACTTTGAACAAGTTCACACTTTCTTCAGAGCAGTCTCATTAAAAAGGAAGAAATTAGAAGTGGTTTCAGTAATGGGGCTTAAGTGTTAGATAATACTATCAATTATTGAAATTCATTAATTAAGCAAAATATTTGCTGGAAGTTATACCATAACTCTCTCATTCTGAAGCTTTTGCTATCAAAACAGAATCTCATTAAAATTTTACATGCTAATCAGCATGTTTACTATTTCTTTTTCCCAACTACAGTTCTTTTACACTGTGGGCTGAATTTTATTTCATTACAGTTTTATACCAATTAACTCACAGGGGAAATGTGATTTGTAGGTTGGCATAATTGTCCAGATATACACATGGACAAGACAATGGTACAAGAAGGAAGTTATTGGTTTCTAGAATCTTATCCTAACAGCATGAAGAAATTATATTTATTTGTTTTAAGGTCAACACAATCAAGAGACTTTTTCAGGCAAAGGACATCAGTGTAGAAGGAAGCCAATTTGTTCAATTCAACACTGGTCTGAATCTTGTTTAAACACTAATCATAGGATACAATCTAAGAAAGTGGAGACACTAGAGATGTTCAAAACCTATAGTTCCAGGCTTGTTTCATGTGAAACAGCATATCTGGAACTTATGAACCATTTACTGTTTAAAGGATCCATTTCCTGAAACCCATCAGATCATCCTTGAAAAACCAGATCTATAAAGTTGTCTGGGACCTTCCATTTTCAGAAGAATAGGCTTTGCACAAACCAAAAATATACAGACAAAGATTGCTGCAATTTCCCCATCCCTGTCATCTGACACAGCTTCCTCAGTTCACCAAATGGTACAGCTGGCCCTGAATGGGTGCATGGATTGAATTTAATGGTCCCCCCTCAATAATGGGGCACATCTTCATGGCTGGACATTAGAATAACACAGGACTAGAAAACTATGCTGCAGCTGGATGCATAAACAAAACCAATGTTGAGAACCAGACCTTCTTGCCCAATCTTGCAATTATACTCCATTGTAACTCTTCTCAAGACCATAGCCACTATTAGAAAAAGCCTGAATTGTAGCACAAAGAGAAGGTACAGTAGGAAGCAGGTATGGACAAAAATCAGAAAGAGACAGCTAGTATCCAGCCAAAGGGGGAAAGAGAAAGAAGCTATTCCATTAGAAACATATGACTGAGTGAGGGGGAAAACTAGTGAGTACGTTACAGGAAACTCAAAGAAAAAGGAGTTTCGATCCTAAAATGTTGATTTCCCATTGTCTTCTTTTCACTGGGATGTAACCAATGTAGATTACATCCTGTATTGTCCATGACAAAGTCTTCTGATGAGATTTTTAGAAGAATATAGGTAATTGCAAAAAGGAAAAAGGGGAAGTTATCTTAGGATCCAAGCCCTTGCCTATTTTTTTAAGCTCACTCCAGCCCCCGCTGGAATTCCTGCGATGCATTCACTGTTTTTTATCGCACAAAGCCCTTTTCCAACATTATGGCTACACAGGAATCTACAGCTTGCATAGGGATGAGATTCCTGGAAAAATGACCACCATGTATTTGTTGGTAGTACTCAGTGTCAGAAAGGTAGAGATGAACTGGATGCAATCTCCAGCCAGAATCCATTGATTGGAAGGTGAATGATAGGTAAAAAATGTGTGGCTATGTGGGATCTATGGGAATAATGTTGGGGCTGTTGCTGTCGTTAAGTCATGTCCGACTCTTCGTGACCCCATGAACCATATTGCGCCAGGCCTTCCTATCTTTCACTGCCTCCCTGAGTTTGCTCAGTTTCATGCTCATTGCTTCAGTGATGCTATCTAGCCATCTCATTCTCTGCCGTCCTCTTCTCCTTTGCCCTTCCGTCTTACCCAGCATCAGGGTCTTTTCCAAAGAGTCCTCTCTTCACATTAGGTGACCAAAGTATCTGAGCTTGAGCTTCATTATCAATCCTTCCAATGAGCAATCAGAGTTGATTTCCTTTAAGATTGACTGGTTTGACCTCCTAGCAGTCCAGGGGACTCTTAAGAGTCTTCTCCAGCACCACAGTTCAAAGGCATCAATTCTTCGGCGTTCAGCCTTCTTTATGGTCCAGCTCTCACAGCCATACATTACTACTGGAAAAACCATAGCTTTGACTATGCAGATCTTTGTCGGCAAGGTGACGTCTCTGCTTTTTAATATGCTATCTAGGTTTGCCATAGCTTTCCTCCCAAGCAGCAAGCATCTTTTAATTTCATGGCTGCAGTCTCCATTTGCAGTGATCTTGGAGCCCAAATAAATGAAGTCTGTTACTGCTTCCATTTCTACCCCTTCTATTTGCCAGGGATTGATGGGTCCAGATGCCATGATCTTAGTTTTTTTAATGTTGAGTTTCAAGCCAGCTTTCTCACTCTCCTCTTTCACCCTCATCAAGAGGCTCTTTAGTTCTTCTTCACTTTCTGCCATTAGGGTGGTATCGTCTGCATATCTGAGGTTATTGATGTTTCTCCCTGCAATCTTAATTCCGGCTTGTGATTCTTCCAGCCTGGCATTTCTCATGATGTACTCTGCATATAGATTAAATAAGCAGGGTGACAGTATACAGCCTTGTCATACTCCTTTCCCTATTTTGAATCAATCGGTTGTTCCATGACCGGCTCTAACTGTTGCTTCTTGGCCCGCATACAGATTTCTCAGGAGACAGGTAAGGTGGTCTGGTATCCCCATCTCTTTAAGAATTTGCCACAGTTTGTTGTGATCCACACAAGCAAAGGCTTTTGCATAGTCAATGAAGCAGAAGTAGATGCTTTTCTGAAACTCTCGTGCTTTCTCCATGATCCAGCGAATGTTGGCAATTTGATCTCTAGTTCCTCTGCCTCTTCGAAACCCAGCTTGTACATCCGGTAGTTCTCGGTTCACGTACTGCTGAAGCCTAGCTTGTAGGATTTTGAGCATAACCTTGCTAGCATGTGAAATGAGTGCAATTGTGCGATAGTTTGAGCATTCTTTGGCATTGCCCTTCTTTGGAATTGGAACATAAACTGACCTTTTCCAATCCCGTGGCCACTGTTGCGTTTTCCAAACTTGCTGGCATATTGAGTGCAGCACTTTAACAGCATCATCTTTTAGTATTTTAAATAACTCAGCTGGAATACTGTCATCTCCACTAGCTTTGTTGTTAGCAATGCTTCCTAAGGCCCACTTGACTTCACTCTCTAGGATGTCTGGCTCAGGGTCAGTGACCACACCAGCATGGACATCAGGGACATTAAGATCTTTCTTGTATAGTTCTTCTGTGTATTCTTGCCACCTCTTCTTAATCTCTTCTGCTTCTGTTAGGTCCCTGCCTTTTTTGTCCTTTATCATGCCCATCTTTGCACTAAACGTTCCTTTGATATCTCCAATTTTCTTGAAGAGATCTCTAGTCTTCCCCATTCTATTGTTTTCTTCAATTTCTTTGCATTGTTCATTTAAAAAGGCCTTCTTATCTCTCCTTGCTATTCTCTGGAAATCTGCATTCAGTTGCTTATATCTTTCCCTTTCACCCTTGCTTTTCGCATTCCTTCTTTCCACAGCTATTTGTAAAGCCTCATCAGACAGCCATTTTGCTTTCTTGCATTTCTTTTTCTTTGGGATGGTTTTAGTTGCTGCCTCTTGTACAATGTTACGGACCTCCGTCCATAGTTCTTCAGGCACTCTGTCTACCAAATCTAATCCTCTAAATCTATTCATCACCTTCACTGTGTACTCACATGGAATATGATCTAAGTCATACCTGAGTGGTCTAGTGGTTTTCCCTACATTCTTCAATTTAAGCCTAAATTTTGCAGTAAGAAGCTCATGATCTGAGCCACAGTCAGCTCCTGGTCTTGTTTTTGCCGTCTGTATAGAGCTTCTCCATCTTTGGCTGCAAAGTATGTAATCAATCTGGTTTCGGTATTGACCATCTGGTGATGTCCATGTGTAGAGTCGTCTCTTGTGTTGTTGGAAGAGTGTTTGCTATGACTAGCTTGTTCTTTTGACAGAACTCTGTTAGCCTTTGCCCTGCTTCATTTTGTACTCCAAGGCCAAACTTGCCTGTTATTCCGATTACTCCTTGACTTCCTACTTTAGCATTCCAATCCCCTATGATGAAAAGGACATCTTTTTTTGGTGCTAGTTCTAGAAGGTGTTGTAGGTCTTCATAGAACCAGTCAACTTCAGCTTCTTCGGCATCAGTGGTTGGGGCATAGACTTGGATTACCGTGATGTTGAATGGTTTTCCTTGGATATGCACTGAGATCATTCTGTCATTTTTGAGGTTGTACCCCATTACTGCCTTTCCCACTCTCTTATTGACTATGAGTGCAACTCCATTTCTTTTAAGGGTTTCTTGCCCACAGTAGTAGATATAATGGTCACCTGAATTAAATTCACCCATTCCCATCCATTTCAATTCACTGATTCCCAAGATGTCGACGTTCAATCTTGTCATCTCATGTTTGACCACATCCAGCTTGCCTTGGTTCATGGATCTTACATTCCACGTAGCTATATAATATTGTTCTTTACAGCATCGGACCTTCTTTTCGCTTCCAGATACATCCACAGCTGAACGTCCTTTCGGCTTTGGCCCAGCCGCTTCACTCTTTCTGGAACTATTGCCCTCCGCTCTTCCCCAGTAGCATATTGGACACCTTCCGACCTGAGGGGCTCATCTTCTGGCGTCATATCTTTTAGCCTTTTAACATTGTCCATGGGGTTTTCTTGGCAAGGATACTGGAGTGGGTTGCCATTTCCTTCTCCAGTGGACCACATTTTGTCAGAACTCTCTGTCATGACCTGTCCGTCTTGGGTGGCCCTGCACGGTATAGCTCATGGCTTCACTGAGTTACACAAGCCCCTTCGCCATGACAAGGCAGTGATCCATGAAGAGGTTGGGGCTGTGCAATGATTCAATTCAGCCTGAAAGCAACCGAACTGAATCTCTGAACAAATTGATCAGTTTGGTTAGAATCATCATTATCTGTTGACAATTTGGTGGCTTTTGTGCACGTGCAAAAGTGCCTTTTCAAGAACCAGATGCATTCAATCTGATGATTTGAACTGATATTTCAAGTGAACTTTTTCAATGTTTTGAATCAGAATATCATACCAAGTCAAACTGATGGATTATTTAAATCAGATCAGAAATGATCATTCAAATCAGATCAGGAGTGATTCACATATTCTAGAGAATGCTGAAGTAAAAAAGGTAAGTAAACCTATATTGAAAATGTGAAAATGTAATGAAAATGTAAAAGAAGCAAGGCTCTTTCCATTATTATTTTCAGCTAATTAATATGATGCTAAACGTTTCATCCCCTAGCTATGTACTCTACTCTTGAAGCTATATCTTGAATCTTCCCTCTCACACAGCTTCTTCTATGGGCTGCAATCCCAAATTATAAGGACATTAGGATCGCAGTCATTATGTACGTGATGTATGGCTGTATACAAATGACCTGTCAATGCTTATGACATGGTGATGCAATATCTTTAAATATGGAGATGTGGTTATATGAGTGTGGCTGTACAGCATTTATAGGATCAAGTACTAAAATTTGCAAGTGAACCATCCTTAACTATTTCAGTCAGTTCCAATTATTTCAGATCTTACTGTCAGGTTTAGCCCATGAAACTCCAGGAGACAATACAGATTCAATCCAGCAAGGTTTATTTGGCTTAGCCTATACAGAAAATCTTCCCAGACTGAGAACAGTTCCCAGGGTCAATCCGTAAACACTCCTAGCATTCCTCAGGGAGGGGCCAGTCTCATCCTCTTATCTCTCCCTCGCTGTTCGGGGGATAACAGTACATGCTTGACCCCCCTTGCCTGGCCGTTCTCTGCCCTCACTCTCACATCACCCCTCCCTCCATCTTCATCCTCCCCCTCGGAGTTCTCAGCAGAACTTGGCAAGGGCGGGAGGGATGACATGTCAGATGATGAAGGGCTCTCAGCACCTCCTGCCTCCTCCATACTGTCTTCCTCTGGCTCCTGAAAAACAGCTACAACATTACTAGAATCAGCCCCATCTTCTTATCTCTCCCTCACTGTTCGGGGGATAACAGTACATGCTTGACCCCCCTTGCCTGGCCGTTCTCTGCCCACACTCTCACACTTACCATCCTCTTTACTTAATTTAAATTTTTATTTGTAGTGTGTCAGGTCTTGGTCATCAAATATTAAACACAAATAAACAGCTCTGAGGGAACTTTCTTTTGCCTCTCTTCATCATTTAATTGGAGAAATGTTTTAAGCTCATAATCTGTTCTCCTTTTTAGCTTTCTTGTTTTTCTGTTCAGCTCTCAAGATAAACTAAAGTGCTTTATTTATTTTGTCTCTATCATCAAAAGATCTACACTTCCTGAGCTTCCTTCAGATGAAGTGTTTGTTCAAAATGAAATATGCACCAGTCCCCACCCAGAAGATCTGTGATTTTTCTCTGCTTTCCTTTTGTAATCCAATTTGCTAATGTTTTCCTCAACAAAATGTGAAAAGCAGTGGATACACTGGATATCTTAGGCTTCCAAAATAATTGGAACTTCAGTGAATGGATATGTATTGCTCTTTTGTTCTGTATTTTAGCCCCCCCCCCCCCACTTTTTAAAAAATGCAAGTATCTTCATTAGGTTCTTCCAGTTGCAATGTCTTCTCTATTCTCTTGATAGATAGCAACTTCTTTTCTAGAGGGCTACTTGGAATTCCTCAGCTATAGTTTTAATTAATCAACCTATGGGGTTGGGTTCACATTTCAGAGATATTTCCATACCTAAACAGAGAAACAGAATGAACATGGGTGGGCAAAAATGCAGTGGGAGCGGAAGCAACTTCCAACTTCCTGCAGGCTTCCCCATTGACTTTCTGACAAGGACCATCAAAAATCTTCCTTCCTTCCTTCCTTCCTTCCTTCCTTCCTTCCTTCCTTCCTTCCTTCCTTCCTTCCTTCCTTCCTTCCTCCCTCCCTCCCTCCCTCCCTCCCTCCCTCCCTCCCTCCCTCGCACACCCTGCATACCCTCCCTGATCTGCACACTCCCTGGCCTGCACTGCCCCCTCTCGTACCCTCCCTTACCCATTCTGTACCTCTTGCACACCCCCACACACCCTCCCTACCCTTGCCACATGTCTCATGAATCCTCTTGCTCCATCCCCCACCCAACAGCAGCCACTTACCTGCCTGCTGGCCTTGGACTTGTAACTCCCTGCCGGATTCCCCACTGACTTTGCTTGTGGGAAAGGATGATCACATACTGTGGCTGACCACAGCAGCAGTGCAGTGCTGAAGCAGCAGTGCAGTGCTGAAACAGCAGTGCAGTGCTGAAGCGGCAGCAGCCTAGCAGTGCTGAAGCAGCCACAACTTTGCCAAATTTCTCACAGGAGTAATTGGTCCTGAATTTTGGATGCATTCTATAACTTAGCCCATTTGAGGTACCTTGGTCCAAAGATTATTGCCATAAGATGCACCGTTTCACCCAACTGAAGATTACAGACAAACAGACATGAGAGTTCTAGTAGTATATAAATGTACATTAAGGCAACAGCTGGGAAAAGTTAATTTCCTTAGACAAGAGGCAGCTATTCCAAGGTTTTACCTTATCCTGTTCTTGAGACTACTTAATTCAAGATCCAGGGTCTGCTTTTGGAATCTTGTTCTCTCACACTGAGCTATAATGTCTCCAAAATACCCAACCTAGAGATTTGATGTTATTTATCAAACCCCAATTCATACTTCTGCATCAAAGCATCATGGAAAAAATAAATAAATAAAAACAATTAGCGACAGGAATCCAACTACTGACACTTAATCCTTTCTTCAGAGGATGGACCATCACTGTACTACTGGTTTACTTTAATTTAAACCACTTTAATTTGTTTTATTTTGTTCTGTTTTGCTGGACAATAGAAGACAATAAAATGGGGATATATATTTCCTTATTCCAGCAAACAAAAATGCAACCGTTGGAGAAGGGGGCGAAGATAGTGGTAGCCAGGCCTAACATGACAAGTCAACATCAATGCATACTTTCAAGGCCAAGTAGGGGACCACTGACTGCTATCTCATCCTGCTCCTTTTACTCCTTGTTTTTGCTGTGTGGTCATCTGTCTTCTACGTATGCTACAAGAACAAAGAGAGCAGGATAACCCAAGCAATAATTCTCATTCATTTGCCCTTCTTTGTGTTAGACATAATAAGTTGTTGTACAGATAACGAGATGAAATTTCTTCCCATGAGAAAATCCTGACACTTTGCGGTAATGAAGACTGAATCTAAAGTGAATAGATAGCAGTAATGATGATAAAGATGGAGAAGCTTTCTAGGAAGCACAGCAACACAAATATCTACCTAAAGGTCCTACAACACTTAGAATGGTCACCAAAAGGAGTTCCTTCTTTGCTCAAAGACTTGACCAAAGAGATGACCCCAAGACAGAAGGTGCTTTCCATGATTCCATGGTAAAAATCAGTTGTATGAATTGGGGTTTAGTTATCATATAAATGTTTTCACCAAATGAATCCTGACCATAAAAGTACTGTTTAAGAACAAAATAAGCAAAATATACAATTCTAGTTTGCAAATGAATTATCGTTCCCTCTATAATGTGTAATTATAATTTATACTCTGGACAGTAAAACTCTGATTGCTATTATAAATATTTTGAATTGCACTGTTTGTGGTCACCTAGCAACCAGAATAATTTAGCTTTTAGGGTTTAAATCAGCAATTGGCGTCAGTATTGAAAGTCTGGAATTTAAATGAGAGAATGATCAATAGCTGTATTTCAGTTGTGCCAGAGAGTTTCTTCTTGTCCTTACTAAGTTGATCTTTTCCAATTGCTTTGAAAAATAAAATTAGTAGCACTGTAAAAGGACCTTCTGTTTTTCTACTGATTCTCAAGGTGAGAACTTATGCAGACTTTCTCTTAGTGGTCATTTTGAGCCTACATTGTCAGTCCAAAGTGACAACAGAATCCGGTGTAGCTGTTTTAGGCTATGCCTTCACCATCAAACCTTATGCCTAAGAGAACTTGTTGAGAACTTGACCCTCTTGCCATCAGAAAATGACAAAGCTTTCTTCTCCTTTGGTGGGAAAAAAATGAAAACAATTTCTTTTCTATTGATTTGAGTGAAAATGGATAAAAAATATCCAGAACATATTTTTTTTTTTCAGTATAGCACTGTAAATTATGGGGCTTGGAGACACAATATTCTCTGAGAAGGGAATATCAAATCACAAAGACTGGTACATAGAGAAGGGCAGATCAGTTAACAGTTCAAGTGCTCTAGGTGACAGAAAAAATAAAAATTGAAGGCATTCTTTCACTGGAACTTACAGACCCGCCTTATGCTGAAGCCAAGCTTAAACTTTTAATCATGTCTCTAGAATCCATGGGAATATATATGAAGGGGCTTTATTTTGCTTTGTTTCATTTTCAGTATGTGAGGGAGCAAATCTCTGAAATTAGGCTCTGTGCCAAACTGACCTTTTCTTGGAAAGATTGTTTTAATTAATCAATTAAAATCAGTGGACGTTGGAATATTGCAAAACAAAATGCCAACCTCCATTGTTCGTCTTTCTACCCAAGAATACCTTTTCCATATTCTTGGAATTAAACAAAAAATAAAATTGAAAAAGAGAAGAGTAGTTTAGGTGGGAATGAGCATCCTATGAGGTTGGACTGAGCCGTTTCTGCAGTTTGCCTTTTTAGTACATGGAATTGTAGTACTGGTCACACCCATAAGGGCAACCATTTCATTAAGGTGCTCCAGACAAACTAAATTGGCAGGCTGAGGCCATTTAAAGCATGTGCTTTCAAAATTCCAGATGGGCTCACTGCATCCAAAAGTTAGTTTGGTAGTGTGAGGTCAACTCCATGTACTTGTATCCTTTTCAGATTTTCTGTAGCTAAGAGGAAAATTTCTCAGTGAGGGTGCAAGCACAATCATGCACACACAGAGAGAGACATCAGAAACTGGTATGAAGTCAGTGCCCAAGTACTAAATCATGCATATACACAGCCAGAAATGGAATTTACTTTGGATTCCTGGAGTTTTTAATTAATATTTCCAGCCTACTAGGAATTATCTTATACCACATAAGTTGGCATTTCCTGTTCTACATGATCAAAGACACAGTAATACAGACGTCCTCATGTTGCATTCCATCATGGGAACAAAAATTGTACACTTTGCTTTAAGAGTTCCATTTCTTTTTCTGTGTTTCTCTTAAAGTTTCAGAAAATATCAAAGAGGAGCAAGCTGCTGGCTGCTGGAAATGGCAAGCCCAAATACATCAATTGAATTGATCAAAAACTCCAGGGTATAAAAAAAATTGATTGAAACTCCAATGGCCTAGGCTGGGATGAATTGAAGATGGTGGAATTACACCATTATTCAAGTAAATCAGTTGTTTGGCCTCTCTTAGTGAGAATAAGAGAATACTAGATTAAGAATCAAAGGGAATAACTGAAAAGCTCTGCACAGGAGGATAACCAGGGAGCTTTATTAGCTGAATTTGCACTCCCAGGTCATTTACACTTCATGAGCCTCCTGAAGCAAAAGAGAAATACTTTTTGTATCAGCATTAATCACGGTTCTCATGCACCTTTGAAGATAGGAGTTTGTACAGATCTATGTGGAAGTATCATGTATGAATAGGTAGGAGAGATGAGGGGGTGAGTAGGGAGCTATTATTCCTGTGTTGTTTCAGTTACAGAGTTAAGCATCCTCCAGAGTTTTGAGCTTCACACAAACTTTGTCATTTGCCATGATGGTTGGGTTGCTAAGAATGGCAATTAAAAGCATCTGGAGAATGCCGGTTTGCCTAGTCCTGTTTGGTTACCCAACTCTGTGTTTTAAAAGAAGGTAGAGAGCGATTATAATATGAGCAGTGAGAAGGCAGTGTTGCACAACAAAATCTGTTTTGAAATCAAGCCAGGGAATAGAATCATTTTCTCAACCTGGGGTTACACAAAGTAATGTAGGGAAAGTTGTACATATTTTTTTTTCTGTATCCAATCTCTTCCTTTAATTTACTTCCATTTTCTTATTCAATAAAATTACCCAATTTTAATGTCAACTTATTAGGCATATAGAGTGGGCTTTACTCACTTGTCAGCTCCTTGGATTTTGAACTAGTGTTGGCTAGTCTGGGTGGGATCTGAAGTCTCAGATTCAATGCTCAGTTTTTAAATTGGCCATTTCAGCTCTGATAAGAGATAGAAATTATCATTCCATTGAAGCTGGGGCAAGCTCATAACTTTCCATCATTCTGCAGCTCCCTGGCTACTTCTGATCTAGAAGAGCTCCATCGGGGGGTGTTCTCTCCTGTCGTTTTCTTCAGGGAATGAAGCAAGGAGATTAAAAACTACTGGAGGGGGATTGTACGGTGTAAGACAGGACAGAGGGATCAGGGCAGGAATCAACACAGCCTCTAGACTTTCACTAAAAGTTATTCTCCTTTCAGTGAAAGGTCCTCTTCTTCCATCAAATTCAAGGACAATGGTCAAAAACAAATGGCAGAAGACATGTTGCCCAGTACTGTTATTTAAAATTCTTCTTAGACACTATAACATATTACAATGAAGGGCTACATGCTTGTCACTTGATTTATGTGTCACTTTATGATGTTAAGCTCCTCCATGCAGTCCTGTAAATGCATGTGAGCTCCACATCCTTATGAATGTTCAGCTCCAACTATGTTGAACTTTCCTTCAGACTTTACTGACTGAGAGTCTGATAGAGCCAAGGGCATACAGGAATATATTGAATTATATGACAAAACTTGACTCAATGCCTCCCCCCTCCAATTTTGGCAGTTGCCGTTATTGGGCTATCTATAGAGGTGAACATCCAATACATATGAAAGGAAATTTTATCTGTGCCTCTCCAAAAGTCCTGTCTTTTCCAACAGCTTGATCAACTTTTCAACTTCCTTTGATGAAATCTTTACTATTCTTCACTTTATAGTGCATCACTACAGAGATGGTCTCTTTTTCTTCCCTGAAAAAAAAACAACAACAGAGATTTGTTCTAAAATCTCTTTTTTACCTTTCAGAAGTCTGACAGCACATCAACTGACAACTCTCACAGTCATGAAGTGCCCTAACAGTTGAAGTACACCTCTCCATTTTTCACAGACTCAGTCTGCTTCAATTCTGTATGGACTTTAGTGTTATTAGTTTGCCTTGTTTTATTTTGTCTCTTTGCATCCATCAAATATTAAATACATGTCACTTTTAGAGTCTTCAGAATGGGGGGGGGGGGGAAATGTACTCGGGCTGGGGGACAGAAGGGTAAAGATGAAAATAGCAAAAATCAGACCAGACTTTGCATACACAGAAAATTAACTTGTCCTGTGCTGAGTGACTGGAAGTTGGTCTATCTTCTGTCAGAAATGCAGAGTGTTAATTTTATTAGCTGCATTTCAAAAATAATAAGGCCATGACCCCTGGGGAGAAAAATATTTTTTAGCAATTCTGAACTATGTCAAAATGTGCCCATCAAAATACCAAGAGACAATAAACACATGCTGTGCTTACAAATATGATTTCATACAATGATGAGGTTTGATGTTACAGGTTGCCACAGCTTCATTTTCTCCTAATAGCTTATCAGTAGTAAGCAACTTATATCAAAAGTAAAGCTACTTTTCAAAACCAGCAACAGTGTCAGATAAATATTTCAAATGATTGCAGTTTAACTAGCAGGACAAAGTTCAGCTGTGGAAGTTAGTACTAGAAAGAAATGGAGTTGCCCTCTATTTTGATCTGGAAAATGATGATGATGATGATGATGATGATGATGCTGCTGCTGCTGCTGCTGCTGCTGCTGCTGCTGCTGCTAGGGAACTGCTTTTCCATCCTTGTAGCCTTTCACTCATGGGGTTCCTTGGGGCTCCATTGCCATATTTTGTTTAACATCAGGATCTATGTCTTTCTCAGTATACGGGTATCACCCAGATTAATCTCACATCTCCATCATCTGATCCTGGGATGAAGTCAGAATTCTAAGTCAGAATAATTTGATACTAGAAAAGGAAAAATAAACAAAGCGTAATTCACACAAGACAGAAGTATTGGGGATTGTAAATGAGCAACCAACAAGCAAACATACATACACCCAACCAATATGATTCATTTATTTTGGTATGATCCAGCAAAGTACATTCAGATGTACTTAATAAAGGTTCATTGTTACATCACTGGCTTAGGCGTTTTAGGACTTGGTGTAAATCCCATTACCTATAGTAGAAAAGGTAAAGTCTGTCTTGAGTCAAGTGTGACTCTTGGTGATGGCATAGTCAATTCAATTCAATTCAAACCTCAAACATTAAAATACAAGGAATTCGCATATCATAAGGATAACAGCAAGAAACAATACTCAAAGAAGAGTTTGGTTACATTTCCTTTTGAACACTTCCTCCAAGAACTTATCAACGATTTGGGTAATCTCGGGTGTGGCATCACAAAGCAAATACCAGCAAGATGATGCAGGATCCACATCGTTCAGTGGGTATTTACCCTGCAAAGTTCTTAAGAGAAAATCATGCCAAAGAGACACAAATAAATGACAATCGAAAATGATATGATAGATTGTATCTGGGCTGCCACAAAGACAGAGCCTGTCTTGGATGGGAATGCGTTTATACCTTCCAAGGAGCACCTTAGAAGGAAAAGCATTCACTCTAGCCAAGAAAAAGGCCCTTCGCTGGGAAGGTAACACGAGATCATTTAAATAATGCGCCGTGACGGCATAGTCATGGCCAAGGAGTTTTCCTGGCAACAATTTGCAAATGGTTCACCACTGCCACTTTACAAGATGTCTTCCAACTTCCCAGTCTACCAAGCCCTGGGATTATTTGATTATCTCCATCCAAGACAAGGTTACTTAAGAACTGCCATCTGCTGTAGACATGGAAGCAAAGGTACTAATTCAGAAGTGGGTGGGGAACCTAGATGGTAGTAAAGAGGAGCACATTTATACTGTATTATATTTCCCTTCAATTCATTGTTAGACCTCTCTTGCCAATACTCTTCTTGCTCCTGAATTGGCCTAAGCAATCTTCTTTCTGCTCATTTTTCACAGCATCCCTTTTCAATGTCTTTGCTATCCTTCTGCTGAGGATGCAGATGTGGCTGCTCTACTCTTCTTCATTCAAATTGTAAGGCTTCTGCATGGGGTTTCAGCCAAACAAGGCAAGCACAAGGAAGTAAGTCAAGGCAGCATCTAAGCAGATGGAGCTGGCTATAGGCAAATTAAGTATTGGGAACAGGATTCCCTTCCTTCCTTGGAGAAAGAGCAGGGGGGCCTTTCACACAAGCATGCTTGGATTCACATGAGTTAAATTCTGCAATAAAGGGACAACTTTTTAAGCAAGTTGTTTCTACTCATTTTGTCAAGGTCGGTGCCTTCGTAGAATAAATCAGTCAGCCTTTTCAACAGGAGGCAACTGTCCAAAATGCTACCCCTGTGGGCCATATGCAGAGAACAGTTTAATTTCACATCCTATAATTTTACATTTCCCAATTTGCTTGACCCTGTTGTCATGCAAGGCACCCTTGCAAAACAAGCTGTAAAGACTGGCTTGAAATTCCATATTGCTGCCTGGTCAGGTGGGAAGAAAATATGCCTGTCAATTGATTCTATTCTGAGTGACCCTTTGGGAAGTCTCTTTGCAATTTCATTTGACAACTAATGCCCTTTACAATAAATCTTTAGAAATGCTTGCGATGGAGTAGGTGACTCTCACCGCAATATAAACGACTGACATCTATACTTTGTATATAGTTAAACAAACAAACCCAAAAAACCCCTCTAAGTCTGACTAAATGGATAACTAAATGGACATATCCATAATGGTGTCAGGCTCTTTGGCAGTTGCCTAAAACCCAAAGATTCTCTTGCTAAAGAGAACCCAAAATTCTTTTTAGCAAGATTGATTGAGATGAATGGGATAGGATAAGAATTGCAACTGCGGAACTATTTTCAGTTTAGAACCCATATATCGCCTTGTACATTTGGATGAAGACTTTCTGATTTCCTTTCCAACAGTCTTTCTCTGATCTGGCAAGGAGGTGAATCTCTTCAAGGATAATGGGGAAGCTTGCCACTGGTTGTTGGCATCATGGTCTCCAGAACCTTTGTCAGTCTGGGAAATGACTCTTACAGATGTTTCTCTTGGCAACAGCATCAGTTTTCCAGCTTCTAGAATGCATCTTTGGTCAACTCAGGTCATGAATATATGTGAGGGCAGCCAGTACCATTTCACAGTGATTTGAAATTGCTTTTTGATTCTAATTTTTTTTTAATAAATATTGCCACACCGTCATTCTCATGTGAAGTCACATTATTATGTAGCAGAATAGACCTGATTACCATTATCTTGCATCAGATCTAAAATCCCACTAATAAAATTAATAAACAGTTGCCCCCCTAATTTTACATCTGATTATTTCTAATAAGGATGAAACCAGTCAAAAATTCTATATACCCTTACCTGCAACACTGCTGAGCACCGGGATACAGTAGGTCCTAAAGCTAAGGCACTGTTTATAGTCATCTTAACTGTGAAGGTCTGTGAGTTCAATTCCCAGTAAAGAGTTTGAACTCCATAGAAAAAGATCTGGCTATGTACAACTGATGATTCCTAATAAAGATGGAACCAGTCACATACGCCTCCTGGTGGTCCGTATAACCTCCTTGTATTCATTTGCTTCTTAGTAGTTCAGTTAGAGTAGACTGACAGCAAAAGTCTTATTCATACAATATATCATAATATATGGTGAGAACCTACACAGATTCAAAAGGTATGGTGAAATAATACACAAGTTGTGCAGGTGGAAAGCAAATATCTGTAGCAAATCTAACTTCATTTATAGAGGCCAGCTGTCCTTGCGAGTCTTGATAAAGGAAATTCCGAAATCCTTATTCCTTAATCATGTAAGCCGAGTCCTGCTGGATCCGGCCACAGGCCCATCTAGTCAAGCACTCTGTGTCACCTGATGTTCAAATGGAAACATTGGGAAATTCACTGGGCTAAACAGCAGCTGTCCATTCTTTCATCTTAACAACCACCCGATCACACAGAGAGGGCATGCTCCGGACGCCCTCGGCAAAAGAACTCCAACTAGCGGGGTCCAGAAGGTGGGCCTTCTCTGCTGTAGCCCCCACCCTTTGGAACATCTTGCCCCCAGAGGTGAGATAGGCCCCCTCACTCCCAGCCTTTCAGAGGGACTTGAAGATCTGGCTCCGCCATCTGGCCTGGGGTGGGGAGGGAGGTCATCAGATGCAGGGTTGGCTAGCATCCTAGAGGCCTGGGGTTGCTTCCATCGGCCTCCTGGATTTTTTCTCTTCCTTCTACTTTGTGTAAATTTTTTAATACATATATAAATTTTAACTATGTATGTATTTATTGTTTTAATATGTTGTAAGCTGCCCAGAGTCCCCCATTGGGGGGAGATGGGTGGGGACAAGTTTAATAAATAAATAAATAATAAATAAATAAATAAATAAATAAATAAATAAATAAAATATTTAAGGCCTGCTGCCAATCATTCAGGAGCTAGTAAACAGTTTTCAGTATTAATAGCCACAGAAGTTAGTCCTTTGTGAACCCATCCAGTCCTCTTTTCAAACCATTCCACAACCGGAAACATAAACTCCAAGTTTAACTAAGCATTCAGTGGTGGAGGGGGGGGGGGGAGTTCTGCTGCTCCTGAAGCTTCCTGCATTCATTTTCAGTAGATGACCTTGAGTTCTAACATTATGAGAAAGGAAAAAGCATTATCTATCCCCCTACATGATTTTACATACTTTGATCATGTTGCCCCTTATCCTCCTCTGTTCTAAGCTAAAGACCCCAAGTTGCTGTAGTTCTGTTTGGTTTTTTCCTCCCAGGAGAGCTGCGTCAGTTTCCTAATTATTTTTGAACTCTATAAAGCATACGTGGACGACTCAACATTTTTTTTAAAAAGTACACATTTTGCAGTTCTCCAGAATTTTCAGAGGAATGAGATGGTAAGCTAAGTTAGAAAACCAAACTGGAGGGAAGGAATCAAGAGATATACAAATTTATCATTTATCATTTTATCACTGCATCCAATTGTTTCTCAAGATGCTTGAGTAGTTAAGTGAACAGATATGAGAAAGTAGACAGGAAACATAGGTCTCTTCTGAGCATGTGGGAATCTCACATAAAAGTGCTATGATCACTCTTGAATTCAATCAGGTCATCTTCTGATTTAATTCAATGGGCAGAATTAAAAGAAATCAATTTTATGTACCCCTCCCCATAGACAAAGATGACAATTTCATTTCATTGCTATTAGATGACTTTATTTTCTTATTGATCTTTGCAGAGGTATAGAGGAAATAGTAATAACAACTACAACAACAACAGTAATAGAGGAAGAAAGGAAGGAAGGAAGGAAGGAAGGAAGGAAGGAAGGAAGGAAGGAAGGAAGGAATTATATTTCATGTATCAATCAATTTAATTTAATTTAATTTAATTTAATTTAATTTAATTTAATTTAGGAATGTTCACATCCCATTGGCTGAAAGATCTAGCCAGGCTTAGCATGACATGTCAAGGGCTATACTCGAAAAATGGGTGGGGTTAAAGCTTGTTTTGGGAGGAGATTCAGGAGTTTGAAGATGTAAAATGGACTTATGGCAGCAATTTTTCCAGTTAACCTACTCCAAAATGCAAAATAAAGTTTTCCAAGTGTTGCCCTCATTTACTCTGAGGAGGCTTTGGGAGACCCCAATGATGCAGCCCTTAGAGTGCATTTTTCTTCTACTCCTGATTTAATGTGTGATTTCTGGAATGTTCTAATTCTTTGGGCCTGGTTACATATCCTGAAACTCACTAATCAGTTTCTCATTAAGGAACCAAAAATGGATTTCATACAATACATCTATCCCCTGTTCCTACCCTAAACAGCTGGACTAGTGCAAAACAGACTGAAATGTGAATGCATGAAATCAATATAATGTGTAAGACCACCAAATGTGAACATTGCAGCTTTATTTGTCAAAAGACCATAGGGAATGAAATGTGGGATTCCCCTAATATAACAGTAAAATAAAAATCAGAAAGCTACTTTCATCAAATGGTAATTGTTTCAGCAAAGGACCCAAAACTCATTTCCTAATGACTGTGCAAATAGTCATCACTTTTCCAAGCACTAAACTTGTTCTTATTCATGCATATTGATGCATGCAGATACAACCTCATTAAAACAGATTGCCAAGGTTTTTATAACAAACAACATGTTTCTATATTTCCTATAAATGCTCATTGCTGCCTCTTAAAAGATTATAACAGCATAATTACCATCCCACCCTCCACCCCTGAAGTTAATGGAGCATGTGCTAGATTATTTTGCCTGGGGACAGACTTCAGATGATGGAGTCCTAGTAGCAGAAGACTGAAGCTCACAACCTCATAAGAAATGACTTCAAATACAATGCAATCCAGATAATTATTCAGAAGCAGGGACTTCTTCTGGGAAAAAAATGGTGGACTGAAGATGGATCCATGGAAAGTGGAGCTGATGACCACTGCAGAATGAAGAGACAGAGAGTAGACTGACTCTTTGAAACTCTCCAGACAAGGAGAGGACCTGAGATCACCCACAAGTGCTCCAGACAGCTGCTGCTCACGAGGAGCAAGACAGCACTCTCTGGCAGGTTTAGAGCTCTGGGAGATGAGGGAATAGCCATCTTGTTCAAACCAGGGTCAGCGCCTTCAAAAGGACACTGGGTTCGCATATTTCCTTTTCTAGTCACTTTTGGAAATTGCTTGTTAACTGCTTTTCAGATATTAGAAACCTTTGGATTGACATGTTTTACAGCACTGGGTGAGTTCCCTTCCATCCTTAGCAAAAGAAGTTTTAAATACAAGGTTAAGGACTTAATTTTCTTTTTTTAATAAACAGCAAAAGGGTGATTAAAACTTTGATTTTAGAAAATTACAAATGGGCTAAGGCTCCAGATAAATTTGAAATAAAATTTTGGAATTAACTATAAAGAATCCTTCCCATGGGAAAATGCTTTTGTTTTGAATTCTTTAAAAAAAAAAAATAAGATGAGACTTTAAAAATTGGACACTAGAGGGAACTAGAAGGAACTAGAAGGAATTAAGATTACAATTAAAGGAGAAGAATACTCAAACTCGATGTACAAATACAGAATGAAACAAAATATTGTAACATTGGACATTTGAAGGATATTTTTGAACAAGGAACCCAGAAGTTAATATTAAGAGTGTCTGACTCTATAGATAGACTGTATCTAAAAGATGTTATTTTTTATTTTTTTATTTATATTTCAAATTTGTCACCACTCATCTCACTGTGGAGGAACAGGTTTTACCTGACAAGATTGAGACTGATTTGAAAGTGAATTTAAAATGACAGGCTACAAGAATGACATGGAAAATTATGTTATACTGGACATACAAAAGAAACTGGCTGATGTCTTAATAATTAAAAGGGATATACACAAACCAAGAGAGTGGCCTGGATAATTTTCCTATATTGGATTTACAAAAGAGGCTTGTTAAAGCTTTGAAGAATTTTGTGAGATGGGACAAAGAAAAAAAATGAAAAGAAATCAAATTCTAGAACATTATTTGAAGGGACTAAAGATCAAGGTTGTTAGAAGTAACAGGAAGGTATATAAGGTTGGTTTATTTGATCAACGTTAAAATAGATATTTTATTATCTCTGGTAACCCTTAATGGACTTTTGTTGACATCAGGAGTGAAATGACAAGGCTTTAAGGATTTGTTTATAAATAAGAGATGGGATATGGGAAGAAGAGATCATTTGTTGTGTTTTAAGAGAAGGTGATAAGTCACTAAAATTGTTTATACTTGTGATGAAGGAGGAAGCCATTTCTTTATATACTGCTTTTCGTTTTCTTTACAATACTCTTATTTTTTCATCCTTTTCTATTTTTCTTTCTATTTCTTTTTTCTTTTCTGCACATTCTATTTTTTCTTTTCTTTTTCTTCTTAGTTTGTATTAGTTTTATTGTTGTAATTGTAATTTTTAATAAAATCTCTAGTTAAAAAAACCAGATTCAGAAGCAGGATTGCTTCTGCTACTAGCTGGCTCATCTCATGACCCAATATGCTGATCATCTCCCACCAGTAATTACCGTGCTTAAGTGGTAAAAAGGGTGGTAAAATGTCAGAGGACCAAGAGTTAATGTACTTGACCAACTACAGGGAAATATCTCCATTCCAGATGAGAAATTGTTGATCCAAACTCACACTAACTTCTATTATCTGTGGTGGGATTTTTTTTTACCCCAAATTTATACTAAATGGTAATTGTGGTGATAAATATGTGTTGGATACTGAGTGGCAATATTGGCATATGTTCCACTAATTTCCCAATGTTTCATGTGGTTCCTGGGCAAAAAGGTCCAAACTGTATTGTGGGAAGAAAGAAAAGAGGAACTATTGGCATGTATTTAGTGATTCGTAGTACGTTCCAATAGTGGGAGCAGGGGTGGATAAAGGACATCATGGTCTTCTAAGGGCAATTCTTCTAAAGACATTTTGAATACATAGCCAGAGAAATATACACAGGTCCACCACAAAAATCACACAGATCATGCAGTTCTATTCATCAAGAGAGAAGTCCTGTGCGTAAGGAAGGAAAAATGAATGACATTCCTGTCTTGAAGTTCGGTTTTGAACCTCATTATTGCCTATCACTTCTGGTGTCTCTCAAGCCAGACATTTGTCTGAGTCTGGAACCCATCACAGGCATCTCATGTACTATTAAGTCTATTTGTCATGTTGGACCTGAGCAACCTATTGCTCAGACTATTTCCACAACTTTCCCCAAATGCTTGTGCTTGCAGTTTCGCTGAGAACCATTCCTTCCCAGCCCTTTCTCGATCTCTCTGATCATCTCTGCATTGCCTAAAATTCCAACGTCCATGATCTTCCTGTGGCTGGGACATAAAGGATGGTCTTTTTGTATGGGATTTTCTGACTTGAGGCAATACCTGTAAATTCAGTCCTCGTTACTTACCTTCAGAGAATATTTATCCCCAACCACACCAGTTCTGCCATGGCTGCCATGATGCCATCATTTGTAGAACTCTAAAACATCAGAGGAACAGCCTAGGACTGGAACCTGGCACAGCATTTTGATCCTGTGGACTACAATGGATCCATGACAGTCTGTTGCAAATTCAGCCAAGCCACCTAAGGCTTTGGGCTTTTTCCATATATGGAGCATATTTGATCTGAAATGTATAGCAAGATGGCCTATAAAAATGAAAGATCGATCTACTTTTCTTCTCTGTCGGTTGATCTTTATATTTTTGCCTTGTTGGTATATTAGTTTAAGAGATTTTTTTGAGTTCAATAAACTCCAGATAATGTACAGTATTCCTTGAATAAACTCTTTCACTTCAAAGTAACTCTCTGAAATTTAGTGCTGGTGTTCATTGCATAGAAGCTACTATGCTGAAAAAAATCACAATGTTCTACCTTAAAACATCAAAAACATGCATTAAAAATACATCACCAAAACCCTTCACAAATTGCTGTGAGATTTGGCACATTTCGTCCTTTCATCGTTCAACTGGAAATGTCATCCTATGTCACTGAAAAACAAAGGTATTACAGGCATTTGTGTTTTTTCCCCTAAATTACATTCAGGGAGAACAGTTTGTTTTTCTGAATTATTATGTCTCATGATAAATTTTAGAGAGATTATCTGAATTCTTCACAAGTTATTATTCTCTCTCTCTTGTACTTAGATAACCAGAGCATGGAGAAATACCAAAAAGAGTATATGACTGTTTTATTTTCTTCTTTGGTAGAAAACATCGCCAGGTATTATTTTCAGTATATTTTTAAATAAAACATTATGTATATTTCCTTTTTAAAAACAATTGTTTACTTAAACAAATAAACAGAGTGTTTATCTGAGGTGCTTCATAAAAGCATAATGCAGGTAAAAATATAATTGTAAAGAGGCAACAATGAAAATGTTTCAAAAGCTTTCTAAGGATTCTTCAAGAAGATGCTTTTACATCAAAATCTTACCTACCTGATCTTTCTGGCTGTTCCCAAGAAAACATGAATATGAAGGTCATATTCAAATCCTGAACTTCCATGAATTTGCAAGCAAAAAACAAACAAGCAAAAACTAATCTGAAAACGATCTGTAAGCCTCAGTTCTTTAACAATGGAAGATTTCATTTACAGGCTACAATATTATATTTTCTCTTCCATTGTTAACATTTCAAAATACAGCCTTTCATCTCAAGTCATATTTGGTCCCTTCCTTTAATGTTCAGTGTCCTTAAACTGTTGCCGCTTTTAAAAGTTCATCAAAACTTTGCAGTGTTATTCTCTAGCATGGCTGAGTGTATTTAATACTCAGAGTCTGACTTACTGAGGTCTGCCCAAAGGTTAGAAAGCAGGATTCCAACCAAGTACGATTCTAATAAATGTCCTCACTGAAATATAGGTCATATCCATACTTCCTGCTTGACCCAGCATGAATACAAGCCACTGACTATTTCTGGACAGCAGGAGACATGATATCATCCTCAACCCAGTCCCAGTTCATCAAGGAGAAGAATCTTGCTCCACGTTTTCTGACTTGAGCTATCTTGAGGGTTGGCTGGCTACACTCCAGTTCGCTGTACAACAGTGTCCTCCAATCCAAGTGGCTACTCTCTACTGTACAAGGAACAGTTCCTCCCCTTCAGTCTCTTCTTGGTTGGTCCTCCCAGTTAAGCTGTCATTTTCCCTTTTTATTTCCCTGAAGTTTTACCATCTGAACACTGGAATGGCTTCACCTTTAGAAACCAGCCCCGTGGTTATTCCAGGCCATTCATTGCCACAGTGATCATTTCACCATGTCCACCTGCAGTTCAACCAGTAGGGCAGTGACAGGATCACCAAAGCACTTGAGAAAACAATTGGAAGCAATTGATGCCCACATTGACCAGAAGGTAGGAGGTGGGGTGAAAACAGTGTTGGGCCACCTTAAAGATTAGAAACAAAGTCCCATGGCATAATGTTCTTGGACCTGCTATACTTATTAGTGACTTACAGTAGGTGGCCTTAATGCCTGGGAATGACTTTCACCACTCATGCCCATATACTAGCAGTGGTCTTACCCGGACAGTGATAGTCTGGTTTCAGTTATCCACTGAACTGCACCCCACTACATCATATGAATTGCAGCCTGCATGGTCTCATTTACATACGTGATTTGTTTGATAAGTCAACAGAGTTCAGAGTTCTACAGAACTCTCCCCCAAAGAGAAACTTTAACTTGGAGGGAAGAGTGAAGGAGAGTGAAATTAATTTTAAACTTTATACTACAGTACTAACCTACTTTTCTTCTGTTATTTCTGTGTAATACACAACTCTGTCTAACTGGAAAACGTCCTACCTTTCTCCCACAAATAAAAATGTCCAGCAGATAGGCTTACTTACAGCACACCTTCAGTTGCTAACCCAATGAAATCCTGGAATAGCCAAGAACACCAACCCTCAGAGTGTTCTCTTCACAAGGCCTAGAGCCAAATAATAGCAATGGGGTGAAGTCCGCAAAGCTACACTCTGTAGGACTGCAGTCCTAGATACCTCTACCCAAATTGCATTCAAAGCAGCTTACTGTATCTGAGGACGCATCACTAGGATTGCACTGCATGTAAGCCTTTCTAAAACCAGCTTTTTTTAAAAGTGCTTGTTTGTAAGTAAAATAAGTGTGGTGTGATAGTTTTGCTGGTTGCAGCAAAGGAATAGTCCACATGGTGCCTTAAAGGCAGCCTGATCTGATGCATTTTGTTTTGAAATAAAACCCAGATGAGTTTAATTCCTAAGGAAGACTGCAATGTGTAGTCTTATGCGTATTTTAACTGTTCATTTCCATTTTTTTCCTGCAGTTTCTTCATCACAACATTGAAACAAAGGACAGAGTGGCCTTGATATGAGCTATTCCTGTTACCACCATGACCCTTCCACTTGTCACCCACCTGAAGTTCAACCAGTTGGGTGGTGAAGCAATGGAAGGATCACCATGGCCTTGGAGAAGAGCTTGAGGCAATTGTGGGACCACCTGTACCTCAAGCAGAGGCTGTTTCTATGTTTTGATAGCGCAATGATACTCTCTCTCCCTCTCTCTCTCTCTCTCTCTCTCTCTCTCTGTGTGTGTGTGTTTGAAAAACATAAAGATGGCAGTCCCAATTCATGGCAAAAGGGACAGGGTACAGTTGCAACTGCCATCTTGATATTTTTAACATGCACCCCAGTGGATACTACTATTTGACAATAAAACTGCAAGGTAAACGTTCTGTTGTTGCTGCTGTTTTAAGTTGGGAGGGGGAATTAGATGTTCTCTTAGACATGCTTATGCAGAGGAAATCAAATGGAGCTCAACTTCCCAGCATGGATGGGGAGGGTTATACAAACTGCCAATCAAGATCCACCCTGATCAGTGTCGGAAGAAAACGCCTGCTCAGTTTTCCTTTGTAATGATCTGATTAAACTTCACAAATACAGAGATAAAAGACTAATACAACCTTAGAAAAAAGAAAAAAGGAAGAAAAAAGTGCAGAGAGAGAGAAAAAAAATAAGAAATAAGAAAAAAGATATATAGAAAAAGACTCCCCTCCCTCCAGACAAGTATAAACAACTTCAGTAACTTCACACCTTCTCTAGTATTTCAATAATAATAATAAAAAAAAATCTTTTCTTCCCAAATCTCATCTCTTATCAAAAAACAAATTGTAAAAACTCGTCATTCAGTCCTAATCAGCAAAAGCCCATTAAGAGCTACCAGAAATAATAACATATATATTTTAAGCTTAATCAAATAAATCCATTTTGTATTCCAACTTATCAGTTTCTCTGAGAAATAAAGCAAAAGAAATCTCTCTCCATTTATAAACAAATCTTTAAAGCCTCGTCATTCAGTCCTGGTCAAAAAAAAATAAAATCCATTCATAGCTACCAGAAATCCCGACATATATATTTTATCCCTGCTTGAATAAGTCCACTTTATAGTCCTTTAAAAAGCTTGATCTTTAAACTCATCAAATAATGTCCCACAAGGTGGTTTCTTATCATTTTCTCTTCATCTCTTCTCAGGAATAGCTTCAGTAGTTTAACATGTCCCTTTTGTAAATCCAAGATAAGAAACCTATCCAAGTCACGTTTCTGTTTTATTATTTGCATGTCCCTTTTAGTTATTAAGACATCAGCCAGTTTCATTTGTGAATCCATTGTGGCATCTTTTTCCATATCACTCTTTTTTTTTTTTTAATCTGCTTAACAGTCATTACTGACCCTGCAGTGACCGCCCCCTAGCGGTTTTCAAGGCAATTGCATCTTTCTAGTTTCGGAATTAGACTTTGCCAGAGCCTAATTCCTAGAGCGTCAGCCCAGCTGGCAGCACGGGAGGCGGGATTTCCGTTGCTTCGCGCCCTTTTTCGGACGCCGGCAACTGTCCCGTCTCTCTGTGGAGCCGCTGCCAGCATTTTTCCTCCCACCGGAGTGAGAGTGCTCATTTATCTACTCACGTACGTTTTCGATCTGCTGAGTTGGCAGAAGCTGCGGGTATAGAACAAGAGCTCACCTTGTTAACGCGAGGCTGGACTCGAACCGCTGAAGCTTTCAGCCATTTCTGGCCGGCACTGTCAGCGTCATTAAGCCGCTGCGCCACCGCGTCCCCCTATCACTCTTATAGCCTGGCATTTTTTAAAAATCCATTTTCAAATCCACATTCAAGTCAGCCTCAGTCTCTCTTTTATCCAGTAAAATCTGTTCCTCGTCTTCTAGATCCATTTCTATAGTGGCAGACAAACATGAAAGTAATTTCTGAGTACATTGTTCCCAGACAGCCTTAATTTCTTCTATAGTCGGATAATATTGTTCCATTTTATTAACAGATCTCTTCTCCTTTAATTGTAATCCTTAGTTCTCTCTGGTCCCTTTTAGTCAATCTTCAAAGTCCACTCTTAACATATATTCATTTTCTAATCAGCAAAACTTTCCCATGGGAGGATTTCTTACAATTAATTTCAAAATCTTCATATATACTTTTATAAGATTTTAAACAACCCACAGGAAATATTCTTTCAAGTCCATCTGGCCCCTTAACTTTCCAAAATCAACATTCTAGTCCCCCTTGTGCTGTTTTCCAAAAACTAATTGTTTTCTTTTTATTCCTTAAACTTACATGAAACTTCTTTCATCCAGGATAAAAGGAAGCTCTCCTGGACTGATGAAACTTGCCCTTCAGAAGGTTCTTAACATCCAAAAATTCAATAACAGGTAATTTCCTAAGGTTGTTAAGAAAGAAAGTGTGTGAACCCAGTGTCCAAATGAAGGCACTGAACCACAGTTTAGGCAGGATCATTCTCCCCCAGCTCCCAGAGCTCTCAAACCTGCTGGAGATCACTATTTTACAATCTCTTCACAGGGACCCTCTGTATGGGAAACTTGTAGGTAATCCTAGTCCTCTCCTTGATCTGGAGAGAGGTTCTGAGAAGCCGATCCATTCACCGTCTTCTCTTTCCGCCCTGGCTGTCTTCAGTCTGTCATTGCTTCTCTGGAAGTCCACTTAGTTACTTTTCCATAGCCAAGGAAAGGATTGAATTCCAGACTGGAACTTCTCAAACCATCCTCCTTCCCACCAGGATGTAGTACGGAACATGTGCTGTTTAATTGCCTGTAGTTTGTCATGGCATAACTGAGGATGTCATGAGCAGACTAGACACAGAAGATCCTGAGCAGACCAGGAGGTGAAACATACTTACAGCTATATTCCCACTTTCACTGAACCATCACAGCATAAATACACTCCAGTGACATCTTTTTCCCTCCCATGTCCCCAAGATGTTGCCTCCCTTCTTTTCCAGCTCATGAATGAGCCTGGCTAAAGTCTTCCTTAGCAGTACCAGTCATCAAGTAATAGTATTGTCCATCTTTTTCCAACACCATCCAAATCTCTTAAGCTATGTTAGCCCTTATCTTATAGGGAAATCCCATAAGTGACTTGAAAAAAAAAAGGCAATAGACTAGGATAGGGATAAGCAATGAGGACAATCAATTTCATGCCACTATAGTTTTCTATCGATTCAAGGATGGCTGGAGAACACTTCAACTCAACAATGGGCAAAGACCCTCAGAGAGGAGATAACTGAACTTGCGTCATAAAGATTGCATCACCATCTATCATAATTTCCATTCATTTCATCAATATTACTTTCAGTAACAAACCTTACTAATTAAACAACTTTCCTCTGAATCCATTCTTATCCATTTTTAAAGCCTTCTGAGAGATTGGGATCCTAGTGGATAAAATTCTCACCTAGGTTGCTACAGGCATTAAAATCCTGCATTGAACAGGAAATAGTAAGAACAAGGGGAAAGGGTTCCTAATGTTCCAAGAAGGAATCAAGTTTAAGATGAGAATAAATTTAATTTTGGGTTAGATGAAAGTGGACAGGATTGGGAAACACAGGTTTTTATACTGCTTTTTCCTCTTCTCTCAATTAATTAGCAAAGTGTTTGGGGTTTTTCAGCAGAACAGTTTCCCCACTTGTATATTTTCAGAAGAGTTTCGTGACAAGGAGGGAGACTGTGCCTTCCATCAACCAAAGTAGGAGCTTCTCTGAACAGCTTACTAATTGTCTACTTGCTATCCCAGTTACTAGTAGCATAGCTTGGTGAGATGCTTTGAATCTGACAACTGGTCAAGGGCATTCCGGTTTGTAGGATGTTTATGTACTGTATATCTTTGCACATGTGTGTCTCTGTGTTAGTGCCTTGAAGATCATTCAGTCAAAAGGCAACTAGAAATCCTTTAATAAATAATGAACATATGGTTGCTCTTACTCTCTTGTAGTTTTGTACTCTATTCTTGACTTGAGTGCAATAAAAATTGCCTAGCTTCTTTACTTAAATTGATTTGTGTCTAAATGTTTCAAAGCACCAATTTTCATAAAAGAGGTCCCTTCTATTTCTCTTCCTTTTATTCTCATTGTCATCAATAGAGTCAGAATTTCCACCACTTATTAGCTAATATTCCAAAGAACCTTAATAATTCACTGTCAGAAGCCAGTGTAATAGTTTCCCTGGATATCTGAAAGTCAAAGTTGATTTCTGGTCTGTGAAGTTGTTATTAGTAGAACTGCTCGGCAGTCAAACTACAAATGCTGTTATTACCTTTTAGGTATTCATCAGATTAATTATGCATAACAAAGAGCTCACCTTATAAATAAAATATTAATAAACAAAATGCTATGCTACTTTATTGATAGAAGCAGCAAGGGAAATTTAATCATTTAGATTCTAGCAGTAATCAAAACCATCAAAGTTTAACTGTATTATATCAGATTAAAATATTAAGGACTGCTAAATTTAAACATGTTTTGCTCTCAAGGGAATGGCACCTTGACTTTCTTTAGTGTGTAAGCAACTTTGAAAGAACAGAAGTTACTGAAAGAAAAATCTGCTTAGACATTTAAAAAAAAGGGGGGGGGACTGGATTGTGAATCTTACATTATGCTTTTAAACAAAGGTAAAGTCTAAATGTTCTTGAGCTTTCCATTTTAGCTAAAATCTTATGAGAGAGCTAGCACTTGGGGTTATGGATGGAAGGAAAAAAACACATAGCACAATACTGTATGATATTTGCATTGAGTTTATTGGCTTATGCCTTTACTACTTTTGATAGTGTCTCCTAAGAGCAGGAAAAATAATGTGGTTATTTGTGTTGGTTCATATATAAATAACTAATTAATGATTAGCAGCTAAATCTGTGAATTAATGTTACTGAAAAGTATTATTTTTTACCAAGGTAGAACCAAACTTCTGCTCCTGTTTTTAGACTAGGAGTAAGACCATGGCCTCCCTCATGAGTCCTCATCTTACACACTAACAGCTGAAGATAATGAGACAGGACCCAACATTTCTTAGGCCAGACAGAATTATTATGCAAATATGGTACAGATCCATAACTCTCAAGGCTAGGAGAAGAAGAGAAAAATCCATTGGCTCAGGAGGCTGGAAGAAAACACCTAGAATTTAAATCCTTGGCTGGCCTATACACCTTGATTCCAGTGCATATATATGCTTATTTCTTGTCTTCAATAAAGCAACTTATCTAGCTTTGTTGAGCCTATGAATCTTCTGCTATTAGCTAGTTCCATTTTTGGAGAGAGAACATTGATTGTTGTGCCTGGTATGACAGTAATGTTATGTCCACTCCTATTCTCAATACTTCAGGAACATAGCCCACACTCTGACACTAAAATTAATTACAAGATTCCCTTGTAAGCCCACTAACTGTGAATTATGTCATCACTAACTTGCTCCAATAATGAACCACATTGTGACCCAGATAGACCAATTCATGATGATTATAATGATGAACCAGCTAACCCAGAAAATGGGGCTGAACCTGCCGTGACCAGCAGTGTAAGTCCCAACCTATGCTGTGGTAGCCATTCCTCCTGTAGCAGCAGACCCCTGATACCAAGTATCAGTTTCCATTTCTAATGGGAATTCTAGCAAGTTTACTATCTTCTTCGCTCAGTGTGAATTAAGATCTCAGGATTTTCTCATAGATTGATCTTAAGGAGGATTTCTAATGACAGAAAGAACTGCAAACTGGGCAACCCTCTTCTGATATGGAACAGCCTGGACAACTGTGCCTGTTTAATAAGACTCCTGATGGTCTTTGATAGACTTCAGTCATCCAGTCAAAGAGTGATCCAGTCAAGCAAGTGACCACCAACCACAAAATCTGTCATCTCTGACAGGGTAAGCACTCACCATGGGATGTTGTCTTTCAGTTGTTAGCTCAAGATGTGGGTTGGAATGAAACAGTCTTAACTGACCATCTTATAGAAAGACTCTCTGATGAAATACAGAACAAATTCATTCATTATAGCATCCAAGAAACTTCGTTGGTATTTGCTTGGGAGTCAGTGGGAGACTTGAGAAGCTGTGGCAGAGTAGAAATGGAAAAAGATAGCCACCATTCTTTTTTGCTTTCTTCCCAAAACCTTCTGCCAGCTCCTCTGAACCTTGGAAGGTAAACCCATGCATCTGGGTTCAGAGTACACTGGTTCTTGCCTGTTCATCATCAGCAATTATCCAGAAATCCCAATCTATTTGTTTGGCCTATTCATTACATTCTCTAATATTCTTAGACATGGATTGTTTGAAATGTACAGTCTGTATTCAATGGAACCAGGATACCATAACCTTTGATTCCCTGGCATGAAAATTTATAGCCTAAAATTCAAGCCCCACTGCTCCCTGCTCCACAGCAGGGGCTCCTTCTTACCTTGCCTACCAAAGAGGTAAACTGTGCTGATGTGCTTGGAAAGGGAGAAGCACAAACTCTGTTCCCCTTTTCATTCTGTGGGTATACTATACTATCATTCTTGTTCCCAGAATTTGGTTTCCTACAAAACAAGACTACCTGATGTCATAGACAGTTGGACTGGCTAAAAGGGTTCATCAGTGAAAACTTTCAGATAGGCTTTATCTCTTCCTTTTCTTCCTCTGCTAGTGCTTCTAACTTTCTTGTTATAAGGATAGCTCCCTGATCCCTGTAGTCCAAGATCACTGGCTCCTGACTCTGTAATCACTATGGATCATTGTCCTTCTCCCCCGTTTCTTCCCCCTTGAGATGGCTGCAGAATGTATGCATTCTTACCAAATTGGATCTCAGAGGAGCTTACAACCTTATTTGCATGAAAGAGGGCCATGAATATTTGACTGCCTTTGATATTTATTATGGGAAGTTTGATATTTATTATAGGGAGTTGTAATACATGGTAATGCCATTCAGCTTAATCCCCTCAGTCTTCATGTGACTTATGAATAATATTTTCTTGATCTTTTGGATGGTTTTTTGGTTGTTTATTTGGATGATTTGCTTATTTACTCTGAAGATCCTGATCTTATCTCTACACTAACAAAAGTTGGGGCAATCCTTCCATGATTTTGTGACTACAGTCTCAACTTTAAGGTAGAGAAATGTATCATTACTACACCTGCATTGGACTATTTGACTAGCATATTTCCTCAAAAGAAATTCATATAGATCCAGCAACAACACACTCCATTTTCACATGTGGGGAGAACCCTGCACTGTTAGGGATGTATAGCATTTTGGGGGCTTTGCCCATTTTTATTAGTGCTCATTTTGCTGTACTAATCACACCACTAACTCATTTTATCAACAATGGGGTTCCCTTTAAGTAAGATTCTGGTGTCCCAGGCCTTCTTCTTGGGCACCTACTTCTACTCTGATAGAGATTCACATATCATCCTATTATCCATTGTCCAAATCCTCCTCATCTCTTTGTTGTCAAGATGGGTGCCTCCAATTTTGCCTTAGGAGCTATATAGTTACAGTCTGCTCCAGTGTTTGGGGGGGGGGGGGGGGGACTTTTCACCATGCATTATTTTCCAAAATTTTCTTCCAGATAAAAGGAACTATGATTTTTTAAAAATCATCAAGGACTGCATTTTGGTATTCAGCATAGACTTATCAATGTCCAAGCCAACCACAAAACTGAATGTGTCGGTTGGAACACATGCAAACTTCTTACAGACTCACACAGTGCCACGTCAGGTAGACATAAGTCATTTCTTGGTTTAACTTTCATCTCTCTTACATTCTTAGCTTACAAAACAAACAAGGTGATGCTTTAACACTCTAACCCAGAATCTTTCTCACCCTATCACCTTCCTACCTCCATCTGATACTTAATCCTTATCATTATTGGATTAATAATGTTAGTATCAGCATCAGTATCATTATTGATACTTAATACTTAAAAAATATTGTTCCCTCTGACACAGAGCCCATCCTGAGATTGTTCCCCTACCTGATTATTTATTCAGCAAGGCCAGAATCCAAATGTTTGGGCTTGGATGGATAACTTTCTACTCCCTCCCCTTTTTCTATGGGGGAAAACCTGGGTCACAGCAATGGACTATATATTCCTCCTTTCTTGAAGGAAGAAGCTTGTGACAGACAGGCAGCTGGACATTTTGCTTATTCAAGTGACCCATCTCCTTCCCTGGGCCTTTTGCAGCTCCACATTAGAGCAGATATCAAATCCTATGTTTTTTTCTCGCCACACTTGTCTTTTTGCCAAACCTCTCATCACCAAGCCAGCTGGACCACTGCATCTTTTTCCCTCCCCACAGGGGGCCTTGGGACACAATTTCCTTGGACTAATTCCTGGCTTACCATGGGTCAAAGGCCTGGATGTCATCCTGGTAGTGATACACTTTTTCCCCTAAAATAGCTCACTTTATTTTCTATCCAGAGACAGCATGTCTGTTTATTCAATCATCTCACTTCTGACAGAGCCACATCAAATTGGCACGTTTTTAGAAAGCTCTGTTTCAACCTGTCCTTTGCTTATCACCCCTACCCAAGTAAATAAACAGTGAAGACAAATACTACTTTAAATAGTGCCTTTGTTACTATGTAAAGTACCAGTAAGACAATTGGCCTTGTATTTTACTTATCACCAAGTGTACTTGTAATAATTGATTTCATGCTTCTACTCAGATGTTACTGTTTCAGGCCACATACAGTTACCATTCATATCTGCTGACAAATGCACCCTGGTATTGCTCCCATTTCAGAGGTTTCCTGTTTTCTTCAGGAACTGCAAGCCACTCAGGAATTAACTGAATTAGGACAAAGCCTTACGCAATCACCCTACTGATTATCATCACCAGGAAGCCCCATCTATTTTTCTTAGCGGTAAGAGACAACACCTGTTTTTCTACCAAAATTATCCCCTCTGTACAACCATCTAAAAAGTTCTTGAATTATTTCCTGTTCTTGCACAGATCAATCTTGTAATACCCTCCCAAGCCCAACTCTCGCCTGTGGCTTCAGCACCAGCTAGCAGTTCTGACTGACTGAGGGAGAAAGAAACCAGCTTGGGGAATGGGAGGGAGATAGTTGTATGATTAATGAAGGAGAGAGACTAATGAGAAGCCAAACCTGAGACAGTGAGTTCTGGAATGAGGTGAGCTCATAATGGAAACTCCCCCATTCCCACAGTCTGATCTCAGGAAGGGTTGGAGATAGAAGGGACTGAAAGAGGAGAGCCTCTCTAGCTTCAGCCAAAGGAGAAATGGAAAGTCGCTCTCCTTCTGAGATAAAGTAAAGATAGTAAGTGCAGAGAAGTTTGAATAGAACTCTCTGGAGTGATGAGACGTATCACTAGGTTTGATGCCCACCTAAAGTATCAGTTCTGAAGATGAAGTCAAGGACAAAGCTGACCTCCTCCATTTCTTCAGAACCTGTAGCTTAGATAGCTGGCTCTGAAGATAGACTACAGCTTCTGAAGCCATAATAATGGTAGCACCATTAAACAGGGGACAACGTATTGAATGAACTGGTCTACCTGAGAATACACACTCAGGTATTTCTCCTAAGCAGACCATTCTTTCTTAGAAGGCTAAGTGTGAGTAGAGTCTTCTGGTACCTCTGCCTAAAATGCTTGAACAGAAGCAAGTAAATGCTGGAAATAATGTTTCTATGGCTCTCCCTACCCCACCCTTCTTCTTATGCATCTTAAACCTAATTAGCTTCTGACCTGATTTAGAAGCCATAAATCCAGCAAACAAAGCCCAGTCTAGCTAAAATCAGTTTAGAACTTTGTCACCCAAACTTGCCTGCTCACCCAAACAAAACATCTGAACAGTGGACACATTTCCTTGTTAATAATAAAACAATACAGAGATGGCACAACTTGTTTCTCCCCCAGTGCATTGCAAAGTCTGAGTGCTGTTGAAGAGAAGGTCTTGTATTTTCTAGATGTGTGATATATTTCTACCAAGGATGCCATTAAGGACTTCTTTAGGCAAATGTGAGCTGAATGACAAGGTCTTTATCCATTAATTATCTTGCAGCCTTTTACTTATTGCAAGTAATGAGTACTGACTGATTGAGGATATTAGCATGATCAGAGTTTGGTCCTCTGAAATGGAGGAACTGTGGAATCAGAAGTCATTCCCAACTTCCATATAAATAACTCAGCTTATCTGGTGCAAAAAATTACAACTCCAACAATGTCCTAATTAGAAGAAGGGTTGATCTTACTAGTTCTAAAGGATATCATTTATTTTCATTATCAAAAATATTGTATTTTAGCTGAAACCAGTTCTCCATGTCCTTCCATTAAAGACAAATAAGTATAAAGATGTAAAGAAATTATAAAGGCAAAGGGAGGAAAAAAAACCTACCCATTTAAGACAACAACTCATGAAAGTCTAGATTACTATTTAAATACAATTACTGTATTATCACTTCTTTAGGAACGATTTTAATTAAAATATTCAGTAAATGCAGTGTGCCCCAACTAATATAAGTATTCACTGTTGAAAGGCTGAAAAACCCATTTCACCAGTTGCAGTTTCTTTTTCAGGACATTTAGAATTATTTATATTCTCACTTCAAAACTCCAAACAACTTCTTTTTAATCTGCCGGTATTTTAATGATTTATTGAGATCTTCACCGCTAATAACCACAGATGGGTCTTAGGTTCAACATTTAAATGCTTCATTTAAATGTTCAAAGCTGGAATTCTCAGAGGCAATTCAGTTCTATTACCATAGAATGTTGGTATTACAAGTTTGGCTACCTTGATGATTATTAATTGGTCTGTTTCTATGGTTTTGCATAACCTGGCAAGTGGGAAGTGAAGAGATTAATGGATATGAATGGCAATGGAAATATCCCCTAAAATATGAAACGGTATAGCAGACACTTCAGCTAGTGAAAGCGGCAGAGGAAAAATGTGTTGCAAAGGGAAGTAATAAAACTGAGTTATAGTCTCTTGGGAATGGATTCTCCGGCTTTTTCCAACTGGCACATTCTAGATGAATAGAGGAATTGTGGGAGTGGAAGTCCAACAGGTCTAAAAGAAACTAGGTTGGACAAGGTTAGCTTATAACTGTGGCTTTGGGGGGTGTCTGTTCTGTTCTTTTATCATTTTCTGGTGGGAGTTTTTGGCTCCAGAAAATGATGTGCGTCTTGTGTATGTATCAAAATGGACTTGCAGGGGGCATCTGGCCAGCCTTGTTTGGTCTCACCAGGATAGGGCCTGAGTGGTGCATAAGTGGGAGACATCAAAGGAATCCCAGAGCTTAGGCTAGGATGAGAAAGAAAAACATCTTACAAGAAGGCAAATGCGAACCAATTCTGTATTGTTGCCAAGAAAACATATTTGATGTGTCTATACAGTCACTAGGAGGTGAACTGGACTCAAGGCATCTTTTATGGACCAATTTTGTCTAACAGAACACATGCTTCCAGATCTCTGTCTTGTTTAAAGGGGAAAAGACCCATTGAAAGAAGCCTACGATGGTGGGAATATATCCTTTTCCAATAGTAGGCATACTGGGTTACTAAGCAGTTAAAGAATTCTTGATTGGTTACATTGATTTAAATCTTAAATTGCCTTTTTAAGTCTTTAGAGTGAGGCAGGTGATAAATATCTGTATGCATGTGTGCATACACATCTTAAATCACTGGAACAATCTACTTCCTTCCTTCCTTCTTTCGTGCCTGTATTCATTCATGGTATTGAGGAGAGCTCCTTCATCAGAAGGTCTGGGGGAAAGGTCTTCTATGTATGCACACAGAAGAAGAGAAAGCTAGTGGGAAAAAAAATTAAGGGAAATGACAGTATGTATGAACACACACACATACACACAAACACGTACATAAATATACACGCAGACACACACATATGCATACAGTTCATTGGTTCCTCTGTCAAAAAGTAAGTAAAGTAAAATAATTCCGTACCTAACAAGTAGGAGTTTTTCATTTCCTTTGGTAACTAAAGGATCATAACAAGCAATATTTGAACATGTGCAAAACAATCCTTTGACTGCAAACCGTTCAACCTATTCACAGATGGATATGCCAGAGAAAAAAAGGAAGGGAAGGAGGGAGGGAGGGAGGGAGGGAGGGAGGAAGGAAGGAAGGAAGGAAGGAAGGAAGGAAGGGAGGAAGGGAGGAAGGGAGGAAGGGAGGAAGGGAGGAAGGGAGGAAGGAAGGAGTAAATATTGGTTTCTCAAAGAATCAGTTAGCCCTTTTTTGGATAATCTTATTATATAATGAACTTTAAGTTTGATCCAATAGGAAGTTAAAAACATGCTAGACCTATCAATTGGCCAATTATCAATTTTGGTAATATTTCTCAGGGCTTCATTAGTGGTAGAAAGATTGCACCTAACTTGTGGGACCTATCTACACAGAAGACCAGGAATGCAGAGAATGTAGACATACAACCATCTCCCACGGAAGAGATGAGATTGAAAAAGGAAGGAAAAATCCAAAACCTCTTTTTATGGAGACAGTGCTATAAAAGAGCATGACTGGGTATCTGAATCATCCCTCTCTCCCAACTACTCAGAGGCCATCAAATGCCTAATATAGCTGTTGAATCCAGTATACAATACATTAATGCTTCCTGTCTGAGTCGTCCCTTGTTCCTAGAGAAAACATGATGATATAGTTTCTCCAATGAATAGAGGTCAGTCTAATTTTCTCTAACATGAATACGTTGAGTTCTAATAGCATTGCAGTTTATTCTTTTAAACATTTTATTGACTTTTCCCTAGGATGGTATATTGCAGGTATGGGCAGACTTCAATACCTTCTACCATTCTTTGCAGTCCACAAAACCTCCTTTGATCCCAATTATTGAAGGTTGGTGGCACAATTTCTCACCACTTTGAGGCAGGAAACATACTAAAAGTAGATATCATACAATAGGTTTAAAAACCTAGATTCCCCCTCAAAAGTATCCCCTCTGAAACCAAAGGAAATTAGGTCAATATCTTTTGTATAATCATCAGACCAATGGGCCTTTCAGTTAGAAAGAAAGAAAGAAAGAAAGAAAGAAAGAAAGAAAGAAAGAAAGAAAGAAAGAAAGAAGGAAGGAAGGAAGGAAGGAAGGAAGGAAGGAAGGAAGGAAGGAAGGAAGGAAGGAAGGAAGGAAGGAAGGAAGGAAGGAAGGAAGGAGAGGGAGGGAGGGAGGGAGGGAGGGAGGGAGGGAGGGAGAGGGAGAGGGAGAGGGAGAGGGAGAGGGAGAGGGAGAGGGAGAGGGAGAGAGAGTGTTATGTGTTGCCCCATCACCACAAGGTTGCCCACCTCTGGTATTTTGGCTGGCTGCTGTGTTTCCTTTCCTCTATAGATTTTCTTCCTCTTTCATTTTGAGATGAACCCACAGATTTTTAACATGGCTTTGATGTTACTTACAATCAAAACCACCTGGGCGTCAAAGAAGATTCACTATCAAACTAACAGCAAAGTCCATTTGGGCTATTAGAGACTCAGCAGGCTTCTCAGTGAGTCACTGAGATTTATTTTCAGACAATTCAGTTTTGACAAGGATTTAACTCAACCTCGACACTCACTAAAGCCAGCAGTGCATTTTCAAAAACTGTGAAAATTGGATGAGTGAAGTCTTTTTCCAAAAAGCAATTGATCTCTTTGGAAAAGCAATAGTTAAACTAAATGGTGAATATAAGTTTTAGGCTGGTTGATTGGAAGGATTTGGGTTAGTTTTTTTTTTTTAAAAAGCTTTGGTATATGAAGCTTTTTAAAAGACATATAAAAAGACATAACATAATTCTTCACATTCATAGAACTGAATGGATTACAAAAACAATGCCTATTATTTTCATTTCCCCAGTTTGAAAATCACTAACTGAAATGTTTATCCAATCAAAATATTTTCTTCCTTTCCTTTCCTTTCCTTTCCTTTCCTTTCCTTTCCTTTCCTTTCCTTTCCTTTCCTTCATGATTATGTGACACGTAGCTGTCTAGAAAATTATATCATACAAGGCATAATCAAATGAATGTATTTCTACTGGGCTTCAGTATAAATTTATATATACCGTGCATATTCCTTAATATAAGTGGATTCAGAAGCTAAAATAAGAAAACATACCTAAAGTATTTTTAAGCTGCCATCTTTTAAGCTCCCACTTATCTTAAGCTAAGTAGGGTTGGGTATAGGTAGGCCTTGGATGGGAGACCTTCAGATAATGCCAGGGCTTTAGGCTGAACTGGAAAGTGCCAAAATATATGAAAAGGTGGGGATGGATAATCACTTCCAAACTGTTGCTAAGAAAACCGTATGATTATTTTCTATGCAGTCAGCAGAAGTTGAGCTTAGTTTGAGAACTCCTCTTCTTTCTATCTCAGAATAAACTCCTGCACTGTTAAGTCTCATTTATATGGAAATATGGAAGTATATGTAAATGCTCACTGAAACCAGTGAGATGTAAAATGTTTAATTTTGACTTGATGGAATTTCTTAGAATCTATTACGACAGGATGCAGTTTTACTTTGAAACAAACACATGGAAGTCAGGGGCTCTGATCCAACTATGACCCATTGCACAAAAACAAGCTTTCATGGGTATGGTGTAGTGGTTTAGGTGCTGGACTAAGAGCAAGAAGACCAAGGTTCTAGTTCTCCTTCAGGCATGGAACCCTTCTGGGTCACTTTAGGCCAGTCACTCTGTTTTAGCCTTAGACTGGGAAGTTGAAAAACATCTATCTACCAATTCATGCTTGGAAGATTACAGTCCATAATGTAAAATGAAGACACTTTCATCCTGTAGTATGTTGATGTTTCGCTTAAGTCAAGCAATATTGCAATTGGAGAAGGGGATTAAGGGATAATATTTTTTGTCTCCAAAACACAGGTCAGAATTTTCAGTACCCCTTTATGTTTTGGGGGTCCTTCTGTTGCTATTTTACTTATCAGAGTCTCAAGGCACTTAGTGCTTTGAAAAGAAAGTGATTATGAAGATATAATCGTAATAACAATATAATGCAACCTTAAAATTAATAATCATGGTTATAAAAAAGCTGGATAACTATGTTGTAAACATAGTTATTCTGATAGGGTTATCTTGAATGGGATTCTGAAGTTTTGCCCACTTCTAGAACATGTCTTATTAAAAATCTACATCTATCTTCTCAGTTACTTAGGAACATTGAAATTTGTGGTTGATTAGTTTGGCTGATGAGTGCTGTTCTGGCTTTCAGAATGGGTTATGTACAGTAGATGCAAACCATCCATTACATAAAACATTTTCTTGGGCTGGAAATAGACTATAGATCCATAGATTAGGTTGAAATCAACATCCCCTTTCTGTAATGATATCATTTTCTTAATAGGATTCTCCTAGGCTAAAGTGACAAGGCAAGTCATCACAAGCAGGTTACATAAATATACAAGATTTCTCCTCCTTTGTGTGTGTGTGGGGGGGGGGGGGCATTATTATGGAGGAATAAGAAGGACTTCCTTCTGAATTACTCACTGTATTCTGAAGTATTTGCTTAAAAGAATGCATTGACATTATCCTGTTCCCTCTGGGCTTGGAAAGCTGAGTTATGAGGTCAGAAAGGGCCTTGTACATAACACTTTTAAAACAATAACAACCCTACCAAATAATTTTCTTATTTAGGAAGAGCTATGAAGTGCCAGTTCTGAGTTGGAATGATGATGAAATGGCTGCATCTTCTGCATTAAAAATCAGGTAGCATTGAATCTCGGGGCAACTGGTTTGATTTCTTTTTCCTCATAGCTATTTGGTAACTAGTTTAATCAGGAAAAATCAGGATTTAGCAATGCCATCATTAATAAATGTAGTTCTCAGTTTGTTTCAACACAATCAATTTGGGAATAAGATAATGGTCTATTTACTTTTAGAAGACCTGAAAGACCAGGTTAGAGACAGATTGTCAGGGAGAAAATCTATCTATGTGGTCTCAGTAAGAGTCAACAACAACTTGATGGCACATAATCAATCAATCAATGGTCTATTTATTAGGTGAAATGTTTTTGTATCCTTGGTAGAAATTGGGGCAGGTAGAAGATGTTTGCCTTTAAAGACTAATGCAATATCAGAAATAAAGGGATTTTCATCAGGGAAAAGGCTGATTTGCCATTTAAATGAGTTTTTCCCCAATCTTAATATATGGCTGTGTGAGAAAACAGCATTGAACATAAGAAGAGTCTTTGCATTGAACTGAACAAATATCATTGTGACTAACAGGAAATCAAGTAGGGTACAAAGAAAGATTGGTGTGCAATCTGAGAGTCATCTTGGACTCGCAGCTCCTGATTAAGTTGTAGGTGGCAGCTGTGGCCAAGAGGACCTTTGCACGATTCCTTCTTTTGTACCTGTTGCACTTTCCTGGATTGGGAGGCCCTTCAAACACTCATACCTTAGCCATCTCACAAATGGACTACTGTAACATGCTCTACATGGGACTACCCTTGAAAACCACACAGAAGCTGCAGCTGGTCCAGAATGCAGCAGTACAGACAGGTGGAGATGGCTCATGAAGCCTATGTGACCCCTCTGCTTTGTGAACTGCACTGGTTACTAGTTGGCTTCTGGATGCAATTCAAGGTGCTGGTTATTACATATAAAGCCATTCAGGACTTAGGGCCAGGTTACTTGAGGGACCGCCTATCTCTGTCCATCCAGTGAGAACAGATACAAAGGGGAGGTTTCGGGTCCCACTGGTTAAGCAGTGTCATCTAGTGGGACTAAGAAGTGTTCTTCCTCTGTTGTGGCTGGACATCTCCCTCTGATGGAAGGCAAAACCTTCTTTTAAAAGCTCACCTGAAAGAGTAGGAAGCATCAGAGCTTGGTTTCCCAGGCTGTTTTTGTCTCTGCCTACTATCTACCTTGGCAGATTAGTTTTGATTGATCAACGTTTTGGTAATCAAATATTTGCTTAGTGGATACCCAATGTTGAGTGTTATTTAAAGGTGTTGACCAAAATATTGGGGGGAGGGAGTGGAATGGAAATAATGGAGAAAAGGAACACACCACACTCCAACATTTCCAGTTCATTTCTTTTAATGTTAGAAACATTCTTAATTATCTAAATATAACAGTTAAGATCAGAGGTGGCTATTTTTTTCTATTTTTTTTTTAAATAGGGAAGTGTAACTTTCACACAAAGATTCTTTTCCTTTTTTTTTTAACAAGTCTAAAAGATGAATGTCACCAGATCCTGACCATAAATCCCAAACTATGCGTAGCTCCAGCCATGAGTGGCACTAGCATCTAACTTGGTTACTGTGGAGAAGATATCTCTTAATGTTGTTGGGAAGAAATGTTATTCTGTTTCAGTGGAAGAGTCTCAAGAGCACCCTTATCTCACCCAATGACATTAAGGGTATTAAAAAGGTGCCTAATATTTTCTTTGTACCTTTGTTATGATTTTGGATCTTATTCATGTCCTCTTCAGCAAAAAGCTTTGGTGATGGTGATCATTCCAACTGTGATAATCACCTGCTGGGAAATTAAGATAGAATTTAATTCAGCCCTCCACTAAACCCAACCACAGCTATCTCAGAATTCAGAAAATTCTTGGGCAAGTCTATGTGTCCAGTCCTTATAATTTCCATAATTTGTGTCTCTTCACCAATACCATCTCTGGAGTTTGCAACAGTGGCAGTGCGATCTTTGAATAGCAGTTCAGCTCATCACGATTTATATTTCACAGTTGACCTCTCTGTGCTAATTAATTTGTTTTGAATTAAAATAACTGACAATGGCAAATTCTCTGTATATTTTTCAACGTTTGCTGCAGTGTGCAAACCAAACTATAAATACAACATTCTCCAAAATCATAAATAAATGTAGGGTATTCACACACCATATTCAGGATGCAAAGTGTTTTTAATAGGTATTGATAAATCTTCTACTTCTTGTTTCTTAAACTGTTCCTTCCTTTGCAAAAGAGTTGCTTGGAACAGCTTTTGTTGTGGTTTCGCTCCAAACGGCACAGAAAAAAAGAAGAAGAAAAAAGGAGCAAAGCAAAGAGGTCTATATTTAATTTCTGGAAACAGATAACTATTTTGTAAAATGGATTCCTTGGGGCCTTCCATAACCAGTGGGCCAATTCTGTGCAGAAACAATACACAGCAGATATAAAGGGAACAAACATCTTTGAACCAGCAGCTGCTCTGCCCGCTGCTGTCCATGACAAGCAGACCAATTCCAGGCAGAACCAGAAAGAGCAGAAGATATAAAACGATCAAAATTGTTTGAACTAGCAACTGTGCTACCTGTGGTACTTAATCTTTCCTGGCAATCTGTTTGAGAGACAAGTTCCTTAGGTGAAAAAGACTAAGAGGCTTTCGCTGGCTGCTGATCCAGGGAGAGACAGCCACCCAACCTGCTCTCTCCATATTTATTGAAATGCTTAAATGGAAGTCTCCATAGAATTCCATGGGAAAAGAGTGAGAAATAACTATTTGTGGACATGGATGAAACTGGAAAAGAATTTGGGCATTTGGATGACCAGAATAAAAATGGTTTGAACAAGCCCAAAGTGACTTTCCTCCTTCATTCCTTCCTCCCTTCACTCCCTTCCCCTCCATCAAAGTTTTAAATACGCTTTTGAGGTTTATTCCAGAAAAAAAAAAAGTTAAGTCCTTAAACTTGTATTTAAAACTTCTGTCACTAAGGATTGAAGGAAACTCACCCAGTAGTGTAAAACGTGTCAATCCAAAGGTTCCTAATAGCTGAAAAGTGGTTAACAAGCAATTTATGAAAGTGATTAGAAAAGGAAGTATGAGAATCCAGTGCCCTTAAAGGTGCTGACCATAAGTTGAGCAAGATGGCAAGATGGCTATTCCCTCGTCTCCCAGAGCATTAAAACCCACCACAGATTTCTACTTTGGAGTCTCCTCACAAGGAGCGACTGTCTGGACCACTTGTGGGTGATCTCAAGTCCTCTCCTTGTCCAGAGAGGAATTTTCAAAGGGCCAGTCTACTTGCCAGCTCTTCAGTGCAATGTGGTCGTCAAATTTGTTTTTTGCAGAGCCGTATTCAGTCCACCATTTGTTCCCTGGAAGTCCAGTAAATCTATTTCCCTCAAACACAATTGCAAAAAACTTCCTCCTGTCTATTGTGGGATTCTTAAATTGTGTACTATGTACTTTGCCAACATTCTGCTAGACTTCTCCCATGTGTTACACTGTATGTTGCAAACTTCAATCTGGAGGCAATTTGAGGGAATCCTCCCTTGGAATCAAATCTTGGAATCAAATTCAACTGATTGGAGATTTAGTGGACATCAGCACATGAGCCCAAAAGTTTTATCATGCTGAATCTTCAAACCGAATTGGTTTGGCAATCCAAAGCAAGGATTCAAACTGAATCCACACATCAAATGTAATTGCAGATTAGAAGCAGAATGCAGCAGCCTGGGTTTGGACTGGCATTGCATGCTTAACTTGTAGCTTATCAGACTTAAACACACTACACCACAACCCTTTCTACTTCATTCTTCTTCATTGTTTACCTTCCAAGCCACAAATGGCTCAGGATATAACTAGTTCAAGAAGTGCTTCCTCTTACATCAGTTGGGACACATGCTAACATCACCAATTGATGCTCTTCTCCAAATATAACTTCCTTGGGGGAAAAACTCTTATTTTTATAGGGAAGAGGGATTTTTCTGGAGGTGAGATCTTCCTGGCTTCCAATCTGCTGTCTTTTAAATGCAGCCTCCCTTTTCAGCCCCCCTACTACCTTCAACATTTTAATCTATGAGTTGCATTTTTGCAATATTTTTGTCTGCAATACTGGCATTGCCAGTTGTAGTTTGGCTTGGCATCATTCTTTCAATCCATGGGTAAGAGATGTTTTAAACAAGCAAATCATGACTATCACCACTGAATAAAATGAGTTTCCACCAAAATGAAAAACCAGAGAGGCAGGGGAATTGAAGTGCTAACTTGTAAATGATTGAACTTTTGTCTTTCGAGGGGAAAGGATTTGATCTAGGGAAATCTCCTGATTTTCACTGTATGGGAAATTTAAAAAAAAAATAAAATGCAAGTTTGAGAATAACCTTTATACTCCAAACTCCCTATCTTGCAGAAAAGTAAAAGATGTTGCAATTTATACCTGTCCAACAAGGGGATCTTCTTCCTTATTCAAAACTCTGATTTTGGCTGAATGGGCAGCCAGCAAAATGTATTATGTATTTCCCTTAGAAATTCTACTGTGTTTGGTATTCTCTGTGACCTAGATACGATTATGCCAAAAAGAAAAGAATAAAGGTAATTCTATCTGACTGCATCTTGGAGAGCTGCCCAAAATAATATTTTCTTCATTACCTATAATAACAAGAGTGCCTTAAGTTTTTAGTTTGGGGAATTGGTGAAGTGCTAATCTTATGTTATTGGACCTGAAGTTAAACTAGTGTTGAGATGAAATATTTAACTGTTTCCTTAAAAAAAAGGGGGGGGCATTTATAGTGCATCCTTTTCCTCTGGAAATAAAACTGTACTGTTTGAAGTTCTCACCTGTTCCTAGAGCCCTTATGTGAACTGCAGATAACCAGTTGATCATTAGATCCAAGCAAAGAGACAAAGAAAACACGAATTCTTTACGGCTATTTAGTGATCAAATTTATTGCACCTGTTCCTTCATTTTTAGTTTCCAGTAATGCTAACAAGCTAGAAAATTCAAATAAGCAAAAACAGTATCAGGGTAGAGCGAACTAAAGCACCTTTCTGCAATTTCCACAATGCCCTGAGGATTATGAGAATTCGGGAACAGTGATGACCAAACACATCCAGAAACACCAACACATTGTTGGAGAAAGCTAGCTCCTTTTTTCAAGGTGATGACAGAAAATGAAAATGTAGGATTGTTTTGCGGGGGTGGGGGGATACCTAATCATTATCAACACACTGAATAGTTTCCTAACACTAAAGAGCTTATTGAAGGATACCTTATATTAAGATATTTCCATGGCTATGTAGCAGTGAACAGGGTTTTTCCAGAAACGGCAAGAATTCCAGGTCTCATAATGTGAAAGAATGTAGACCTGGCTTTGGGAAGGAAAAAGGAGCGATGAACTATTAACAGAAAGGAAAAGATTACTCAGTCCTGGGAAAGAGAAAAGTGTGAGAAAGAAACTCAAAATTACCCTGCTTTGATGTTGTTTGGGATAAGACATGATAGAAAGAATCTCTGACAGACTTTCAAGATTTGGTTATTCTGCCCTACAACAATAAAGAACATTCCTGGAATCACTGATGCTTGTTTCTTGACCTGGCCCACCTCAAAGGCCTAACACATATGTAGGAAAGACTTCATTCAAAGTATAAGTCACAGTGAGGTTGTCTCCATCCCTGTTAATTTTCCAAAAGTCCCTCAAAACATGATTATATCATCAGACCTGAAGACCCCAAGGAAGCAGTGAATTACTGAGGTGGCTTCGTTGCTGTTGATATTGGCTGCCCTCTCTTTGCCTTTTGGTCACATTTTTTTTAAAAAAATTCTCTGGATTTGTTAATTGTTTTTATATCACTGTTTTATAGTTTTTTACTGTACGCCAGCCAGTCTTGTTTTTTGTGAGATGGGCGTCCATATGATGAATGAATGAATGAATGAACCAGTATTATGTGCTAAGATAACAAGGGCTGATTTTTTTCAAAGAATGAATTAAAGTGTAATTTCAAGAGTTAATCTTGAATTTCTTACACCATTCTCATTACTGTGGCACTAATTTCAGTGGACAAAAGAACTGTGAAGGAAAACAGACACTGATACAGGATGCAGAGGGAAATAGGAGAATGAATATGTTGACCTTAGGCCTCTCAGAGACTTAAAAATGCTTTGGACATGAGACTAATCTAGCCTGTTTTGGGGGCTCTGGAGCAAAATTCTCCTCCATCACTCACTATCTAATTGAGAACATGAAGGACAGAGAGTGGGAAATCTAATGTATTGAATATTTGCAGGGATGCAGTAAGGCATACAGTAAGTTAACAAAGGGAACTTATTGATTCAGGAATAGAAACTGTGCCTTGGAGACCTATCTAAATCCCAGAAGGACACAGCTTGGGAAAACTTGCTTCTTAAACCATCATACATTCTGCAAATGAAAGAAAGCCCCAAAGGGTTGAGATAACAAAATGATCTATAGAATATAAATGTTTAGATGGTTAAGAGAGATACAGCATAACACCAATGGAGCTCTGCCAGGAGAGGCACTTCTTCTATTGTATTTGCTATAAATACTTCTGCCTACAATTGGAGCATTAAAAGGAGGGATGCTAATTTTGCCTGAATATTTGTAAGGCCATAATATCAGAGGATTATCAAGTTTCTAAATCAGTTTTCAACTGCAGGGAGAACAGTAATTACTGTAATTATAAACTGCAGATAAATGCCACATTTTCATTTAAATAGTTCAAACTCACTAAGGTAATCTGCATGCATAATTCGACCTCATAAACACCTGTATTTGTTTCTGATTAACTGAGAACAGTGATTATATATATATATGTGTGTGTGTGTGTGTGTGTGTGTGTGCGCGCGTGTCAGGGGGGTGTAAATAGGGATGGATAGATAGCCTGGGAAAATGTGTGTGTGTGTGTGTGTGTGTGTGTACATGTTTGTGTGTGTGTGTGTATACACATACACGCACGCCCACACATATGTATCATGCTACACGACAGAGTGGTCTTTTGGTACAACAATCCTGAATTGGTAGGAGGAAGAAAATGAAACTAAGCTTAAATTATGTTTGAAATCCCAAATGGCAAGAAAACAAATGTGATTGAGCGTTGATGTACTATCCCCCCCCCTTTTTTTTCCATTTGAGCATTTTTAATTTTTTTTAAAAATCAAATATTTGTATTGATCCATTTTCAAGGAGACATACCATATTTTTCCGACTATAAGACGATACTTTTTTCTAAAATCCTTACCCTAAAAATTGAAGGGCGTCTTATTCAAGGAAGTCAGCCGAAAATCGCGCGGTTGCAAAACTGCCCATACTTTGTCTCTGCAGACAGGCTTCCTCCTATTGCTAGCCTCCAATCACAAGTGAAATAGCTTGTCTCCAAAACAGACTTCCTCCAATCATGAGCCTGATGTAACTGATGTCAGCTGATGCTGAACAAACCAATTAGAGGAAGTCTGCAGAGACGAGCTATTGGCAGTTTCACTCGTGCTTGAATGTAATCAGTTATGCAAAAGAGCCTGGAAATAGAGCTGCAGAGAGACAGTTTGGACCTCCTCCCACTGAGTGTATCAGGTCAATGTTAACTAATTACTAAATAAAAATGTGTTCTGTGCTATCTTTAAAATATTGATTTCTTAATTTGGGGTTGGAAAAATGGGGGTCGTCTTGTACATGGGGGCGTCTTATTGTCGGAAAAATACGGTACATAAAAGAATATAAAAGAAAAAGAAACATTTTACCATTCCCAAAGGCAAAAAGAAAAGAAAAACTGTGAACAAGAAAATAAATAAAAAGAACAAAAAAAAAAATTGTAATATATCTCCCAAGTTCACCTGATTTTGTAAATCTCTAAAAAGAAAAATTAAACTTTTAATGTTGATCAGGCCTGTTTAATTTTTTTCCCGAAACTAACAAACCTAAGTCACAATATTGGGAGTGGAAATACCAAATGGTCCTCTAGAATTAACTAAATATGTAATTTTCTCAAAAACTGCTAAATCATACAGCTTTGAAATCCAGTCCTTTATGTCTAGAATTATAGACATATAGACTAGAATTATAGACAATTATAGACATTATAGACTACCCTACCAGCCTTCCAGAAAAAATTGAAGACCTGGCTCTGCCAGCTTGCATCGGGGGGATAACAGCTCTACCCAATCCTAGAGGTGGCTAGCACCTTGATGACACTCCCTGAGTGATCGCCAATTATTTTGGATCTTTTTATTTTGTATTTATTATTGTAATATTGTAATTTTAATTGATTATAACTGTTTTGTAAACCGTCCAGAGTCGTTTAACGAGATTGGTGGTGACCAATTTGATAAACAAATAAATAATAAAATAAATAAATAGTATTTTCCCATCTCCTAGGGATTATTCTTTTTGCTATTGTTAGGGCACAAAAAACCCACCTTTCTTAAATTCCAAGTAGCTGGCATATCATTCAGTATAATATACATGTCTTTAAAAATCAGAGTTTTCTCAATAATTCTATCATGGCCAAAGTAGGGGTACACTCCATGGTGTAGCCCAATAGCACAACGATTTGTTGCTCCATCATTTCGGCAGAATGGAGAACTACCTCCAGCTATTTGAAACAGGAGACCTGCTCAATCTTGTGGCCATCTATGCGCCAGGAGCGGTTCTTGGGCCTTTTGGCAAATGCCATGATTTCAGTTTTCTGGTCATTGAGTTCTAGCTGGTCTTCCTTGCAGTACTGTGTTAGTGCTGTCAGTGCTCTTTCAAGGCCAGTAGGTGTTTTTGAAAGTATTGCTGCATTGTCTGCATAGTGTTATTAAATATTTATCTACTCCCTCAAACAGCTTTTTTTTAACTTCCCAAAGTTGTCTCCTCCTCCTCCTCTTTTAAAACTACTGTCATAATGAAAGGGCTTATAATCAAATGCCATCCCCCACAGTCACTTCCATCAAAGATAATTTGATATTATTAAGCTATAAGAGCCTTTGTATTGTAGTAGTTAAGATACTAGACTATGATTAGCGAGACCCAGGTTCAAGTCCACCTCTACCATGGTGGCTGACTGGGAGACTTTAATCCAGTCATTATCTCTTAGACTGACCTGCCTGGCAGGTGAGGGGAGGGGGGATAAATAATAAAGGCAGGAAAACTACGTACATCCTGTGTGTAAGATGGGATGTAAGCCAAGAAATAAATAAATATTCAAGGTGTATATTATTGGGACTGTTTCCTACGCCTTCACTCACAAGTGTATGCAAACTCACATTTGAACATGTATCATAGATGCAAAGACTGGTTGGGCAGCCCTTCCTCTGCAGCCCCCTGAATGGGTGGAGCCCACATTGGTTCCTGGCATTGTTCTAAATCAATATCAATATTCTTTCCCCCAATTCTCAGGATTGATACTGGCAGATTTCTAACCTTTCTGTTGGAACAATGATTTAACTATACTGCTTTCCTTTCTGAGATCTTCTCTCCAGATTGTCTTTTGGAGCTTGTTTAAAACTGCATTTGGATCTCTTGTACAATTATCTTATAAATTTTAAGAAATGTCCTTCATTAACCAACTAATCACCCATTTCAGCAGACCAAGTAGCTTTCTTTTTCAAAAGAAAGTGCATAGCTCTTTCGTCTTTCTTACAAAACATTCACAGCATGATCCATTTGTCTAGTCACTGTACCAGCCTCTTAAGCCTAAAAGGTATAATCTTCAAACAGCTAACAAATCTCCCTAAAGCATTAAAAATAAGAGCAGGCTTGAACAATTTTGACTGTTCAAGTCCCAATTTTAGTTTTTACTCAACTATTTAAATTACAGGGTGCTTTTCTCTTTTAAAAATGCTCTAGGATCATCTTTGGTGAAGGGAAGAATTTAAATCTCATAAATAAATATCTCAAAAGGATATACAACAGCTATGTGTACGACAGCCTTTAAAAAAAATATTTTGTTGTTGTTGTTAGTTTGAACTTAGCTTCTATGTTAAGGTTATTTTATTCTTACGTTCCATCTGGGTTTCATTAATATATGAAAAAGTAAACAGAAAAGAGCAAACTGATCATACATGTTGAAAGCAACATTACCAAATGTTTCAGAAAAAGTGGTAACAATTTTTGGTGATTGTTTAGTCTCCTCCTGATTATTTTAGCGATTTTTCTGTGTGATAGCTCATACCACTTCACCCCAATGCCCCTTTCTGCCTGCCATTTACATCATTAGCATTCCCGAGTGAGCAGAAGAAAAGATAGGGGCAGAAAACAAAATGTAATAGGCCATAGAATCTAATTTTAAAAGGGTTTAATGCAGAGTATCATAGCTTCCACTATCTGGTTCCTGAAGTTTTGCTTCCTCATATCCTCCAATGGCCCCACTGTTGTCTCTTTTCCTAACACTGTCATTGTCTCTGTGTTTGGCTTCCAGAGGACACAGATGGATTTTTTTTTCAAAATCGTTTTAATGGAAGTTCTTACACTTGCGTCTCTTCAAATTGGGTTCATAAAATTGTTGAACTTTAGTGTTAAAAGGGATCACTGAGGCTCTCGAGAACAGTCCACTGCTCAACTCAGGGATCTCACAACTACAAAACTGCTGACATATGATCATCTAACATCTGTTTAATATTGCCAGTGAAGAAGTCCTGTTCACCTCTTGAGGCAATTTGTCTAACTTAAAACAATTTTTCTAGTGCTTAGTCAGAACCTGTATCCTTGCAATGGACATTTGGCATGGTAGCCTTTCGGATATTTAAAGACAGGTCTCCTGTTGCCCTTCTTCCTTCCATGCTTTACAATCTCTAGAAGTTAAACAACTTTGCGAAACTGAGAGGTAAAAGAGAGAGAGATTGAGAAATTGTGACTGAATGCTTATTCAGAATAAAACCTTGGTTGCCTGCAAAAACATTTCACTGAATTAGGTATTCTGATTCTGGGGAGAGTCAAAATAGTGCCTTCCACATTGCTTCGGTGCCATTACTACTATAAAAGTAGGCCCAGGAGAGAGTTCATATTTCTGCTTATTCATATTCACAGTGCATTTTGTACTACTTGCACTCTAGTTATCCTTCTTTTATTGGCCTCCAACTCTGTAGTAAATCATACTAAACCAGGCAACACACTGAGACAGGGCTTAAACAGGGATGTCATTTGAAGCAGAACTTCCTTAAAATTTCTTAAAACTTTTGGGACAAAATCAAGGCTCCATTCCTTATGGGTTCCACCGCTTATGAATGGTGGCTGTCAATCTAAACTTCACTGTAATCCAATCAGGATCATTAATTTCTTTGTCCTCATTGTCCACAAGTTTATTGGCCCAAGCCCACTTCAATCCTGGTTGTGATTTTTTTTTTCTTGCTTTCTTCAACAGTATTAATGTCATGATCATGTACAATATCACTTATAAAACTGAAAACGTGCCAGAAACAGGAAAGGTCATTGTTTCTCTCTACATCTATAGACAGAAAGAAAGACAGCACTGCAAAGAACAGCAGGAAATGCAGGTGTGCATAAAAACTGTATCTCATATCAGTGTAAACAGAAGGTTCGTTGGGGCTGTGTTCAAACATGGGAAAGAAAACAGACAAGAAAATAGGAGTAAGCCTTATGAATTGCTGCCAAGTCATCATTTTCAGCAGCCCTTTGATGCACTAATCCTAAGCCTTTTTCAAGGAGGAAGCCCCATGGAACATAATGCAATATAATATAAAAACAAGCAAGTAAATATTCCCTACACCTTTCTATTGCACAGCTGTATAATGAAGGCCTCTTCCATTTTCATTGCTCACAAAGGAACTCAGAAAGTATAGATTCTGACAGTGAATTTGAAGCATCAACAGCTGTTTTAGAGAAGTCAAGGACAGGGGGTGTTGTTTAAACCCAACATGTTCTCCTTCTTAACGGAGGAGATGTCATCTCCCTGACTTGACCTCTTAATTCCTGAGAGAGTGGGATATGACTTGGCCATAGGAACAGGTCTGTGCACATTAGTTTTTCCTCCTCGGATCACCTACAGCTGACCAAGCAAAATCAGGAACAGACACAACTCATAGCAGTAGATTTTATGCAGGTTTGGCTTGATCCCTTTTGAATGCATTTTGGCAATGGGTATTTGAAACCTTTTTGCATCTCGATTGTAGACTCGGGCCATTTTAAAGTAACGCTTTAAACTTTGGCTGAACTTGAAAAATGCTAAGCAGGGTTGAACCTAGTTGGTACTTGGATGGGAAACCATTAGGACATCCACATCTAGTAGAATAGCCAGGGAAGTTGCACAGATCCCCGAGTGACAAATCAGTTCCATACTGGTGCCAAGAAGCAATATGGACTTACTTTATTTAAAGGAAGTTTACTCTTACTACTAGGAGCACAGTGCAAACACATAACTGAAGTTTGGATACCCATAGCTGCCTCTCAAGGCTATGTTAATGGCTAGCAAACAGAAAGCAAAACGGTTCTGGAAAAGCCAAGGAATGCCCAAACAACGGTTTGAAAGAAAGAATGTTCCCAATTATCAATGTATACTAGCTAACCAATATTGCAATTTTATGGAAAGATGGGCACTTTGGGAGCAGGATATAGATAAAGAGTTGAAACTAAAACAACTAGTTGGGTAATTATCATGCATATAGACAGATAATCCCTGTAGCCAGGAAATATTTGGGGACTTTCAATAGACCTCGAGGAATGTCATCCAATCTAATGGGAAGGAGGTAGAAGTCTCCCTTCTAGAACCAAAGTAAGCAGATAAAGCATATGTTTAACAGCCTTGCAAAGCTCCACCAATACTACAGAGAAGATGGAATTGGAACATACAACTGGTAGAAAATGATTTGGGAAGGAAACTTAAAACTCCATTACTGTTGGAAGCTTTCTTGTAATTAGTACAAGTCAGTCCTCCTGAAGTTCCTCTCATGTTCACGTTCCTGTGAAAACATATTTAGGGGCTCATCAAATCCTGTTCACCACCATAGTGGAGCCCTAGAGACACTTCTCCTGACTTTAGGCTTCATACTACTCAGTTCTGAAATAAGATCTTATTATGTGGATCCTTGAGAATTGCTTTCTGTATTCTGTGTGGGCCATGTTATTGTTTTATTATTTCTTAAGCACACCTAATGCAATTTCAGATCCAGTGAAGAAAGCATTTGCATCTTCTAAGTACAGATGATACAATTCATGTTCAAAACCACACCACGATTGTAACCTTTGAATTATCTTATCTCCTAATTAATTTGGCATTGCACAGACATAGTTGATCAAATATGCTGTAGGAGCTAAGGTATTCATTAGTCTGTGGCTAGAATGTGGACTGTGATATTTCCCATTTGAGTTTGCATGTTGAAAGTCAAATTTCAATCTGGAAGGCTGTAGATTTGCTCAAATCGTCATTGTTTTGGTTATTATCAGATAGGAAACATATCACCTGCCAAAGATTAGGTGCCAGTTGTTGTCAGATACTATGTCGGCCATCAAATATAGTTAAATATTGAATATTGCCATATGTCAGATCTTATCTGCTATCAGACATTCAACCCATATCTGTCCATTATTAGCTAGTTAGTTTATAACACAGTGCTATCTACATCTCCTTGAAGAGAAGTCCCATAGAATTCAATGGGACTGATATCTAGTTATGATAATAATACCTAGTATTTGGCAAATACTTTAGTATTTACCAAATAAACAAAATTACAGAGGATAATTTAAAGAACAATTATGTTTGAGTTGTTCTTTTGGACTATTACAGTCCACTCTTCACTCATTCTTTTTTTGTATGGTAACAAAAATTGTATCCAGTTCAGAAGCTTCTTTACACTGAAATATTGTCATATGAAATCTGCAGTTACTTTTCTTGTTTTCAATGTTCGTGTGCCCATTCATATGTATTATATCTCCTGCCATCTGTGTTCATTGTCCATACTGTTTGAGATTAAGGAGAAACGTTGTTCCCCACAGCTTTAAGGAAGTCAAGTTGAAGAACTATCACTGAAACGTAGCAGATCCAGAATAGGTCAGCCATACTCATTAACAGTGTTTCCTACAAGAAGGGGTAGCATTATTCCTATAGGGGCTGGGCTCTGGTATCTTCCTCTCTGGATTAATGTCGATGTTCTATGCAGGACTTGGAGATGACTTGAAAGTTGCAGCTAATGTACAATGGAGGATCAAGACTGATCTGAAATCTATTTCAAAAACTGCAAAACTCCAAAAAGAATTGAATAAGCAACCTATAAGTTACCAATGGAACGTTAAGGTTTTAGTAACTGCGCTTAAAGACAATATTTGTTTAGGATTCCAAGTGTTTGACAGCTGAGAGATTCATCTTTTGTGGAATACAAAAACAGACCTTCCATATCACCACCATCTTCATCATAATCAGCAGCAGCAGCAGCAGCCAGTTCTTCAGTACAAATCATAACAATAGAAAATGACACTTATTAACTGTATTCAAAACGACTCAAAAAAGCTGCATATCTAAAAAGACGGAATAATGCCAACTAAACAGAAAAAAACTAAAGGAGTTTTTTTTTTTAATTATAATATTACTTTTCTGCATCTCAAGGCCTTCTCTACTGTAACTTGCTCAGTTTTGAAATGCCTGGAAGCCGAGCTAGCATCAGTTTCATCTCCTTGTTGCATCAAATAAAAATCCAGCTTTTAACTCTCACATTGGACGTTCACTTAGTGTCCCTACCAGTCTATGCCCTTCGTCCCTTAAATTACACTCTGTCAGTAATATGGTGATTATTAGAGTGTGCTTTAAATTAATGCATTATTATTTTGCTCAGTTTTATTGTTTTAACTTGCTTGTTATGGCCTGTAAATTGCCACAGTGAGGGCAAGCTATAAATACTTAATTACTAAAACAGATTCATCACTCCCTCTTCCTAATAACTTAAGTTTGATGCTGGTTACTAGTTTATTTCCAGATATTTCAGACTCTATTAAACCTATAAACTCTGGATTCTGGTCACTGGAAAAAGCTTTTTGACTTGTATAACTTCCCACTTTTTTCTGAAGTCAACCCCATGATAAATTCTGTTGGGCCTCAGCCTATCAAAAGTATAATTATTCTTCACAACTAGTAGAGCTTTTTCAATGGTGGGGGGTTCTTCCCTGCTTTAGAATTAATTTAAGTTATTAAGACTTTCTTGTTTGAACTTCATTGTGAATGGCAGATGATTTAGAGATCAAAGGTTTTCTACTGTTGAATGAAAATTATTAGAGTTTCCATTTATCTAAATTCTTCAAATAGAGAAAATGCCCCTCTCCCACATACACACTTCTTAAAATGCAATCGTTTATTTTAAATAGGTATATTTTCTACACTGGAGGAATTTAGATAAAGTGAAAAATAGGCTATTCAGTCTTTTTAGAAAATACATTTCCTTAAATACATCCATCTATACACACATAGGATGAAATACAGATTAAAAACACATTCTGATTCTGGACTCTGAATTATTTATAGTTTTAGGCTACTATATTATGGATTCATTCCCTGGAGTAAACCCAATTAACATAACGTAGTTTACTTCTCAGTAAATACACAAGGGAATGCAGGGTTATAAAATTATATTATGTCTCTGTTAATGTCACATTCTATATTCCCTTACCTGGCATAAGTCCCATTCAGCATAGAGGGGTTTCTGAGAATTTTTTTTTTCCTTCAGTTTCCCACCTTTTCACCATATGATAGAGTACAGAACTTCGAAAAGGAACATATTTCTTTTTAGATCATAGGAGGAAGAAAGCAGCATTATATAAGATTTTCTGAGGATATAAATCTAGGGCCAGAAAGAGAGATAGATAGTTATTAGATTAGATAGTTTCATAAAAGGACTAGAAAAAAATACGCAGGAACCTATTTCCCTTTCTACTGGTCACAATTATGCAATTTCCACTTCCAGAGATAATATGCAGCGTTATCAGAAGTTATTTAATACAACTACTAACCTCCTCCTCATCATCATTATGCAGCATTGAGATCAAGGCAAAAGGTGCTTTGGAGCGCCTCTGGTGAACACAACACCGATCTGCAACTCCTTAAGCCAATTTGAATGGCAGCTATGAAAGGCCACCCCACATTCTTTGGAAAAGGTGTGTCTGCTTTAAGGAATCACAGAAAGCTGCTTCATTTACAACTTCCTATAGTCCAGTTATCTTCTTGCCTTTGAATTCCAAGCCCTGCACAGCCCTAATCATTTAAAATTTGTTCACAGATTAATACAAAAGCATAGGATTTACCTTAAATCTTACATTTAAATGGTCTGCAGTAACTAAATCAGGCGATGCAAGCATTAATTTAAAAAATGCCAGAGACAGTTACAGTGTATGATGTTCTCAGAAGATTTCCTGGTCTGTTTAGTTTCCTGGTGGCCTGAGTGGTTGATGTGTGTCATGAAGCCTCCTGCTGTTAAACTGTCTCTCTCTCCCCAAATGTTCCTTTCCTTTTCCCCATGCACCATCTGTTTCCTTGCCTTCACAACATGTTCTTTCAGCATTCAAAGCTTTAATGCCGAACCCCAAAGAGCAAGGAATCCAAGAAGAGAAGATTTGAAAGCATAAGGAGTTTCTTGTTTCTTGAAGGGTCCCCACAGATGCATGTTGTAAGAGAGCTCCCCAATGGAGAACTTCAGCAGAAAGCCACTCCTCCATTTCAAAGTTCTTTCTGCAGACATAAACAGGTGGAACGCATGACATCCTTTCTTCAGTAACAGATGAAAGTCATGGCTGATTACAAAAAGAAGATACATATTTGACTAAGGGAACTAAATCATAAGGAAGCAGCTGAATGTACACTAAAATGTAGCCAAAGAAGTCATAGCTGTTCAACAAGACTTAAAGTTTTTTCTCTCTGGCACTGAAGTCCAGCTCAAGCATGTCCTGGCAACCTTTTTTTACTGGTAGGTCCTCATGAAGATGCCTTTGTTGGATCCCTAGCCCATACCTAAGGCCTCCTTAAGTCATCCTTACCTGTACCAGTGTTAACATAGTCTTTTCCCTGTCATCTCTGCACAAGTTTTGTTAAGCATACAATCTGACTCATTTCACTAACCACTCTTCTGGGGCATGGACAAGAGACCTCAGCCCAGCATCTGCTGCCCATCTTAGACTGATAGAGCCATTCCTCTCCTCCAGGTCCAACTTATATACACCATAAGTTAGTTCAGCAAATTTTACTGGCATTCTGCTTATGACAGGATAGGGATGGGGGGGAGGGGGGCAACACATTTTATGTATTATAGTTTTCTGCTTGCTCAGCGATTGGCAGATAGCACTTTAACTCATTGGTAAGGAAGAGCCCTTAAAGAGGGCCTTTAATACAAATTACATGCAATTCCCATTTACCGTATTTTGGCTATAATCCCATAACCAACCATATCATAGTAACTTCCAATGAACGCAATTAAAACTTGATTTTTAAAAAAAGCTAATCCCCTTTGTCATGATTTGAAACAATCCAAAAGTAGGGATGTTCTTAATCAGGATCCTTTCCAACCCTATGAATGTATAATTCTGTTCAATCATTAATGATAAATGGAAACCAGGTCAAGTGATGGATTATTAGAAAATAATTTCTTTTTTGGTTTCATAGAATCACAAGGTGGAAAAGACAATCTTCTAGTCCAATGCCCTGCCCAAGTCAGGAATTCTCAGACCATCCCAGACAAATGGTTGCCCAATCTTTGTTTGAAAGCCCCCAATGATGGAGGATCCAGAACTTTAGGAGGCAGGCAATTCCAGTGTTTAATAGTTCTTGCATTTAAGAAATTCCTCCTTATTGGTTGGATATCTCTCTGTAAAGCTTCCACCTGTTGGTTATTGTCCTGTCCTTAGGCGCAACAGAGAATGTATCCATACACTCTTCCCTGTGACAGCCTTTCAAAGTACTGGAAGACTGCTATCATGTCTCCCCTTAGCTTTTTCTTCTTTAGGGTAAACATACCTACTAGTTCTTTTAACTGTTCTTCACAGGATTTAACCTCTAAGTCCCACACGATCTTTGTTGTTCTTTTCTGCACTCTTTCCAGGTCCTCAGGACTCTTCTACAGTATCATGGTGACCAAAACCAGACACAGTATTCTAGGTGTGGTCTGACCAGTGCAGCATAGACTGAAATGATCACTTCCTATGATCTCAACATTATAGTACTGTGGATCCAACCCAAGATTGAAATGGCTTTTTTGATGCACCACACTGCTGGCTCTTATCTACAAGAACACCTAGATCTTTCTACAAGTAGTACTGCCAAGCTGGGTACCACCTTTGTTCTACCTGTGCATGCATTTCTTCCTACCTGAGTGCAGAATTTTACCTTTCTCCCCAGTGAATTGCATACTGTTGGATAAGGCTCAATGTTCAAGTCCATCAAGATCGTTTTGAATCTTGAGCCTTTCTTCTAAGGTGTTAGCAATTCCCCCTACCCTCCAAGTTTTGTGTCATTTGCAGATTTGCTGAGCATCACTTCTAGCCTGTCATCTAATTTTTTTTTTACTTTCTATGCTCTCTGAAACAAATTATTTTTTTAAATGTAATTAAAATTTTAAAAAATTAATATCCATCAACTTTGTTCCATTTACCCTGCGGAAATCTAATGTGAAAATGCTAGGACTGCATAGCATTCCCAGTTCTAAGAAGAAAAGGATGATACTAACACAGATTGTCCATTGTTTTCCAGATGACTTTGGCTACAACTTTCATTACTCCTAACTACTAACTGGACTGATGATTCTGGGAGCATGCTAAATTGGGGAAGATTGTACAAAATTGGGGAGGGGGGGACTCATTTTATTTGGGCAAGCAATCCAATTAGATGAAAAAATAATTTTGAGGGACAGAAAGAGCATTTCTGTCTCCAAAGGGAATTAATAAATACATTAGATGGATCTGAAATGTGCTTGTAGTTTCTGACTATGAAAGGCATAAAGAAGAGTGGATGCCTCTTCATATGCAAATCAGTGGCAATTAAGCTAATGTTACTCAAGTACAGCAAAACACTATGGGTATAATCCATTGAGGAATTATCTTGCACAATCCATTCCAATAAAAGGGAGATTGGCCAACCAGATGATTGGAATGTCATGGAAGGACAAGAAAATGTTAGCTATACTTACATACTTTTTAAAACAACCAGGACTAGAAGGCAGGAATTTATCTCAGGCTGGGCAGAACAGTTATGTAAACATGAATATTTCCAAATCTCAAGGCTGGGAAAAGAAGAAACAAAGGTTTGTTGAATTGAAAGGGTGGGAGAAAGAGGCCTAGGATTTAAACACAGAGGTTGACACATACAATACATATAATGCATGTGTCTTGATTCCTATGTTCTTCTGTAAGTAGCCCTTCTTCCCATGCATGACTTTTTTCTGGTCTGCAATAAAGCAGTTTCTCCATCTGTATCAAATTGGCAAAGCTTCTTATAGTATTGAATGCAAGGTTGAATTTCCAGATAAATGATATCTACTGCATAGTGAGATCTGACAGAGAAGAACTTCTTGAATATTCTGCTTCAAGTTACACCTCAAATTATTGCTTTGGTTTGCACTCTTCCACCCAACCCCTCATTTTATTTCTAGACACATTTGTTTTATTTATTGTGTACTTTTATCTTTATCTCCTAAATTATCCTTCTTCGTAACTGTTCCTTTTCCAAATCTAGACACTGTCATCAATCATCTGAAGACCTCATGCTCATGTAAATATTTATTATCTCTTGTTTTCTTCTTAGAGCTTCCCTTAACTACAGTATTGATATTTCTAGTCTAGTTTTACTGGAAACATGATTTCCAAGAGGAGGGTACAGAGAGTACCTGATTCCTGAAGAAAAAGGCCAGAAAGTAGTAGTCCAGTTTTCAGTCTCATCCATGTTACTCCAGGCTCAGTCCTTCAATGCTACCTCAGTGGCTCTTGAGAAGTGCCATTCTCCAAACCATCAGCTGAGTACTGTCAGATTCTCAAAGAATGGACCAAACCAAGCTTTCTGAGAAAGTCATTTCCTTCCTTCCTTCCTTCCTTCCTTCCTTCCTTCCTTCCTTCCTTCCTTCCTTCCTTCCTTCCTTCCTTCCTTCCTTCCTCCCTCCCTCCCTCCCTTCCCTTCCCTTCCCTTCCCTTCCCTTCCCTTCCCTTCCCTTCCCTTCCCTTCCCTTCCCTTCCCTTCCCTTTCCTTCCCTTTCCTTTCCTTTCCTTTCCTTTCCTTTTGTGTGCCTTCAGGTCAGTGTTGACTCCTTTGTTTGGACTAGTCTGTGCAGCGTTCTTGGCAAGATTTCAGAAGTGGTTGGCCTCTGCCTTCTTCTTCCTAGGACTGAGAGAGAGGGACTGGCCCAAGGGCACCCAGCTGGCTTTGTGCCTAAGGCAGGACTGGAACTCACAGTCTGTGGGTTTCTAGCCTGATGCCTTAACCACTGCACCAAACTGGAAGTCATTATGAAGAGAGTAACTGGTATGATCTTGATCTCCATCAGAAATTTAGTTTGTGCAAGAGCAGCATTAGCAAAACATCATTAGCCACAGGTCGAAGGATTAAACAGGAATCCCAGAGCATCATTTTCTGAAACCACCTATCAGAAAGGAAGGCAGAAGAACTTCTAAAGTTGCTTTCTCTTCAAAGCCCATGCTTTTAGGTAAGGAGAATTGGCAATGCTGCATGCATTACAAAGCTGGCATTTATTGATTTATGATTCCACAAGCACTGATTAGCAGTCTGGTGGAATATTTTATAGAGTTCAAGAAAAAATATTTAACAGCAGGTATATTCATGGAGGTGGGCAGGAGGGTGGGGTAGGGGAAAATATCAGCTACAGATCCATAAATCAGAATGGTTTATAAACTCTTAAAATAGAGTTTAAGAAGTAGCAAGTACATGGCCACCAAGATATCTAGTAAAACTTTCAGAGTCCTGAGCCTCTGCCAAGATAGTTTTTTAAGATCACTCTTCTGTTTTCCTTCTGTGAATGAGTCCAACAGAAGGTATTATAATACGTCTTAATAATATTAATATTAATCATTTGGCAGATGTATTTTGCTGCATGCAAGCTCTTCCAGTAAAGGTGAATTTACTCTGCATGTTGTTTAAAACCCTGTTCTTTGGCATTTCAATCTCTTCCAAAGAAGTCTCTCTTTCATAGCTGTTTTGCATCTGAATTCATATTTATTACATCAACATTGTCATTTGAAATGCCAAGGAAGCCATCTGCTCTCCACCAACACTGACAAGTGCCCCATCTTTTTACATTACAGAAGACCTACTGGGGAAAATGTTTCGTTCATTCCCATGGGACAATGATGAGCTTATGTAAGCATGTAGGCTAGACTGGAAAGTTAAAGGAAAATCCTGAAATCATAGAGTAAGAGATAATTTTGTAATTACGCTTCTATTTGCCAGAGAGAAAATCAGAAGCTTCTTCTTTCTATTTCTTTTTATTCTTTTTCACTGCATTTCTTTTTCTTTTTTCTTCCTGTTTTTTTTTTCCCCTTTGTTCTCTCTATTTTGTATTGCTGTAGTTGGTGTTAGTTTTTATGTTCTTTTTAGAATGTTTGATTCAAAAAATTGTTTAAAAAAAGATACGCACTAGATTAAGACAGGCATAAGACACGGGATATATAATGATATGTCAGCCATGTTCAGACATCAGAAATAGGAGATAAACTCCCCATGCCATTGATGGCATTGCATCTAAGCCACATTGTATCAGAGGAGGCAGCGGCGACGTGCTTCTCTTGCACAGACTTGTTTAGAATCGAAGGTTGCATGAAAGTCAAAAATGTTCCCCATAGAAAGCCTCTTCAGTTCACAAACCATCAATGCACATCTGGATACTTGGTCGTATATAACCTCACAGGTGTGATATCCAGCCCTGTAGTCTATTGGTGTGGCTTATGTGAGGCACTGCACTGGGTTTTGTGTGTCTGTGTGGGTGGGTGGGTGTTTTGGTAACACCTGAAGACAGCTATATATAAGAATTTCAATTTCGAACAGTATAGCTGAGAGATGGGTTTACCGCTCTAACTGCTGTTTGCAAGATCTAGCCTTAATGAAATATCCTGCTATAACATGCTTTCATATTTTTTTAACCCTGCGATCAATGGAATAAATTCAGTTGTGCTTTATGAGAGAGCATCTTACGACAAGCCACTGGAAATATAGCTCTTAAAGTACACATGTATCACATTATAAGAAACTATAGCTAGAATTTCTTCACTTTTGCAGTTACATTTATAGAAAGGAAAGCTGTAGGATATGCAGTTCAATAGATCACTATTTAATCCCCCTAACATGCCAAAATCTATTATACTGCTGTCTGTTGTAATGATTCCCAAAGTTCTTGTGCTATATTTAACAGACTTTTAAAAAATCAGTTCCTCATATATATGGCAAAGATCCATGTCCACAGAGAAAGCATTTTCATTGTTTATGGCTTTCTTTTTTTAATTCCTTTCCTTTCTTCCCCCCTGCTAGCAACACAACGGATCTGCTACAATTGGTTTCCATTTCCCCCCAAAGCCATTTCAAAATCATTATCCTCTGGTTTAGCTCAATTTTAAGTTCTGCCTTTGATCTATTTTTAAGTGGCAGTGATTTTTCTGGAGTTTAACTCACCACATCAATTTTGGAAGAACAAGCATTCTTTCTGGTTTCCCTGAGAGATTCAGAATCTCAAAGCAATTTGTTCTCCAAATTATTATGAACTCTCTCCTACTTCTCTACTACAGTGTCCCCAACTGTATTTTAAATTCTAAGAAGCAGAGGGTTGTTGTTGTTGTTTTTCTCCTCCTTGTGCAAAGTTTTATTCCCTTAGCTACATGGAGACTGGCTTGACTTACTGGACATTTTAATGTTTCTTTTGTCTGTGTCTCTCACGGTCAAAAACAGAATGTAGAGGGTTCCAGCAGATACGTTTTGATTTATTGAGACAGAAACCTGAAGTTTTATTTTTCATCTATCATAGTACTACTCACCTGGTATGGAACTAGTTCTTTGTATCACCCTTACCTTTTGCAAAAATGCATTTACTTCCTGCAGATCTTGTTTTCTAGCACTCCAGTTTTCATCTGGGGGCTGCCTGTGTAAGTTGCAGTATGTGAGAAAAAATCCAAAGAAATCTGTTGGGTTTTCTATTTTTCCAGCTGCTTTAGGGTTTTCTCTTTCTCTTAGCTGTCATCTACTGGCCATCCAGATTTTTGCAGACTAGACATGGTTGTGCTTGGTTCTATTAGTATTTCGGTAACAGATTGAATTGTAATAGATACGATGATCTTGTTCACATAACATACTTAATCCCATCAACCAGTAACCCAGTCATAACTTCTTATCAGCCAAGTCCAGCATCACACTTTGGGGGACTACAAAATTCCATCATCTTCTTCCACTAGGATAAAACAAGCTTTTTAAATCACAATAATGATAATAGAGCCTTCATTTTATCAATGTTTCCTCCTTGGTTTAGTAGGCACTAGTGGACATTTGAGACATTGCCACTGAAACAATTTGGACAGTATTCTGCCCTGCTGGGTCATAGCAATGAGTTCCCCAATGGAGTGACTCGCTCCTCTGTATTTCCAATTCTTTTTCATGGAAGATTGACAAGGCGAAGTTTGGAAACTGCTCAGTTTACCAGATTGCTGTGTTTCCACAATATATAAGACCAGGGAGAACAGCTTAACCCAAAACAGTCACCAGTCTGTTTTGAGTTAAACCAGATCTTCTCCTTCCTCACGGCTGAATTTGTTTTGCAAGATAGGCAGTGTTGTGCTAATCTAGACCAGCCTTCACCCTTATTCCTGGGTGGACCACACATTTCTTGATATGCTTTCTGTGCTAAACACATGCCATGGATCATATATTTTCACTTATCAGACCACAGCTATGACCCCTTTTCTTTCTTCTTGTGGCTCCTGTTCTAACATAGTAGCCGGGCCTACTGATAAGCTGGCGCACCAAGTGATCTCCTGAGTAGGCTCTCTCCGGCTCCTAACAAATTCACTTTAAACAATTCTGCTGACAAATGTCTAACCAACAATGGGACTCTTAAGGGCAATTTTCCTCTTCTCTCCATGAATCCAGTAAGAAAAATATCCAGCCTCCACATATGAAAAGACAAGAACAGATTTTTTTACAATTTGCATTAGGAAAAACATTAAACATGCAGATACCCCAGAAGTATCACACAAGTAGAAAAATAACTTTAGACATCAACCAGCTCCTGAACTCAATGGGATGACAGTCCCTGTGCCCTGCAGAGAAGCTTGCTCAGAGCCAGCAGGTCATACGCAACACACCGAGCAGTTTCCCTAAAGGTACATTAATTTCAAAAGCATACATATTTAAACCAAACTATTCTCCCCTCCCTTGGCCGAAATGCTCGTGGCAAACAGCTGTCTCTGCCAGAGCTTCCTACTGCAATTCTCACTCTTTTCTTTGTGACTGTTAATTGCTCCTTCCAGGATGAACCTCCTCCCATCTGGCCCATTGAAATCAAGTCTCTGTCTTCTCTCAGACCTTCAGAACTTAAATCTCCCCCTGCTGATTCGCTGGGCAATTTCCTTACTGATGAAATTGCCAGGTTTTCTCTACCCATGTTGGGTATGTTGCCAATCAGTACTCCTAAATCCTTACATATCCCAAGCTGTCCTTCTCCCCCTTTAGCTGCAGGGAGCTTTGTGTTTTCTCTCCTTCATCTCTTACTTACTCTTGAGTAGTCTTCCCTCTCTCTTAACTTAAAGTTTTGCCTCTTATTCTCCTTATCACCTTAGGCTGCCTCTTACTAGGCTAATATTTTCCTTTCCCTTTTTTCCCCCAGCTATGCCTCTAGGCTAAACTACTTCTGCTCCCCTAATTTCTCCCCAATGCTTGTGTGCATCTGTGCACCAGACTTGCACTCACAGCTTCTCGGTTTTTTATATCCTTCCTAACTCATCTAAATTTCATTTCCTTGCTTCTGTACTCTTTGGAATAGACCCTCTCCCTTCTAGAAGTCTCCAATTCTAATTTTTTTTTTTTTTAACTGACTCAGTGCTGTCTGACTAAAAGCCTCCTATCCCTCCCCTAATCCCCATCTCTATTTTCTTAGCATCTCTAAGGATCCTACTTCTTATGCTAATGATTGCTTCTAGTCCCAGATCTGTGCAATCAGATACTTAGGACCTCTTAACTTCCCTGCTTCTCCTGGCAGTCCCTGCCAGCTTCTAGATCTATTTCCTGATTACATGTTTTCACAAGAGTCTGGGTCTACTGCAGACCAAAGCTTCAGCTGCATTTGACTTTTTTCCAGATGTGCTCATGGAAAGGGTGAGGAACAGGAGGTAAGGACAGTAGATAGATAGATAGATAGATAGATAGACAGACAGACAGACAGACAGACAGACAGACAGATATTTTTTAAAGAAAAGATCCATGACACTGACCTGGGCATCTTCCAGTTTGTGAGGGCCCCAAACTTACACACCCCCTGCACTGATGTGCAGTATGACTCCTCTGGATTGACTAGGCCTGGTATACATATGCGGTGGCCAACATATCAGATATCAGCCAAGATACCACATTGGGAGTTCTAGCCTATAATTGAAGAAAGCAAGGATTAGAGTACAATTTAACCAACACCTTTCCACAGCTCTTTCTTTTTAAGACTTCGAAACTAAGTTTTCTTAGCATTTTTTTTTAATCTTGAAAATGGAGATGTCTGGAATAAAAGGCAGGCCAGAAGGATGACAATAGGCACCACCAAGCTCTGCACTCTTGGTATCTGTATAGAAATAAATGGAGCAATAGAATACAATATTGTTCAAGAGAGTCCACATCTATATCACTGGACAAACCTGTCTTTCTCTAAAATTTCCCTTGTAGAACTCAACAGGTGTAATTTGGAAGAAAGATATGCTGCAGAGGTAGAAAACAGTTGACTGGCTCCAAAGGAGGTTTGAGAGCTTCTTCCAACAAAATCAATAGGACACCTCCAGAGTGTGGACTAAAAGAACTGATATTGATAGGCTCATGTCTGATCTATGTCATTACCACTGACAAGGTTCATCCCCTCTTAGGTTCCTGTACACAAAAAATGATTTTACTTTATTGGAAGCTTCAGCTGGGATGTACTTTCTGCCTTTGTGCTTTTCTCCTCTTCACTGCTCGGGTGAATTTCAGAGCTCTAAGTAAGCAGCTTTGCTGGTTTCCACAGCACAGGATCAAAAGCACTGATGCTTGACTGCTGTCTGGCTGAATCTTTTCAAGTACAGGTTCACTATAATAGCTCCCATTCACCAATGGAGCATTTCTTCCTACATACCATTAGTGTTACTCAGGGTAGAGAGCAAATTCCCCCATGAGATTGTTGTTCTTAAATAAGTTACCTTTTTACATACTTTCCTTAGCCAGTGAAAGCATTTCATTCATTCTTGTTTGGTAGCTTTTCTGAAACTGATGAACAATCCAGATCAAAATAGATTTAGCAAAATATGGAATAATAAACCAAGCTACATAATTAGGATAATCACTGGGTTTGCTTCTCGCTATCTAATTTCCCTCGGTACAACCCAAAGTTCATGGTGGTCTTAATCATCAGAGTAGTGCAGGCCTCAAGTATTTTTTTTTTTAATCAGGAGGAGTGACAGGTTAACCCTGTGCATATTTACCAGAATGTAATTCCTAATGAATTCAGAAGAAGTCCTATACAGTATACAGAATAGAACTTTTGAACTTCCTACATCTCAACTTATGAAAGGCATCCTATGGTGCTCAAGAGGCTGTCCCAAGGACCTCTATAATTCTCCTTTCCCACAGGCAGAGGGTAAAGAAGAACACTGCAGACATCTTTTTATTACACTGGGGGAAATTTCCTTATAGCTCCTGCAAACCATCAAGACTCCTACAGAGGAAAATGTTGTGCTGGTGAGAACTGAGGGGAGTTTTGATCTTATGGCCCAAAATCTATGCACACAGACATTCCAATAAGGTCAAGAAAACACACCAACCTAGACATGAAAGTTTTGAAATGTGAACTTGTCTTCTTCATTTCAGCCCTTAATAACTTCATGTTTTATAGTTTGCAAAGCAAAGGCCCTTTGGAACAGTACTTCAATTTCCCTGAACTTTCAAGAAGTTCTGTGTGCCTGATAACTAGCAGAGCAAAATACCCAAATTGAGTTTCTAATCCTAATCATGGATCATTTGCATCCTTGTACATAATTTGGACTTGCAAAGTAGGCCAAACAGCATTTAATCTAGATGAAACTGCCCAAATGCTCTTGAAGGCAAATTCACAAAAGTAAAGGGGGGGGGGGGGGCAGGAAACCTACATTGATATAAAAATCAGGTAATGAAAGGCAATCAGTTTTCACTCCAGGATTCTTCCAGATTGCTAAATTGCCTCATTTATTACACTAAGCTGCTACACATTACAAGACTGAAGAGTAAATCATAAGGATCCCAGAAATGGAAATTACTGCAGAAGGGAACTGTCTCTTGTTTGGCTCAATCAAATGAAGGGCAAAGGAATGCCTGCAAGGTTGGAATGGTATCTCAGGAGAAGCTCAAGAAACAGAAGAACAAGGAAAGTGGTAACCCGCCCCAAAACAAATAGGTCAAATTAACTGCAGCAATAATGGGCAAGAACCGCATCCAAATTGTATCTTTACTTTTCTTATCAGCACCAATTCAGTACTTCTGCCTCTACCGCAGTCAATTATATCTTAAATGATCTAAAGGCCATTTGGCTAATTTTAAAATAATGTCTGGGAAAGGGCATTATCTCAACATAGATGGCAAGCCTATTTATTGTTTATTAGCACCATTAGACAGAAATGAACTGCCAGTCAAAACACTGCATTTTTTAAATCAGCTCTTTGATTGCTCACTTCTCCCTTCTGAAATATCTTCTTCCCTTTTCTTCCTCTGCAAAAGTTTCTTTCCTCAGGCTCCTGAGGAATCCTCCACAGGCTCCTCCACATATCCCAGGCTCCTTATTTACTCTTCTTCACTACGGTTTTATATTATATTTAGTGTCCGTTGTCTGGTTTCCTGTCTCCACAAGCCCTGTTTCTCCTTTTTCTCATGGCTTCTTGTTTGAACTTCTTTTCAGGAACTTGGAATAGGCAGTCAAGAGATTTTGAGGGCTACCCAAGACAAGTTTGCCAAATAATATTGCTCTATTCTAGTTGGAAGAACATCTGCCCATAATTGCCCCCTGTTGCTCAGCAAGCCCTCAAAAGCAGCTGCTAAAAGATTCCTGGTGATTATGCTGGTATAATGGTATGTGGGAAAGACCTTGGGAGATGGGATGAAGAGATGCTGCCTAGGGAATGGTCAGGTAAGAGAGGGCATAGACTGCAGCTGGATAATGAGTGGAGCAAGAGACTCAGAAGGGACCCTCCCTAGTTTCTCAGGCTGTAAAGGAAATGGGGGGGGGGGAGAGATTAGTACTTTCAGACTTGCAAGATTGATGTCAGCCTTGCCAGGTGGACCAGATAGGAAACATGACCAGATAAGCTAATTCTACTTTATTGTAAAGCTACATTAACAGAATCTTGCAAGTCTGAAAGTAGGTATCTCCCACCATCTCATTTACAGCCAAAGAAACTAGGGAGGGTCCCTTCTCAACCTCTTGCTCTGCTCACCATTTCTCTCTCTCTCTCTCTCTCTCTCTCTCTCTCTCTCTCTGTCTGTCTCTGTGTGTGTGTGTGTGTGAGAGAGAGAGAGAGAGAGAATGGGGGAGAGAGAGAGAAAGAGAAAGTACTAATATCTCTAATGCATGGCCTGGGCCATAGACTGAAGTCTGAGAAATGTCAGGAATCTATAATAAGCCAAAAAAGAAAATTAGAAATGAGGAACAACAAAGCTTGCAAAAACAAACTATAGTTCAAGAAGATGTGTTGCTCAAGCACCTTTTCACTGGAGCAGGAAACCATTTAATACTTTCTATCCAGGATGATCCAATGATCAGCCTGAGTAAGCAAAGTCAGAAAATCAGTGCCACAAGATGGCTAAAATTACTTTTATTTAGATTGGCTATTATAACAGAATCTTGCAAGTCTCATTGTGCTGTATCTCTTCCTCCTTCTTATAGTGCAGTGAATTAGGGAGGCGTCTGTTCCAAATGTTATCAGGACTTTCTGGACTTAAGAATGCTTCGGCCCCTCTTGTCTAGGCAACAGCTCCTACATATCTCAATCAACGTCATTTTCCTTACTTTCTACAGTCAGTCTGAGATCTGAATTTACTTTAACAGGTTGTCACAGGTCATTCAAAGATTCCCTAGATACCAGCATCCTCTGGAACCAACAAGAAAGGACTTTGATTTCAGCCCAAGACAGCTGAGTCCACTGTCTCCATGGTGGGACCAGGCCCTGTTATCAATATAAGCAAGAATGTATTATTCCATTCTTAAATTATGACAGATTGGAATAGTAAAATCCCATACTTGTGGGGAATTAAATCTTAGCCTAACTTTGAGCTATCTAATGGTACTACTGAAAATGTATGACAAAGCTGCTTTGGGAATATTTTAAAAGCTTAGAGAACATTTTGCACTGACAAAGTTGAAGGCTGTTCAAACTGTTTTCTATTATGTGTTCCTAAAGTCTAGTAAATTTACCTGCTTCTTTGTGACTAACAACATTCCTCCAAGCTGCTAAGGGAACCAGTTTCCAATCAACATCGTCTTCATCATCGTCGTCGTCGTCATTGTTTGATTCTTTCTTTAAAGCTTTTTGGTACAACTATTGAAGCGATGACTATTTTTTTGCTTCCATAGGTGACAGAAAATATGGAATTTTAAAATAGATTAAAATTGTATTTTTCAAGTATTGCATACTTACAGCTGCTTTAAAAGTTAAATTCGTATGTGGAAAATTCATATACATTATAGACACTTTTAGCCTTATTATTGTTCATGGTCAGAAATACCAGATAAATAGATTAATAACCTATTATCATTAGCTGGGCTTCAAAGAGATTAGATTAATATTTTCTTTCATTTATTTGTTTGATCTCTGCCTAAAAAGTATGAGAGCACTGTTAGAAACTAGAAGGGTATTTGGTATGAAGGCAGAATAAAGCTAAAAATGGTTGAACGTGATGAAAAAAAAAATGCTATTACAGGGATCAACAAAGTCTGGAGGAAAGATTATTTCACACAAGTATAGGAACAATTTTATGTGCAGGTACATCTCCAATCAATCAAATGTTATTTCCAGTAATAAATGAGTCTATCACTAGGAATCACTGGAAATTATAGAAATGGCAACATGTGTATTTGGGTACAATTTAAGGATGATATTTGCAGGGAAGGTATCACTATTGATTTAGTCACTCAAGGTCCAGTGAGCCTCTATTGATCTTTACAGGCTGGCCAAAGGAGGCAAAAAAGACAAAGAAAGGAATGAATGAAATAACATGATTCATCTCCTTGAAGTGATGTAATAATAGACACAAATCTGGGCCCACCAGACTGGGCTGCATGGCAATGGATGACCACTGGGTGGCAGCGGAGAGACACAGAAACCACGTGCATTTGGGCACCCCAGATCTGATAACCCTACATAGACCTGCAGCTTCTGCACAGGGAGATCAGAATACAAAGTGGTAGTTCATAAGCAATCAGATGTGCTCTTCATAGCTTGACCGCACATGCCAGTGTGGACATGCCCCTTACAGTAAGTCCTGCATGATAAAACCAGTCTCTTCATTCCCAAATCTATGCTTCAACTTCAGAGCCATCCATGCACGCTAGGAAACAGATGGCTGGAAGAAATACAATACATGCTCAGACAGCCTTGTGTTTCCCTTCCATTCCATCTGGCAGGATGAGTTCAATCAGTTGTAGGCAAGCTTATGAAACATTTGGATTTTGGAAGGTATGTTGAAGATGCCCTCAAAGAAAGGCTTCATAAAGTGATAATGGCTCACCACTGAGCACCATTTCCCAGAAGGTAAATGTTTGAGGTAGTTTCCAATGATCTACCTCCATACTGGCCTCTGAATATGCTCCACATATAGCTTTTTGGGGGGAGATGGAATTAACTCAGTGGGGGCAGAGGAAATTCCCTTCTCATTCCTGAAGAAGGCATACATCAGGTCCTGTGACATCCTTACTGATATACAGAAGACCAAAAGGCTAATGCTTTGCTTTGCAGATGTCAGCTTCCTGTTCAGTATTTTATTCAAGGATTCATTAAAAAAAAAAAGTAAAGTATTACCAAGAATATTGGTGCTTTCAAAATCTTAACTTTTCCTGCAGCTATGAAAATAAGGAAGCTAAAGAAGGAAAATGAGTTTGACATAAGTATGCCATTTCCTTCCCTTCTTTGGAGTCCTACACCACTCCCTTCTAGTCTGTTGCAGATTGTAGAAGAGAGTAATGAAAGATGTCTTCCCCTTAACTTTGGGGAGGAGGTGGGTTGTTAACATTTCAGAAAGCCTGTTTTAAGGTTGTCATTATACTATCTGCATGTTTCCTGCCTTAAAATTGCAGGAAACTCTGTTGACCACTCTTTCATGCAGGAGACTCTGAGTAAGGGAATACAATAAAGTCTACCTAGAACTTGAATCTAGGAAAGATGGATGCTTGCTAAAATGAAGTCTGACTGGCATTCATTCTCCCTTCCAAAAAAAGAAAAAAAAAGTCTGTAGTGAGTGGTTTCATTTACACTAGAAGATGAAGGAGATGGTTTAAAGACTCTGTTTTCCTTTATTTGACCATTGAGAAAGACTAATGTGCATTTATTTCTCCAGCATATCCTGGGAACTGTCATTCACATTTCCTGCCTCCAGGAAATCCCAAGGAAAAAGCTGTTGTTTAAGAATATTTCTGCTACCTTAGACATACTATTTATTTTTTCCAGAAGAAAATAAAAAGGAAATGGGGGCTTTTAGCCACTAAAAGTGAGTGTTCATGGTGAGGGTGAGCTAGAACCAAAGTCTTCCCATTGCTCTCTTTGACTCAGATGGAAGAAATAGGTCAGGCCAAGACAAACACTACATTCGATTTGATTTATACTGAACTTTAATTACAATTAAATTGATTAAATATAAACAGTAAAATCACTCCCCAAGAATGGGGCACTTGATACTGACAAACTGAGGCAACTTTTCAAAGGCTCTTGGACTTCCATCTCATGCTTTCAGATTATTGGCATCAAATCATAGTTTTACAGGTTGAGAAGAAGCTGCAACAAGCTTGGGGTTAACATAGAGCTGAGAAAACCTATTTTGTGTTTTGATAATCCACATTGGGTTATTATTTCTCCAAACCAAGACCTTTCTTTATTGAGCCTGGATACAGAGAAGATATTGCTACGTCCAACTCATTTTCCAAATTTAGGTTATGTTGAAGCATTTTAAAATTCCATGTAATAATTGTGGAGTAATTCTTTTAACCAAAATAGTACATAACCTCAGGTCTTTTGGGACTTGGATCCATAAGGGAATAAGACTGCAGTGCTACACAAATTTTCCTGGTAGTAAGGCCATGGAGACAGAGAAATCAGCATGAAACTATGAAGGATACAGACTGCAGAGATCCATAATTTTCTTTCTTTCTTTCTCTCTGGTTTGGTTTTACTCCAAACTCCAGCATAAGAGTTCAAAATATTTTGTGGGTTTTAATTGATTCAAATGTTTTCCATGCCTAGACATATAATATTCACTACCTTCAGTTGTAGAGAAATAGTAGAGACAAAGGTAAATCAAGCGGATAGGATAGGAACCTATCAAAGAAGCCACAAAGACATTACTCTCTAGGCCTTTTGTTGATCACATTAATTACAGCCAATCATTTATTTCCTACTTCATATTAATAACATTAAGTTGACTGGCAATATTTCTGTAATTTCTAGATTTTCTATAAGGGATTAAACTTAAAAGGCTTTTATTTTCCTGTTTTATAGTTCTGACATTTAACAAAAATAGCGTCCTTCACAATGCTACATATTTTTAGACCTGCTTAAAGCACTTTAGGTGTTCAAGAAATGCCATAATGCCATCAAATTCAGATTTCAGAGGTCTGTAATTTTTTCTTACATTACTGAAAGCTGCACAACCAGCAGAGGGATTGTATAAGAAGAAAAGAAAAAGAGAAGAAAAACCTGAAGAAGACTTGGTTGGCAAGCAATGTTTAAAAACTAAACAAAGTAAAAAAATTAAATCTAATGTATAACTTATGGTCCTGGGATTCTGAACTTCTCAAATATTTACATAAACAAAGTAAAGGCTAAATATCAGAGGACAAATGATCAGAAGTTTCCACAAGAAGCAGAGGACATTTAGCAAGGACTTGCTGCTTCAGGAAAACGAAATCATAGGTTCATATCGGGAAGAATGAATTAGTGAAATAAATTGGTTTACATTTGAGAAAACAAATGAAAAGCAAGTATCTAAAAATACTTCAGGCTGAAGATAGTGCTTCTGCTGCACTGAAGAAAATCCTACAATGAGAGACTTCTCATGCCAATTGAAGGTGACCAATCAAATGGTTTTATATTAGAAAATATTACTAAATAGGGACATCTGTGCTTGGATATGCCTAAGACTGGAAAAACTTTGTATTATGAGAATTAACTAAAACCCACAAAGTACTTCCAACTGTTGCTTTTGTGCTGTAGTTTGGAGTAAAAACCAACCAACCAACCAAAAATCTAATCTGGCCTTCCATCTCTCACAATGGATGGCCAGATACAAGGACTGTAATCTTTCTTTCTGCAACTGTGGCTGTTTATTACTGATCCTTTCATTTATACTGTACTTTTCCATTCAGCAAGGATGATTAAGACGGGAATAGGGTAATGCATTGCTTTGTATTGGGGCTCCAAAAGGTGCTTAGAAGAGCAAATGTAGCTCCTAAAGCAGCTTTGTTTTTCCTTCAGGATTATATAATGTGGTAGCTGCAGCCATGAAGTCTCAGGAAATGGTATGGATGTCTTAAGGTACTGCAAATAGGAGCTCCCGTGCATGTTAATGCGATTTTTGGAGACCAAATCTGAAGATGTGGTGAAAAGGGCTAAACAAGGAACCTTCAGAAGAGTGAATGGAATTGAAGATAGACACAGCAAAAGTTTCTAGATAAAACTGAAGGGAGGCAAGTCTAGAAGAAAGATTTTAGAGATTTGTGTGGGAATGATAGTGATATGCTGAAGAGTGGAATTGAAACAATGCTATAAGTGCTAGTGCCAAGGGGAAATTTTTTTTAAAATGCCATAAATATAATGAGAATCTTGAAAATGCTAAAGCTGCAAGTGCAGACTGTGTAACTGGAGATATGTTAAAATATGGATATGGCTTGCTTATGGAGTGGTTGTACAACTTGTTTAAAGTGAGTATGTAGACTACCTCAAGTGTGATGGTTGGAAGAAAGTTATTACTCTTCTACTACACAAAGGGAAAAGTAACAAGGGTGAATACAGTAACTATAGGGGATATGTTTGTTAAGTATGCTAGGGAAAGTGCTTTGCAGAATGTTGATTTAAATGTTGATAGTTCAAGTGGTTCATCCTGCAGCAGCACATTTTCAATTTTGATAAATGTTGCTCATTAGATGATCATGAGCAAAACTGGGGAAATGAGGAACGGTTTTTCACCAGGTGTGTAGACCACATTTTTTTATGTTCAGCAGATAATTGAGGAATGTATGAATGTGAGAAAGAAGCTTTATTGTTCATTGCTCAATGTAGGGAAAGTGCATGATAAAGTAAATGTTTGCTAAAGTTTGAATTGTGGAATTTTTCTGTGAATATGGAGTTGAAAGTTGTTGCTGAATGCAGTGAGATTATTATCTGATGGAAGTAACTCATATGAAAATAAATGTTATGCTTAGGAAATGGTTCAATACTGAACAGTAAGACAGGATGTATGATGTCCCCCAATTGTTTAATGTATTTATGGATAAATGCATAAAGAATCCTTGTGGAGATGTTAGAGGTTTCTTGGTTGAAGAGGTGAATGTGCATATGTTTGTAAATGATGCTGTGTTGTTGGCTGAGAACCCATAATGGTTGTGGTAAATGTTAAGTATATTGTATGATGGGGAGCATGGATCCAAAAATTAATGCATCAAAGACCATCAGCTCACATTTCAAAGATCTGTAATTTTTTCTTACATTAATGAAAGCGGCACAACTGGCACAGTGATTGTATAAGCAAGAAGGAAGGAAGGAAGGAAGGAAGGAAGGAAGGAAGGAAGGAAGGAAGGAAGGAAGGAAGATAAGTTGAATGGTTGTGAGTTATACATAAATGGTAACAAACTAGAGTAAATAGATAATTTTTTGTATCATGGTCATTTACTAAAAATGGAGAAATGGAAGCAGAAATTCAAAAACAGGTGTATTTGATAGAATGGTAATTGGTAGTGTCTGACCTGTTGCCAGAACAGAATGTTCGTCAAAAGATGTGAAAAGAGCATGTTTCTGTCCACTTTGTTATATGGAAGTGGAATAGTTAGGTCAGGAAAACTATAACAGTAAACTGGATGCAGAGGGAAAGGGATGGTGGCTAAGAAAAAATGATATGGTCAAAATTAATAAGTTCTGAATGAATATGCATTAAATACAAAAGTGAGTCACTAGTGCAAAAGAAAGGCGTTGAGGTGGTTTGGTCATACAGAAAAAAGGCACAAGGATCAAGTTGCAAAAAAAGAAAAAGAAAAGAAAATTAATGAATAAAGAGTGAAGAGAAAGACTGAGAAAGTCATGGTTGGATGGAGTTCATATAATCTGCAAAAAGACAGAGGCAAGAAGTTTAAAAAGTGAAAGACAAGGTATGTAGTGATGTATGGACGTGATAGAAACAAGAATAGTGTGCTAGGACAGAAACACATGGGGTGTTGTAGTGAATGGCATAAACTAGATTTAGGTATATTTCTGTTTCTTCTTTCTTATTTCATGCCTTCCACAATAAGAACCTCATATCAGCTGCCAAACACAGAGATGGTATGTCATGGCTGGGGATGCTTTGCTACTTCAAGACTCAGAGAACTTGCCATTATTGAAGAAACATAATCTCTGTTTTGTAGCAGAGAATTTTGCAGGAAAGTATCAGGTCATCTCACCATCTGCTGAAATCAAAGGGCAAGTGGTTCATCCCACAGCAGCACATTTTCAAACAAGTCTACAAGAGAATGGAGGAAAAAAATCAGCAATTTTAAAAAGGCCTGTTCAAAGTCCAGGTTTAAATCCCATAGAAATGTTTTGGGAGGACCTGAAACAAGCAATCCATGCTGGAAAACCTTCAAATGTTGCTACGCTGAAGCCGTTTTCCATGGTCCAAATTTCTACAATGTGAAATTGTAGGGATATTATTGAGGGATCAATCATTATAAGAAGTGTTGGGTTTCAGTTACTACATTCAGAGTCAGAAGAAACACCTATTCAAAGAGAGCAATTACTTTTTCATACAGGCAGAAATTCAGGCAATTGGAACAGTCGAGGCAAACCAAGAGGAATGAAAGCGACGTATCTTTGGTCTATCTCTCCTTTTCTTTGGAGAGGACCAGCCCCCTAGTCAATAACTGATTGCAGTCTGGGTAGTTTTTCTGCAATTACCTCGAGAGAGGAGTTCTGCTAAGATGCAGTACATTCTAAAACAAAGCACAATAGCATGGAACAGATGGTTGCTTTGGGATTAGAAACTGCGAGGTAGAATGACAGATGACCATCCGAACAAACAGGAAACCAATTTGCCCCAAAATTCAGAATCTAAAAGCATTGGAACTCCAAAGCATTTTAAAGACAACATGAGCATCCTTAGAAATCTATCACTGGGAATCAGTCAGCTTAGCACGCAAACTCTCCCAGTGAGGTCTGGCACAGCATTGAAACAGGGATAGAGTCTTCATGGAGAAATCCTATGAGTATGTTCATTGCAAAGGAATACTCAGTGGTGGTTAGACTGGGAGGGACGGGAAGGGTGAACATTCAGACAGGTTTTGGACAACATTCCAAGTGGTTCTAGATTAAAGTTCTATCTCTTTTTCAAAACAGAGCACTTCACTGATCTGATTCAGAGATACGTCAGATTAGTTCTTCCACGACATTAGATTTCAGCATATATCCCCAACATCTGAATAAAGCCAGCAATAAGCAAGGAAGCAGGTTTTCCTGTATGAAGATGTTTCCATGGTTGGCTTCTTGCAGCACCTAGCATGCATGCACAGTAAATGGAGTTTCACACTTTAATAGAATTTAAATCTACAACTCATGCTAATATGTTGCATTCGCTTCAAGGGCTGTGGGTTATCCGAAGCCATGCTGATCTTTATTGCTCATCAAATAAACTGCATAAACATTCCAATTTGGCATGCAACACGTCGGCCTGGGCTTTAAGGCAAAGAAAAAAACATTAAAACATTAGTAAATAAGTCATAATAATTAATGCTCATAAACATATTTTTAAAGCACAGGCACTCATACTTTCTGCTATGAGAAAAATAACAGGTATTAGAAGTAAGGCCCCTTATCTCAGGAAAACACATTTGTTATGTTCTTAAACAAGATATAAATTATGTATACTTTGCCACAGTAGCAAAAATATAAACCTTAACCTTAAAAAAACAGTCATTAAATTTTCAATCGTCTGCAGCATTAGCTCAAGAGGAGATGATATATTTAAAAATGTTACTGTCCCCTACTGTCCCTTTGTTCGGGAAAGGGCACATGACATTGTTATGCCCAACTTGAGGGGAAAATAATAATACTGGGAAAACAATGCATTGCTGCAGAGTATGGAGGATAAACATTTGCCGTAATGGGAATAATACCAATTATTCCATTGGCAAACTGACCAAGGAAGAAATCAAGTGCCCCACCCATGAACAAAATTTCTGCTCCTAAAACAGAAAGCTACTCTAGGCAACCTTTGAGAAGAATGTAGCATAACTAACCTGAGAAACAAGAGATTGTTTTTCAAGAATCAGATAAACAGGGATGAGCTTTGCTGTTCAAAATGGTCCCCCATTTTGAACTCCATGTTCAAGTAGGGTTACGGAGAAGATACGTGAGCTTTTGAAACTTTGGTTGAGTAGATATACCAACTGTATTTTTTAGCCACTTGGCAACCAATAAATGCGTATGTTACCTTTGCTTTCTGTTTGCTCTCAGGACTCTCATACTGTGTTGACTGGAGTAGATTTACAAAACCAATTTATTTCCCAACAAGTTGTCAGCCCCTCTCTGTAAGCACCATGTTTTAAGACTTGTGAAAGAAATGAGTTTGAGGAGAGTTATAAGAGAACTCATCTAATTTTTTTTTTTTATTTATTTTTTTACAAACATCAGGTATGATAGAGTAAATTGTCACAGTCCGGCTCCTCTCCGTATCTTTAGAAGATCACATTTTGAAGCAGGAATCTTTGTTTGATAATGCAGTTCCAGGACCCAGTATAGATATTCTGGGTATTGTTGTTGTACTTATGGTTGGTTGCACAGACAACCAGATGTTTAGACTGGATTTGGCATTTTTATCCACCTATTGAGTCCTTCCCAAGGACCTGGGATAGGCAGATGTTGTTGTTTGATGGTATTAAAGGTATTGTTGCAGGATGGAAGCTGTTCCAAGTAGATCATTCATTCCATCTTCCTTCCTTTATCTCAAAGGGCTTCCACTCCAACTTTTAAAATGGTGATGCTCTTATCCTGCTGTACACTTGTTCTTCACTACTTCTATCTTATTTCTGACATAGAAAATCCATCAGTCGGCCAGTCTGCTTATAAGTCACCCAATAACTGCACAAATCTGTTTGAATATATTTTAGCAAAGCAAAACAATTCAGCAAAGTAAAACCAGCCAGCACTTAAGGAAGTGCCCAAGCTTTTATATAGTTTTTTGGGAGACGTGGTGAGGAAAATGTGTGACTGCAGTTATTTCACATATTAATTTCATTCTGAAGGACTCATTGATTCCTAGATATACTAATGTTCTTTTGAATTATAAATAACAAAGAGACAATAGAAGTAAATCTTGTATGCTTTTATGGTTGCAAAGAGAGTAAAGCTGAAAGGACACCCCTTTTCGGTCAAGTATTCAAAGATCTGAAGAGCACACCTCTCTTTTGATATTAGAGCAAATATTTTACTGTCAAGAGTGTTTGGAGCACTCTTTAGAAATCTGAATTGTATGTATAAGTCTCCATAGATAATTTGCATTTATTTCTACTGTGATGTGAGCTGACTTAAATGTTAATAATTTAGTTGTATAAAATGGCATGAATGAATATGTGGGTAGGACGAGGTTGTTTCCCTGCCCCTCTTTCATAATTTAGTATGAAGTATGTATATGGATTTAGTTATTCTTATGTACTAAGTATATAAAATTATGTATATCAGAAACTATTCCATGAGAAGATAAATAATGCCAGGAGATCAGGAGTTCTCCCCTTATCATCGGTCTTTGCAGTGCACCTCCAGTTTCACAGTGAACAAGCTGAGAAAATCAAGCCATAGAAGTTTTCTGCTTTAATGTGGTTATACAGTTGCCTTGATTAGAAGCCAGGTACCCTAGCCAAAATCAGTGGAGCATGTCACTGGGTCCATAACTATGCTTTCTTAGAAGTAAGCTTACTCCCCTGTCCTTGCTTAGCCCTGCAGTCCCTCTGTCTCTCTCTCATTCTTACAAACATATATAATTTTTTCAACTGTATTGACTTAAAACACAGAGACATAATATCAAAATGGTGCTTGGAAGCATATACTTCAAACTGTTAAGAAAAGCATGTATGTGATAAGAAGGACAGGGCAGGAAATAACACTGCTCAAATGGTCTTACCATGGCCATGTCTTTCATATCCACTCAACCAATGTAGAGACTGTCAAAAGGGCTCCCATCCATAGGTAATGAAAGTGCAGGCGATCCAATGTTCTTCCACTTGTAGTTTCCAGTGGGAAAAATTGTTTGTTAACATGTGGGAACTTACCCCCTGGCAGGTTTCTTGGTTTTGCATGGAAATATTATCTTGTGATATCTTCTACTGCTTTCCTAGACTTGTCAGAAATCATCTGAGTTTGACCCGTGGTTTGAGCATGACATTTAGGACAGTGCTCAGAATATGTTAACAGCAAAGGTTTATTCCATTCACTAAATGATAAATAAACATTGCTGTTTACGTTTTGGGAGAAGTTTTAAAATGAATGGATGCTATAGACTTACTATACTTGACAGATTGTTCTGTCCAAAGCAATATAAAACTCAGTTGCAATGTTATAAATACTTCCCTGAGAGTAAACCCCATTGAACTCAATAGAATGCTTTTGAGTAGACATGCATGCTATTGTTTTAATAGGAATACTTCTGCGTAAGGGTTCATAAAATGACTTAATGTCTAATTATCCATCTTCTGAAGAAGGAGAAAATAGAGTACACTTTAAATTTCTTTACTCCTAAATGAATACACCATTTTCCTTATAATGGTGAACCAAGCCAGAAAATTCAGACAAACAAAATTGGCACAGGATAAAACGAGACATGTAATTAATTCAAAAAATAAGCTTGGCCATTATAAAAAATAATCAGCAAACTCCTTCACCATTTTGTAGGAATCACAGAAGGCTATAATCAAGAGCCTGATAATATCTTGAAAGTCTTGCTGAAAATATGCAATCCTGTCATTTTAGATGCATAATCTAAATATTGGGTGCCAGTCTGTGGAAGAACCAAAAAAGTTTTACCTGTTGCCCTCAAAACCAGAGGGAGATGACAATCTATAGGGCAGTCCAGCAGCCTTGAGATACCTTGAACCACAACTGCCATCATCCTCAGCTGGCACATCATCACCCGAAGGCTGCTGCAGGGTGGATATGGGATTTAAAGACAATTGGAGTCATCCCCCACTGTATGAATTCCAGACGTTCTATTTCATGACAGACCCAGATGGCATGGACAGAATAACAAGCTCTCCCATTATATAAGGGATTCCTGATACTTCTGGCGAAAAGAGATATTTCCTTACCTAAACAGAGAAACAGAATGACCAAGGGCAAAAAAGCAGTGAGAGTGGGAGCGACGTGTGACTGGCTGATGGCTTCCTCATTGGCTTTGCTTATAGGAAGCTGGCAAAGAACATCAGAAACCTCCCTCCCTCCCTCCCTCCCTCCCTCCCTCCCTCCCTCCCACATATAATATAGGCTTGTGCTATTTGCCCTCCCCTCATGTCCCTCAGGAGAGCCCCCATGAAGCCTCCTCCTCCTCGGCTGACCCATAAAAGCTGCCTGTCACTTTGCTGGGGGCAGGTGGAACAAAGGGAGCCATGGACCATGAGGAAAATTGTACCTCTGCTCTCCATTCATGCATTTCCCAAAGATCCCCCTCCCTCGCAGGAGGAAGAGGACTCACCCATTGACCACTAATGCCCCCCAGCCAGCTCTACGTCACCAACAGACATCCAGGTCATTCCCTCGTCCTTCCCTCAATGTCCACAGCTATTAAGAGATTTCAAATTTCTGCCTCGTTTCAAAAGCAGCCAAATCACTACTCACCTGTTGGCCCTTATTACCAATTGATTGGGTGCAGGGGACAGAGGGAGGCAGAAATGAGGTCAGGGATATGCCCAAGATGATCATGTGACCTAGGCTGACCACAGTGGTGTAGCAGCTCAGCATGGTGAAGCAGCCACAAATTTCCCAAATTTCAATCCCACAGGAGCAATAGGTCTCAGATTTTGAATGCATTCTGTCAGTTAGCCCATTTGAGGTATCCTGAATCAAAAATTGTTGCCCTATGTTGCACTGTTTCACCCAGTTGAAGGTTACAGACATGAGATTTTAGTAGTATATAGATTTAAATTCAGAAGAGGGGTTGTGACTTTGAAGCAAACCCTTATTTCCTCCTTTTCTTTGTTCATTTCTATAAAGAAGCATTCAAAGCCTAAGTGTACTTCATGGTAGGGGATTAAATCTAACTTCCACTATAACTGGCTAGAATTCTCAGCATCTACATTTGCTATGTTCATAATACGCATAATTTTGAAATTCTGTGGGGATTAAAAAAGAGTTGTGAGTGTATATGTGTGTGTGAGAGAGAGGATCAGCAGTTTGCGAACACGTTCCCCCAAGGTCTAATTAATAGATTTTAAAAGTTATAAAACATATGAAATACCTATTTTTCATGTTCATATTTAACCATCTTACTTTTCTGTTTATGGAAAGATTACTCTGAAAGAACAATAATTCTTAAATACTGAAAGTGAAGGACCAGCAATGCTGCAGCAAGTGATTAAAAAGGATCTTCTTTGCCCTCAACCAACAAGTTGAATATCCATCCGTAACCCTGAAAGGTAGACCCAAGATTCAATCATCTAGCCTGTTAACTATTAAGATGTGAACACACGGCAATTAAATTTTGATTTCAGGCATTGTATACTAGGTAGGATATCGGACACTGGAATTATATGCATGAATAAATTCTCAAGGGCTGATTCTTGCCTAATGGAAAGTGAGGGTTTTAATAATGTGCTACACTTGATTGCAGACTCCCAGGAAGTTTTAAAGCAAATCTAAAGCATTATGTTCATGACAATTATACCTGCCCAGATTCTAGCTGTACCACTAAACCAGCCACATGGTAAAAGTTCTAGCCATTCTTTCTCTGGAGGAGCTATGGCTGTTCCAGCAAGTAAGCAATTAAAATAATGTTGCTGTTTTTATTTATTTATGTATTTATTTATTTATGTATTTATTTATTTATTTATTAGATTTCTCTCCTGCCCATCTCCCCTACAATAGGGGACTCTGGGCGGGTTACAAAGACATTAAAATTATAAATATATATAAAATACGTACCATATATACAATTAAAACAATACTAAAAACAACAAAAAATCCAAGAGGATGGAAAATCAGGGCAGGGACAGCCAGCCACTATGGGGCTAGCCATCCCCCTGCTTGAAGTATTCCCTCCCCATCCCAGGTCAAGTGGCAGAACCAGGTCTTCAAGGTCCTTTGGAAGGCCAGGAGTGAGGGGGCCAATCGCACTTCCGGGGGCAGAATGTTCCAAACAGCGGGGGCTACTGCAGAGAAGGCCCGCCTTCTGGACCCCGCTAGACGGAGTTCTTTTACTGAGAGGGTCCGAAGCATGCCCTCTTTGTGTGACTTGGTGGGATGGGTTGAAGTCATAGGGGAGAGGCGGTCCCTTAGGTAACCTGGTCCCATGCCATGTAGGGCTTTAAAGGTAATAATCAACACCTTGAACTGGACCAGAAGCAAACTGGTACCCAATGCAGCTCGCAGAGCAATAGTGTTACATGGGCCCTTCTCGGGGCTCCAAAAATAGCCCACGCGGCCGCATTCTGGACCAGCTGTAGCTTCTGGATACTCTTCAAGGGTAGCCCCATGTAGAGCGCATTGCAATAGTCTATCTGGGAAATAACAAGGGCGTGAGTGACTGTTCAAAGGGCTTCCCAATCCAGGAAAGTGCGTAACTGATGCACAACCCAAAGTTGTGCAAAGGCCCTCCTTGCCACAGCTGCCACTTGCTCTTCAAGCAGGAGCCGTGAGTCTAGGAGGACCCCCAGATTACGCACTGGGTCTGTCTGGGGTAGTGCCACCCCATCGAGTACCAGAGATGACAAAGTCCTGGATGCAGAGGAGCCATTAACCCAAGCCACTCCGTCTTACGTTCAGCCGAAGCCTGTTTCTCCCCATCCAGACCCTTACAGCCTCCAGGCACCGAGAAACGGCGGCCACGGCATCACTTACTTCACCAGGGATGGAGATGTATAATTGCGTATCCTTTTTAAAATGAATGAATTAAATGGTATCATACATTAAGAATCAAGACAATGTTCCAGGAGGTGAACAAGAAACAAATCCATAATCCTGAACATTTGTAAAGTGTGTTCCTAACAGACAGGAAAGGAGCACCCTTGGACTTATACAACTGCAAGGAGAGGAGAGGAGAGGAGAGGAGAGGAGAGGAGAGGAGAGGAGAGGAGAGGAGAGGAGAGGAGAGGAGAGGAGAGGAGAGGAGAGGAGAGGAGAGGAGAGGAGAGGAGAAACTGATTGATGCATAACAGTCCTGTCCCACTCAAGTTCAGGAGATGGAAGGAGACAAGGTTCAGATATTAAAGGTCAAGAACCAAAAAAAAAAAAAACAGTTCCATAAATAAAATTCAGCAAGAGTTATTCAAGCCGGTTCATGAGTTCAAAGGAAAGTTTTTTTGCACCCCGGCCTGTGCCTCCACTGCCAGCATCAGGAATTTTCTTCATGGGGACCCAAAATTGGCCATTCCCAAAATTAGAATTCAGAACTGGTACTAAGCATAAAATTCCACCCCAAATCTCGTCCCACTCTCTGTTTTTGCATTTGGGTTCAAACATTTTTCACCTCTCCCCTGCCACATTGTGTCCTTACCACCAGTATCAGAAATTTACACCACGGGGACCAAAAATAAACCGTTACGGAAAAGACCAGCCAGAACTGTTTCTAAGCATAAAGTGCCACGCCGAATCTCATCCCAGATTCCGTTTGTGTATTCGAGTTGAAATTCCCCTCACGCCCTTACCGCCTGCATCAGGAAATTTCCTCCCTGGATCAAAAATTGGCTGTTTCTAGAAAAGGCAATACAGAAACGTTTCTAAGCATAAAATTCAAACCTGAATCTCATACCCCCCACCATTTTTATATTCAGTTTGACATATTTTTCACCCCTGCACCCTGTACCCCAAACGCTGGCATCAGGAATGTTATTCCCAGGGAACCAACATTGTCCATTCCCAAAAAATATAATCCAGAACACATTTTATATGTATTTTTTTCTCCCCCCTCCCCCCCTGCGACACACACCTGGAGTGAGGAATTTTTTCCCGGGGAGCTGAAACAGCCATTCCAGAAAGACAATAGTGGTCCTAAGCAAAAACTTCCAACATGAATCTCATCCCGTCTTCTGTTCTGAATTCAGGTTAAATTACATTCTCCCCCCCCCCCCCCAAACTGCTAGTATCCGTAATTTTCTTCCCAGGGACACAAAATCAGAAATTATGAAAAGGCAATGCAGAAAAGGCTATAAACATAAACTTCCACACTGAATCTAGCCCCACTGTCTGTTTTTGCACATGTGTTGAAATTATTTTGTCTGCCCCACACTGCACGCCTACCGCTGGCAACAAGGAATATTTTCCCAGGGACCCAACATCGGCCAGTCCCAAAACTAGTTCTAAGCATGAAATTCCACCACGAATCTAGTCCCGCACTCTGCTTTAGCATTCGGGTTGAAATATTTTTTGACCCCCCCCCCCCCGCATCGCATCCATACTGTCGGCATCAGGAATTTTTTTCCCAGGGACTTCAGATCAGGCCTTTTGGAAAAGACAACCCAGAACCGGTTCTAAGCACAAAATTCCACCCAGAATCAAGTACCACACTCTGTTTTTACATTTGGGTTGAAATATATTTCGCTACCCTGCCACGTGCCCCTACCACCGGCATTAGGAATTTTTTTCCCGTGGACCAAAATCGGCCCTTTCAGAAAAGACAATCCAGAAATGGTTCTAAGCATAAAATTCCACCTAGAATCTAGTCCCACACTCTCTTTTTGCATTCGAGTTGAAATATTTTTCACGCCCCCCCCCCCTGCAACCTTACCGTTGGCATCAGGAATTTTTTTCCGGTGGAGGAGCTATGGCGGAAGGCTAGTCTTGGCTTAGCTCTGAAGCCAGAACTTTAGTGTGGTCAATATTGGGTGTCTCAGGACTTACTCTGAGACATGAAGCACTCTCCAGGCAAGGAGAAGCTATCGAATTGCATCTCCTGTCTTCTGATCGGCTGTAACTCATCGAACGATCCTGGATGGCAACCGAATGGTGAGCAATCAGCTGGGAAGCAGGTGAAAATCTTGTTGAAGCCGCATCTAAAGCCTCTTTTAAGGGACAATACTTCCAGCCACCCCACTTCTAAAATCACTCTTATTGTACTTTAATTATAGAATCCAAAGAGGCAATCTCCACTACAGAAATATTTCTTCTCTTGGTTGGCTTTTCATTATTTTTGAGAGATCTGAAGTGTGTTTTTACTGGATTTGAAGGATTGATAATATGAGCGTGCAATCTGGAATTTTTACTGTTTTGCAGGAGGGCTGGGTTTTTTTGTATTTTTGGGAAGATTATTTTTATTTACATTTCACTTTCACTTTTAAAAGAATGATTTTTATATAAGTGACTCTTTGTGGAGTTGAGAACTACCTATTTTTAGATACTGTGGAAAAGCTTGGGTCTGCCGATTTTTTTCAAGCTGTGATTGGTTGCTGAATTGCTCCCCACCCCCACCCCCACTCATTTTGCTGTTCATTGTGGATATCTGGTTACATTTGCCTTTTGGGAATATTAATTTTGGCCACAAGAGGGAGTGAAAGTATTAAATTTGAACCACTTAAAAGAAGAAATAGTTTTTTTCCTTTTTTATTTTTTTAAGCAAGGGGTGGGGGGGAAGAAGAAGAAGAAACAGAAATAATTGCCACCAGAAAGCAAACAAGGCGCGGGTCTGGTGAACTTGATTAGATGAAAGGCATGTTTGAAGAATATGCACTTAAAACCACACAAACGATTATCCAAAGTGTTAACGAATCACTTGATTTAAGATTTGCTGATCTTGACAAAAAGCTTGATCAAAAATTGGACAAAATCAAAAAGAAACTGAACGGAGGAATTTAAAAAGTCAATGATAGAGTTGATTTGCTAGAAAGTGAACAGGAGAAAGAGCTGGATAAAATTGCATTATTGGAATGGAGAGGTAAAGAGTTTTGTTTAAGGCTCAGGGGAATTCCTGAGGTTAAAGAAGAAAACTTAACTTGTGTGATTACACAAGCTTTGGTGTCATTAATTGAATGGGAAGAAGATAAAATGTTGGATGAAATAGAAAAAAATTTCCATATAAATTCTAAGTATGCAATTGTACATGGTAAGCTGAATGGGAATGGGAAGAAGATAAAATGTTGGATGAAATAGAAAAAAAATTCCATATAAAGTCTAAGTATGCAATTGTACATGGTAAGCCAAGAGATGTGATGGTACAGTTTTCTAGGAGAAAAACAAGGGATTTGGCCTTGCAAGCACACTTTGATTCTAAACTTAATATTGAAAACATGGATATAACTGTGCCTAAAGAAATACCAGTAAGGATTTTAAGGAAGAGAAAGGATTATGCCTTTTTGACAGACATTCTGAAAAAAAAAAAAAAAAAACCCCTTTCATTGGGAAAAATTAGAAGGAATAAGTTTCTCATATCACCAACAAAGATTTAAATTAACTTTGATCCCTAAAGCTAAGGATTTTTTTAGCTAGATTTGGAACTAATCTGGAACAGGATACATTTGGAGTTAAACAAATGGAGGTTCAAAATAAGAGGAGGAGATAGCTGATGGTTCTAAAGACTGTGGTGAATCATTTTCATAAAGATGGCTTTTAAGTGTCTTACATGGAATATAAATGGGGCAAATTCTCCAAGGAAAAGGAAAAAAGTTTTTCATTATCTAAACAAATTGAAATAGGATGTAATCTGCTTACAAGAAACACACATAAAGAAGAAAGATATAAAGTACTTGGTAAATAAGAATTTGGGACAAGAATTTGTTTCAGCTAATTTGAAGAGAATTAGTAGACTTTTATTATATGTTAAAAATTATTTGAAACTGTGTTTGTTGATAGCAGATGACCACGGTAGATAAGTAGCAGTTGAAGTGGAGACATATGGACTTAAAATGATTGTTGTGGGGGTATATGCTTCGAATGATGACAAGAGTAAATGTTTTATGCAATTTTTGAATGAATTGTCAGCTTTTTCATACCAAAGTTGGTGTTTAATGGGAGATTGGAATGGAGTTACCTCACCATTGATTGATAGAACATCTGAAAAGCAAATTAAAATTAAGCAAGGAAAATTACCAAAGTCTTTTTTTGATTTAATGGACAATTTGGCATTGGTGGATTCATGTAGACATAAAAATGGATTGGCAAAAGATTGTACTTTTTATTCATAGAGACATAAATCCTTTTCAAGAATTGATATGATATGGGTTTCAACTGATCTGGTAAACAACATTTGCAAAGTGGATATTTTACCAAAGACTTTCTCTAATCATAATCCTGTAAGTATGATAATCAAAAAAATGTCTAGGTCTTTTAGGTGGAGATTGAATGAATCTATTTTGCAAAAAGAAAAGTTTGTGGAGGACTGTAAGAGGAAACTAAAGGACTTTTTTGAGATTAACCTGGATAAAGAAACAGATATAAAAACTGTGTGGGATACTAGTAAAGCAGTCATGAGGGGATACTTTATTTATCATAATTGTAATCTTCAGAAAAAAATCTCAACAAAAATTACAAATGGTTTTGGATCAGATTAAGTTAAAGAAGAAGGAGTCACAGAAAAAACTGTCAGATAATAATATTGTTTACCAACTTAAGTTACTATACCAACAAGTTTCAGCGTTGATGGTGAAAGAAATTGAAATGAAATTAAGATATGCTAAATAGAGACATTTTGAATTTGCTAATAAACCAGGAAGATGGTTAGCATATAAATTAAGGAAAGAGAGAGAGAGAAGAAAATGATTTCTAAAATTCAAGAAGGAAATATGGAATTATTGGATAATGAAAAGATTAAAAAAGCATTTCATAATTTTTTTTCTAATTTATATAAAAAGCAAGAAATCTCTTTGGAAAAGATTGATGAATATCTGAATAAGCAAAATTTTCCAAAACTTTCACAGTCATAAAAATTAACACTGAATAATCCTATAACTACTTTTGAAATAGTTGAAGCCATAAAAAGCACTAAATTAGGAAAAGCACCAGGACCTGATGGATTATCTGCAATATATTATAAATGTTTTGAAGATGAGATTCTTCTACCTTTTAAAAGACTGGTGAACTCTATTTTGTTGGGTTTGGCAATGCCAGATTCATGGAAGGAAGCCAACATTGCACTTTTACCTAAAGAAGGACAAGATTTTTCTCTAATTAATAACTATAGACCAATTTCATTGTTGAATAATGATTATAAAATATTTGCTTCAGTGTTGGCAGAAAGGTTGAAAAAAATTTACAGGAATTTATTCATCATGACCAATGTGGATTTTTGCCTAAAAGACAATTAAAAGACAATGTAAGAATTGTGCTGGATATTATAGAATACCTACAATATTATGAGTGTCAAAGGGCTCTTATTTTTTTGGATGTAGAGGAAGCCTTTGATAATTTGAATTGGATGTTTATGTTCAAAGTTTTGGAAAGTATGGACTCTGGAGAACATTTTATACAGGGAATTAAGTCAGTTTATATGCCTCAGAAGGCCAGTATTATTCTGAATGAAGAATTAACTGAACCATGTCATATACAAACAGGAACAAGACAAGGATGCCCTTTGTCACCTTTGCTAGTTTTGATAATACAGGATCCTTTAGAATCTGCTGAGCATCTGATGAAGAAATTGAAGGAATTTGGGTCATTGGTGGGTCTTAAAGTAAATAAACAAAAAACAAATATATTAATTAAAAATATGACCCTGCCTAATAAAGATCTGTTGATGGGTAAGACGGGCTTCAGGATTGAAAAAAAGGTGAGATATCGGGGGGTGATTTTGTCAGTTAAAAATAGTATGTTGTTCCAGAATAACCATGGAAAAATTTGGAATGAGGTGAAAAAAGATTTGGTAAGATGGGAAAAATTACAATTGTCTCTCATGGGGAGAATCTCTGTGATTAAAATGAATGTTTTGCCTAGAATGTTGTTTCTTTTTCAGACTATACCAATTTTGTCTACAGATTTACCATTTAAACAGTGGCAGAGAGACATTTTGAAGTTTATTTGGCACAGTAAAAAACCAAGAATTAAATATAAATTGTTGCAAGATGCCAAGGAATGAGGAAGTCTGGGGTTGCCTAATTTAAAACTGTGTTTTGATCCCTGTTGTTTGCTTTGGATGAAGGATTAGATAACTTTGGAGAATAAAGAATTATTACAACTTGAAGGTCATGAATTAAGATTCAGATGGCATGCCTATTTGTGGTATGCTAAAGTTAAAGTTAATAATGATTTTAAAAATTATTATATCAGGAATGCTATATGCCGGATCTGGAATAAATACAAGGTAAGATTGTCTCCTAATGTGCCTTTGTGGTTATCACCTCAGGAAGCATTTGCTAGAAGAGGAAATGTGGGAGAAATAAAGTGGTTAAAATACAAAGATTTGTTAAATTTTGAGGAGGGTGAACCAAATTTCAAAACAAGAGAACAGTTAGAATGAGAAGGTTTTATATGTCACTGGTTTACTCATATGCAATTGTTTGAACGCTTTAAGTTGGACAAAAATAATTTTAGATTTGCTAACGAAATAACTTACTTTGAGAATCAACTTTGTACAAATGATGAACATGTTATTGCTAAGTTGTATAAGTGGTTGTTACAGATGTATCTGGAAGATGAACAAGTCAAGGAATGTATGATTAAATGGGCTAAAAATTTTGGATACAATATTATGTTGGAGCAATGGAAAAATATGTGGATTAAAGGTTTGAAATTTAAATTATAATTTAAATTATAATTTAAAAGAAAACTTTTATAAAATGATGTATCGTTGATCTCTAACTCCTGTCAAAAATGTTTACTGGTGTAACAAATGTTTGCTGGAAATGTTTGCAAGGTGAAGGAACCTTTTATCATCTTTGGTGGACTTGTGAAAAGGCTAAAGAATTTTGGGACCAGGTATGTATTATTATTCAGAAGATTCTTAAAGTGAATATCCAAAAAAACCAGAACAGTGCCTATTAGGGTTGATGGAGAAAGAATTGGAGAAATAATATGGAACTCTGCTCTTGTATATGATCACAGCTGCAAGATTATTATATGCTCAAAGATGGAAAGATTCACAAATACAGCGAAGCAACGGAAATCCCGCCTCCTGAGCTCGCCAGCTGGGCTCTGCTCTAGGAAGGAGGCTCTGGCAAACCACTTCTGAAAAACAATTGCCTTGAAAACTGCAAGGATTCGTCCAGGCAGTCACTGCAGGGTCAGTAATGACAGCACAGACAAAAAAAAAAAAAAAAAAGAATTTTTTTTTTTCAATTTCTATTGTATATCTGTATTGGAGATAGTCAGAAGGCACTTCCTGTTTCAATTTTCTATCTACTTTCACTATTATAGTTTTTGTCTTTTTTTCTTTTAGCTCTGTTTTCTATCTTTGCTGTACTCTTTGTTTTGCATTTTAATTGTACTTTGAAATATAATATAATAAAGTTCTCATTAAAACAAAAAAAGGAATTTTTTTCCCAGGGACTCAAAATCAGCCCTTTCAGAAAAGACAATTCAGAACTGGTTCTAAGCATAAAATTTCAACCTGAATCTAGGTTGGATTCATCTGGATTGAAATATTTTTCACCCCCGCGCCTCGTGACCCTACCGCCGGCATCAGGAATATTTTTTCTGGGGACCCAAAATTGGCCCTTTCGAAAAAGACAATCCAGAACTGGTTCTAAGCACAAAATTCCACCCTGAGTCTACTCCCACTTGCAGTTTTTGCAATCCAGTTGGAATATTTTTCACCCCCCCCCCAGAGCAAACCGCCGGTATCAGGATTTTTTTTCCCTCAGACCCAAAATCAGTCCTTTTGGAAAAGACAATCCAGAATTGGTTCTAAGCATGAAATTCCACCCTGAATCTACTCCCGCACTCTGTTTTTGCTTTTGGAATGAAATATTTCTCCCCTCACTTCAGCCCCTACCGCCAGCATGAGGAATTTTTTTCCCATGGACACAAACTTGACAGTTCCCGAAAAGAAAATCCAGAAGTGGTTCTAAGCATAAAAATCCACCCCAAATCTATTCCTACACTCCATTTTTGCATTCAGTTTGAAATATTTTCCCCCCGCCTGTCAGGTTCAGCACAAAGAACTCCCCGAGACATCACAGATACAGTTCTGTTGTGTTTATTAGCTTCCACCTCTAGACAGAATCTCTCCAGACTGAATCTAAACCTCCCAAGCCAGCAAGCCAAAACACCGTGAATTCCTTAGGGTGGTGCCAGTCTCATCTTCTTAAACTTCCCACACTCCTGTTGAGGGCTAAGGGAATTCTTATCTCCTCAGGCACGGCCTTCATCCAACCATTCCTTCACACCGCCTCTTGCCCCTACAGCCGGCATCAGGAATTTTTTTCCCAGGGACCCAAATTCAGCCATTCCTGAAAAGACAATCCAGAACTGGTTCTAAGCATGAAATTCCACCCCAAATGTTTTCCCTTTCTCTTTTGTTGCATTCAGTTTGAAATTCCCCCCTCTCCTACCCTTACTGGTGGCAGCAGGAATTTTCCTCCTGGGGACCCAAAATCGCACATTCTTAAAATGACAATCCAGAACCCAGTATTAGTGTAAAATGCAACCCTGAACATGTTCCCACCCTCCATTTTTGCATTTGGATTGAACATTTTTTCATCCCTGAGACCTGTGCCCCTTTCCCTTGTATCTGGAATTAAATCAATTAAAAATTATGGAAGATATTTCAGAGTCTAAAAAAAATCATGAAAAGCTATAAGATATATTAAAAGAGAAAGTGCATGTAAAAAGCAAATAATCTAAAGTAGGGGTAGGAGCATTAGATGCATTTAGGGAAGCATAAATGTTAGTATCTGGAAGACTATACCTATCAAATTCCAGAGCACTCTAGTATGGCAAACTCGATGCTCATTAACTCTAGTTTATGGCACAGGTCATCATCTGTCAAATTTTAAGCACTGCTGTGCAAGACCTGGCAACATTGTATGTTGTAGCAGGGTTTGTATCTGAAAGCAGTAGGGAGGTGTATAACTGTCCTGCCACCTCTTGTCTTAAGGAATTTAAGGATGGCAGCTGAGCTCCTCTGTTGTTAGGCCTAGTCCGAGGGACTCCAAGAGACCATGCAAGTTCTGTTCAGCAACGTTTATTAGCTACAACCTCTATCAAGAATCTTCCCAGACTCAAAACTCTGTTCCCACAGTAGCTATGAAAACAGAGTGAATTCCTCAGGGAGGTGCCAGCCTCATCCTCTTATCTCTTCCTGGCCCTTCTGGAGATGAAAGAGGATGCTTGCCTCCCTGAGTGTGGCCTTCATAATTCCATTCCATCACATCTGTGCATTTTCAGCAAAGTCCCCGTGGGCTTTCCTACTTCCGGTAGAATGGAGAAGTACCCCCAGGTATTTGAAACAAGAGATCTGCTCAATCTTGTGGCCATCTATGCTCCAGGAACGGCTCTTGGGCCTTTTGCAAATGCCATGATTTTAGTTTTCTGGCCATTGAGTTCTAGCTGGTCTTCCTTGCAGTACTGTGTTAGTGCTCTCGGTGCTCTTTTAAGGCCAGTAGGTGTTTTTGAAAGTATTGCTGCATTGTCTGCATAGAGTAGAACAGAAATGTGTCTTCCAGAACGTTTTGGGGAGTGAAAGTTCATGTTGAGGAGATGGCCTGCCATGGAGTTGAAATAGAAATTGAATAAGAGTGGAGCCTTCTTGACGCCTTTCTCAGTTTCAATGGAACTGGGGAGATGGCCCTGGAGGTTACACCGTACTTTGAGTGAGGTCCCTTTGTGCAGCAAACACATGAAATGAAGTAGACTCCAGTTTTTCCCAACATTTAGCTTGGGATAGGCATGAATTGGCATAAAGAGAGGTTGTGTTGTAGGGGGAATACTTTCCAATGAGGTGGTGGAATACTTGGTACTGATCAATGGTGGATCGGCCTTCTCTAAAGCTGGCTTGCTCCTCTGCAAATATGTTTTCCTGTTCCAGCCAGTCCTGGAATTTCCATTGTAGGTGTCTGGCATAGAGCTTGCTGATTGTGTTGAGGAGGCTTATTGGTCTATAATTAGCAGGGTCATCCTTTTCCCCTTTTTATATATACAGGGACAATGATCGCAAGCCCCCAGTCCTTGGAAACTCAGCCATAGGTATTGATGCAGGTAAAGAGTGAGGCCAGAGTGGGTGCCCGGAAGTACAAGTTGTTTTTAATGGCCTCTGGAAAGATTGGGTCTTCTTCTTGGGCCTTTCCTGGTCTTAGCTGAGCAACAAGGTTCTTGATCTCTGTCACCATCACTGATGCCCACATTGGCAGATTTTCTATGGCTTGGCTAGGGTGCCCACTTTCAACAGAGGTGTCTGTGTAGAGTTCCTGAAACTATGCCTCCTAGGTCCCTGGGGGATGTGACAGTCCACCATGGATGGACCATTGCTTTGGTAGCTTGATGTGATATGCCAGAATGAGGCCAAGTCATTGGATCTGACTGCCTGACTGAATCGTGTCCAGTTGTTTTTCATGGCTTGTGTACCAGCAGATGTTTAATGTGTCTGGAGGAGATCCAGTGCAGTTGTTGGTGTAGTACTGAATGCATAAGCCTGGCAAGTGGTAACAAGAGCTTTTCTGGCATTAACACAGTCTTTGCCACCCCATGGCTTGGAGTGGCACTGTTGTTCCCTCAAGGGTGCACTATTATTATGGGTTATATGCTGGTGGAGTGGAGCTCTTGGATAAGGGTGAGTCAGGGCAGACTGAAGCCTCTGCAGACCAGTAGCTCAGATCATTCGATTCAGATGGGGGGTCCACTTGGCTCAGCAGTAATTTCTTCCTGCTGATATCAGAAAGGGTGGATAGCAGTCCTCAGTATACGTCTCTTGAGTGAAGACTTGTAGCTGGAGCAGAATTGCTGTCACACTTGGGCAAAACTTCTAGGGTCTTGGCATAAGGGAGAAGTCCCCAGAGACAATTATGTAGTCAATAACACTCATTGTGGAGCCAGATGGGTAGGTGAATTAAGCTGGATGGTCACTTTCCAGGGCACCATTTAAAATGTGGAGGTTTAGGCTGAAAGCTGTTTGAGCCAACCAGAGGCCTGCAAAGTTTGACTTCCGATCTTTTGAGCAAAGGGTGAGGAGGAATCTGTCGGCTTCAGGGTTGGGAGGGGGTCATTTGTGCTTTGCACAGCGAGTGTGGTTATTGGGGCCCAATCTAGCATTGAGGTCCCCTCCCAGGACTACAAACGCATTTGAATTCAACAGTATAAGATCAGCAGCATAAGTTTCCATTCAGCCTACAAGGCTTTGATCTGGGGTTTCTTCCTCATTGGGAGTATATAAGCATTTATGATCAACAGGGCACAGTGGTTGAATTGGATTAATACTGTGATGGCATATGACTTGAATGGGGGAAGAGGCCTTGATATGGCATGTAGAGGAGTGGAGACTAGGACCCCCAGGCCCCCTTTCACTGTTCTGTTCTTTACTGATTCTACCCCAACTGAAAATGAATGAAATCCATTTAGGAGCAGTTCGCCATCAGTCCATGTTTCCTGAATCAATACAATGTCCTGGCAGGACAGAAAGTCAGTGAAACAAGGATCTCTGGTGGATGCAAACCAGCCAGCTACATTCCAGGTTAGAAAGCCGACCTTATGCCGGTCACTTGGATGTCAAGCTGTGGCACTGCAAGCCAGGAACTGGATGGGTGATTTTTGCAGGGCCAGTAGCTTCACATTAGCTGATGGTTGAAATGGTTATAATTGTGTCCCCCTCTGTAGGAGAGAAGGTGGGGTACCATCAAGTTCCTGCTCTCCTTTCTCTGCCACCTGTTTGGCCATCAGGTCTCTGTTCTCCTCATGAGTGTGCAGGTGAGTCTGTAGTTCTGGCAAGGAGACTGGAAGAATCAGTGTAGCATGGGCAGCAAAATGTGGATGACTGGCAAGCAGAGATCCCAACTCTTTGGTGGGGGATAATCCTTTGGCTTGTTCAGTGAAAGAAGAGGTGAGAGGAGCTGTTTCTCATGTGTGTCCAGTTCCTGCAGGGCCAGAAGAGGCTCCGGAGATTCGGGGGCAGATGAGGGCAAACCTCCAGTTTGGGTTTCTGTAGTGCTTAGCTGAGGTTTGTTTTGTTTGCAAGGCAGTTTCTTCTGGGTATCAACTCCTTGGGATTGTATGGTAGAATTCATTATGGTTCAGACCACCACCACCACCACCACCACCCCCGCAAGGAGGCTTTTACTCTCAGGGAGCCAGATTCTGTCATTTGGTGGTCTTCACTTTGCCATCTTCAGTGCCTCCAATTCTGCCATGGTAGCCCCACAGCAGCGGATCTTGGAGCTGCAGATTCTGAACATGTTTCAGGGACTGGTTCTGAATCTTAAGTTGAATCTTAGTAACATTATGACCTTCACATTCTTCTCCATGGAAGAAGCCAACTCAGAATGTCCATAAGAGCTCTTCTGCATGACAGTCTTCGGCTGTTTGTCTTCTGGGCACAAACCAGCTGGAAATTAACACAGCTTTTAAAAAAACCCTTGGCCAGATTTCAAAACCTTCCTCCACTGGTGGCTTGGTGGCCACCAGTTCTATCTCAATTGTGGTTAACAGGATGCTGTATTGGTGAATTATCCTGGTTCCTTACCTCCCACCCATGCATTAGTGGTTAACTAACTTCATCTGTAGTGCATCCCTTTAAATCTGAACAGGAGTGGCTATTTGCAAAATATGGCAAGGCCAGAACATCTGTGCATTCCCTCCTGATCAAAAAATGGATAGCAAAATCTCCTTTTCATCAAGAGACAGCTAGAAAGAGGATAAGAAGGAGTTTAAAAAAGTTAATGCACTTACTGATAAACAGATGCAAAAATATAAGAACGTATAAGATTCCATAACCTAACTCCTTTTCCTTTCAATAAATACTATATGATCAGTGAGACTGTGAAAATCTGAATATTCTTGGTTATAAAGGCTGGTAGGAACTTGACACCATCTCATCTTTTACATTTGATTATTACTTTCTTCATATGACACTTCCAGAAGTTGATGGTACTGGTGGTGAGAGCTAAAAGCAGTTTTTCACCATTTGTTAATGTTTCAGTTGGGAAGCTGCAACATGTAGGGAGATTTCTGCAGAATCACCGGAGAGATGCAGGAATGGTTTCTCAATTTTATTACAGCCACAATGATGCACTGTGGACTGATTTAGTGAGGGAGCCAATTGAATATTCATTGCTACGTTCATTCATCCCTTAGGCAAAGGGGATTCTGAAGCATCAGCCTCAAGGAACAGGCTGGAAGTTATTTTGTTTGGAAGGGATGAAAATACCCGATCACTCTTCAAATGAATATCTCAGTAAGATGACCCAATACATCTATCCTAATTAAATGTATTATCTCCCCCCTCCAGAGATCCTTATTGCAAAGGATTTATTACTGTTGCCTATAGCAATAAGTGGGAAAGTAAATAAATTCTTAACAGGGAGTGGGGATAAATATTGACAGAGTCAAGACTAAATTTTGCTAGCTCTCTGCTGATACTGATAGAACTCATTGGGCAAATGTAATTCATAAAATTTCCCAGGTAACTTGTCCCTTTAGGCAGGACAAGGTAAAATCAAGCTGTACTTGGCTGCACAAAACACTTTGTGCAGCAAAGGAAACACCAGAGGTCTCTAACAGGTCATCAGAAGAAGAAAACCTTGGCACAATTGCGTCTAGCTATCATCAGGACTCCTTTCGCCCAGAATTTCTCTGGATGCTTTACATTTTCTTTAGAATTGATCTGATAGTGTTTTTTTGATTTCACTGAGTGAAAATGGATGGGAGGTTTTGTTATTGCACCTGTTAGATATTTCCCTATCAACAGAAGAGAATATCTGTGGAGTCCTTGGTGCTCTTTGAGCTTGGCTGTTTGCCTGCAGACATTTCATTACCCAACTACTCACCATTCAAAAGAGACAATAAAAAGCCTAGGAAGGAAACAAAAAGACTGGAACAGGTCCCTTCCAGCAGCCAACATTCAGATGAGCAGAGATTAACACCAGACAAACAATCAAGCAGAAAACAATACCCTAATCAATGAACTACCAAGGAGAAAACCACAGCCCCACCAACACTTGGCAGGGCGAGCTACTGTATATAAACAAGGAGCAAACCCCACACTCACAAGCACTGATGACATTCCCTAGCTGGGTAATGAAACGTCTGCAAGCAAGCAACCAAGCTGAGAGAGCACCAAGGACTCCGCATTTCCCTATCACTGTGTAGTTCCCAGGATATCTACATTTCCCATTCTGAAGGAGTTCCATAAGAGAATTTCCCTTGAAATATGTTCCTTTGGGATTTAATGGAAATGTGAGAAAACAGACTGCAGACCATTGCATTTTAAAAGCAATTTGTTTTCTACCAAATTGAATGAAAATCATTGGGAAAAAACTTGGAAGAATTTTTCAGCATAGCACCGTGCTGGGCATTTCAGCATTGGAGTTAATGTCAAACAAATTCCACCTGTTTCTTTACCTGTGCATCTGAATGTTCATCTGCTTGTTCAGGTTCTGTTTTCTTATTCTAGAAGCAGTTGTCAAATCTAATGTTTACATATTTGGATATTTTCAAGACCTTGCCTTTCAAGATGTTAATATGATGCCTGGACTTTTTCATAATTCATCTTCATCACCTATGGATATATTCTTCTGCTGTTTACAGGAATGGATGGTTGCACAAAATTTGATACTCCTCATATTTACCCTGTTTTGCCCTTGAACCGTTTCAAGTAATCTGCAGGACCATCGATCAGTTGAGACGTTGGAAATTTTTTCACCCAATAAGCAGCAGTGTATGTTTGAAGCTCAAAACACTGTTAATCTACCTTCCTGGATGAATCTGATTATAACTAATGCTATGTTTTCTGGTGGGATAGGAGAGGCTTATGAAAGATTCATGCAGAACAGCCAGCCAAGGAAGGAAACTAAAGAAATAAGGGGGGATCTGCTGAAGTGGTAACTACTCAATAAAGGATCAAAACATGCATGAAGTACTATTCAGTGGGAAGTTGGACATCTATTTGATTTATTTGATTTTTTAAAAAATGAATAGACATATCATCCATATCAGACACAATGCATGGGGAGAATCGACATATAACTTTTCTCTGTTGTCTTTTGTGTTCACCTTCCAAGCTGAGCAAATGATAATAACTTGCACACTGGGGGGGAAATGCAGAGAGCTGGAGGTATGGCAAAGTACACATAGGACAACTTCATCTCCTGGATTGTGAAACATCAGAGCTGTTGTTCATCCATTTCCCAAAAGAGATGTAAAAAGACTAGTAGCTAGAATGGTGGCTATGCAACTAGCATGTATATGCCAATGGAAGCTTTGCAATTTCTGAGCACTCCATTGTTGTCAGCCCTACAGTTGTATTGTCGGGCCATCTGCAGTGAGGGGTTATATAAGTCAAGATGGCGGCCGCAACCATGCGATCGAAAAGATGACCACTTTGTACAAGCATCACACACACAACACTGGTAAAAAGAGGGTGGGGCTTTGTTTACACAGCCGTGAATGCCCCTGGTTATCCTTCTTAGATCCCATTTTAAACAGAAGTACATCTATTTGGAAAAGCTGCACCGAAATTAAACTTATGTTATGGAAAGTGGGAGACAAAGTACAATTGGTTTAGCACACAGGATATATTAGTGATACTGAATACATTAAGGACAGGTGTTCGACACTGTGGGTGTTATGTCAGTCACAATTCAAGGAAAGTTTAAAAGAACAGAATAGAAAGGAAAATATAACTGGATTAATTTGCAAGTTCTTATTTCCGAGAAGCGAAGTTAGATGAAGGGCTTGATCCAGCCTTTCGCTTTATTTTTCTCTGTAAGGAAACCACAGTAATAATTATGATTAGACTGCTAAGACAAGGTGTGTTTCTTACCACCTAAAAATATGAGCGCTAACTACAGCTCTAAAGAATTGTAGCTGTATGCAGGGTGTCATTATAATGCAAGGCTAGTTAAAAGAATAAGCGTTCACCTTTTCAAGTGCCTTCTATCACAATCAGACAATCTCCCTGCAGGAATTCTGAATCAAGAAAATATCAACTATTTTTTTAGGGGAAAATAAAACATTCCTACTGCCAAAGACTCTTATGGACCAACAGTGGCATCCAGTGGAGAATCAATTTATCATCAAAATATATATTTATTATCGGGGCATTTCCTCACTTTCCTCCTCTGTTGGGCTTGCAGACTGAAAGGGACTGATCTCTTTAATTCAGCTGTTTAACATTTGTATCCAGCTGAAAAGAGCTTTTTGCCCTATGTGAAAGCCAAAGTTCCTTGGTGCAGCAAAGTTTAAATCAGGTTTTAAAAAAATTTTGATCAAATAGTCAATCCCAGATCCAATGTGGATATTCTTAAGGACTGAAAGGATTCTCAGAGACCACTGGCTGAAGAATCAGTTGTGACAATGCATTGCTGGAAATGTTTCTCTCTCTGTTTATGTGGAATTCATTTATTCTGTAATAACATGCTGTGGACTGGCTTCTGAAACAGGCAGCACCATAACTTTTTTCTTTTTAATTAATTGATGTATAAATTATATGTATAATAACATATAATTATTTATGTATCTGGGATGCAAAGAATAAGAAAAGTACACTCAGGAGTTCTCAATGGAGCTTGGCAAACTGCTTGTAAAATAGACAGGGGCTTCAAGATCATTCAGGACAATTTTGTTTCACATAATGTTAGCTCCACAACTGGTTTTCTAAATAAAAATAGTTTTTAAAAGTTTGGGGGTGATGTACAACCCCTTGGGAATTAAAAAAAAATCTTCATACCCTTGCTATTGTTTCATATTAGCTGCTTTTGAGCCATATTGAAAGCAAAAAAGGTGTCAATATTAATAATGAAGAATATAAATTTATATATTTATATAAATATAAATATAAATTCTTCTTGTGTGTATTCCTAAACCTGTTCAGGCATATGTTTACATTAAGGTGAAAGTTAAAAATAATGATAATGTATAATAATATTTAAATAATGATAAGTAAAATGGAGACATGTAACTAAGTACTTATTTTAATAATAGGTTTGAATGTATTTGTTTACAGCATTATGGGGAAAAAAACCTGTCAAAATATAATCAAATTATTTTGGTTTTATCTTTCAATACACTGACTGCATCACAACATTTAGAAAAATGGGCCATCCAAAGGATGCCTACATTCTGATTCACACATTAGTAACAGGGACATCAGGTCAGTTTTCATCAAAATTCATAGACTGAATTTCTTAAGCATCCCTGTTCAAATTCAGAGAACTTATTAAGGTAGGAATGTAGAATAAATCCACCATGGAATTTAGGGGAAAGAAAATGTATGAAATGCCAAAGCAACTTCAGTTATGGCCCAAATGTGCAGCGTTTGCTGATGTCCTAATTCTGCACTTCAATTTGCACCTGGAAAGGTGTATTTTGGAAAGATGCATACACATTCATGATATTTATGTAGGAAAGATGGTGAACAATAATTCTAATTTATTATAAACTTTTCCCTTTAAAAATGATAGATGTTGAATAAGAATTTGCAAATCAGATTTAAATTGATATGCACACTACTATTCCTAGAAATGCAGAGAAGGAAGGAAGGAAGGAAGGAAGGAAGGAAGGAAGGAAGGAAGGAAGGAAGGAAGGAAGGAAGGAAGGAAGGAAGGAAGGAAGCAGTTTAAATCTTGTTCAAAAATAAGATTTAACTTACCTGGTCTGTAAGTTATAGTGGAAGCCTAAAGAAAAAAGAAAGGAAATGAAGCCAGGAGGGGACAGAGCAGCGGGAATTGGCAGAAACATTTCAAGAAAAGAGCTGTGTGTTGAACTCCTAGCAGCATTTTCCAGCCCTAACTGACACAATGTCACATTTCTGCTTAAAGAGTTCACTTCTACCTGTAGAAGTCACTTCTCTCCAGGAGAAGCATTTTGAACTTTGGAAGACTCACTCTCTCTTGTCTACTGTCAGCAGTAGACGGGGCACATTGTGAGCCTGACAAAAATTCAAATCAGAAGGCAAGCTTTTTTTTAAAAAAAAAAGCTAACTGGTTTTCTGACTTCCCATTTTGTAAAAAACAAGAAAGAAGGAAACATTCAACAGATAGAGAATAATCATATTAAATATAATTAATTAATTTCAATTCCATATAAGTGAAAATTTAAATGAAATTTATTCTTTCTTTCTTTCTTTCTTTCTTTCTTTCTTTCTTTCTTTCTTTCTTTCCTCTCTCTCTCTCTTTCTCTCTGCCTTCGTTTCTTCAACATTTTCCTTGATTTTTTGAACGTTGGAACCAAACTTAGAAACATGGGAGGAAAAAGGAATACACGTGGCCTCTGATTCACATTTATAGCTCTGGGCATTATAAGCCCCATCAAATATACATTCAGGAGGAAGAATGGAAAGTACATACAGAAAAGAGGTAAGATTGAGAGTCCCACTTCTTCCTTTGAGTTTAATTCTTGATGACATCATGGACATAGCCATTTATTTTTCTCAGCAGCAATGTGGGAATGGTTGGCCATTTTCTTCTTTCAACTCCCCAGCCTAGCCTACAACACTGGAATTTTGATGGAAGTGATTTTGATCATTTCCCATCTAAGTTCTAACTGGGTATGACTCTTCATAGCTCTTTTGGGATCTACCAAGGTCAGGTAGATGCTACCACCTGGGATAGCTGAACAAGCTACTAAGAAAAGTGTACAAATAGCAATACTAGAACAACTTCTCCAATGTTGTGTTCTCCATGTGTGTTGGACTAAAAGTCCTGACATAGAGCCCAAGGCATCTGAAGTGCTCTTTAATTTTCAAAACTTGATTCATGAAGTCCAATTTCCTAGATGTCAACATAATTTGTAGGAGGCTTAGTTCCTTCCTATTGCTATGTAAAGATAGTGTGTAATAAGACAGCATGTTCATCCTTTTGTTGCCTATTTCCTGTCCTCTCTTCATGGAGCCATGGCCACAATTTCTGGCAACAGCTTAGGACATTTGTGTGCTTTATTGCTTTGCCAGTCTTCCATTAAAAGTTAAATCACCCTTCTCAGCAGCAGGCAAAGACAGCCGACACAACTCATCTGTCTGCAGTATGCAAAAGTTGACCTTACAAGGAGTTCCACCATTTTGCTGAACTCTCAATAAGCCATTGCTCAATTTGTCCATGCTTTGTCTTTGTCACCACTCATTTAGCATGCTTAATTACCTCGCCTGCATGGCAGCAGAAATCTCACCGAAAATATTAAATAGCACTTAATATTTCCAGAACTAGATCAACTTAACCATGTCATTCTGGAAGAATGAACTTAATATGAAGAAGGCAGTTAAACAACTGTGCAAGTTAAAAATACATTTATTGATATCTTAGAGTCATTTTGTGCATTATGGGGAATGAACATCATTTGGAGTTCTGTTTACACATGGTGAAAAATACAAGTTTGTTTCTCCCACTTAAAGTCAGCAGGTTCAAGCTTTGTCCCCTTATCTTGTCAACAGCTACTAGAAAATTGCAGCCTGCTCTGTTAGATGCAACTTCTTTTCAGAACATAGACCTTATTAAAATTTTGCCCAAGGCAGGGGAAATACTGTCCTAAAAATGCTTGGCAGAAGCTGACAAGAAAAGATTTAAAAGTAGAAATACTCTGCTATAAATAAACGTGCTACTGAAATTATCTGTTTTAACAGATGTTACTTGTATGGGAACTCTTAATCTAGATGAATGGGAAGCAAGCTTCATTTTGAAAAGGAGGAAGAAATCAGCAGAGTGGGTCCAAGTTCTTTGCTGCCTGAAGAGGAATATACAAACACAAACATACATTCAGGGACTATCATCAGTGATCAGAAATAACAGACACATTTGCTTTGATTTAACTTACAAAATATACAGTCTGATTTAGACTATAAACCCTCATTTGGTAAATATGGCAGACCATGGAGCAAAACTGGAGTACTGTCAGTAGCCTTCCTAGATAATAATCTGATGAATAAATGGGGTGGGGGGTGGGGAGAAGATGCCTAATCCATTAAACCAACATCAAATGAAAGGATCAGAGTAAGCAGTCAGCCCATAATAGAAAGCTGTGTTAGCATGAATCATTGCCTATAAAATTCTGCAAAGTGGTGAAAGTTAAGTCTTAATAAGGAACAATGTACAGATACAGCAATAATTTCCTTAAGGCTTTGTCTGATGCCTTTCTCTCGTGCCTTTCTCAAAAACTCATATTTCTTTACAGTTCTGAACCATAATACATGAGTCCAAACAGAGCAGAATGCCATCACTGCTACCGAAAACTAAGGAACTCCAGTCAAGCTTAACGTGTTTCATTTGCTTCTTCAGTGGACTAGCTATTATGGCTTCTTTGCACTTCAGTAACAATGTGCACAGTGCAACATGAATTTTCCCACAAAAAATAATGAAGTAAAAAAAAAAAAGATATTTCACATTGTACTTACAGCTTCTTTCGGCGAAAACTGTTTCTACGGTCAGAGCATCATCTTCCAAACTTAAGGGAGATACCGAGGCCCATTCTTGCAACTTTCAAAAATGCCACACTGAAGGAACAATAATTTACTTTTGTAAAGGACTGGAAACCCTTTATGGACTTTTTGCTGAGCATGGATAAAAATGCACTGATGATTGCTGGATTTGTTGATTAAAAAGGGATGTCTATGGGAAGAAGGGAATTATGTTATATAATTTAGGAGGGTGGAAATAGAGTTAACTATGTTTGTAACTGTGCAAAGAAAATAGGAAATATTTCTTTCTTCCTTTTTTCTTCCTTTTTCTTTGTTCACTTTCGTTCTCCTTTTCTATCTTTTCTATGTTTCCTTTTCTATTCTTTTCTTTTTACTATTTTCTGGGGGGGGGCGGGTTGTAGCTTTTAACTATGCATAACAATATTTTCTTCAATAAAAATTTTATATATATTATATATATATTCATTCTCCACACTGTGACTTTTTCTTCAATAAAAATTTATATATTATATATATATTCATTCTCACACTGTGACTTTTTATGCCACCTGCTCCTCAAGACAGAACAAAAGCCCTGCAGAACGTTTGAATCCTAGCAACCATTTATCCCAGGCAATTCACTGTTATTTCTTGACCTCCCTAATTTAACTGAAAAAGAGGGATCTTTTCCCCCTTACTGACATCAAAGGATCATATCTGGTAGAAAATCAAGTCATAAGAATGACTGCCTAGAAGGACGACACAACAGGTTGCGAGACGAGCATGTGAATGAATGATAAAATCTGCTTAACACATCAGAAACCTCTGCTGTCTTTATCCTTCACAGAAATTATGGCAAGGGCTGCACAGCACCGCAGAGAGCACGCATCCATGAAGCCACCAGATCGTCCCTTATTGCTCCATGAAAATAAAAATGTTAAGTAGTCTGACACTGAATGATTACAAGGCCATTTAAGATGGGGCTGTTGGCTTGCCATAACATTAGCAAAGGGAGGGGAAGGGAAGTCCCACATGATGACCATCTGACAAAGATTCCTGGAGAGAAAATGTGAGAGCAGCAGGCTCTAACAAGTGACAGGAAGCTTGGCATTTAAATGAGGACACCACTGAACCCCCTGACAATTTAATAAATGCTCCAATAGCAACAGTGGCAAGAAGGACAAGCTCACTGTGGCCTTTAAAGGAGGCGGTTCTCACGATCCAGAAGCATTGCCACACCTTAAAAAATGATTGGAAACCTTAGTGTTTGCCCGATTTCTCCAACTTTAGGAGTTTCCTTGAGTAAGCCCGTTCTCTGAAAGGTCACTTTTTTTAAGACAAAAAGGAAGTTCCTAAATATTCTTCTGAAGACTGTTTGAGAGTCCCCTTCTGCTTTAAGGAGTTAAATGGTGGTGAGAGGTTTTTACAACTCCATGAGAGCTGTGCAGTCCTCCCATTTCAGTCAAGCTGTATATAAAGAGGAGAAACAGCAATAAAGATAAATAGGCTAAAAAAGGAGATTAAAAAGGATGCTGATTGGAGATGCTCATTACTGGCTATATAGCATCACGGCTTTTAGGTTCACTGATTCCCAATTCATTAAAATTATATTATTTGGCTCAAAGATGTGACCTTGAGAACATTCAGTGCTCTGCTATTTATAAGTCATTTCTAGTGTATCTATCCTGAAATTTAAAAAAACAAAACAAAACACTTTCAAATAGCTTAAATTAATGCAATAGACTTGTTCATCCAATTAACATCATAATTAAGATTAGATTTGGAACAGGGTCCTCCTCGTGCCCATACTGCTCCCATTGTGGGTAAGTCTATTCTGGCCCAAACTGGTATGTCCAGTGTGTAATTACTGTGTAATTATCCAAAAGCAAAGGAAGGAGTTACCACAGCTGATTGTGTTCTGCATACCTACATTGCAATGGCTGGTTGGTTAACTTTTTTTCCTAAAATGGCATCTCCAATTGCATTACTATATGATTAACAGAGCTCTCTTTGCCAAAAATTGCAATGTTCATACACAACCTTTCTGCCTGATACTCAATGTTCCTATTTTTGGTTCCATCCAATACTCAATCTATCTGTCATGTCCACTATGTCCACTAGTGCTAGTTGAATTTTTCAATGAACTGTACTTAGCACCTCACTGGTCAGCATGGACAACATACCACTCAGTCTTAACTATTTCCCACCTACAAATTGGATAACTATTTTCTAAAAGCCTTGTACCTTTTATGTTATGAATCAACATGTAATCTGCAGGCAAATTTATCTGTTTGGCATGAGGTAAGTTTATTCTGGACTGTGTTATGTTGGTCTACAGAGGCATGATATAAGGGTGGAATGTTCTGATGGGAGGGATAGGGAATTTCTAGATTCTAGATCTATATTTGCTTTCACTTACAACTGTGCTGGAGAGATGAAAGATGGTCAGGAGGAAGGAAGGTCTCTTCTAACCATGTTCCCTCAGTGTTACCAGAGGTTCTGCAAGGCTGAGTTGCTAAGATTCAAAGACCAACCAACCAAAACCCACAAGATGAGATGCGACCATGTGTCTTGCTCTACAGAGATAAGGGTTGCAATCATATTTGGTAGATTACCTGAAAAGCTGTGGCTGGGACTTAGGAAAATAGTCTCGGCTTCCATCCCTCTTTGTGCAAACAACTAACCTGTTTCACCTGTCTTGATAGATTTGGAGTAGCAGACTTGCAAAATCATGTAGTGAGGAGGCTTGTAAAGAAGCCATGAAGGTAAGCTTTATAGGAGCTCTTGTTTATGTAGAGCAGTGTTGTCCAGTTTATGCTCTTGTTTATGTAGAGCAGTTTATGCTCTTGTTTATGTAGAGCAGTGAAGTCCACTTTAAGATGAGTGGACTTCAACTCCCAGAATTCCCCAGCCAGCCATGCTGCCTGGGGAATTCTGGGAGTTGAAGTCCACTCATCTTAAAGTGGCCAAGTTTGGACAACACTGCTGTAGAGAAATGCTGGGCAGTGGTCTGGAGAAAAAGGAAGAACAGAATGCAAGAACAGGATAAATCAAGGTTTGCTGATCCTTAAACACTTCCTTGGTTAGAGAACAGGAAAAATAAACACATTCCTGAAAGAGGTAGATTTTTCTTTTCTTTATGCTAATGGTGAGGTTGCAGTCTTTCATGCTTCTCATCCAGGAACAAGTCAAAATGGACTACCCTGAAATCTTGCTATGAGGAGGATCAGGTAGTCACTGCACAGCTCTAATGTTGCATTGTGTCAGCAAATATATATAACAGTACTTGATTTAGGGTTGTACTGAAATGCCTTGTTTTTTCACAAACATGTTTTTCTTTCAGAGAAGTGGAACAAATTTAAAATGAATTGCTGTCTGTGTTATTTTATTTTTTTAAAAAAGGTTTTCCACCAACAGCCACAATTGCAGTGCAGTCACTAAATTCTGCCTTTTATGGCTCATTGTCTGTAATATGCATGCAGAGTACACATTTCAGAATATTTCATATCTCTCTCTCTCTCTCTCTCTCTCCCTCCCCCTCCCCCCCTCCCTCCCCCCCCCCCCCCTCTCTTCTTATTTCATTGGAAGTGAGTTAAGGCCTGGCTCAAATATAATGATAAGCTTTAAGGAGAGTGCAGCAGAATCCACAAGGGGGTCAATATCAACAAGATGGCAGAGAGAGCATTATAATGCAAGCCCCTTCTCTTTTGTATAATCATCTGTGTGTTGTACACACATTCAGATGGGTTGGTGCTTCCACCACAACATTCCTTGCACTCTCTGATTTTGCTTCCCACTCCACAGATGGTGCTGTGAACCTGTGACCAGCTTTTGAAGACCAAGGCTGCTTCCCGTTACAAAGGACCTCAACTGTTGCAGTAGCACAGGGAACATCACCAGTAATAGTGGTCCAAGTGCTATGAGAATCACAATGACCATCCAACAATAGCCAATAATGATATCTGCAGCACTTCAGGCCTACTTAGGGCCTACCTAAATGGACAGCAGTGGAGGTGGTCCAAGTCTTAGTAGCCATATTAACAGTACTGGAACATAACATTGCCCCAGAATGCTACCCATTTTCAAACTATTAGTAAGATGGATGGATGGATGGAGGATATTGAATGGAGATACCAACTATACAGCCTATATTTTGATACCAGTGACCTCACAAATCACAGGTGTTCCATGTCTAACTACTTCCCCATACAATAGATATTTCCCCTTGCTTCCAGCAGACTTGACATTGCTGAACTAAGCCTAAAGTAAACATCTGTCCATTTGCTAACCTACTAAAAGTCTCACTAGATAGTTCTTCAAGTTTGATTCTTAGTCATGTGAGAAGATAGATACCTATAGTGTTGGTATAATACCATACCAGGACAATCTCACTATATTCAGCTCCTTGAACTAGAGTACCAACAAGACTCAACATCAGTGAGGCTGAAATCTACAACAATATTAATTGTGAGAGGGAGAAGGGGTTATATATCTAGTTAGAAGGTCTGTAGTGGTCTTTTCACAAGCTAATGCACCTTATGGATACATTATATGGATGGACGCATTATATGGATGGATGCAAACCAATATGGATCATGTCTGCCCCCAAATACAATAATATAATTACTGTCTCATCCTACTCCAGCACTATTTCTTGCTTCCATTTCCCCACGACAATCTGGTTAGCCAGGATTAAGTACAGCAATACCTAAAACTAAGTATTGCGACATGGGTCCTTCTTGCCATTTTCTCGGCCCTGCAGTTCGTCTGGGCCTCTGGCCTTGGGGCCAACACATTGACCAACTGGGCCAACTTCTTCAGTCCTGATCTGCCTTCTGCTGGCTTATTGAGGATGGCTTGTGGAATGACTGCAAAATCAGAGAAGGCCAAGGAAAATGGTAGTTTGCTGACCAAAAGGCCTGGTATCTCCAGTTCACAGTGGATCCTTGTTGTTCTGTGACACCTACAAAACTATATGTGAGAGGCATCTGTAGCCCAAACTCTGCTATACTACGCTGTGCTCTCTAACCAGCATTATTCTGTATACCTAATGACAACTGGAAAAAATAGGGAGGCTATACAAAACAGGGGTTTGTAATGCCCACAGTATGGACTCCCCACCCATACTGCATATCATGATGGACCCGTTCCCTATGGCTCATCTAAGATTCCTCTACAGATATTCTATGTGATGTACCATAAGCATCACCAAGAGATTCTTACATTTATATTCCATTTGGTGTTTGTTTGTTTATTTATTTAAAAAAGGGCTGGGACAGGATATGTCAAGGATACATCTACTCCAAGACTAAATTTCTCATGAAGTCCTAGGATTTCTGAGTTCACCGACCTTGCAGAGAAACTATACATCTTTTGCCCAAGCTCATGCAGCTTTAATGTTTTCTGTTTTATTTTCCAATACAGTTGTTATTAAATATTAACTTGGGATGAGCAAAGGTTAACATGTAGCATAAAATATAACTTTAAGCTAAATGAACATCAGCTGCAGTAGAAGGTAATTTAATAAGAGCATTCTGCTCATATAAATGTGTGTGTGAAAGACAGAAAATGAGAATGAGAGTAATAATCTGACTTAAAGTTATATCCAAGGACAGAATATAGAAATATTTGCCTCTTTTCAAAGTAAGATGCACTCACATTAAAGGGAAATATTATTTATATCTTATTAAAGTGAATTACATTAATTAGAATCATGGGTATTGAGTTCAGTATAAATCTGATCTGCTTTATAGGTCATATTGGTAGAATAATATTCCAGTCTATTTTTTAAAAAAATATTTGACAGATACATTAAATAAAATTTGCAGCAATTTTCTTGACAGTTTCCCCCAAGATAGCTAGAGATAGATATATGATCGATAGACAGATAGATAGATAGATAGATAGATAGATAGATAGATAGATAGTGAGAGATAGACAATAGATTCATACATATTTTTCACAAAGCAACTGGGTTTTTTTCTATTTAGAACTGATGAAAGATAGATATTAGAGGACTCCATTAGATGCTGTTATCTATATCAAAGTGGAATTTATTTTAATAAATCTCACAAATCAATTCCCATAAAAATCTGAAACAAGTTTCTATTAAATTTATAGTTGGGGTTTAACTTATTCCACTAATTTTAATGGCAGTTCAGTGTACAATGCTATAAACCTTCATGTCCAAGAAAAAAAATGATGAAACGGAAGTCATAAAGACTATGAGGATGTAGAACAATAATAGAGCTTCAGATGTAACTGGTATAACTGAAGAAATGTTGAAATATGGATGTGGTTTGTCTATGGAGTTAGTATGAGACATGCTTCATGTGGGTGCCTAATGACTGGAAGAATGCCATTATTGTTGCCTTATACAAAGGAAATGGAGCAAATCTGAATGAAAAAACTACAGGAGGAATACTTTGTTAAGCATCCCTGGAAGGTGTTTGGAAGAATTCTGGTTACAAGAGGTGACAGTGAGCAAAATTGCAGCTTTATGCCGGGCATGGGGAGCACGTACCAAAATTTCACCCTTCAGCAAGTCATTGAGAAGCTTTTAAATGTGATAAAGAAGCTTTATTGTCTGTTAGTTGCTTGTGTATGTTATAGTGAATAGGCTTCAATTATGGAATGTTTTGCATAAATATGGAATTGAAAGTTGGTTGATGAATGCAGTGTGGGCTTTTATGATGGAAGTAAAGCATGCATTAGAATAAGCTAAATGTTTAGTCAATGTTTCAGCATTGAGCCAGGAGTAATAGGGATGTTTGATATCCCCTTATTGTTTAGTGCATTTATGGTTAAATACGTAAGGAATGGTATTGGAGGTGTGTTAGTTGGGGATGTGAACAGATGTATACTTTTACAAGCAGACAATGCTGCGTGGATGGTTGAGAGGCTGAATGATTTGGAGAAAATGTTAAATAGATTGTATGAAGCAATGAGGCATATGGGTCTGAAAATTAGGGCATCAAAGGCCAAGGTATTTAAGTCTGACAGGGAAAATAGTCACTGCTGCAACTTATATATAAACAGCGAAAAGCTGGGTAATTAAATGCATTTGTTTATCTTGGTAGAATATTTCTTGAAGATGGTAAAATGGCCAGAAAGGTGGTGACACATGCAAATGCTGATCGAAAAGACAGTCAGTAGTATGTGGTCTATTGCAAGCAATGAACATTTGTTGAAAGAAGGGAGAATGACTGTGTACAGAAGCATGCTTCTGCACACTTAGTTCTAGGGAAGGGACAGACGCGTATGCCAGGATAAATATAAAAATAAGTTGAATGCTGTGGGAATGGGTCATTGAAAAAGGATGTGTATGGTAAAAGAAGAAGCAATGGGGTCAAGAATGAATGAGTGTTAAATGAATGAACATTAAATACAAAAGTACAAAATAGTGCATTAAGGTGCTTTGGTCATATGGAGAGCATGAATGAGGATCAAAGCATAAAACACTCGTATGAGGAAATGAAGAATGGGTCAAAAGGAAAGAGAGGACTGGGAAAGTATTGGTTGGATAGAGCTGATGAGATCCTGCAAAAGAGAGAGGTGAGAAGCTTGAAGATCAAAAGGCAACATACGAGCCAGTGTACGGACATGGTGATGGAAACAAGGAAAATTTGCAGAAACTGCATGGGGAGGCATCGTGAATGGTCTTGGTATAAACGAGTTTGAGTTATATTTCTTTTCTTATTTCATGCCTTTAATATTTTTGACTTAATCTTTCTTTCTTTGTTTTGTGCTATTTGCATAAGGAAAAGGCACGACGGGTGTGTATGTATGTATCTTAATTGTACATCTTTCTCTGGGTAAGGATTATGCTCAACCCCCACCCCCACCCCCACTCCCCCACACACACATAGTAGAATCCTGTGCAACAAATAAAGTTAAAAGCTAATCATTGGTTAAATATCTGCATGTTCAGTCACTTGAAAATGGATGAATTATAAACTCCTCCAAAAGGATTAAGAAATGACAACATGTTTAGGGAATAAAATCCAAAGAATGAGTTTGATAACTTTCAAGTTCAAGTCAAAGTCATCTCTTTTGCTATCTTTAATAGCAACCCAAAGGCAAAAATGAAAAATAAAAAAATGGGAAGGGTTCATGTGCAGAAATGAGAAAGAACAGTCAAATTCAACTGTGTCCTTCAGGTGTATTCCTGCATGCACTCACAATGATAGTAAAAAAAAGAAGAAGACGACGACGACGAAGAAGAAGACTTTATCCATAAAGGATATCCTGGGGCTACTGATATCAAATAGTGGGTCCTTTCATCTGTAAATTCAGAATTCCTGCACATGTTTGAGTTTTCTTCCTGCCTCCTAATCTTTTAACAAAGTCATTGACAATCTTTTATCTGTTCAAACATACCTTTCTGATGATCGAACAGTTAAGCACTCTCTTATCTTTTTCAGGAATACAAGAAGAATAACTAATGCTATCATCTGCTGGATGGTTCACCTATTACTTCCTCTCCACCGCCCCCATACAAGTAGATTAAATTGTAATTCTATGGACAGACCCTGTTTCTATCTCTTTTCATCCTTTTCTAGTCTATGCAGCAAAACACAGGGCATCCTACAACTGATAGCTAATATGTTTCAGGCATACTATACAAAAAAATTCCATAATAGTTGGCTAAGGATGACTGCAAGAACATCTCTCTATGTTTTACTAAGTTATAAGTGAGAGCCAGGTTGGTCTACTGATTAAGGTGCTTAGCTAGGAGTGAATTGAGTCCTGTATTAAGGATGAAAGTCAGCAGGTTGACCTTGAATATTCTGAGAATGGAGCATTCCAAAAAACTGAAAAAGTGATTGTTCCATTGGTAGACCATGATGATCTGGCTGTGTTGGAAGTGAACCTGAGATTTTTTGGGAAATCAGCTCTCTGAAACAGAAATAATTCATGACATTGCAGGTATTGCCTGAGCCCCAAACTAAGTCTGATTCATTTGGAATACCAGGTTTGGGAAACCATGAAGCTCTTTCAGCTTGTTGAATTAATTTCTGGAAAATCTCCAGACCACTCCTGGTTCAGTGTGGTCTAGAGGAGGACAGTCTATCTGATATGCCTCTAGTCACTGAAATGATAAATGAGTAACTGAGATTACCATTGCCTAATTTTTTTGATAATGAACTGCCCACTTATAGCAAGACTAAGTGACTGGATAACATACTGGAGAGCTGTATGCTTATTTGAGTCCTTAGCACAGTAGTATGCAAAATAAAACATCTGCACCCAGGATCAGACATATTGAGATGCAGCCTCCACAGCTGCTGCCAGAGTATCTACCAAGATGTAATATGTAATAGGCTAGAAGGGGAGAAATATTCAATACATGAGGGTAATATAACAGTATTTCATCTGAACTGTATGTCCTCTAATTTTAATTACGTTTAAATGTAAATTAAGTTTGGCTTTGATTTAGCCCTACTCACTTTGGAGTACAGCCCCATACATGGCACTCAAATGTATGAAAAAACTTGTACCTTTGGTAAACTCCTGGGTGAACTGTCATATCAGAAAGTTATACTCTCACAGGTTTTCAAGTTGCTTTATGAGTCTCATAGCAAATAATGCTAAGTCAAAAGACATATTTTACTGTTAGTTCAGGGGGAAATCTTCCAATAACTATAGAGTATTGCCCACCTAGGTGGCAACACCTGGCTCATTTTGACTGGTCTCAGAAAGCTAAACAAAACCAAAGCTGATTAATACTTGGGTGGGAGACCACCACTTGGCTAGAGTAAACAGTTGAAAGAATATCACAGGAGAAGACAATGGCAGCATTTTGTTGCAAACTTAACTACATACAGGTGAAACTCAAAAAGTAGAATATTGTGCAAATGTTCATTTATGCCAGTATGGCAACTCAAAAGGTGAAACCAATATATGAGATAGACACATTACATGCAAAGCGAGATATGTCAAGCCTTACTTTGGTATAATTGTGATGATTATGGCGTACAACTTATGAAAACCCCAAATTCACAATCTCAGAAAATTAGAATATTACATGACATCAATAACACAAGGATTGGAAATAGAACAATATCGGATCTCTGCAAGGTATAAGCATGCATATGTACTCAGTACTTGGTTTGGGCCCCTTTTGTGACAATGACTGCCGCAATGCAGCGTGGCATGGATGCTATCAGCCTGTGGCACTGCTGAGGTGTTATGGAAGACCAGGATGCTTCAATAGCGGCCTTCAGCTCCGCTGCATTGTTCGGTCTCATGTCCCTCATCTTTCTCTTGGCAATGCCCCATAGATTCTCTATGGGGTTCAGGTCAGGCGAGTTTGCTGGCCAATCAAGCACAGTAATCCCATGGTCATTGAACCAGGTTTTGGTACTTTTGGCAGTGTGGGCAGGTGCCAAGTCCTGCTGGAAAATGAAGTCAGCATCCCCATAAAGCTCGTCTGCGGAAGGAAGCATGAAGTGCTCCAAAATCTCCTGGTAGATGGCTGCGTTGACCCTGGACTTAATGAAGCACAGTGGACCAACACCAGCAGATGACATGGCTCCCCAAAACAACACAGACTGTGGAAACTTCACACTGGACTTCAAGCATCGTGCATTGTGTGCCTCTCCATTCTTCCTCCAGACTCTGGGTCCTCGGTTCCCAAATGAGATGCAAAAGTTGCTCTCATCAGAAAAGAGGACTTTGGACCACTGGGCAACAGACCAGTTCTTTTTTTCTGTAGCCCAGGTAAGACGCTTCTGACGTTGTTTGTTGTTCAGGAGCGGCTTGACAAGAGGAATACGACAGTTGAAGCCCATGTCCAGGATCCGTCTGTGTGTGGTGGCTCTTGATGCACTAACTCCAGCCTCAGTCCACTCCTTGTGAAAGTCCCCAACACTTTTGAATGGCCTTTTGCTGACAATCCTCTCCAGGCTGCGGTCATCCCTGCTGCTTGTGCACCTTTTTCTACCACACTTTTCCCTTCCACATAACCTTCTATTGATGTGCTTTGATACAGCACTTTGGGAACATCCAACTTCTTTTGCAATTCCCTTTTGGGGCTTTCCCTCCTTATGGAGGGTGTCAATGATGGTTTTCTGCACAACTGTCAGCTCAGCAGTCTTTCCCATGCTTGTGATTCCTACTGAACCAGCCTGAGAGACCATTGAAAGGCTCAGGAACCCTTTGCAGGTGTTATGGATTCATTAGCTGATTAGAGTGGGACACTTTGAGCCTAGAATATTGAACCTTTTCACACTATTCTAATTTTCTGAGATTGTGAATTTGGGGTTTTCATAAGCTGTACGCCATGATCATCACAATTATACCAAAGTAAGGCTTGACGTACCTCGCTTTGCATGTCATGCGTCTATCTCATATATTGGTTTCACCTTTTGAGTTGCCATACTGACATAAATGAACATTTGCACGATATTCTAATTTTTCGAGTTTCACCTGTAAGCAGGAGTTGAGTTTAACTTTTAAGAAGTTAATTATACCCTGTATAGAGTATTTGCAAAGGTTTCTAATGGGTAACTTCTACATCATTGTTCTTGATCATTGTTCAAAATCATTCTCAGCACTCTTCATTTTAGCCTAGCCTTCAACTAGAGACAAGGACGGTCTTCTACGTAGTAGTCACATGGCTGTCCTAACAATTAGAAAAATAAGTATGATTTCCATATTAGGCTGCATGGCTTGAATGCAGTCCTGGGACAAATTTGAACAGTGAAGCCACAAGTCTTGGAATTGCTGTTGAAACTACTTGGCCAGAGAAACTATTGACCTCCCTCAGCCAAAGGCAGCTTCCAGTAAACTTGCAGTCTAACTTGTTTCTTGGTCTTCAGAATCATTGGACAAACAGTGATGTCAGTTTCATTGGAGACAATCTGGAATTTAATGCATGAAATGAAGTTAGGCAGCATAATTGTTGATAGATTTTGCTAAGAATATAAAGAGTATGTGTCAGTGGACAAGGAGGCTGGATAATAAGCCTCAATTCCCATGGGAAAACTTGATGTGGACCAATTCTCTGTAGAGTACAGAAATATAATTTAAAATGAAAACTAATTTTCCCAAGCTTTTTTAATCACTATTCTATTTCAGTGAATCTGGATTGTTCTATTTTAATGCTCTGTCTCTCCCTTCAAAATTGGGGTGGGGGGCGGCGCAAACGAATGGACCTTACCTATTAAAAATAAATAGAATCAAAATTGTCATGTTTTCTTTAAACCATTAGTAGAAAAGGACATTGTATAATTCATAGGGATAATGCTAAATTTGAAGTCGTACCATATCAACATTTTCTTGCATTTATTATGAGTTTTAACATATTGCTTTTGCTTAGCACAACTCATTATGCATGAAAGCTTCCTTCTGTAACTTTTGCTAAACTATTTTAATTAAAACAGTGCTCTTTCCATGTGTTTATGGCACATTAATATTCCAGCACACATAAAAATTTTACCAAATATTATTAAATAATTAAGTAATGTATTATTTACTGGCTTTGAAAACTTTCCTACAATAATGTAAAGCATCGCAAGGCTCTGTTATTGCAAAGTCTAGCCAGTGACAGCAAACAAATTGCTTCATAATATACAGCACAAGGATATTTAAAAGCAGAAAAACAACTTGAGAAGGCATTTGTTACAAAAAAGGTTCTCTAGAAACGCACCGTAATGTTTGATTCCTCCGCCCACCTTTTAAAAAGGTTCGTGACAAGGAGAATCAAGTGATCGCATTTGGTGTAAGAAACCTGGTTTTCCAACCATGCTTGATTTCAGAAAGCTTTAAGCTCGAATAGAGCTGTAAACAAAAGCTGGGTAAGAACCTGCATTTCAATTAATGCAGTTAAGCCACTTGTACAAGGGCAGTGCAGATAGCTCTATCTCATGAAATAACATGGAAGAAGCTGTACTTAATTGCTTCCCATTCTTTCAAGTTGTGAGCGCAACAATAAGATCACATCCAGGGGAAACTGGCAGCCTCAACCATATATTTGTGACTCACCCATGCTTTGATTGGCTTTGTTGATTCAGTATGAGACGCCAAGGCCGTTTCGTTTGAATCATCCAATTGGTTTGATTGAAATGGGCTTGATTTTCATTTTTGCTTTGATTTGGAAGAAGGCGAGCTGGCAGCAAGGCAAAGACATGTCAGATGGTGGAATTGATCTGGAGGGCCCTGATTTGATTCAATGCACTCTATCCATTCAGCAACCAGATGCAAACAGAGACATCCACAGGGTTTGACGATTTTGTCAAAATCACAAAATAAGTGCCACATCATCATGATGCGTGTTCCATTCAGTTCAAAGGGGTGAGTCAATCAAATGCTCTTCATATCAAACTTTTGAATAAAATCTTCATATAGCCCTACCGAATATGCCAAACAGAGCCCATGTAGGGTACCTAACTCACTGGAGGCCAGCCAGAGTCAGCTAGAAGGATGTCTACAGGGCCTACTAGGCAGTGCAATATTTTCTGTTTTTGAAAAGGGGTCACAATACATTTGCTTCTGTTTTGTACAAATACGTACATAAGAAGTTTTTGCTTCATGCGTATTCTCTTTACAGTGACAATAAGGCCTGAAACAGCTGGATAGCATGATAAAGCACTTGCCTGTGCAAGTATCCTTCATACGATGTTCTCCGGATGTGCAAATATCACTGTCAACCCAGCTGTATGCAGAGTTAGCATGCCAGGGGTCTCAGGTTGCATTCCATAGTGGAATGCTTGTATATGGCTGTGGTCATATGTATTTCAACTACTTCTCCAAACAAATCCAGGATCACAGATAAGGATATAACTGAGGGATCTCCATCAGGGGATGATATCCCCATCTGGCATTCATAGACTTTTGCTAGGTCTCCATTGCACTTTGAGCAATCCTAGCTGGTTGAATGTACTCAGCATTTTATTTAACTCCCATTTATCATCATTGTGAAAACTGATGGAATATGTTTCAAGTGGCCAGATCTATCTGTCCATCGCTGTAGCAGTTGTAGGACACAGGGCAGTGACAGAAAAAAATATCTTGATATGAAGGTCGAATTAAATCAACTGAATTTCCTAAATGTTGTTTGTGCTACGTTGCATACCTTAGACATAGTCTACTATCCTGTCCCCCATTATCAAAATTTCATAATAAAAATTCCATGGCTTCTCAAGAAGACAAATGGGTAAGGGAGAATTGTTAAGTCTGAGTCACTTGTTTCCTGATGTTTTTGTGTCTATATTAATTAGTATTTACACATCAACTTCATGCACAAATTCCTTATTAGTACTGTTCTTACTGCTGGCTCCAGAGTTATCACCAAATGCTAATTAAGACCTCCTTGTTAGATGGATTACCATCTAATTGAGGTTCTCAAGCTCTCTGCTGTCTCACTGGGTCCTGCCTGAGACACCAGGCAGATGCCATAGATGGATTTTCACAAAATGTGCTTTAAATAACACAAATAGGTGAACTGTATCCTTTAGAAGATGGTAATCCTTTGGTCCTATTGGAGCCCATTTGTTATTCCAAGCTTGGTTTGCCTTCCTAAACTCCTGTGTGCTAGTAGGACATCACTGTCTGGATTATCTCAGAGTAGCAAAGCTGTGCTTGCTGACTTTTCTCAGCAGTCAAACCTAGTTCCAGTAAACTGAGGAGTGGCAAGGCAGGGCAAAGGAGAAAATGACAATTAGGCCTGTTTTGTGTGTTGTGAGTCTCTTTTATTTTAACAAATTTTTGTCTTTGTCCCCCTTTTCTTGTAGAGTCTTCTGGGTCAAAAAAAAAAAAGAAAAGAAAATAATTGAAAATCTATGGATATATTACAATAAAATACTTGAAGCAAGATGGACAAAGGAGCCTTTGCAGTCAGACTGCCTCATACTAATGCAAGCAGGGTAGTGTGTGTGTGTGTGTGTGTGTGTGAATATGACCATGTACTTCTAAAGCATGTGGGAAATTATTTCATTAGAAATTGTCCCTAAATGAATATCTCCTGCATCAAGCAGCTCATTGCTGGTTTCACCTGAACCGTCCTGCAGCCTTTCAATCCTACAGAGGTAGCTTTTCCTATGATATGTGTTTCATTTCAGAATCAGGAAAGAACCAACTGCTTCTTCTTTAGGATTGTCGACTAGTTCAAGGACATTGTGCGTCTGAGTCTTCACACGTCCACCCTTCAACCTTAGAATTATGCCTACTTAATTTCCAGCAAAAATTAAGTCATATGGAAGGTACACTGTCATTTTAGGTTTCTTTGAAGGACACAAACAGCATAAACGAAAGCATGACAGAGTGGAAACATACCACGTGTGTCCTTCAGCCTGCTTATTTGTATTCTGTCAAACATGTTATTGAACATCCAACATTATTCGTTTCAAATTATTTTAATAGCAGTCTGTCCAATGTTTTCTCATATGAAGAAAAGCCAGGCCTGTGTACTTAGCATTCTTCTAATAACAATCTTGCTACTACAGACTCAGTTTCTCGCCTTTATAGTCTTCCATGTTTTAAGTCCATTTATTCTGGCATATTACCGATCTTTTTTATTTTCTTCCCAGCATTTTCCTGCAGGTGCAGGGTCCACTTTTTTTGGATCAACCGAATGTTGATCCATTGATTGTGACAGGAATTGACTGACCAGTTTGTCACCTGAGTCTGACATCATGGGCTGAGAGAAAGAGTGACTGGCCCAAAGTTACCCAGCTGGCTTTTATGCCTAAGGTGGGACTAGAACTCACCGTCTTCTGGCTTCTGGCCTGGTGCCTTAACAACTAGACCAAATTGGCTTTCAATATCACCTATCTTTTGTGGGTTGCTAAATCAAAGGTAAGTTACTAAAAATTACACACTACCATTACATTTCAGAATTGCACAGAATCTTTTTTACTTCCATTTTCCAGTTCTTTTCCCCATTTGCACCTTCTTTTTTAGTCTGTAAGTTAAAGCCTTTTTTATTCTTGAACTTTGCAGACTGACAGCAACTTTGGCAGTACAAAAGAATTAAGATTTGCTTTAGATTAAAAAAAAAAATTGCTCTTTAAGCTAAAACAATTTTGCTAGCAGCCAGATCCTCTATTCTGTAGGGTATTTGGTTAAATATTAATATTTTAAGTATTATCTGAGCAGACATTATTGAACAGCTGTAAATTGTATTTAACTTATAGAAGCCATAAGCATGTATATGCATTCAAGATTTGTTCATTCTTATTGTTCAGATAATTAGAAGCAGTTATCCCAGACTGGAAATTCTGGGGCAGAATATTGTGAGGAAAGCTGCTGAGGCAGACACATATGGTTCTTGGGCCAGAGAGAACTATTATGAATAGAATGTATATCAAGTGTCTACTAAGGCCATTAAGAGAATGACAGTATTTCTGGACTTGGAAAGGTAAGAGATATAGATACAGAGGAACATATAGAGCTCCATATGTTAAAACATCTAGACATCGGAATAGTTTTTTCCCTTGTGCCATTGCTCTGTTAAATACTGTATGATTTGATATGTACTGGACAGTGGCTTCTTCTTTTGGAAAAGTTATTTTACTGGGTAGTGTTATTGTTACTGTTTATTAATTTTCTGTTGTTATCCAAACGCATCGTTGATCTTGCTGTTTATCACCGAAGACAAATTCCTTGTATATTTTATATTTGGTCATTAAAGTATTTGTATTGTATTGTATTGTATTGTAAGACAAAAAAAGCCTCTGATGACAGAGCAAACAGGCCAAGATGCCACCTCCCTCTTCATTCATGTGTAAGTACACATTCCATTCCATTATTATTTCCAGCAATGAAAATAATTATTTATTGGATATTTAATATGGAGGCAGATCTAAGCATACATCCAAGATGGCTTGAACTCAATCATTTCAAAACCTTGAAAAACGATTTCTAGGGTATCACTGATCAAAAAGAAATAGAAAAGTAGTGAGCATTCAAAAAGCCAAAACAATACTGGTCAGGGTAAAACAATACCGTACTATGCCATGGTAAAGCAATACTATAATCTGTGCAGGAAATGTTCCTAAATATCTCCACTTCAGCAAACAAAGGATTCCAGGTCTCTTAGTGAGAAAACAGCTTGGCAAGACCAAATGAGACCTCCAGCCACACAAGACATCCTCTTCTCTCCCTCTCTCTCTCTCTCTCTCTCTCTCTCTCTCTCTCACACACACACACACACACAAATACATGCCCCAACCCACCAACACCCACTGAATTGTCCTACAGAAGTAATCAAGAATGGAGAAAGATTTCAGTATCACTATCCCAGTAATTCCATTGCATTCCTTTTCTGCTGGGGAAAAAGAAAAGTGAGAGGAGTAATTCTAATATTCCTTATCAAGACCAATGTTGAACAGTATCCCATCCTTAAGTTAGCATTCTTCAAAAAGAGGAAATCCATACAAGATGTTCCCCACTCTTCTTCACCCACAAGGGTTCTGTTTAAGATTACTTAGAGGAAGAGAAGAGTTGTCCTTTTCACCTGCCATGATTCTGAAGAAGGTTGGGCTGGAGAAGTGACTATCTGCCTTCTGCTTCAAAACACAACTGATATCAGGTGGTAGGAGAAATCTGGGGTAATAAATAGAAGCAACCTAGATGTACACACTAGACCACTTGGGAGGTCTCTGAAAACTATGTGGCGGCCCAGAGATGCATGGACAACCACAGAGGGGAACATGCACTCCTTATTTCCTGTACCTGCAATTACAAGGCAGTATGCTCGCTTTGTTTCTTTTTCCACAAGAATTTTTTTTCCCAAGAATGTTTCCCCATTCCCCAAGAATGCTTTTTTTCAGAAAAGTATTCAAGCTTTTACAAAGCTCAAAAATTGTTTGAACAAAACCCAGGAATGTTTCTTCATCAATAAGAGAGGGGGGTGGGGTTGAATGCATCTTGTTAAGAGGAAGAAAAGAAGAAGGGGAAGAAATCTCCCCATGTTAACCTAAATTCTAATTTAAATGCTTTGATAACAGTTATAGACTTTGCCCTTAAAATAAATAAATAAACAAACAAACAAATAAATCAGGAGTGCCTGCAACTGTAATTAAAAGTCTGGAACTTGATTTCACTTTTTTTTTTTTTTTTGCTTTGATGAAATGTTCTGCCGGAATCAATACACTCATTATGACTCTTTGTAACTCCAGGCCTCTATTTTGCCCTGAGCTTTGCATTGTGCCAAATAGACCTCATGTTTTTGTTGCAAAGTCAGCTCCTTGGGCATCTTCACCCACATTTGTGTCAGGCAGCAACAGGGGAAGAGTTCTCTCTGGACTTTGTGCAATAACATGTATTTATTTATTTATAGAGACCCTCAAGCAGCCAGCCCCTGTACCATGATTTTGAGCAAGGGAGTTGCAAAAAGTAGTTGGAAAGAGGAATGTGAATCACGGAGGGAAAGGGAGCGACCGACGGAAGAAAATATAACTAATTCTGACAGACACAGAGAAGAAGAGGAGGAACAATGTGTTTCAACCTATCAGTTCAATCTGACCGTTCTTTAGCTTGTTTCAAGAACTATAATATTATTTTTATACCTCCTCTTTTCCCATAGAAACTTTGCTACTGCATTTCAGTCCATCATTTAGATTTTATGCCATTCATCAGAGCACTGCCAGTTGAGATTTATTTTGTTATGTTTTGTTTACTCTTTACTGTTTTAATGTTCCACAATACTTGGTTTTCATTATATTATACATCTATTATCATTGATTACTGTACATTATTTGGATTTTGGTTCATTGTCTTTGTGGGGAGCAAGTGGCATACAAATGAAATGAAACCTTTAAAATCAGGTGTGAGTGATAACAAACCAAGTTCCTTCTCGAAGCAATGCGTTTCCAGTTACACACACCCTCTGTAGCCCCATTCAAACACAGCAAATCAGGATACACCTCACCATGTGAGCAGGGACATGCAGCTAATCTCCTCTATAAAATTGCACTGCAATTTCAAGGATGAGTTGGTCTCCATGGATGTAGCAAAACTGCCTGCAGTAAGGACCATATATATGTAGAATGATTCAAGTGAAGGCTTCTACATGAGGTAGAACCCTGATGCAGAAACTTTATAATTGGGGACAGTTCTTGGAAGCTGAGATTGAGAGCAAAATCTGCCTTGTCAGTTTGGGAAGGAAGGACCTACCATCCTATATGCAGGAACATATTAGGTAGCCATCCTTACTGCAAGCTGAAGATACATTTATAGATTTCTGGTTTTTGAGTCCTCAGGTGAAATTCCAGATTAGTTAATGCCAGATTAGTTAAGTTTTTGGTTAGGCTTAGGGACACCCAGGATCAAGTCTACCCTGTGCCATGAAAACCTGTTGGGTGAGGCCAGGCCAATCATTATCTTAACCTGTCTCACAGGGACAATGTGGTGTTAAAATGAAGGATGATGAGCATGTTAGCCACATTGAGCTCTTGGAGGAAAAGTGGGATGTAAATATAACAAATAAACAAATTTGAGAACTTGCTTCTTATTTGGTATGGGAACAATCACACGCAAATGTATACACAGATAAGCCAATTTGCTGCATGAAAAACGTCAGTGAAAATCTGAAAATCACAAAGGATACATACAGCAGTTGGAAGGAAGGACAGATCACTAAGAAAGAGCACACACAAGAAGGCCAGATTAGTAGAGATGGAGTCAGAAATGCTAGTGCTCAGAATGAATAGAGCTGGGCAAAGGACACTAACAGCAGTAAGAAGAGCTTCTTCAGATATGCTTTTTTTTAAAAGGGAGAAGGAACCTTATAGAATAGAACCTTATAGATAGAAACAGAGTCAGAGAATACTTATCAAAGTTGACTGAGATCAGATCACCAGGACTTGATTTATTTATTTATCCCAGTTTTGAGGCTCCTCAATGACTCTGGGCAGCTTACAAATTAAGGAAGGAAGGAAGGAAGGAAGGAAGGAAGGAAGGAAGGAAGGAAGGAAGGAAGGAAGGAAGGAAGGAAGGAAACACATAAAAGTGAAGACAGCCAACCAGAAGAACAAAACTAAACTAAACTAAACTACAAACGGGCTCACAACCACTCTTCCAACCAGGTTTTTAATAATTTCCAGAATGTGATAGGTCTGGGAGCTGCATGAATCTCTGGAGAAATATCATTCCAGACATATGGATAAAATGGATTGCATTCTAGAGTACTGAAGGAACTTACTTTCAGTTTGGTTGAACCTTTAGAAATTGTCTTTGAGAAATCCTATAGAATGGATAACTTAAGGAGGACAAATATTCTCCCTGTCTTCAAAAACATGGAAAAGGAAGATCTGGGGAAGTAGAGGCCAGTCTGGCAGCAATGTTTGATGAGTCCTAGAGCAGATAATAAAGCCAGTGATCTTGAAAGCAACATAGTGATTACCAGTGCTGTGCAAAGTATGGACTGGGTGATTCAATTTGATGAAGCTCTGATCAAATCACACCAATGCAGATGCAGGAATTGAAGCAATAAACCAAATCTGGTGGTACAGAAATGCCTTTGAGATTTGAGGACTTTCTTCTGCTTCTTACAGACAATAAAGAACGTTGCAACTTCAATTCCCTATATGGAGACTACTGGAAATGGTTGAATGTTGTGATCTGGCACAACGCAAAGTTCAGGGCAAGATGTTGTCAGTTACAAGATTCTTTGTAACTGACATGAGCAGTTGGCCAATAAGATTTATCATCTCTTTAAACTCTCAGAGATCTTTCCGGATGACAAGGCTAACATTGCATTGGGCTTCATTCACTTCATCAGGTCTCAACTTCTGTAATACAACTATCCATAAGTCTGAACTTTACTCTCCCTTGTTACTGTTCCATGTTGCTCCTGTGAATGCAACTGGTGCTTAACTTATCCCTCAGCATCCTAATTATGGGTTCAAGGCTGATTTTGCTTTTAAAGTCTGCATGATTGGGACAGGTTTAAGTCTCCTGACAATGTATGAATGACCATCAAGTCAGTACAGGTATTGGCTCCAACTTTTACTGCCCTAAAAATAGTGGTGGGGTAGCCAAGCTACAAATTATACTTTAATGTGCCAACCTATTTTCCCGTAGCTTGTCAACTGGGGGGGGGGGGGCTTCCAGAAATGATCAAACTATGCCAATCCTTCTAGCAACCCCCACCCCCCAAAAAGGCTTTGTGAAAGGCTGAAAGGCTATGACCTCCCTGAAAAAGTTGGGAAGAAAATTATTTATTTTTTAAAGACAGTTTTTGAAAATTGGATTTTTTAAACAAATTGAAGTGAGAGACTCTCTGCATTAATCCAGCCAACATCTCTATGGGATCTTTGCAAAACAGTTTGGAATCTGTTGTGCTATCCTTTCTTCCTCTCTGCTATCTCTGACTAAAAGAGATACCAGAGGGCAATATTTCAACTATTTATTGTAATAAGTCTTTGAAGATATCCAACTAAAACTTTCAGGGTTAAAATTCCCTTCCTCCAAAAAGTGAAAAAGTTTCAGTGTTTTGAAGGTTCCCCATTATAGCCAATGGAAAAATCTTTTTATCACATGAAATATTGAATTTCAAAGAGGCTCAAAAAGAAAAGAAAAAAATCATGCCTTTTTTATACCAATTCTAGTTGAACCAGAGCTAATTCACATGGGTTTGGTGATTATCATAAGCCAGCATGGATTTATTAGGAAAAAAGTTTTTTGGTGGGATAGCTAATAATCAAGAAGACAAGAGCAAAGTTCAAGGAAACTGGGCTTCACATAACAGAATTAAATTCAGTATAAGCAAACGCAAATATCTTCACTGAAGGACATAGAAATCAAATGGGATGAGTGATACCTGGATTGGTAAAAGTACCCACTGTTGATCACCAACTGAATATGAGTAAACAGAGTCACATGGCTGCTAAAAAGGCAAGTGAAATTTTGGAGTGCATTCACAGAAGTGTTGTTTCTAAATTATAGATAGTAATAACTCCACAGCCATTCGCATTAATCAGATCCCACCTTGTGTGCCATTTCTGGAAACCACATTTTTGAAAAGAATCAGAGAAACTGGAACAGAAGCACAGAAGGGATACAAGGTGACTGGGGAAAGGAAACTGAATTATACAAACAGGGTTATGGGGAGTCAAAGCAATCAAGATAGAAACCCTGACTACACAATTGAAGCCCCACCTCTTTTTGAGTGGGTTGATGCATGCAAAAGGGATGGGGCTTGGAATATGTGGCCATGGTTACCAACTTGACATTTCTGACCCCACTAACCCATCTGGGAACCTCAGTAGAAGAAGAGAGACTGTAGGAACTCTTGACAAAAGACAACTGAGAAATACGGTTGTCAGAAGGAAAATCACAGAAGATAGTCAAGGTGTTTTCCTGGAGTGTAAAACATGGAATAATGGTCTAGAGTTACAAAAATGCAGATTTCAGTTGAATCTTGAGAAGAACTTGTCAAGGTGTTCTACTAATGGTATGAGAAGTTGGGCAGCAGAATCAAGTATCCATTAGGATAGTAAGGTACTATTTTTATGGATAATTGGATGTCTGCATAAGCAAAGATTTGGACTCAATAGTGCAATGTTGCACAGGAGCCAAACATGTCAGAATCAGAAATATCTGCACAACTGATCCACAATTCTGCTAAGTAGACATGAAATGGCTACATAAGTGAACGCTACTGATTTATGTTGTTCCATAAACTTCAAGGGTAAACTTCAAGGCTTGTCCTGAAAGCAAATGGAGCTGTTCGACATAGAGTAGCAATATCTGATTTTTAAAATTCAATATGACATTATTCACAGCATTTCAGAGAAATAGGGTCTGGCTACTTGAGGACTGCCTGTCTACCATAGTAGTTGCCAGCTGATTTGATCTGGCAGGACTGGTGCACTGTGGGTTCCTTCAATTAAACCATGCCATCTATCAGACCCCTGGAAGCTTCTCTGTAGCAATGCCTGCCCCCTGGAATGAGATTTCCTCCAAGATCTGAACAGCTCCCACCCTGCTGATGTTCCAAAGGGCCTTGAAGACCTGGTTTTTCACCCAGATTTTGGGCAACAGTGAGTGTAGCTCCCCTTTGGATTATGTGGGCTTGTTTCTCCTCATTCAGTTTTTGTCACCCTTGTCATCTTCACTCTTCATTGTCCTCTACCTTTGAATTTTTTGTTTGGTTTTTAATGGTTTCATTTGTAGCCACCAAGAGACTTCAGAAGTCAGAAGTCAGAAGTCAGGAGGAGGAGGAGGAGGAGGAGGAGGAGGAAGCTCATGATATATAAGTGATTAAATCACATGGCAAAAAATCTAAGTAGGTTAAAGGACTATAGCAAGATATATATGAGGGTGAGGGAGAGATAGGGAGGAAAAAAATCACAGATGCTATACAGTAGTACATTTATATTTATCATGCCTTTTACAAACTCTATTCTCTTGTGAGTAGAGACAATAACAGTAGCCAATTTTCTTTAGGTTTCGCTGCTGGGATGCAATGCATATTTCAGGAATGGCAGAATTTGTTTTCTCATTCAGGTTGTAGAGGTTTCAGAAGAAATTAACTTTATTCTTATTCCTCACTGCATAACCTAAATGCAAATCTGTCAATAGTGGAATTCCATTTTTTCCCCCATCTAACCCCTGTGTGGAAAAGTATCCCTCTCCCCCAAACAGATTTGCTGAAGGGAAGCAACAAACTCATATTATTTGCTCAACTGCATGTCAGCTTGAAAACAGATGGCTGTTTATTTCATGTTCAGACAATGTAAAATTACTTTCTATAAGATGCATAGTAAAACCTTAATGTCATCATTCTGATCTAGATAAAAATGTATCAGATAATAATAAGAATAAGCCTCTCGTGTTAACATATTGTATTGCTAAAATGAAATAAATATTAAATATTAAATAAATATTAAATATTAAAATGAAAATATTTTGACCTCCTGTCTTGTATTAATCAGAAGCTTGTTTATGTTGCTGTAGGTGTAGGTCACTCACTGTTCCCTTGTCATGCCTCTGTACTTCAGGCAGTAGATGCAGAACTGATTTTCCACTGAGCTGAGCAGGGGAAGGGAAGGCAAGAGAGTGACCAGACTTGTAGATACAGCTGTGGGGAAGGAGAAGGGGTAGATCAAGTTTGCAGAGATCATGCAGAAGAAAAAAGGGAGGAAAGGTAGAGTGATAAGATACGGAGGAATTGGGCATACTAAAATATGAAGAGCTTCCTTCAGAGTGCAAATCTTCCCTTTTTCCTAGGAGAAAAACCCATGGCATCACAAGAGACCCTTTCTCTGGGGAAGACCTGGGCAAACGAGGATTATAGTTGGAACTGGTCTTGCCTCATGCAGATAACACTCCTGCCTGTATTCACTTATGAAGGGGAAAAATTGTGCTATTGGTTCTTCTAGCCAAATGTCTGGCTGAATTCCCCAGAGAAGACAGAAGTCGCTAAAGAAGTCTTTGTCCTTTACACTTCTGTCACCTTGGCAGAGGTATCTACAGGAACTAATGTTGTCATCCAGTGACAAACTCAGCATCACACTATTGAGATGGAAGCTCTGCACCATCATTATGCAAGTTACACCTCTTTTGGATATGCATGAGATGTTACAGCTTATATACACAAGGAGAAATGAGTGTTGAACCCCTCACCATGCAGTGTCCATTCACCAATAAGAAGAAAGTTTAATTGGAATTTGGCTGTAAGTGGTTCAACCCCATTTGGCTCCACCCTCCTTATTAGTCTGCTATATTTCCAGAGCCTTTTTTTGCCCACTTCAAAACAAATGGGCTGAGGCAGCCATGACAATCATACAGGATTGCCACTATATAAATTCTAGATATGACTCCCATCCTTCTATTGTGCAAGGAGAGCTGCCATTTTCACTCTTGTCTAGGGAAATGGCACCATGCCAGGATCTCAGAGTGTCCCTTCATTTTGACTTTCCTCTACAGAATTTCATTCACTCTTTTATTTGTCATGCCTGGGGTCCTTCCGATATGTTAGAACACACATCTCACAACCCCTTTGCACTGGCCATTCTGGTTAGGTTTGAACAAAGTTCAAAGCAAGTAGTAGGTTCCAGGTTCTTAACCCAACCTATGATTTCTTGTGTATAATGATATTTACAGATGTGCATCTACCATTCAAACCATAGCCAGCAAATAGCTCTTAAAACAAGTCCAATCTAGAGTTAATCAAGGATTAATGGACCATTAGCTTCATCAACCAACTCATTCCCACATAAGTAGAGATAATGGACTGGGCTATTTAGTTTCCTTCTTCCCAGTGGGAAGAGTAGAAAAGAGGGTGGCATATTCCTCTCCGCAATTTGACAACCAGCTGAGAGCTGATTTAAGCTCCAACAATCACAGTCAGACATTACAGCACTCAGGTGTTACTTAAAATATGATACCAATAAGAGGATGTGAAATTGTCTTATGTTTTAGAGGGCTCTAAAGGAAAGCCATGAAAAAGCATTAGGGACAAAAGGGATGCAAAATTGGACTATCCATGCCAAGTGACAGGAGGTAATTCAGACAGTCTCTGAAGTTTGTTTACCAGGTTCTGGCCTTTGAAATGGAGTGTTGAAAATTTCTACAGAACAGTCGGTCTTTAATTAGCTGAAGGATTATTACCACAAAAAGTTCCCACCCTCACACATGCAGAAACCCGAGGGACAAGCAAAGGGAAGAATATAATTAAAATGTTACAATCTATATGGTGAGACACTTATCTCCGCTTGTCAGTAGCTGTTGCTTTCATTTTCCATTCTTGTTCGCGATTAACAACAGTCAAAAGTGTCTCTTTGTGATTTCATTCTCTCACCCTTTAATTTCTGCCAGAGAAAATACCTCACATTCCCCAGAGGGTTCTAAAACATTAAATGCTCTGAGAGACCAAACCTCAGATACTAATTCTCTGTTTGATCATGAAATTAACTGTGTTGCTAGCATCTAAGTATTGAGTGGAATGATAGATGAATCACCCTTGTTAACACACCAAGCATAAAATTCTATAATAGAGCATCATAATCTCTCTTTCCCTCTCTTTACAATTATCATCTATACAAAAATTGAATATAAGCCTATATTTCTGAATAACGGAGGGGGAAATAACTGTATTTATGAACCACAGCCAAATACACTCATTTTATCAGTTTTAATGTTTTTTTCCCTCTCCTGTCTTTTAGTTTAGAAAACAAACAAGCAAGCATTTTCTAAATTTAAGGTCAAGGACTGATATCAAAACTAGAGTCCTAGAGAAACAATCTACTAACAGAGGTTGGTTCCATTCAGTAGTCACATCCAGCAAAACCCAGAACTTCAGAACTCTGACTTCGCATTGAATGAATTGCATGTTCAACCAGAAAGTGGCTATGGCTAAGAAACTGACATGGTTCCATCCAGGCTTATTTGTCATGCTAGCTAGCAGGAAAAGCTTGCAGGAGGAATTTAAGCCAGATGAATTTTGCTCATTAGCTTGGATTGATCTGTATGAATGCTGCTACGTAGATTCTCATTTTACCACCTTAGTTTCATAGAATCACACAGTCCTTGACTGGAAGAGACCACTGAATACATCTCCCTGAGCAGTAAAGCTAAAGATAAAATGCCTTCAGATAAACCTCAGTTCCTGGTGACAACATGGAGACCTTCATGCAGTTTTCTTGGCAACTCTATAGAATAGTTTGCCATTGCCTCCTTCTAAGATTTTCCAGCTTCTCAGTCTATATCACAAACTTGGGATTTCCATAGTCTCTCATCCAACCAGATCAGACTCTGCTTAGCTTCCAAGCCTATTCAGAGAGATCCATAGCTGACAGTGTGGTAGATGTAGTACTGTACTTTCATTCAAGCAAATCCTAGTCCGGTTCCCTTTCAGATCTTCTATCTGAACATGGTAAGGTCAGGGAGAGATGAAGTCTTCATTGTTCCCCAGTTGCTCCCCTTTTGAATTCTCAGTTTGTTTAGGTGGATATAAATAGTGTGACTTGGTTTATATATGTTGGTGTCAGAGACACAACTTGGGAATATTCCTATAAAAATTCAGACTGGAAGGGTTTCTCCTCCAAACCTACAACAACAGGGGAGTGTAAAATGTTTCATTTTGAACTGTTTAAAGTGTGGAACTTTGCAAAATATCCTACTTTGAGTATCAAACTTCTGAGTGTGAAAGAGACTGTTTCAAACTCAAAACAGAATATATTGCAGTCAGAACAGTTTTGCACTGAGAAGAGATATTTTGCAAAGCTCTGTGCTCAAGAAGATTCACAGTGAAATATTTGCACTCTTCTAGCTACAACTATGTTTTAATATATGGCATTTCCTTACATCTGTGTTGCTGAATGTACACCTCTGCTGGCACTCAGTCTATCTGTGAAGTCTGAATTTATAATTTAGGGGTAGAACACCTGATACTCTAAATGTTCTAGACACCAATGACTCATATAATGGTAAATAACAAGAAATAAGTGGAGTTGTGATCTAAACATCTGGAGGGTTTGATTATCCCTGTTGTAGACACAAAGTCTGACCTTGCTTTTAGAAAATTTATGCCATATCTGATGTACCATATTAATGATTTAATCAAAATCTTGATGGCATGCATTCTTATTCTCTTCCAGGGCCTGAATCCAACTTGCTCAGAATCTATGGTCTGGATTCTGCCCAGACCATGAGACTTTATTTTCAGGAAAACACATGTCTCAAGGGTCCTACACTTGCTCATTACCAGCCTAAAGAATCGACACCCCATTGCATTTCTTTAGTCTGTATTTGGTCTAATGTATTCTTATGACAAATAGCGTGATGAGATAATACAATAGACAGTTTTCAAAATGCATGAGACCCAAGTGAAGTCAGCTATTGTGCTGTCCCCTTTCAATCAAGAGGATGTAGTGAAGAATTATTTTGTTCCCCAACCTCACAATAGCTTGGCCGGCTGCTTGCTCAACGAGAGGTCCATCCATTAGTGAGACAGCAAGCTATCAATTCACTGTCAGTCTAGGATGCAGTGACCTTGCCTGGCCCAATCTGAAGCTTTCTGTGTCACAGACAGATTAGAGGTGAGTGGAATCTCTAAACCTCCTACATGGCAATATATGAGAAGAAGAAAATGAAACACCCTTTCCACCTGCACATAGAGAGTGGGGCAAGGACACAGAGTATGCACTTGAGATACAAGTAGCTGTATCTCAAAAGAACTCTTTTTTCACCCCATTCTCCCTCCAGATGCTTACCAATTCTTCCCAGTGGAAAGCTAACATTTTATCAACTAGCTTTCAGTCTGAATACAATTTTACTGATAAATGTATGTTATAGTTGCTTGCTAGATTACTTCCCCACCCCTTTCAGAACCATTACGGCTATACACAAAAAGACAGGAGAAGAATGTTTCTATTTTTTAAAATAAATAATAAGATTGTGCTTACACTGCATTGAAATAGTAAGTTTTGTCACAAACGGGCCTGTAAAAAGGGATTCAAATGCATTTCAGTTCCTCTGGGTTAGCTATGGAGACTTTAGATATAATGGGAATAGCAACTTAGTTCATGAAGGGTTCAGGAAGATTTTCTCATTAAAACTCTCACATGACTAATGTGTATGATTAATGACATGACCTCACAAAGTCAGTTCAGTGTAACGGTTTTGGTTAGAATAAATATAAAAAATATATAGAAAGGAGGGGGCTAAATTAAAAACATTCCCTAAACAGCCATTCTAGGTGAGTTTAATATTGCTTTTCCTCACTCTGAATTGACTTTGTGGTGTTACCATGTCTAGTGTGTGTGTGTGTGTGTGTGTGTGTGTGTATACGTGCACAGGCGCGCATGTAGGTGTGCGCATGTGTATAAACGTATGTTAAAATATTGGATTAGAACTAGAAGACCAAGGCTGAAGTTCATCTACTGCATTAGAAACTCAGTGGTGACCTTGAGCCAATCAATATATCTCAGTCCAGCTGCATCACAGAGTTAGAGGAAAATGGAATAATAACGATAATGATAATAAAAAAACAACAGCAGCAACAGCTGGAATCTGAAACTTTGCAAAAAGTGCACATGTGAGTGTCTATCTTTGCCATGCAGTTCCATAATCTAAAACTGCCTTGTGTTTGGTGTCTGAATATTTATTTTTATCCTTTTAAGGTCTGGTTTTGAACCATATAAAGAAATACTGTTCCTAAAGCTGTGGGATCAAGTTGAAATTGCAAATACACAGAGGATTATAGGATTATTTAGCCAATGTACAGGTAGTCCCCACGTTAAGAACGCCCAGTTTACAGATGACCCATAGCTAAGAACAGAGCCTATTGCAGCAAAATTCGAGTTAAATACACAGTAGTTCAAGTTCATTACACAATACTACTTATACAGTATTATACAACAATAGTGTTCTGGCTTACATACAAATTCAACTTAAGGACAGACCTTGGGAACAGAACTCGTTCTTAAACTGGGGACTACCTGTAGATAAAATTAGGCATGGACCACATGATGACTATTTGGTCTATCTCATTCTGCAGCAAAACTGGGACTTCCGTCAAAGGCAATCAACAAGGGGTGTCTAGCTGTTTTGAGCCCATACTTGAAAATCAAGACTCCAGAGGGATTAGAAGTCAGCTGTGTTTATTGTCCCTACTTTCTCCAGCGTGGAGTAAAGAGGTGGAAAGCCTTTAGAGGATTTATTTTTCATGCACATTAATTATGTGAAATTAGAGCCACAGAGAGTGGGCTATTAAGTGCTGATTAGACCATAATATCAAGAACTCTACCAGTGCTGGTAATGATGTACCTAATTTTACTTCCAAAGGGAACCAAGTTCATTATAATTTTAATTTGTTTCCCCACAGTTCAATTATAACATGCTTGATGTGCTACATATTAACCTTAAGGGGACTGTGCATAAGCCTAGGCCCGGCCGAAATTATTACGCTTATTGGCTGCATATGAACAAAACTGACACAGCTCAAGCAAAAGATTTGCATGTTGTCAAATCTGTGGCCTACACTTTGTGCCTGGTATGAGTCACTTATACAATGAATTTAAAAATACAAATGCTAAACGTTAGATTTCAACGAAGCGCTACTTCTGGATCTCACTTAAATCCCCATAGCTGGTAGAACAATTTAAAAAGAGTAGACTTAGCCCAATTCCTTTACTGACAAGAGGTCCTTTTTCTGCTAAGCATATGGTAGTCATGTGAGTTACCACCTGCAGTCTGAAATGGTACAGTCCAGTTCCAGGTCTGAGGGCTTCAGAAGAAGTAGGTGAAACACTCCCTTATTTTAGGAAGACTTTGAATGCAGGTGTTAATCGCATTTCCAGTAGGGATTGTGTGAACTGCTTAAGAATATTCACCAGCAGTATGTCTATAGGATCTGATTTGCTTGTCCAAATGACAAAAGCATTGTTGCACCATCCCATCACAGGTTCTGCCCCTTTCATACATGCATACAATGTCACAATCCAAGGAAGAAAGAAGTAGAGTTTCTGGACTGACAGCACAACACTGTCTTCATCCGTTACCCACCCCATCCCATATAGGCAGTTTAGATGGAAGTGAGGTGTCTTGCAATCAAGGGGAAAGGTCGTGGTGAAGATGCTGACCCAGCATTAGAGATCTGGGGCACCCAGATACATCAAGTGGAAGTTACAGTGCAAGGCCGTATAACATATAATGAATGTGATGTAAGATATCAGGTCTACATTCTGTAAATTCTGTTGTGCAGAGCGCAGCAAAGGTCTCAAAAACTCTGCTCTCAGGAAAATTACACATCAGCATGAGAGCTTGTAAAATGCAATGTCTATATTTTGCTCTCCAAAGAAATTCCAGTCAGAAAATATATACTAACTGGTTTTTATTGAGAAAAATGCAAAACTTCATAAAATACAAGTTGCATACAAAATATAGGAAATAACAAAGACTTCTTCTCATCTTAGCATCCAAGACTTATCCACAACAAAGTCTCTAGCTGAAAAAACACTCTCAGAGAAGAGGTGCACTACTTGGTTACTAGTTACAACTACATAACCCATAAACTACATTATGGATAAAACTATACACGACTGACAGGCTAGGCATCTAGCCCTCCCATTATATTGCCAGCATGTACCCCCCCCCACTGAATAACTAGCATACACATGCCAATAGGTGGCAGTAAATAGCATAACACAGTCACAAGATGCTTTGTTTACATTAACTTCCCACAGTAGACGAAACAATTTTGTTGTACAGAGAACGGGATGACTTTCTTCCCATGAGAAAATCCTGACAAATTCCTGGACAGAAAAGATCTGGGAGGAAGAAAGGAAGCAAGTTGTGAATGTACTTACCTTCACAGGATTGGCATCCCATGATTGAATGGGGCATGGGAAAAAGAGTCTAGACAATGAGTGTGCAACTTTAGGATGATATGAGCTCAACACAGGAAATCCTGAAGAAATAGTTACCACTTTTCCACAACGGCACAAAGAATTAACAAAAAGCTTACCCAAGAAGGGAGGATCCTGCATTCTATTGGCATAGGTCAAACTGCAAGCAGAGCTGTGTTAATATGCAGTTGGAATATGGGATATAAAGTCAGTACAAAAGAACCTCTGAATCAAATCAACTTTCCAAAATCTATAGTGAACCTGGATTTGATCCCTCTAGATTGAGACCTTTTGACATTTCTAGGCATGCACAGAAACAGTATCCTTAGGCTTAAGCTTTTGCATTTTAATGATGAGATACAAGTTGTTAAACTGTGATAAGGATGAGTAGAAATTCATGTGACTTTGTAAAAGAACTTCAGCATCATTAGAACAATTCTCCTAAGATCTGTATTCTCACCAAGGTGTGAAGAACCAGCACATCTTTGATCTTTTGTGATTTTTCATAATTCTTGGGATGGTTTACTTTCTGGATTCCAAAAATGCTATCATTGCTACTAATAACCACTGATCCTCAGTGCTTTTCTTCTGACAGTAAGTGAAACGGGTGGATGCAAATGGCAGTTCCTGAGAGAATTAACAGCTTATATTAGAAATAAAGACAGGAAAGAAAGCCAGTTGTTAAACCCGTCCATATATTGAGTGAACCAACAATAGTTCACTCATAATAGTTAGATATAATTTCTTGCAGTCTGAGTAAGCTAATGCAAAGGTTTTTTTTTTCTCTGTTATTATTTTAAGGACTATCTATCTTATCAAAGCATATTTGCATATGCACACATATTTAGTATTAGGTAATCACAAATGCCACTGAACATCCATGATTCAAAACCAGGCCGAAATTGCAGCAATTAAGAGCAGTATTCTTTTTAAGTTTGGTTTTTAAAAAGTATAGATCAAGGCTTGATCTATACTTTTTAAAAAGCACTGTGTGACTAGGTTTTGTCCATTCCAGGGTGGTTGGGATTCATCTCATTGAAATGGCTAAAAAGTATATTGGACACACCCAGATCTGTGATTACAGTTCAGAGAAAGCAACTTTTGGCATTCTGGGCCACATCTGGACTTTTGAGACATTGTGGCCACATTTTGGGATTTTGAGGTGTAAAGCCACTTTACCACACCTTCTCGCTTTCCAAGTATTCCCTTGCACTTTCTTCAGTAGACCGGCAAATAAAACCACCCACCACTTTTACCTTCTGAGATTGCCCGTGGAAATAAAAGATGGTGCTAGAAATTGGCACTGTTAAACATTTCCCATTTTTTAAACAAAAGTAAAGCCTGGTGGAGAATGGAATCTGGTAGATAACAAGAGTGATATCCTACAGCATAGAGATGACTACTTCAGATGGACGGAGCTAATGCTTTATCGTTCTAGCAATCAGGGGCATAGGCAGGGAGAAGCCAGGACAGAGGTCATACTCTTGTGATCAATACCCCATGCCTTCATTGACTTGGTTGTAGCTACCATCCTGACTTTCTTTACCCCCACCCCTCTCAGATGCCCCTGCTGACAATGCTCTATAATTTCCATTCCTCTTACTGGAGCCACCTTCACCTAGCTAGAGAAGACACTTTAAAAAAAGTGTAAATAGATCAACAGATCTAATAACCTCTCCATAACAGCATCACACTGTAGAATCCCTCATGTGTAAAAATATGGTAATAAATCCTCCATATGGTAGTAAATATCGAACACAGTAAGATGCCTTGTAAATCTTGGATGCAGTTGTATATTTACAAATTATACAGGTCAGAATTTGCTTTGTGTAATTATTTCATCAGAAAAAATATCTGCAAAGATAATCACATTTTTAATAACATCCAGTTATCCAGTTCTTTGGAGTTCTATCGAAGGGGCTGTATTTGAAAGGCAGAGCAAATGTTTTGTTTTGTGCTTATCTTTTCCTTCACAGCTACATCATTTTACAATCAATGTTCTGCTCATAAAAACACTGATATACATCATGTTTATTTTGAAATCAAAACCAGTCTGATTATTAAGGATGCACAGTGCTTTAGATTTGAAGGCAAAGAATTGAACTGGAGCACACAAGAGTTAGAGTTGGCTACACCGTCAAGGACATGTGCAAGGGGCAGGACTTTGATTACCTGTTGTGCCTGCCATTTTGATATCATTCACACATATAGTCGTGTGAAAAAGAAAGTGCACCCCCTTTGAGTCCTATGGTTTTACGTATCAGGACATAATAAAAATCATCTGGTCCTTAGCAGTTCTCAGAAGTAGGTAAATACGAACTCAGATGAACAACAGCACATGACATATTACACCATGTCATCGTTTATTTTACAAAAATAAAGCCGAAATGGAGAAGCCATGTGTGAAAAACTAAGTACACCCTTCCTGCTTCCATAGGTATGAAGAGGCTAAGTAGCAGCCAGGTGCTGCTAATCAAATGCCCTTGATCAATTGATCATCAGCGAGTGTGACTACCTCTATAAAAGCTGAAGTTTTAGGAGTTTACTGGTCTCAAGCACTGAGGTGTGTGTTAACACAATGCCAAAGAGTAAAGACATCAGCAATGATCTTAGAGAAGCAATTGTTGCTGCCCATCAATCTGGGAAGGGTTATAAGGCCATTTCCAAACAATTGAAAGTCCATCATTCTACAGTGAGGAAGATTATTCACAAGTGGAAAACATTCAAGACAGTTGCCAATCTTCCCAGGAGTGGACGTCCCAGCAAATGCACCCCAAGCTCAGACCGTGCAATGCTCAGAGAAATTGCAAAACATCCAAGAGTTACATCTCAGACGCTACAGGCCTTAGTTAGCATGCTAAATGTTCAAGTTCATGACAGTACGATTAGAAAAAGACTGAACAAGTATGGTTTGTTGGGAAGGGTTGCCAGGAGAAAGCCTCTTCTCTCTAAAAAAGAACATGGCAGCACGGCTTAGGTTGGCAAAGTTACATCTGAACAAATCCCAAGACTTCTGGAACGCTGTCCTTTGGACAGACGAGACCAAAGTGGAGATGCTTGGCCATAATGCACAGCGCCACATTTGGTGAAGACCGAACACGGCATATCAGCACAAACATCTCATACCAACCGTCAAGCACGGTGGTGGAGGGGTGATGATTTGGGCTTGTTTTGCAGCCACAGGACCTGGGCACCTTGCAGTCACTGAGTCGACCATGAACCCCTCTGCATAACAAAGTATTCTAGACTCAAATGTGGAGCCATCTATCTGACAGCTAAAGCTTGGCCGACATTGGGTCATGCAACAGGACAATGATCCCAAGCACACCAGCAAATCTACAACAGAATGGCTGAAAAAGAAAAGAATCAAGGTGTTGCAATGGCCCAGTCCAGACCTCAACCCAACTGAAATGCTGTGGCGGGACCTCAAGAGAGCTGCGCATAAACAAATACCCGCAAACCTCCATGAACTGAAGCAATGTTGTAAAGAAGAGTGGGCCAAAATTCATCCACAACGATGTGAGAGACTGATGAAGTCATACAGAAAATGATTACTTCAAGTTATTGCTGCTAAAGGTGGTTCTACAAGCTGTTGAATCATAAGGTGTACTTAGTCTTTTCACACATGGCTTCTCCATTTTGGTTTTTTTTGTAAAATAAATGATGACATGGTGTAATATGTCATGTGCTGTTGTTCATCTGAGGTTGTATTTACCTACTTCTGAGAACTGCTAAGGACCAGATTATTTTTATTATGTCCCGATATGTAAAACCATAGAACTCAAAGGGGGTGCACTTTCTTTTTCACACAACTATACAGATACCCTAGATGCTGTTGCACATAAGGGAAGTTGAAGTGGTGTGACTTCACTGGGCTGTCATATGTTCTGAAGCCCATGTTTGCCTTTGAATCTTTATGAATCTAATGATGTTAAATGTATTAAATGGGATCAAATTAGTCAAACTCAAGTAAAGAAATAGATACATTTCAAACTGGTGTACAGCCTTCTTCCTAATAACATTTCTTACTATTATTTAATGGATACTTCCACTATGGATTTATTGACATACATATTTGGGATTGTTATAGAGGATGGTAGACATGTTGTCACTTTCAGGATATTCAATTATGTCATGATACATATTTTAGCATTCATTTGTAGTAACACTTCTAAGCTGCTCCATTCTCCCAGACTTCGAGTGGTGTACAGACATCAAGCAAAAATTGAAAGCAACCTAGAGTTCAAACTAGACTAAAAAAAAAAAAAAAAGACTGTAAGAGCCCCTTTTCCAGGGACAAGTCAGTTTTAAAATCCCCTGAATACTCCATGTTTTAGCAGCCCTGAAGAAACTCAGCAGGGAGGTGGCAATTCAGATGTTCAAGGGAATAAGGAGAAACAAGGATTTTTTATTATTATTATTTTTGATCTCTTTTTTCCCTGTGCAACAAGATCTGTATTTCTGGAAACTCCCTCCTGCCAAGCTTAAACATTAAAGAATCTGCAGAAAACTGTAATGACTAAGCTATTAAAAAAACATCCCCACATACAGCTTTGGTTTATAAAATACCAGCTTTCATGTTTCACACTGAATCGATTCACAGCTACTCAAAGTGAAAAGGAAGTGAGTTTACAACAGTGACGATGCAAAACAGTTACTCGCCTGTAAGACTGACAGTACATTTAAAAAATAAATTTACTGGATAAACTACTGGGAAACAGCAATCTTCCCCTTTCCCCAAAACTGGGGAGTGGGGCAGACAACAACCTACAGTAGTTGCAATTTAAACTTCTGTTGAGGTCTTAAACTGCACACAAGGCTTTCCCTGAAAAAAGATTTGCCTTACTCATTACTTCTGAGAGAAATGTTTGTCTGTGCATCATTTTCTAACCCTGGGAAGAATGGGCTAGGTTTTGTGCATCTCCACAGATCATGGATCAGAGTAACAATTCTTACAAGTTTTTTTTTTTAAGATTCTGTATAATATATGTATTTTTTAAAAAAATCTTTTACTTTGTTACTTTTAAAAAAGAAATGCTCAGTTAAACCTAATTTCTTGACCTAACAATAAAAGCAGACTCCAGAGACACAATTTGTTTCTACATCTGATAGAGCAAGGGTGTCTGGAGAGGGGTCAAAAAAATCAAGCTGGAGGTTGTGACTGTGTGATTGTAACCCTACCCATTTTTATGCGCACAATAAAAAGTGTGTGGGGCTTCAACCACAGAGTCACAACTACCATCTTGACATTTTTTAAAACACATCCCCAAACACATCCTTGTGATGGAGGCATAGATAATCTATTCCAAAAAATGTTTGAGGTAGCACTAAGCTACAGGTAGCCATGCTTTGTTAGTGATATATGGTCACCCTGTGCAGTATAAGGCGATGGGATGAACCCAGGATGAAAGCTGTTGAGTTATCTTCTTCCATTTTCAGTTATCATAAGTGGCTTTCTCAAGGAGAACGGAGAAAAAAGCATGTTCACCTTTTCTGTGTTTGTCATTCTCTAACATTTTATACCATTTGAATCAATAACTGCAATTAAACAGACATTTTTGTACAGTCTTCTTTTATTAAAAATAGCTTTGCTTTGTTTTTGATCTTCAGAAGTATTGGCATGAGAAGATTCCTCCAGGGAAAAGATGGCATTGTATGGATAATTTCCCCGTAGCAGTTGGAATTCTCAGGACTCCTTTATACTGTGGAATTTATGGTAATGGAATTGCTCAGCAAGGTATTCCGGATGCACATCAGTTACAAATAAATTTAACATTTGTTGATAGAATGCAGACAGATGGAATGACCCTTGGATACTTATAGGCAAGTCAACTTTAACAAGACCCTTTTTTATTTCATGCGTCCATACACCATACAATCCACCCAACTGATGTGGCAAGCAATCACTGCCATTTCTGCAATTATTACAAATTTACATTACAAATATATACAATAATTTAAAATTTTACTTCCTTTCCTTCATTGCACAACTCCCAGGAACCTTCCCTGACTGTACCGGTTACCGATCAAAACAATCAAACAGACTGGGACTACATAGCATAGTATTAGCAGCATTACATTGAAATACACAAATACGCATAAATCCTATTGACTCATTTATAGTCAGATCCCTGCAGAAAAGGGTCAGGAATGAGATTTTTTAAATCCCAGAATGGTCAAAATGGACACTGACAATGAAGGCAGAAATCGTATCATTTAGTGTTAGCTTTTGTAAATCTGTATTTTAAGCAAAATATTTCATTGGAAGTAGAAAACTTGCATAATGGACAGGATAGTGAACAGTAATGTTTTCCCCAATAGGGTTATTTTCTACTCACAGTGAGGTTTTATTTACACATATTCCACCAGGATTCTTTACAGTCTCTTGATTCTATTATGCTTTGCTGCATGCATATACCCAGATATACCATTGCATCTTCGATGGTATAACTGGAATTCTCTTAGTTGAACGCTCCATCTCTATGGAAGGTTTGTAACCTACAGCAGGGATCCGAAGCACTCTACATGCATAAAAGTGCTAAGTCCATTCTTTCTAGATTTACCTTGCCGCCTTGAATGGCTCAGTCTGCTTGGAAAACCTGTGAGCTTTTCAAGTTCCATGGTTTGAGACTGCTCCACTTAACTCTGCAAATATGGCTGCTGATAGCTCACTGCTCTTTCTTTCCATAAACACCAGTGTATGCACAGCCACCCTATTGGCTGTACAAAGGGATAAGCCTGTAGCAACACTGACTGAACTAGAATTCCATTCCTGAAAAAGGCTATGAGAAATCTTTAAAAAACAGAGGTATATCCTATCTGTTCCTCCAGGAGAGCATTCACCATAGCCAGGTTTAACATCCTGCCCTCTAGAGTATTGGAGGAAAGGTGTGACAGCGTCCCATACTTGGCACATTTTTGTCCCTGTTTGGATGAAGCCATCAACACAGTTGTCTGCGGGCTCCTGCACTGGCTTTTACACTAGCTGGCTGTTGGAGCTAATAACCTTCCCCCTGCTTACTCACTAAGCAAATGGACCAGCCTGAAGAAGAGGAAGTATATATTTTTATTAGCAGATTTGTTCACTGTTTACTTCCATGAAAGCGACTAAATTTGGTCCAATCGTAATCAGCATTAGGAAATACTGGGCTTGAAACTAGCCTCTTCCTTTCTATTCATTCATTCATTCATTCATTCATTCATTCATTCATTCATTCATTCATTCATTCACCTTCTTTCCTTATTTGATCCATGTACTTGAATTTCTATCTTTGGTCTATGACAGTAAATAAATAAACTGGTCTGGTGACTGAAGAGCTTTAGGACCAAAAGAATTGCCAACCTAAAGCCTTTTGCTAACGTCCCACTTGGATGACAAATATAGGTGAGATAAATGCCTGTTGGAAATGACTATGCTTCATCTTTTATTCTCATGTTATCTTCAGAATGTGCACAAGAGCCAGAAGGAATAAATGCATTATCATTACTGAACTGTGTTCACATCCTACTTCTATACTTTTGATTGAGGTTCAGTAATGTCCAATTGAGAAGTAATGGATTGTCACTCTCCCACCTATGTAGAAAATGTTGGCCAACATTATTTTGGGGAATAAATCTTGGTAATGAGAGGGGCAGATGTCAGTATAAAATTATTAAGGTTCTCAGATTGGTAAGAGGGCACCCAATCTCTTTTAGTTCAACATTTACATATAAATACACTGAAAGTCTGTATACTGTACATTAATTACATAATCCATTTCTTTGATGTGCCTATCCGAATTGTTTCTAAGTCTCATCGTGGAGAGCTCTGGTCCTCTGCAAGACAGTGTGGAGCTCGTGAATAACATTTGCTGGCAGCTGCTTATCGGATTCCAAATGAGTCTCTCTCGATTTGCTCTCACTTTTCTTTGATGACTTTGATTCTTTGGAGAGTCTTTGGCCCAAGTCCACAGCGTCTTCACCCGTGTCCTCCAAACAAATCAGGCTGTGATGCTTCCTTGCGTGATTCCAAATTTTTTCCTCCTTACGTTCCTTGTATTGAACAACCCGTGATACTCGTTCCTTTAAACTTTTCTTATCTTCAGCTAAGTCACTTTCAGTTTCCAATTTTGAATTCTGTACAGAGATGGGTAAAGAGTTAAATATGCACTCATTCATGTCAGGTATCTGTAGCCCACCTTTGGGAGGTTAAGTCCTTCCAGACTGGTTTCCAACTGTTTCAATTCTTACAAATGAAAATAATAAAATGATGAAACAGTAAGCATTTTCAGAATTCAGACAGTATTGGCTAAAATTAATTAATTAAATTAAATTAAATTAAATTAAATTAAAATTAAGCCGTAACTTCAGCTAAAATCTAGAATGGTCCAGTACAACACACTAAGGGTAAAACTACAAAGACATGCGAAGGTTTTGCTCTGGAGTTTCAGGAACATTTGGGGAACAGAATTATTCAGAAGTGCTTCAGGGAGGGGGTTGACATCTGGCCTTTCAACACTTATTTATATTAATTTTAATTATACTGTTAACACTGACTTTCTTGCTTGATTTATTATTTGGATTTATTGAATCGGTGGTAGGAGTGCCGATTTTAAATGTGCATTGCCATGAATCCTTGGGAACTGTGATGATATTAAAATAAATAACTAAATAACAAGAACAAATCTTAGGCTTTCCTAAAGTGGACAGTGACCACAGGGTTAATACGTAATAGATAACTGAAGCTCTACTGACCCCCATCCAGTAGGGTTTACACAAGCATAGCTTTCTGTCCATTTATTTTTATGTTGGGTGGAGTTCTAGTACACCCCATTCTTTACTGCATTTTTTCCCTGAGCGATTGTCAAACTCTAAAATATATATAGTGACGTACAGAGAGATATATACATCTCAAACTGAGTGACCAAAACATAATGAATGACATAGAGGGAGAGTGTGGGATAAGCAGAGTATTAAACACATTAAATAAAACACACACAAGGAAAATGAGCTAAATGAGAATTAACTGTTAAGGGATTTGACTGGTAGGAGAGCAGCAAAGCACAGGAAATGTACTTAGGGAACAGAAGATATTAAATAGGGGAGTTTGTAGGTCATAAGAGTATAAAAGAGGCATGGAGGAAGAAAAACTACAGGAAGGTAATTTAGAGCAAAAGAATTAAGTTATTTGAAAGTCAACAGAAGTTTATATTGTCATCATTATCATTCATCATGTATGAAAAGTTTCTTCTGTATTCCCAAATTGGTAACTCAAAAATTAATCATATCCACATAGACAAGCCATCTGTTGTGTCCCCATATGCTTTCAGTGATTTCTAGTTGAGTGGATGGGTAAAGTCAGGACTATAAATTTTCTTTTTTACCTACCTCACCTAGAGATAGCGTTAAATACTTATACTCAAAAGGCTCAACTGCTCTCCCAGTGGGAACTTAAGATCCATCCTGAAAGATACATGTCTTGAAGACATAAATCCCGTTAGACCCTAAATGTCTGCTAAAATACAACAAAACTTTGTTGCTATGGTTCCAACCACTTTTTCCTTCAAGTCAAAGAATATTAGAATGGAAACATATTACTAAGTTCCATATCAGGCTTAATTTACTACTTCATTTCTAGAATATACATTTCAAGAGCTACTGTGTTGTTTAGGGTTTTTTGTGATATAGCACAGGGAAAGAAGGGAACATTATGGGCATTTAAATTTAAAGAGTTCCACTTGTTTTATTAAAAACATAAGCCTGATAAAACTCTCTTTTTCTCCCTCTCTTGTGTGTGTGTGTGTGTGTGTGTGTGTACACATATGCAATACATTATGTAACTTAATGTGTGTGTATGTATGTGTGCGTGTATATATATACACACATGCCTACACATATAATTATGTAACTTGTGCGTGTTTGTGTGGGTGATTGATTGATTGATTGATTGATATATATATATATATATATATATATATATATATATATATATCACACACACACTTATGTAACTTACTGTGTAATTATACCCCAAGTCTTTCCTAATGTGAGCTTCTTCAGTTTATGGATTTTTATTAAATCAATATTTCCTTCTTTAATATAAATTGGAATGTCACGTGCGTGTAACTAACCTGACTTTCATCAAACATTTTCTAATTTAGCCACCAATTTACCTCTGCCAGCTTGGCTTTAACTTTTGGAATACTCTGGTCTTGTTGAACTGGTATTAAAGGTAGGCCACCGATTTTTGGATTTTTCGTAATCGACTGCTTCCTTGTCTTCCCACTCGGTGGACAAATAGTACTGTGCTGCGGAAGAAACAAAAAGGAAGGGTCTTTTGTCACCAGCTTCAGTGTTAGGTAGGGCAAACCATTTACAAATCATTAGAAATGGCAGACCATGTACAAAACAAAACAATTGTTCTGGAACCACCTGGAAGTCCATATGTGATAACCCAGCTATGAAATGGCAGTCCGGAATAAAATGATGAGCACTCATTCCCCAAAACTGATGGACATGCCTCCAGACAAAGCTTAGTTGTCCTAGTGTGTGTGTGTGTGTGACATGTGAACAGATATCTAGGCATAACCATAAACCCAGAGAAGAACCCTGATGACCTTTGATCCAGAAGACAACCTCTTCCAGACTGATCCCAACATAGACCAACCCAAGCATTATGACTGGCAAACACTATTCTCAAGGTTTATCTTAATGGTTTTTGGTAGCCCCATCAATCACTGATAGTTAATATCAAAATGTCTCATGGGCAGATTTTAAATGAACATTGCATACCTTTTACTGTTCTATTCGTATTGTACATGTTTTACTGGTTTTAGCATTATTCCTTCTATGCATGTTTTTAACTGCATAAACTTCTAGGAGTCCAATAAAATTAGCAGGATACAAATCAAACAAAGAAACAAAAAATAAAACAAATAAAACAAAATAGGAACATCTGGTCCAGAATGAAGAGGTAAGGGTGGAAATACTTTCTGTTCATCCAGATGAGGAGGTGGGAGAACTATAGAGAGAATGAAACCAAAATGTATATGCTAGTGGCATCCAGGGAGGGATGCATAGTATAGGTGTTTATGAATGTTTTATAATTTGAGGGTGTGTGTGTGTGTGTGTGAGAGAGAGAGAGAGAGAGAGAGAGAGAGAGAGAGAGAGAGAGAGAGAGAAATGAACCAGTGTTAGAAGCTCTTGGGATCAAAATGGGAAGGACTTGATTACTTGGTTTAAAGAATTCATCTGTAACAGGCGTAACGTAAGAGCAGTGCAATAAAGAATGGAGAAAACCAGTGATATCCAGATGAATCATCCTTTTTGCTGGATGTGCCTCTTGGTGATTTCAGGGCCATGTTTGAATAGTTTGGCAATAATACAGAACTGATTTCCTATTGCTTTTATCTGGACCATCCTTTTAACCTCCCACTCTAGTCTAGAGCCTGGGTGTTTTCTGGTCTCCTCCCATCAAGTAGTGACCAGATCTTACCCTGCTTGGTTTTCGGAATTGTATACCCAGAGGTACAGAGTTATAGCTGAAAATGAACTCTGTCTCAGAGATAGGAAATCTTTGGGTGGCCTGAGCCTACAATTTGATGGGAGTTCTATCATGAGCAGGGGGACAAAATAAAGCCAATGAGGTTACATCACAGCCGTTGACATGACCGGGATGGATTTTTCTCCCCATTTTTTTTTTCTTTTTTTGAGTTGGGTAGAGTTTGTAAGCGTTTGTGTTTTTTCACCTATGTTAATTCTATCTGAGAGATGACATGTTTGTGTTTTCCCTGCCTTAAATTGGCAAGTTATTGTGCTGTTGCTTCTCAGCAGTTCTGCTGCTCTGAGACTGTAAATGGTCTAAATATAAAGCGTAGAGGAATCAGAATAACACTGTTAGCTCTACTAGGACAAAGAGCTCCATCAAGTGCAATGTATCAGCTTATTATCTTATTATCAGTTTGTCCTATTAAAATAATGAGACAATTTAAGATGGAGAATTTAATCAACAAAATATCTAAAGTGGAAGCTGTTGTAGAAATGGGTAATTTCCATTACTCACATAAAGACTGGATAAACATGTGCTCCAGACACAACGAAGCACTGGAAATTTTAGATTATTGTGTCCCATAACAATTGTTCCTGGGACCAAACAGAGCCAAAATTGGTTCAGATTCAAGTGCTGAACCCATTGTTACTAAAGTCAATATTTCAATTATGTACAACTTCATAATTGCACAAAAAAGGCCTTTTTTTTTTCTTTAAGAGAGTGGGAGGCTTGAAAAATTAAGGATAAAGGGGGAAGTTGAGAATAAAAATGAAACAGATCAACTATCTCCAGAAAACTAGGGGCAGGTCAAATGACAATAATACATATTTCCTGTAGGTGAGGAATGAAAAAGCGAAGACCAGATGAGGCCAGCATGGAAGAGGAGTAGAATCTAGAAAGTTAATGAGGTGAGAAGTCTTCCTTGAGAAAAAGGAAGTTACAGCTACAAACCTGCATTAAATTAGAATATCTATGGAAGTATGTGGACTGTCTTTCTAGATGCTTCTGTTACTGCTGATTTTCACATTAAATTATTGTCTCAAGAATGTTAATCAATATGCTGTTATAAACTTATAAATAGAATGATTAAAATTACACATAACCCTGACTTTTATACTAGCTGCAAAGCTATTCATTACACCACACACATGGATCCCCAATGAAATGTGTATGTTTCCATAAAAACATAATTCTTACAGTTATTAAAGAGGTGAATACAACACTATTATGAGAAGATTCGATTCTAAGGAAGACCTTATATGTCCTAGTTAGATGATTCGTGATGTTACAAAGACAAAACATAGGAAGCTTTTAATTGAACAACAACTTGAAATGGGGTCACTTTCAAATTGTCTTGGGGCTCCTTAAAAGTTAACATACATATATATGTGTGTGTCCTTGTATGTGTGCGTGTATCCCACCTTAGGCACAAAGCCACCTGGGTGACTTAGGGCCAGTCCCTCTCTCTCAGCCCTAGGAAGAAGGCAATGGCAAACCACTTCTGAAATCTTGCCAAGAAAACTGCAGGGACTAATCTAGACCATCATCAGGAGTCAACACTCTTAACTCGAAAGCACAAATACACACGCACGCACATTTTAATGTGGGCATGGTTAGTTTTTAGAAAGTTATATATATTATAGTGTGTGTGTGTGTGTGTGTGTGTGTAAATAAAATAAAAGACTTTGAGCTGAACAAACAAATAAGGAAAAACTGGCAAGAAAAGAGATACCGTGCATAAAGAGGGCTATGATTGGGGGAACAACAGTAACCAATCATAATCTGTTGGACTGCAACTTAGATTTTATTTAGAAAGTATGTGTTGACAGCAATATATATTGACTTCTGAATATGTGGATTTTTGCTCAAATGAGCGTGTACCTACATAAAAAAGCACAGAAGCATGTAGTACGCAACCATTACAATTCAAATTTATTTTTCAGAGCCTAGTGCAACTTCAGTCTGAAAAACAAAGAAAGACAAATACCTGGGCCATAAAAATGCTGTTCAGCCATTCAAGCTGAGAATCCGGCCCGTCACAACACAAATACCTAGAAGACAGATTAACATGAATTCACTTCCGGTGCCATAATACACTCACTCCTCATGCAATTCTGAAAGAGAAACCCTTAGCTGCCCGGAAGCTAAGCCCTCATGAGCCAGAATAAGTTGCGCCACAATAAAGAACATAGTATAAGTGTGGTTGAGATATATATTACATAGGGTGTTGAGACATATATTACATTGCAATCTGGGAAGGCAGATGTTATTATTGTTAGATAATCAATTCTCATTGCTAGATTTCCTATTCCTAAAAGTGCTAGTCTGCTGCAATTAATCAAGCTTTGGCCTGAACTAGGCACGCATGATCTCAGTATCTGCTTAGCCATAAATCTCTTTGAGGAAGCCATTCTCCCTCAGCTCATTAGATTGTTGGGAAACAAAAGAGAGCGAGCGCCACATATGTCATATATTTTATATTAAACTGATTGATATACGTTTACACTGGTATACATACCCATAAAGCACACCCACATAGTTAAAGGAAGCATTCAAGTTTACAGAACCATTTATGTGACTCCTATCTTATGATTACTGATAGATTTGTTGCAACTGCAATTGTTCAGATGTAGGATAGTGGGTACTACGGTTGGTATTAAAGCAGCCGTGTCTTTTCAGGCTTCCATACAAACTTAAACAAAATGTCACTGCTTTAAAGAGCTGACTTATTATAGTTAGTAAGATTATTAAAGCAGCAACATCTTTTTTTCCAGGCTCATAAAGAAGCTGGGGGAGGGAGACATGGCTGCTTTAATGAACAACAAAGAGGTGCTATGCTCAGGTGAGGTCCAAAATACTTATTCCACCAAATCATTTTCAAAGAACACACACCCCTATCTAGTATTATTTACTTACCAATGATACTTTTCAGACAGCAGTGTTAGACCCCAGCTGAAAAAGCAAAACAAAACATCATTCATAGATAGATAATGATGTAATTAAGAAATACAAGAAGACTAATACTTCAAAACCAGAATTCTTACTATCCTGTTCAGAGTGCTCACAGATCACACACAGACCCTACCATAAATTTAGGAGAATCATAAAATTTCAGAGGCTGAAGTTTGTTTGTTTTTGTTTTTTTAATGTTTGAGCTTTTTGTCCACTGCTTGAACTTTTGTGGAAAGGATGTGGGTGTAGGGGTACAAGCACAAATAAAATCAGCCACTCTGAAACTCTATACGAAACCACTGTTTTAAATTTTGGTTTGGAGTTCACCATAACTAATGAAATGTAAGACTATCAGCAGAGGAGGAGGAAGTAGAGATAGCAGCAGTTGTAGCAAGCTTAAGTGATTGGGCAACATGATGTCTGAGACCCCATCATATATCTTCCCTGTTTCTGAGCTGATAGACAGTCACGCTTATGTTTCATCTACCTACGACTTGCATTCTGATCTTCAGCAGAGGGATAATTTGATCACATAAGCAATATAGCCCATAGGAGATAGCATACGGAGATTAGAAATAGCTGTTCAATAAAGTAATTTCTTAACACCAAAGTAATAATGCAAGCCCCAAAATAACTAATATTATGGAACTGTCGCTTATCAGAGACCAGGCAATAGATACAGATTAGCTCCGTTATTTGGTTTGGTTGTTCAAAGCTTTATGTTCCTGTATCCTAACAACATCAACAGCAAAAATCAAGCAAGCTTCTGGATGAAAACAAGGCAACACAGTTTCCTTGTCTCTTTCTTACTTTGTTGGCGGTTTCAATTTTTTCTTCACCCCGAGATAAAGCTTCAGTGATTTGACAGGAAACACTTTCTCAGCTTTGCTACTCTGTTGAGGTTGAGAAATGACTGTTAGTGGAACAGAAACATACAAACGAGCCTTCAGATCTGCTTATCTTCTGAACATCCTGTTAAAGTTTTGCAAAATCGGTCACTTCATTTCTGATGAGTTCATCTCTCTACTAGCATGTGGGAACAAGTGGTGGCACCTGACCAAGCTTGTGCAGGCTTGGGACCCAAGAAGGTTAGATCTGGCTAGTACATGGATGGGAGATCTCCATGGAACATCAGTGCTGTAGTCTACACAGGAAAGATTTTAAAAAGTAACACACTTACGCCAGGAGAAGATGAAAGCAAACCATGTATGTACTTTTGCTAAATGAAAATGAAATTATTTCTGCAGCCTCAGATATTTAATTTAATAATTTATTATTATATTGTATTATTATAATGTATATTATATTATTATAAATACATTACATAAGTTGATAATAGTTTAATCATTTGGATTGATTGTGTTGTTGCTGTTGGTTTTACTCCTTGCACATTGCCCAAAATGATTGCCATGAGATGGATGACTACATAAATCATTTAAATTAAATTAAATTAAATTAAATTAAATTAAATTAAATTAAATTAAAACGATATAGGGATATACATAGAATCATCAGGAATTGAGCTCAACTTGATGGAGAGTTTTTACCAGCATGTGTGTCTGACATAAGCTCTATGTCCTCAGCCATGAGGTCATAGTTCTGCTTTCTCTAGTATTCTGGGGAGGTGAAACTTTCTGGCCTCAATAACCTCACAGGTGATGCCTACAAACTGCATTCATATATTCCTCCATCAGTTATTTCACACCCACACAATCTTGACCTATTGAGATGGACAGTTAAGAGACTTCCCACAGGAATTTTCCCAATTTCACTGCTATTAGAATTAAACAGATATCAAATTACTCAGGATCATTGGCAGACAGAAAGAGTTAACCTCATCCTTCCTCCCCACTGGAGAGAAACAGAGAGAGAGCAGCTGATAAACACAGTGTCGCCTAGAAGTTCTTACATATTTCAATTTCTGCTCCCAACTTCCTGCATGGCCATGCATGGAAGATCCTTAGATGGAGCTTCTGCCTGTCTTTTCCAAGGTCAAGGAGAAGGAAGTCACAATGGGTTGTCATGTTATTCTTTGTGCACTCAACATAGAGATACTAGAAAAGCAAATATTTTCTTGAGGCAAATTCCTACATGGGAGAAATCCCATAATTAAATAGTAGAGTTTAATGTGTCAATGTGTTTGTCATGACATGGAAAGCTAGAGGTCTCCTGCAATTCATTTTGCAAGAGGCGAATAATACCTATGGGAATCTAAAGTACTGAAATCGAGTGTCACAGTGACCCTACCTATTTTAAAGCTCAACCATGCTTAGGGATGACAGTATGAAACATTATGTGTCATTTAGGCAAAAATTAGCTCAGTTCAGAGCACTCTCTTTCTCTCTCTTTTTTTTCCCCCTCAGAATTTCATGGCTAATTGGGCTTTCAGTATTTCAGAAACGATTCCTAACCAATTCGGCTGCAGTAATAAAAGCATCCATTCATGCAGCAGAAATGTACTTATTAATCTAGATAGGAGGAAGTGATCACTTTTTAAAAATAACAGTGGTGCTTCTGTGTGTGTGTTTTTCTTTTTTTTCTTGCCAGGCAATTAATGTAACATTATGCATGATAAAATAAACACAACCACTTTGCCGACTTCATGAGTTTCCAAAGATTTGTAGTGGTGCGTTTCAGACAAGCAATTAATTACAGGGGAAAGGGGAATAAAGAAATGTGTAACAAGCCAAAGGGGAGCAAGCAGAAGCTTTTTGTTAGGTAGCTCCAATCTTGCTTTTCTGTAAGTAATGATCTAGAATTTATGCAACATGCTCTATGCCTTAAGAAAAGAAGTCTAGAAAGATAAAAGTAAATTCAAAGTGTACAAATTAATGTTTATATGGATTCCCCAGAGCACAAATGATGTTACGACCTTCTCTCCGTAATATTAAATTCCTCATTTTACTACATAACTTGACAACATGAAAGGCAACCTAATACTGCAGAGCAGTGTTCCTCAACCTTGGCAACTCGAAGATGTGTAGACTTCAACTCCCAGAATTCCCTAGCCAGCAAGGCTTGCTGGGGAATTCTGGGAGTTGAAGTCCACACATTTCCAAGCTGCCAAGGTTGAGAAACACTGCTGTAGAGTGAGAATGACAAACATTTCAACAATTGGGGAGAGTATGCTTTCCCCAACCTCACGCCTAGTGGTGTTCTCAGGGTGTGTCTATCCAAATCAGTAAGATGGGATGCAAGCCCTGCCTCTTTTGAAGCAGAGTTTCCTCCCAAGGAACCCTGGGAGGAAGGGGAAGGGCTTGCCTTATGGGCACCTCTGGGCACCATCTTGCCAATTTTAACCTGCCCCTGCTAATATCCTCCAAGTATGTTAGGATTGCCATTCCCATTCTTCACAGCTAATTCATTGGTAGGGACGGAGGAAGGGGAACTAGGGATGTGATGGTATAATCTGGCCACTTTCTGAATTTATCAAGATGACACACATATCAGTTCATTCTGTGTCTATGGATGCCCAGTGCAACTGTTACAGGACCACTGCTACCCAGTACACATCAGCACAAACCTGCTGCATGAGAAGGTAAGTTGGTTTGAAACATCTCTAACAATGGTCGGTCACAAGAAATTCAGGCTAATGGTCAAGCGTTCTTGGGCTACACCATTCAAAGCTCAAAGAGATGGTCTGCTTATCTGAAGAAAAGGAAACACCTCCCTTAACAGGACTCAAACTTGGGGTTTGGAACCACTCCTCAATCCACGTCACGTCCCCGTGATCACCCTCTTTCTGGCTTGGCTGCAGTGCAACACAAATAAGAAATATTCTGATTTCCAGCTGGGGAACATATTCTTTTCCTAAGTTTTCAAATCATGACTCCTGCCTGTTCCCCCTCCTACCCACATTTAGGGTTATTCTGTTCTCCTTGGGGCTAGACAAGTAAGGGACAGCAGGGTGCCATTTTTATACTTCTATCATCATCGTGCAATTGGTTAGCTGGAAGGAGCATTTAAGGGAGTTGCTTGTTCATTTCTTTGTTATAATATTTATATATTACCCCAGTAGTCAGATTTAGAGCTATTTGCAATGAATAGAAACAAAATAAGAAAATTAGTCGATTATTGTCAGAAGACCCCAACGTAAAACAAAACAAAATACAAATTTTAAGGTCTGATTACTCTGAGCATGTAATTACATATTTCCATCAGATTACACAGAAACATTCAACAATACTGAACTGTTAATCATATACCAAGAATAATAATTTAGACCTTTCTAATTAACTCACAAGTCTAGCCCTTGCCAGAAATTTGGCTGTAGCAAGAATCACTGTGACATTTATAGCAGATAACAAAAAAGTATGTATTCTGTATACTAATTTGATTTTGAGACAAAAAATAATATTTTTATGCTGGTACCCTTTTGCACTATATACTTATTACACGGAAATGAAAGTGGACAATGGAAATGGATTCTCTAGTCTTTTAAGACCAAGTTATGGCCCCAATTATCCAGTAGACTGAAAACTTGATTATTTATTTATTTATTTGGCTTGTATGCCACCCATCTCCCCCAACAGGTGACTCTGGGCAGCTCACAATAAAAAGAAAAGACACAGTTCTCTCCAAAGATGGCTAAAATCTATAAATAATTAAAAAACATATTAAAAATGCCCTAAAAAACCTCCTCTGATTTTGGCCCTAAAAAAAAAACCCTGTAAGATGCTGGGGGGGGGACAACCCATCATCCCACCAGCCATCTCCACAGGTGCGGGCCCCCCTCTGGCCCCCAGGCCTTCTGGCAGAGCCAGGATTTCATACCTTTCCTGAAGGCCATGAGGGAGGGGGCACACCGCACCTCAGAAGGCAGGATGTTCCATAGGGCGGGCACTGCAGCAGAAAAGGCTCTCTGCCTCGACCCCACCAATCGAAATTCCCTGACTGGTGGGGTCTGCAACCTGCCCCTTCTGCTGGACCAAGTGGGACGGGATGAAGTGACCAGGGCGAGGCGGTTCCTCAGATAACCTGGTCCCGTGCCATGAAGGGCTTTAAAGGTAATGACCAACACCTTGAATTGTACCCGGAAACAAACAGGTAACCAATGCAGCTCACGCAACAGCGGTGTTATATGTGCCCTCCTAGGGGCATTAAGAACTGTCCGCGCTGCCGCATTCTGCACCAGCTGTAGCTTCCGGATACTCTTCCAGGGTAGCCTCATGTAGAGCGCATTACAGTAGTCCAACCCAGAGGTGACCAGGGCATGAGTGACCGTGCGGAGGTCCCCGATCCAGGAAGGGGCATAACTGTCGCACCACGCGAAGTCGTGCAAAGGCCCTCCTAGCCACGACTGCCACCTGCTCTTCGAGCAGGAGTCGTGAGTCCAGGAGAACCCCCAGATTACGCACCGGGTCTGTCTGGGGTAGTGCAACCCCGTCAAGAACTAAAGATGACAAAGTCCTAGATCTTGAGGCTCCCCGTATCCACAGCCACTCCGTCTTACCAGGGTTCAGCTGAAGCCTGTTGTCCCCCATCCAGGCCCCCACAGCCTCCAGGCACCGCGAAAGGGCAGTCACAGTGTCACTTAGGGCACCTGGGATGGAGATATATAGTTGGGTATCATCAGCATACTGATGATAGCTCACCCCATGGTGCCGGATGATCTCACCCAGCAGTTTCATGTAGATATTAAATAGGAGCGGTGAAAGCATTGACCCCTGTGGCACCCCACAAAGTAGGGGCCGGGGGCTAGACCTCTCGCTCCCTATCAACACCGATTGGGTTCGGCCTTGGAGAAAGGAGCTGAACCAGCACAACAATGTGCCACCCAACCCCAACTCCTGCAGCTGACCCAAAAGGATACCATGGTCGATGGTATCGAAAGCCGCCGAGAGGTCAAGAAGAGCAAGGATGGATGCACTCCCCCCATCCCACTCTCGCCAGAGATCATCTAAAAGTGCGACCAATGCTGTTTCTGTCCCATAACCGGGCCTGAATCCTGACTGATAGGGGTCCAGATAATCTGTTTCCTCCAGGATCCTCTGAAGCTGCCGCGCGACCACCTTTTCTACCACCTTCCCTAAAAAAGGGAGGTGGGAGACTAGACGAAAGTTGTCCAGGAGGGTGGGGTCTAGCGACAGTTTCTTGAGGAGTGGGCAGACCAAAGCCTCTTTGAAAGGCTTCGGGAACACCCCCTCCTGCAAGGATGAATTAACCACCGCCAGGACCCACCCTAAGGTCACCTCCTTGGTAGATTTAACTAACCAGGAGGGACACGGATCTAAATCACAGGTGGTCGCACTGACAGCCCCGAGGACCCTGTCTACTTCCTCAGGGACAACAGGATCAAACCGTTCCCAGATAACTGGGCAAGAAACTCCCTGGGCAACTCCTCTGGACCTACTCCACGCTTGGCTTCCAACTGAGAGCGGATCTGAGCAATTTTATCCATCAGGTGTTCAGCAAATTCCTCTGCATGACCCTGCAAGTAGTCCTCCGCCCCCCCTTTTCCCAGGAGGGCCCGGGTGACCCTAAACAGGGCTGCAGGGTGACACTCTGAGGATGCAATAAGAGCAGAGAAATATTGACGTTTCGCCGCCCTTACCGCCACTAGGTAGGCCTTAATAGCAGCTCTAACCCATGTTCGGTCTGATTTGTCCCCAGTTTTCCGCCAGCAGTGCTCTAGCCATCTCTTAGCCCTTTTCAGCTCCCTCAACTCCTCCGTGAACCACGGGGAGTGCCGGCAGTGATGGGCCAAGACAGGACGCACAGGCGTGATCATGTCCAAGGCCCCAGCTGCCTCCTTGTTCCAGGCTGCGGCCAGAGCCTCTGCTGGACCATGCAGCAAGGCCTCAGGAACAACCCCCAGCTCCCTTTGGAACCCGTGTGGGTCCATCAGGCGCCGGGGGCGGACCGTTCGAATAGGTCCCACCTCCCTGCGGAGGGGGATAGCATAGGAGAATCCTGCCGCCACCAGGGAGTGATCTGACCATGACAGGGGGGATAATATAAAATCCCCCACCAGATCACGCTGCCACTGCTCCGACAAGAAAACCATGTCTGGAGTGTGACCACTGTCCCGGGTCGGGCCATCGATGACCTGGGATAGGCCCATGGCTGCCATGGTAGCCATGAACTCCCGAGCCGCCTCTGAGGCCAACCCCAGGGATGGCAGATTAAAGTCCCCCAGGACCATACGTCTGGGGAACTCCACTGCCAACCCCGAGATGGCCGCCAGCAGCTCAGGCAGGGAGGCTGCTATGCAGCAGGGAGGCTGGTACACTAGCAGCACTCCCAACTGATCCCGTGTGCCCAACCTCAGGAACAGGGTCTCACATCCAGCAACTTGTGGAGCAGGGCCCCTGAAGGCCAATAGGGATTCCCTGATGACTACTGCCACTCCCCCTCCCCTGCCCTGGGGTCTCGGCTGGTGCCACACCCTAAACCCGGCTGGACACAATTCCGAGAAGGCTACTCCCCCCTCTGGTGCCAGCCAGGTCTCGGTGATGCACGCCAGGTCAGCCTGCTCCTCCCCAATACGGTTGTGAATAAGGGGGGCCTTATTATTGACTGACCTGGCATTCAGCAGCAACAGACGAAAGCCTGGGCCTCTGTAGGCCTGCTGACCAGGGTCTGGGCTTGAGCTCTGAGGGTCGGAACATGCCACCAGTATAACGCATCGGGGGTGTCTTCCCCTGAAACGGCCTGCCCTTTGGCTCCCGCCATACCGCCCCATGCCCATCACCACCTGAATGCCCGTCCTAAACCGCCCGAGGTCCTCCTCCCCCCACTCCAGGCCTCCCACTTTAGGGGCCCGCCATACCACCCACCACACAAGGGAGAGGAGACAAAAAAAGGGGTGGGGCCGCACACCCCTGTGGCACTTCAGCTGACCGCTCTCAGCGCCAACAGGGGGTCACCACTCCCAATCCTCTAACAAACACTCACCCTCTCTCCACCGACTTCTCTCCCTGGCCAGGGAGAGAAGGGCCCATTCACTCCTACCCTCTGCCCGTCTCCCACCCAGGCAGAGAGCAACCCATTCACCTCCTCCAACCGCAGCGTCCACTCACACACGCCCACCCGCTCGAGTCCCCCCGCATCATTATACTTGAGACTTATGAACCAGTTGCTTACAAACACAGATTATGTATGAATGATTACAAAGAAATATGGTCATCCTTTATTACAAACACACACACACGTATATATACAAAAATCAGCTCAAATTATCCTATTTTGGACACATTACACGAAGACCTACGTCTCTGGAAAAGGTCCTAATGCTGGGAAAGTTGGAAGGAAAGAGAAGAGGATGACCAGCAGCAAGGTGGATGGAACCAGTTTTGAGTGCACCATTGGGAGACTTGAAAGAACAGGTTAGGGATAGATCATCATGGAGAAGGTCTATCTATGTGATCGCTAGGAGCTGAAAATGACTTGATGGCACATAATGTCTGTCTGTCTGTCTGTCTGCCTGCCTACCTACCGAGAAGTCCTGAGATACGTAATTTGTTGCATTGTTTTCCTACTCTTTTTTCCTATTGTTTCAGTCTTTTTCTCTTTGTTCTGTTTTATCAAATAAATAAAACCCTAAAATCACATATTCAAAATTAGATCGGCCAGCTATTTTTTTAGTATTGATGAAATCAAGTGCTAGAAATTGGCAAACCAAGAGAACATGCTCCATTAACTCTGCCTCTTCGCTTTTGGAAGGACAAAATCTGTCTGCAGCCTGCATGCTCATAAAACATTCCTAGGGCTTTGAGGCTGATGCGCTAAGAACACACGCAGGTTGGCTTCAAACTCTTTCTGTTGGGTTGGGAAGTAAAACTAGGGGCTGTGGAAGTGCCTCTAAAAATAAAAGAGTATAGCCATCCTACCAGATACGCTGGGTTTTCAATTACCAGCAAGTACAACTGAATACGTGAATAGGAATGAGTGATGGGCTACAGCATCTGAAGGAGAGCTAAATTGAAATTTTATACCACTGCTCCTTTTCTGAAAAGGAAAAAAAGAAACTTCTCCCTCTTTTGTCGCTGAAACACATTTTTATGCACACTATGTATATGCTCTATCTTTTTAAAAAGGTAAGAATATGAACATTTTAATAAGAAGAATGACATTTAAGACAGTTTATGATAAACACTTGCCGAGGGCTAATTAAGACTTCAGTTCTGCACCCAGTTATGTGCGCATAAGATTTAAAGATGCCAATTTCCACCTGTGGATTATAGTGCTAAATAATTAGATCTAATTTTGGGGGAGAAATGTATAATGTCATTTACAATAACAGCTGGCCGGATATTTTTTAATGCCACTCTTCAAGAAAAATACTATCAGACTTCGTTTCGTATCTTTTTATGAAATGCATCATTTGGTGAACAGTGTCTAATTTATAGTAATATTTAAATAGACTAATTCCACGGGGAAAATGTGATGGGCAAAAAGTAGGAAGTCTTGGATAAATTAAGCTAGGATTTGAATTATTCAAAAACCCTGGTGTTTTCAGCTAAACAGAACAATGCATTTGGTTTGGAATGCATTTTAAGCCCAGTTCACATGGTAGAAAAATCTGTCCATCCCACTCTGCAGATAACTTCCAATATTAGCTCAGCTGAATTCCATAATGAACATGGTGGCCTTGTTGCTGACATGATGTCTATTGATGTTTTTTCCTTAACAAAGAAGCATATCATACTCATGCCAGATATTAGATGAATGATGGAAGGGAAGAAGCATGTGCAAAAGCTACCATCCCAAGAAAAGGATAAATTGAGATTATACTTAGTTCCATGATGGCCATTCACAAGGACTGGATCCAAAATTTACCATTCTTGTTGTATTAACTAGGAAGAAGTAGCACCTCTTTCCAATTGCCTGACTCGTGCTTATTTGGAGCAAAGCAAAGTATTATATAAATACTGATGAACCAAGAAGGACTAGTTTTAAAGAAAAGAACAAAAAATGTTATATTGAAATTGGAACTCCAAAAGAACAAATTATCTCTAGGCACGTTCATATTAAGGTATCTCTCTGAAATATATTGTTGAGTTCCATGGATGAAATTCAATAACTGATGAATCTACAGCGTGGCTGTCTGGATATGTTCTTCTTCCCCAGAATCTACTATAATAGAACTTTAACTGTTGTCACTTCTTACTCTTGCTTTTTAATTATCCTAAGTCAAGAATGCAACTGAATTTCACTGCGGCCTTGATGTGGGAAACAGATTCAGTTATCATTAGATTGGCTTGTGGAGTAGCAAAATCAATTAATCAGTCAAAGTTAGCCCCTACTTTTTTCCCACCAGATCTTGTTTTTCCTTTTGTCTGGATTCAGCACTGTAATGTTCTCATAATAGATTCTTGCCTGTCTTAGGCTGTACCTTCATAGGACCCATCTTGTCATGTATAGGAAGATGGAAGAAAGTAACCATCTTCTGTCCTCCAAACTACTCAAACCAACCACTCAAATTCCATAACTGAGGGCCCTATTAAAAATCTTGAGCATCAACCTACATCCATTTGTCAAGTGTGTCTGACTTCAATGTTGCATCAAAGAACATTGCTGCAGAATGCTAAAAAAAATCCACTTTAAATTTTCACTGTTCACTCCTTGTCCTGCTACTAACCGAATGGTTTCCCCACTATCCACATAATCAAGAGAAACATAACAACCTCCAAGATCAGTCTGTCAAAACTCCTGGAAAAGGAAGGGGTGGAACTGGGTGTGAGTTTAAAGGGCTCAACATCAGCATTTGTACCTTCATGTCCTTATAAAGCCGCAAATTTCCTTCCCGCAAAACAAAATAACGGTCTTGAAACTTATTTGCAGACAGTAGTTTGGATGGCTCTTCTTTATATTTCAGGTAGCTGGCTTTGACAGTGTCTTTTGAAGTTTTCTCTGTTGAGATGATTAAAAAAAGCATTTGGTTCACAACCTTCTTTTTTATATATTATATAGTGTATTACATTTTATACATCTTAACGTTAATCTGGGAAAAAAACCAAGAATAAATAATTGGAGTTCTTCTATATTATTTTAGACTTTTTCGCTCTTGGAAGGTATCTTGTTTGTGTGAAATATATTACCTTTAGCTACAATTAAACATTATTCTTCAAGACCTAATTTAAGGGCACTGCAACAACCTGGGACGTAACCTATCTTTATTAACCAGAGTTCATTCATATGATCCAAGCAAACATTTAAAGCAATGTTTTGGCTGGACTGAGTCCAAGATCGTACAGTTCTTCCTAGCAGATATTTCCACAGAACCTTCTAAGAAAGTGTCTAGGTTCTTCTTGTTGTTATGGCCCTTCAAGTCAATCTTTACTCTTAGTATCAGGTTTGCTTAGCAACATTTTCAAAAGTGGTTTGACTTTTTTACTTCTGACAGTTTTGTGATGAGGTGAGTGGCCCCAAGTCATCTGTTTTGATACTCAGGGAAGAGTAAAATTCAGATATCCCTGTTCCTGGTCTGTACCCCAAACTAGCTCTACTCTAGGTTCTTCTCCACTGAATCTGAAATCAGAAGTTAACAGACTTAAACTCACTACAGCTGGGATTAGCCAGCCAACATTTTACAGATTAAAATGGTAGATTTCTAGTATTTATAAATACTGTTTGCTATTCGGATTTATGCATATATCTTATTCAGTTCTGTGTTTTTAATTTATTCTACTTGTTCTCTACGCAGTTTTCTTTCTTTTCATTTAGTTTTTGACTTTAAGTAAACAAATAAATGGTAATTCCTTCTACTTGGCAGCCTCTCCACTTGGTAAGATGAATAATAGGTCATTTTGTATCGGTGTATCTGTGCATATATTACATCACTCCTATAGAGAATAAGATATGGAAAATCAATATACCTAAATTAATCTTGGGTGAAGATTGGTTCATTGAATGTTTGGAACCTTAAGCAGAGATAAGAGCAAAATTATAAATCAGGGTTAAACACTCTTTGTTTGAATTTAATACTAAAGTTCCCTTTCTTTGTCTCCCCAAAATTGGAGGCCGGCCTGCCATCCCTATCCTGATCCCGATCCCAATCCCAATCCCAATCTCTCTATAACTCTCAGTAGTAGTTTATTATTATGTCTAAATCTAAACAATCAGCAGTTAAATCTGAACTATGATTTACTGGAAAATGACAACTTTGCACCATAGGGTCTATAATTGGTTTGCTTCCAAAAGACAGAATTAAGACTAATCTTAATTTAGACTTTAAGTGTAATGATAAAGCTGCAGTTGACTAAAAAATGTTAATTCTTTCTTATGGCTGCATGAGGGGCAGAAAGTTCATAATCTTATAACTTGTGCATATGACACCATCCAGTTTAATTCCTTCAAACCCAATCAAATTTTGAAAAGACATTATGTAAATGGGCCTGGAACTCCATCTATTTATTGAAAGGACAACTCTTCAAAAATAGAATAAAATGGGATCAAATTTGTTTGGGAGAGAAATCAAAGCAAAATCATTATCACCATCATCATCATCACCACCACCACCATCTTCCAATGCATCCCTACAGAAGGAGTTAGGCAGTGGCTCAGACAGTTGCTGATTGTTCTATACTAATTATCTGGATTATTTAATCCAGAGTAAACTATATGGAGCCTACCCTGTTCTTTCCATGCACATACACAGATACAACAAAAGAGAGGAGAGGCAGACACATTTGCAGATGCAGCACAAATGCAACCCCTTGATTAGGTCCTCTCTCGTGCACACTCACACACACACTTTTATGGTCCAGCAATAGGGAACTGCAGGAAGTGCCAAAATGCCCAGGGATAAATGTACAAGAGCGGGCATGAGCCTTTATGCACTGTGAAAAGCAGGAGTTAGGAGAGCATCGTGTGTGTGTTTCCACACAGAGCTGCCCACATAGACAGCAAGAGACAGGGGGAGATATGAAGCATGGCCAGGAACTTGGAAGGAATGGTGTATGGAAAGCAGTCTTCTCTACAACAAGAGCGGAGCAGAAGTTGTCTGGGGCAAGCTGTAGTCAATTTAGTCCAGGAGTACAAGGTAGAGTTGGGTAACGAAGTTGCTTCTAGCAACTGGGAGACTGTGACTGCCTGATTTAAATAGCCACTCTTCCAGGCTTATGCAGCTGTAGAGCCTTCACACCAGCTGTGTGGTGTAGTGTCTAAGCTAGCAGCCTAGCATTCATGTCTGCAGGGGTTCTGGTAGAGGGTGGTCCCAATGCCACCCCAAACTTGGGCAGGACCAGGGCACTCCAACATCCTCCATGTGCCAACCTGCGGTCTCCCCCAATTCTGTCACTTAGGGTTTTACATACCCCTACCATTTGGGGTTTTACATACCTACAGAGGTACCACATAAACACTGATCCTGACCCCTTAAACATACACACACACACAGTCACAGGCCCCTTATATGCACACACCCTAATTTGTCCCTGGACAGAAGGAGGGACACAGTACCTACAGTAGGTACACAGAAGAAAACACAGATACATCCTAGAGGGCCTAATCAAGGTCACTGCTAGTAAGGGGGATAAAAAGCATTTCAGGAGCCTTGTTTTGCATGCTTTTTGCTATGGGAGTGGCTCAGGATATTGTTACCTGTTCTATTCTAAGTCCTCTCCCTCTTGATCGTATAGACACAGGAAGGAGTTGGACAGAACTCCAGATATGTGCTTTCCTTGCCATGTTTACCACTATATGTGAACTAGAACATTGGCAATATTCCTACAGAATGCTAAAGCATATGTTAGCACTACATTAATGACCCTTTGCTAGCCCAACAGGAGGAAAATGGAAACATCTGCTTCCACTTCAACTATCTATAATTATTATTAGCTGGATTCATGCATCATGCTAAAATATGATGTGGGTTCCTTGTTGCTGGCTTAGCGCAATGCATGAATCCAACCGTTATGGTTGGCCAACCAAATTTTTTGCTTTACATTATGTATGATCCCACCTGGTAACGATAACAATGGCTTATTTAAAACAAGCCAATTTCAAAATTACAATTAATTATCCTGGCTTGTATAGTTAAAAGGCAGAATAACATATTTCAATCAGTGGAATAATACATTCATGTGGCTGAATCATATCACCAATCAGTTACTTGATGAAACTATACCCATCATCTACTTAAAGAACTAAGCAGTTTCTTTTGAACAGTCAATTGAAGCTAAAAACTCCTGAAAAGATGCCTGTTCCCTTTGTAAGAAATTGACAATGAAATCACATTTGATTTACTTTCATTATTCCCTCTTTAGATCCTAGCTTTAGGATATATCAGTAACAAGAGATGGAGCAATAATGCTAAAATGAGAGAATCTGCTGGGATTGATTCGGGAGCCACTTGTTAAGGCAAAGGGAATAGAATTGTTAACTGCCCTAAAATCTATCAAAGAATAAGCCTGCAGAAGACATGTTTACAAGATCCTGCTTGCTGAGGGCATTACTAAGGAGATGATGAAAAGAGAGTAAGTGGAAATACCTATAGCTCAGAAAGGTAAAACCCTGCCAGCAGAGTATCCGTTTTCACATAATTCATTTTAGCCCTCTTTTTAGTTCTGAAAAGATTTAAATATTCTTAATTTTGCTTGAATTGTATTTCATTTTATCTTTATACCATCCATTATATTGCAAGCATAGAGATTTATAAAAGAACCCCGCACAACCAGCATTATCCTAAAATAATTCATTACAAAACGCTAAGGCAATGGTTTCATAAAATAGCTATAGCTAACTGAATAAATGAATTAAAAATGTAGTATAGGTGGCAGTTATATACATACATACATACATACATACATACATATATATATATATATATACACACACACACCCACATATAAATTGACACATATTTTTGATTGTGGTTGTTTATGTTCAGCTGGAGAAATGGCTTGCTAATTTCGCAGCAGTCCATTTTGTTATTAACATGTTAGTCCTGGTTGAGCTTTTAAATACCGAAGGTTTCCAAGGCATTGCACTCATGAGAGGGAAGCCATGTGTCTGACCTTCAACTCAGAAGTCAGCAAATAAGTCACGAAGGCAAAGCAAAATCAGATTTTCTTAAAGAGGAGATACTGAAAGCCAACCCAATGGGGGGAAGTGGAGAACATCAAAAGAAACCAGTGTGGCTGCCCAGAAGGTTAATGAAAACCTGAAAACCCAAAAGTCACAAAGGACACATGGAGTAGTTGGAAAGAGGGGCAGGTGACCAAGGAAGAGTAAATAAAAGCAATCCAGAAGTACAGAGATGAAGAAATGATAAGAAATTCTAAAGCTAAGAATGAGCTAAGAATAACAAAGATAGTTTCTTACGTATAACCAAACCAACAGAAGAGAATATCTGTAGCTCAGGGTTGAACTGTGGAGTCCTTGGGGTTCTCTGAGCTTGGTTGTTTTCTTGCAAATGTTTCATTACCCGGCTAGGTAACATCTTCAGTGCTAGAATGGAGTGAAGTTTGCTCTCTGTTTATATACAGTAGCTTGCCCTGCCTGTGTGTGCCCCCACCCAGTTCCTTGATTAGGGTATTATTTACTGCTTGATTACATGTCTGGTGATAATCTTGGTGTTAACCTCTGCTTGTCTAGGTGATGATTGCTCTGGGTGAGGAGATGTTCTGGTCTTTTGTTTCCTTTTAATTGTCTCTTTTGAATAGTGTGTAGATGTTGTTTATCTCTTTGTGCCTGTTGATGGCCACCTTGTCTAAATACCAAGCTTCCAGGAATTCCCTCACATTTTTTATTTAGCTTGGTCTAAGATGCTAACAGTTTCCCAGTTGAAACTATGGTTAAATCTGTCCATGTGTTGTGAGATTAACGAGTTTTCATCGTGTCTTCTGACTGCTAGCTGGTGTTCATGGATGTGCTCTGCTAGCCTTCTGCCTGTCTGTCCTACATAGTGGTTGTTACAGTCTTTACACTGTATGTTGTAGATGACTCCTGTTTTTTTTCCCTTGGGCTAGTGGGTCTTTATATTCAAACTAAAAGATAAATAAATGAAAGAGTATGGCATTTGCCCACTCAAGATAGAAGGAAAGGAAAGGCAGAACTATGTTGATTTCAGTGCTCAGTAAGAAGATATACACTCCACTGGGTAAATTGTGAAAAGCAAAAAGAAACAGGAGCCCACCTAGAACCTGATAATTGTGGATGGTCTAGATGAACTTCTATTTATTATATCTGAGAAATCCTGGAGAACAGATGAAGCATTAGATGAATGGAGGATGGCAAATGTGGTTTTTAACTATAAAAAAGGAAGAAAGAAGGCCCAGGAAATGACTTTCAAACATCTGATCTAGATATCTGAAAAAATTCTACAGCAGATGATAAAAATCCTAGAGCAGATGATAAAATTACTATAAATTACTATGGGCTCATTCAGAACTCTTGACAGGCTAATTGGTCATATCATTTATTTTTGTCCTTGATTAGACTAAGACATGGTGGAGATAAAATATATCTTGATTTCATGTGAGAGGACCTCATGATTACTAAACTAATGAAGTATAAACTAGATGACATGTTTATTAGAATTGTGCAATGCTTCAACTTCAATTCCAAAACAATGCTTTAGAGTTCACAGGAGCAAAAATGTACCATGCAATTCTTAAGCAGACAGATGATATTTTGTGTTTCTGTATTGCTCCAAAAGCATCTTTTCTAATTACTTCTGAAGTGCTGCACAGTGATTATGTCTGTTTTGTGTGCCAAAGTTAGCTTGAAAACTCTATTCCGAAAGATCTTATCAATAGTTCCTCATCAAACACATTTCAAGTACAGTACATAAGGTTTCACCTTCAGCATTTTCATTAATGACATGGAAGAAGAATAGAAGGAAATGCTGATCAAATTTGTAGATAAAAACAAAAACAAGATGGGTAGCTAATATTCTAGAAAGCAGAAACAAAATTCAAAAGGTTCTTGATAGCTTAGCCAAGTGGGCTAATAAAATCAACACAGTGAAATTTAATAGAAAACAAAATTATTCTCTTTAAGGAAAAAAAATCAAATGCCAAAGTATAGGATGAAGAATACCTGGATTTATATGAATAAAATAGAACTTGGAACTGGAGCTGATCACAAGTTAAATATGATTCAGCAGTCCGATGTGGCTGCTAAAAAAGGCAAATCGAATTTTAGATAGCAATAAGAGGAGTATAGTGCAAAATGCAGGGAAAAAATAATTCCTCTGGGTTCTGCAATTGCCTGTCTGGAATACTACGTCCAGTTCTTGCACCACACTTTAAGAAGGGTTCAGAGAAGCTGGAATATATATAGAAAAAAGGTCAACCAGTACTATGAGAGATGTTGGAAAGAGAGACTGAAAGAAACTGAGTATGTAAGTTTAGCCTCGAGAAGGGGAGATAAAGCATTCTTCAAGAAACTTTCACCAACTTTCTACCACCCCATAGTGCAAGCTGTCGAATAATTACAGGAAGGTAGATTCCAATTTAATGTTTTTTTCAGGAGTTTGACAGTGGAAAGTAGGCTTCCAGTCACTGGCTGTGTTCTAGCAGAAGAAGGACAACCATGTTTATTTTGATTCCTGCACTGAACTGGAGTTGGACTTCCTCTTCCAAAGCTACAACTGTTTGCTTCTCTGCAGCCTATTACTGCTTCTACATTGTTTACCTGGAAATAACAGGGAATATGTTTTACTGCGTACCTTCATTCATAAGTCCTACTGTTGGAAACTTCTTTATTATAAGACACGCATTGCTGGGACTGGCCAAAGAACTCCAGTGAAGGATCTGTTCTAGAATATTCTCAGTGCAATGCAAGGGACGTTCTAGAAGAGAAGAAAATTAAATATGTAATTATTTGTGATCCTGAAGTCAGTTCTTCATTCTGGGTATTGCCATACATACTATAAAAATCAAATTCCATATTTTGACCAACTAAATGCAAGTATACCCAAAGTTAACACTTAAGTTGCTTGTGTATAGAATATATAGAATCTTCTTTATTTTACAGGCTTTTTAAGTAGCAAAAACTCATTTAAAGCAAGCAAGAGATTAATATAGTGCATAAAATGACTTGTTGCTCTCTCTAGACACTTGTATGGGCCATCTATAGGAGAGACAGCCATGCTGAATTAATATGGCTGATCTCCTCTCCTCCCAAACATCAAGCAGATTTTTCAGAAATCAGGACTCTCAAGCATTCAGGAAATCACTGCAAATGTGCTTCCCTTGATTTGTCTTTTGTGAAATTACTGATTATATGTTTGCAAAAAGAAAAAAGAATGCCTACGCCAAGTAACTCAATTGTGGTTATCTCTCATATGGAAAGAATACCTGAGCCACACTCCCTGGTCCCGATTTATCCATCATCCCTTCTTCCCTCCAGTTAGAATCCACATGTTGGATGAATACATCTGATGAGGAAAGCCTAATCTTCATCGAGGAGCTTCCCCACACACAATTCAGAATCCTGACTGCAGAAAGTTCTAAGACACATAGGGACAGGTTCTTCTCCTGTATTTCTCCCAATTGCAGAGACAAGAGATGCATGATATTTTCTAGTCCAAAGGTTGCATTTGACCTGCGATGTCATGCTGGGGTACACTCCCCCAAAAATCAGTGAGTGAGGACAAAACAAAAACTAAATTTGACTGAATTCTATCTACATATAAATTTAATTAATACAGAGATAGTAAAACTCTAACCATGTATTTAATAACTTTTGTCACACACACAAAAATACAATTGGGTCACAACTCTGGGGGATGTGTGAAGCTCTGGGGATTGGTTTGTGCACCCCTAGTGAAGACAGTGAGCAATAAAGCTGGAAGGGGATATCAAGAAGCCAGTTCTACATATTTGGCTCTGGTTAAAACTATATTGGTATGAGAGAAAAAGCACATTTTATTCTTGTTGAAGAAGCTCATGATATTATGGTGATCTCATCCACACGGTTTGTGAATACGTCCTTGAAATCTTATGCATCCTCATATAAAAAAAGATGGTTTCCTGTAAAATTTGATAGTATGTATTGATCGTTTTGGGGTAGGAGGGTCCACAGATATCATTTAGAGACATCACGGGCAGCATTTTTTCATCTCAACATTATAGAAGAGACCAATACTTTTTGTAAAGATGAACAGTAGCCTTTCCCAATTTCAAACCCTTAAATGTAAAGGAGCACAACTTCCCTGATTTCCAGACACACAGCCAGTGCTAACTGGGGAATGATGGGCACTGTAGTTTAACATCTATGGTTAACCCTGGATAAACCAGGCTGGAAAGGTCGCACGAAAGTGAGTTTTGTTTACATTTTAGGAAGCATCAACATAGCAAGAGGAATGCCTTTTAATACAGTAATTTGAGAGAAGGTCAAGATGATGCTGAGGAGGTCAAGATATAGCTTTCTTCCAATGCCCATCGCAAAATTAAATGGACAGTTATTTACACAAAGGTGTGATAGCTTCAATTCTACCTTAAAGAAATAGTTTCAGGAATGAAGGGCATCAAAAGAAGGCACATCAACAAATTACGTGTGAGCTCCCTAAGTAAATGTGTACTGCTTTATTTACAGGTATGTTGATATACTATAAAAAGCATAAATCTACTGAAAAACATTCATTATTTTACCGGCAACGTACATTATTTGCAAACTATCCATCTTATCAAAATTACTACCAAAAGAGTATATACCAGAGATCCCACCACAGCACGTTGCCTGCATAAGGCCAGAACTTCATTTTGTATCTCTGCTGCTTAATATGTCAATAATTCAGCTGATCATTAATATTTTAGCTCCAACATTTCAGACATTTAGCTGTCAAACTTATATATCCCATTATTCTGCTCCCAAGGTTGCCAGTAAACAGTGCAAGAATTGTTTGTTCCAATCTAACAATAAATATTAGAAGGAAATTGCATTCTGAAAAAATGTGGGATTTTAATATACCTGTCTTCTCAGAATTTTGTTTCATCTAGTAAACAATTACAATTTGAGCTGAGATCTATTAAAAGAAATACTGAATTCCCTGCAAAGCAGAGTAGGTTATTTCACTAGGAATGTAGCACTTCAAAATGGGGGCTCAGTGGATTAAACACAGCTACTTGTGAAGATAAATGTGCACCCACAACTCTCCCAACAGAAACTGCTATGTTAGAGAGAAGAGTTCCACCATTGTATGGTATCCGACGTATTGCATTTCATGGTAAAAGGATTTATCTTAATTTTAGAACTCAAGTCATTCTGGAGGCAGTGAGCCTCATTCCAATGTGTGGTATGATCTAAACAAAGATGAAGTCTCAGTAAGAAAGGGGGGGGGGGAAGATAGTCACCTACTTTGTGCTCTGAAAATGCCATCCAATTCTTTTGTTCCAAAGGGTTCTGCTCATTACGGTAAGTGGGAGATTTTCACTTCCCTTCCAAAGGTACGTTTCTCCTTCTCTTATTAATTCATGTCCACTTTGATCCTTCCCTTTCTTTCAGCCCTCTCTCTCTCTCTCTCTTTCCACAGATTTTTTTTCCATGGGTGTGTTTGATTTAACTCAAACACTTACTGAAATGAAGCTGTTCAGCTCACCAGAATGATATCCAGCTCTTTAGACAGACTATAAATATTTTGGATCTACAATGCATCCAGAACACCACAAACCATTTCTTGTGCTGGACATTTCGTTGCTATCTACATATGAACCACCCATTGCATGCTTAGAGCAGCTCATTTTAAAGGAAAAGCAGAATATTCCAATAGAAAAACAGAATGTTCTCAAGCAGTTTGCATCCCAGTGTAATATTTTGCAAATATCCAGTGCAGGGTTCCCCAACCTTGGCAACTTTAAGACGGATGGACTTCAACTCCCAGAATTCCCCAGCCAGCCTTGCTGGCTGGGGAATTCTGGGAGTTGAAGTCCACCCGTCTTAAAGTTGCCAAGGTTGAGGAACCCTGATCTAGTGGACTCCCTTAACTCAGCAATTTTTGCCTCTCCAAATGTTCAAGAAAGGACTGCTGTGTTAGAGCTAAGACACTATTTCTGCAAGGACTGATTTTGTAAATCAGCTCTTTAAAACTAAACAGCAAAAGGGGGGACTTCAATCTGGATTAGGACCCTCGCAGAAAAGGCACTTGGAACACCTGGATTTCCCGTTTGCTCCAGAAGGAAAGTTCTCACATCCACCAGTAATGGCGTTTATACAAATGCAAAACAAATCACAGAGATTTCTGATTGGGTCAGGACTCCAACAGGACATCTTCTGCCCAGGCTCTCTTCTGGATTGAGCACTGCATGTCAGCATTTTATTTCAACAAAAATAACATACGGACACTCATGGAATTGCCCACTCACTAAATGATAGCTTGTCTACTTTGGCCTTGTTTGTTTTAAGCTATTTGGTGTCGCCTACCCTAAAGGTGCACAGAAAACACTTTAAAATATGATTCTCTAGTGCCAGTGAAGATAAGAGAGTTTACGTTAATCTATAAAGCATGGGAGAGAGGAGAAGAGAAGAGAGGAGTTTGGTCAAATGGTCTCTCTCCTGTCACCTCTCCAAAATGAACTTCTTGAACATCTTTCAGAATCTCATTACATTGAGTATTTCCATGGAGTAGCGTTATGGCTCCTGCTGTTTTTTCTGCAAAGAAAATGGCAAAGAATAGTAAGCATAAATATTCAAAGACGATGCCAAAAATGACTAACCTAGTTCTCCATTTTCGATCACTTCAAATGTAGCCCACGTATCATCCTTATGGGGTGTGATGTTTTTTATTCCCAGGATATCATTAGTCAATTCTTCTGCCTCCATTGTTGGTGATATCTGCTTTGAAGATCACATACAGTTTAGAAATTATTCAAAAATACCTAGAGATTCTAACTCATGTCAGAGTTTTATGCTCTCAGAGGAGGGGAAAATGCCCAACCAAGTCATCATCAACGGTGAAAGAAGATATCAGAAAAGATTCTCATTATGTTTAAAAATTACAGAGAATACTACTGAAAGCATTTTGTCCCATGTCATTTTTCCTCCAGAGACCTATTTGATATTTCTAAGAGACTAAGAGACAAGCCTCATCATTCCTTTATAAAAAAAAAAGTCTTACTGACCTATGACATGTAATCTAAAATTATAATGAAACCAATCTCTATCAAATCCCTCTAACTTTTGTTAAACCAATGCTTATGTTCTTCTTCTCCCTCCTCCTGCCCTCCCCACAACTCTATGGAGGACTTCAGAGTATTTCTTTGGAAATTTCCACAGCTGGAAACAGTTAAAGCACTAGGCTTAGAGCAGCTATGCCAGGAGGAAATATATTTCACCAACCTTGTACTCCACAATTTCTTTTACACTTTATTTCCATACACAGTGAATATAAACGGAATTGTCTTTCCACAGTTAGCAACGCTATTATGTTATTGTTTAAAACATGGTAAATAGACAATATGTCTCAGTCCACCCTCTGAGGGTTGGATGCTATGTCCAGTTAAAGCTGTGGATATGTAATTCATATTACTGACAAAAGTAATCAACTGCAAAGGAGATTGAAAAAGGATTTGGAGATTTGCCTTCTGTTTCTTCTCCTTCCTGACTGACACTATGGCCTAAAACTATGATACTAGTAAATCTGCATCTCTAATATTCAGTTGGTACTTTAGGTATATATAAATATAGAGAAACTCAATTCCTTGCATGCTTATGGTTGAGTAAGGGACTTGTCCTACAAAATTTAATAATAATGAAAATAGATATACATTTAAAAGTCAGCAACTTACGTCAATGTTTAAAAAAGAGAGAGTGGCCTTTTGAACTGCCTCAAAGCAACAGACAAAATACACATTTTTTAACATGAAATACAAACCCTTATTATAATGCTGCAGTCTGGCTCCTTCCTTTCCACATAAACTTCAATTAGCAAGTCTCCGGCCTGAGAAATCTAAAATAAAAGTGAGTTTATAAAAATCAAGGCAACGAATCAGCAATTGGGGGCTTCTATTCTTCCTTATCCTAATACTTTAAGTCTTCCTTGTATGGATTGAAACAATTGCATCTCAAGTGCTGCAAAGGTAGGACAATTTGCCATATGCTGAAAATGAATGAGGATAAATACATGATCCAAAAAGAAGGGCAAAAATCCTATAGGCAATGGCAAATTTTCCATGCATGACCCAGACTATTTAGAGACACACCAAATGAGCACTGCACCTCCATGTTACGCTAATTATGACTAAGAACATGGATTTGCACGGTACTACTGCAGGTTCCAGATAGGGGCTCCCTAGTTTGAAGACTTGAAGGCCTCACATTGATGGACTTCTGGAAGCTTGTTCAGAAGGCCTGGGAGGAATTACGACGATTGTCACTACTTGGGTATTTTTTGTTAATTAGGTACTCTACTTATTAATTGTATTGTCTTATAGCATACTACTCTTTTCTAGACATTTGTACTGTATTTCAGTATGACATGAGCCGCCATGTGCTTCAGTGGTGTGCGAATTTGATTTATTTCTATATTTTTAAAAAGTATTTCATATGGAAAAGTAGAATAGGCTACATACTTCTTCCTGAGAAGCTAGTTATCTAGGTATTATTTACGGTGAAGGAGACAGCATCCTCACGTGGTTGAAGTCTGAATTGATACAACATATCCAAAGAGAAAATATCCAGTTGCCACTTATTAAAAAGCCTGTGTTCCTTCCTTCCTTCCTTCTCTTTCTCCTCTTCCTTCTCCTTCTTCAGCAAATTTTATATTGGTTATACTTGGGTGGATCAACCATTTGCTTCCCATTACAAGGAAACATCTCTGAATCAAAGTTTGACAGCCCCTTGTGCAGAGACACCTCTGTCAACCATCTGCCACATTTTCAAATCACGAGAGCCCTGGGAAACTCTCAAGGCATCTGTGCTGTTCCTATTTAATGCCAAAAATACATTTAAATTTTTTTTAAAAGGGTACTGTAAAATTCCAGGCAAAGAATTAGGCATTCCAATGTGCCGTAAGTTAATTAATATTGATACCTGGAGATTGGTATACCAGAAAGAAACAGAAGTGTTGTCCATCTTGTAATAGGTGGACTGAGGCTAATAGGGTTGGACCTAGTTAGTACTTGATGTGAGTCTGTCATGAAATTCTAGAGTGATAGGTTAGATTGAGAAGCTGAAAACAACATTCTGGAAGAAAGCAATAGCACACCACTTTTGTACTGTTGTCAAGCAAACAAAGGTTGCCTCCTTTGATCACCAGGCACTGAGCTCAACTTCAAGGAGATTTTACCTTCTAAAATATGACTAATAATCATAACATGTAACAGAACTGTCTAATTTCTGCAAATGCACCAAACTAGTTCTTCCACTTTGGTATTTCCATACATTCCTACCTAATACCACTTTCCCACATCAATTCCCTTTACTGAACCCTCAGCTGACACATGTCAACAGAAGTCTAATGTACAATGGTCAGGCCTCTGACCACGCTAAAGGGAATTGTTGTGGGGAAAATTTTCTAGTTATGGCAAGAAAACCACCTCCCTCCCAAATGTACTTTCCCAGAGAAAATAAACTCTTAGCTCAATCAATCATAAAACATTTAGACACAAAAGAATGTTGATTATGGTTTTGGAAGATAATAATCATGTTGGAAAGCAAGGCCAAAAAGTAACATAGATAGAAACCATCTCTTTATGAAAGCTGTCTCTGTGTGGTTAACTAAACCACTGTATTGTTGACCTCATGACTTCATCATCCGGAACAGATTAATACACAAATGCTATAAACTCATAATTTACTACACTGATTAAATGTAAACTATAATTTGCATAAATCTATATGGGGGATGGATCCTTGCTCTCTTTATGTTAGCCTTTATTGCCTCTGATACCATGTAATAAACCAATTTTTGCTTCAGTGCAAGAGTTTGTCTAAGGAGAGATGTATTTTCAGACTTGTAAGATTGATGTTGTGAGGTAGTCCAGACAAGAAGTACACCCAGAAGCACTAGCTCTATGTTTATTGTAAGGCTATAGTAACATAATCTTGAAAGTCTGAAACTACAACTCTCCCCCCTCGCCTTTACAGTCCAAGACACTACAGAGGGTCCCTTCTGAGATGTTTGCCATGCCCCCATTCCTTCTGCGGACACAGCTGCCACTTATCTGACTATTGCCTAGTCTGTACTCTTCCTCCTGTGTCCCAAGGTCATTCCCACATACCATTACACCAAGGTTCCCATCTCAATGGATAGATCATCATAAGCACAGTCTCTTCTGAGTGACACCATGATGAATCAGCCACTAAGAATGGTCTGACATGTAAAGGGGGAGTCCTTTTATGTATGATTGACCAAATACCTGAAGACAGCAACATTCTCCTTTATAAGACAAGATAAAACTTTGTCAGGGAGTAAATAAATTTGTACACCAAACTGAAGGGCATGGAAGTTGTTCTTTAAATGGTGGGGCTAATCCAGATTAGCTGGGCCAAGGCTTCCTGAAGCAGCCAAATATAACAGTTGGTCATTAATCAGGTGCACAAGAGAATTGCAGAAGCGGTTACAAACTACTATGAGGATTGTTATAATATATAAAGTGATGGTGTCAGTAATTGTCCTAATGGTTTATAGAGGCAAGGTGCATTAACTGGCATGATGGTATAGAATTATAAAAGCCAAAATAGTTACGGAACCTAGTCCAAGTAGTTTTCTAGTAAAAATACTCTATGTTCTGTGACCAAAAAAAAAAATAAAAAAATTTAAACGCAACACTTCTGCTTTAAAAGAACCACACAATGGAAAGATTAGCAGTCTAGGGTCACAGCAGCCTCTAGAGAACTGAAACTAATGAAATCATTTGTGGAGGGGAAAAACATTACAAAGTGACTTTGAAGAAAACTTAATTATGCTGGCAATGACTCAGAAAAAGCTCATTTCCTGGCAAAATGTGCTTTTGAGATGATTCTACTGAAAGAAAAAACACAAAGGTTGTAGGAAAGAATGAAGTTGACATTTGATTTGCACTAGTATATGTAAACAACTGCACACTGGAGGGGGAAAAATCTGGGCTGCAAATAAAAACAGCTGGTAAAGAAAAAAAAAGAATGGTTTGGTGGGCAGAGAAAAAAAGAAACATGGTTAATCAAGTGTCAACTGGAATGGCAAACAAGGTCATTGTAAACAGCATGAGATTTTCTCTTTCAAGCTGCAAAAGTTTGGGCTAAGCATGCTTTATTTTTAACCCAGCATGCCTTTTTTCATAATGCAAAAGACCCTGGGAAGCTCCTACCTCACCAAAAACCTTGTTCAAGTTTTGCTTTGCAAATTTCTTCTCGCCACTGTATGAACAAATCACAGGAAAAGAGTACTGTGACATCTGTACACTTTTAAAAGCTATTTTTCACTTCTGAAAATTTAGCAGAGGCACCAGGCAAGCCTGAAGCATCAACAGCATTGGTTTAAGTTTTGCAAAAAGAAGCCGATTTGCAAAGGAAAACTAGCTCCATCTAGGGGGAATCTATCCTTCCTTTTATTTCAGATTTGTAAGGGGACCTAGCCATAGGTCATCACTCTTTTTAGACTGGGGGTAAATAGCTACTGTAGTACAGTACGTAGGATTTATTTTGGAAATCTTTCAGGCTGCAGGCAAACAGGGAGAGAGACTGAATGAGCAAGGCCAGTTCAATTGTTGTGATACGCACATTTCTGTTGGTCAGGGTTTTACAAAAAAAAAAAGAAGTGGGCCACTGCAACTTGCTAACTTTCCCCAAAGCAAGGAAAGGTCCTGTTTGAAACCTCCATGTCTGCTTCTTCTTTCTACTCCTTTAATGTTCAAACAGGAATTTCCTCGCTGAAAAAACTGAGTTTCTAAAGAAGCAACATAGATACACACACGTTAAACACTTTGGAATAAGAATCCTGCTATTCTGTTTATTCATCCTTTGGTTTTGCACTAACTTTCCATCTCAATCCATTCTGATGATACAGAGCCAGACTGCCTCAAAACTCCTGAAACCACCTTCCCCAGGTGTGTTAGGACCAATAGCCATAATGACTAGGAATTCTGGCTGCTGTACTCCCAACTCATCAAGAGAGCGCCAGTTTGGATTACCCCTAGCAATTACTTTAAACTGCAACTCCTTCATTATTTGTATTACTATCAAATGTTGTCCATTATTTCTCTTGCTTCTATAAATCCATCATAACTGAAGTTCACCAGTAAACCAAAGAAAGATTATAAGCAACTGTCTTATAACCAGCCAAACCAGCAGTTCATCCAGAGGCTCCCCTTGGATTTCAGATGGACACGATTCCAAACCGGACCTAAGACTGAACTCAGAGTCTTTTTCATGCCAGCATGTCCTGCATCTATGAACCATATTCCCTTCTCCACACAAATGAAGGAATCATGATTACATACTTGAGTATCTTTCCATTTGGTAATAAAGCTGTTCTCAATGTCCATTTGCTTCACTTGATCTTGCTGGACCTGTGTAAGAAAAAAAGTGTTACAAAGTGAGTTGCCCAAGCATCTTTTTGACCAAAGCAAAGGACAGTTCTTGAATGCAATGCTGGCCTGGTCTGTATACAGGACAATAAAGGGAGACTTCCATGTCCCAAAAAAGTTTGTCAGTGCTATACTAAACATCAAACACAATCAAACTCTTTTGTAAAACAAATCCCCCCCCACACTCAGACCTATATGTGCAGTCAAATGAGTTGATCCATTCCATCCAATCTCATTGCAAAAGTTATTTCTCACATTAATAATTTTTTTAAAAAAACCTAGTATTTACCAAAACAATAAACATATGGAAACTGTCCTGTCTTCGTATAAGAGGCAACCTTCCAGCCCCTTATATCAAAAAAGCAGGAGGAATCAGACAAGGCCACAAGTTGCCTATATAAATGTGTCTCATTTGAAAATAGAGGTAGTCCTCACTTAATGACTGTTCATTTAACAACAGTTCAAAGTTACAACAGCTTTGGAAAAAGTGCTTTTCAGCCTGTACTGGCATTTACGACTATCACAAACCGTCACCCCCCGCCCCCCGCAGTCATGTAATTGTGATTTGTGACTCTTACAATAGTCATTAAGTGAATCACATGGTTGTTAAGCAAATTCTGGCAAAAAAGTCCATTGGGGAAGCTGGATTCACTTAGCAACCACGTGATTGTGATTTGCTTAATAACCGTTGTAAAGATGGCCGTAAAATCAGATCTGGTCATGTGGTGACTTGCTTAATGGCCGCCCTGCTTAATGACCAATTTTTCAGTTCCTATTGTGGTTGTTAAGTAAAGGACTACCTGTAAGGTACTTGTTGGAATTCTTCTGTTATAACCTCAACCTTCCTTCCAATGAATACCATAACTCCTATATTCTCCTGCTTAACTGTTTCCAGTCTAGACTGCAAGGACAGAAGTGTGACAATCTTTAGTCCCTGAGTGGGAGAGTCCATTTCTCTGTGCAAAAAGAAAGATTTCTTTCTGGGTACTCCTGGAGCTAGCTTTCTATCTGCAAAACCTTTTCTTTAGAACTGTATTCTGAAGAAAACAGACCACATCAATGTTAAATTTGTTAAATGAGAGAGAATTACAAACAAATATATAATTTAAAGGAGAATTTTTGCATATACCATTGGTATATGACTCCAGAAAAATTATCTAGAATTTATAAAGGTACTTCAAAATTATGTTGGAAATGTGGAAAACATGAAGAGTCATTTTAACGTGCCTGGTGGACTTGTAAAAAAGCCAGAAAAATTTGAGTTCAAATACACACAACAATACAAAGATTTTTAAAGAGCAATATTCAACTGAAACCAGAACTTTTTTTGCTGGGACTAATGGACAACTAGAAAAGAACCATGGAAGATTATTTTTATTTATGATCACTGCTACGAGGTTATTATATGCACAAAAATGGAAAGACTCTGAAATATCCACAATGGAAGAATGGCTGGTGAAGACAGCAGAACTAGCAAAGATGGCAAAATTGACTTGTCTGTTTAGAGAAAGGACAATAACCACATTTATTAGTGACCAAAAACCCCTTATGGACTTTCTGCTGAAAAAAGAAAAAAAATGAACTTGTGATTTACAGGTTTGCTGATTAGAAAGGGTAGACTATGGAAAGAAGGAAATCGTGTTGTAATGTTAGAGAGGGTAAAATATAAATGCACTTGTAACTGTTGTTAAGATGATTGGAAGCCATTTCTTTATTATTTTTTCCTTTTTTTCCTTTTCACTTCCATATTACTTTTCCTTATTCTTTTTCTCTTTAATTCAAAATTTGTATTGTTTTTATTCCCTTGAAAATTATACACACACACATACATACATATACATACACACACCCTACACACTCATATGTGTACATCTTGTGTTAGAGTTAAGGTTTCAAATGCAGGAACATAACATGACAGTGTACATAGCCTCTTCAGGCAGAAGTCACAGGTACACCATAAATACGTTCATGTACACAAGTTTTGTAAGTGTCCACACGCAGATCTCCTTTATTGTGCATTTTTTAAAAAATCATTAAAAACACATTAATAAAACACAGACATGCTAAAATAAACCATTCACAACATGTCACAGGAAATTTCAATTGCAATCCTGTGATATGAACCCCTGAAATCAATGATGTTTAATCCTGACTTGCATAGGTCAAACAAGCTTAGATCTAGGATAAGACATGCTTAGAGGAGGCCCACGAAAATCAATGGGATCATTGTTACTTTAATGGATTAAAGCCTATGAGCTTTTTCAAAAAAAATAAAAAAAAAAAAGAATAAAAAAATTTAAAAAGATCTTCAGGCTGCTGTAATGTAGACTTTAGCTTTTAATTAGAAGTTTGAACCAACGTACAATGAAATGTCACAATCTCAGCTGTTCGACATGAAAATGAAAGCTATCCAGCCTGTTTGTTAATTATCTTCATTCTCTGACAATTCTAATCACTAGTAAGTAATAGGAGACCTTTGAAGACCTTGTAATCATAACATTTCTACAATAAGAAAGGCTTGCCAATTATGCAGGGTCTGTGGCAAATAGAATTCCTGCTCTGGGGGAAGAAAAGTCCTGAAGATGTTTTCCCGTAGTTATGCATTTGATAAGCCAACCTTTCAGAACTAATGATAATGATAATTCCTTTCCAGTTTAAGAAGAAGTTGGACAGCCACCTCTCGTGGATGGTTGATTTGGTTTTCCGTCAAAGGGTTGGACTAGAAGATCTTTGAAATTCGCTTCAAATCTACAATCCTATGATTCAGGAACCTGGTACCAACTTCCTGGTTTACTATATACACCTTCTCGTTACACACTTGATTTTTATTGGTGCTTTTATTGATGCTCTTTTTTTATTTCTGATTTTATAGACTAATGCCTACTTTGCCACATTTGTATGACCTGCCAAAGTACACAGTAAAATCTGGTTATTTTCCCAGCCATTTCACATTTACAAGTAGATATTTCAGCATAGGCTCTTCTGGACAGTTTTATTGCTGCTCTTGATGTTTCCATTATTGTTTTATGTTTTCTAGGAGTTGTACATCACTTTGGCACATTACAAGTGAAGACGGGATTAGCAAATTTTATAAGCAATAAACGTGCGGTACAAATTTTAGCAGTGAAACAAAACGGGAGCTGTAGAAACCAAAATGTTGATTTGGAAAAAAAAAGCAAATTGAAATTAGAGTTGGTATGGACTCTGCTAATTTTTATATTTTGCTATTAAAAAGAGAAATGTGAACATCAACTTTCTAAAAATTGTAAGAAGAGAGCCATGTTAGTCTATGGAAACTAAAAACCAGGAGTCTGGTAGCACCCTTTTCAACTAATAAATTTTATTAAAGAGCAAAAGCTTTCATGAGCTGTAGCTCACTTCATCAGATCATAGAGAGGCTCAATTGATGTCAGGTTTAAATTGGGTTAAAGTGGGGAAGAATAGAGGGGAAGACAAGGTGGTTACGCAAATGTAGGTGGCGTATGAGGCAGATTACCAGCACATGATTAACAACTGTAATGTATTAAAACACACTGTGTATGTTGAAATCTTTTGAGATGGCCTGAAACCTTTTGAGGTGTGTGGGTTCAGCAATTTCTCATTAAATTGTGCTATTAAAGTATTTTTTCAAAATGGTCACTTCGAGTAATCTGTCTCCTGTGTAACCTGAATTTGCAAACAACGGCGACAACATGTTTTATTACTGCCACTGGCCAATCACCTGAATTTGTACAGCCACCCTACCTTCCCCTTTCTTCTTCCCCCACCTCATCCCAATTTAAATCCCACATCAACTTAGCCACTCTGCATCTGATGAAGTGAGCTGCGGTTCAAGAAAGCCTTTTGATAAGAAGTGTTAGTCAGAAAAGGTGCTACCAGACTTCTGATCTTCCTAAAAAGTAAAGCATGATATCTGCAGAGAAAGATTTCCAAACACTAACACTTAATTCTTGCTCCCTGGCTATTGTAAATTAAACATTGCTTTAAAACAAATCAGCGGAAGTAAAAACAAAAGAATATTTAAAAAAAAAAATTGTAAGGCTACTGGTACAATTTGGCAAGCGCGTATTTTTCTATTTCTAATTAAACTTTTAAAGTACTATGTACTTTGATAGCAGGTAACCATGCTCAAAGATATTGCAGAGTATTCTACAGGTATGGACATCATAGAGTTACATGATTCCCACAAGATCCCACAACCCATCTGGGAAGGAAGGGAGGGAGGGAGGGAGGGAGGGGAGGGGAGAATGCTGGCATATTTTAAAGGAAAGCACCAGTCTGTATCACTGTATTTCTCCTGGAGAACTTCTTTTAGAAAATGGGTGCTCTGTGACTGACCAAGCCCACTATGCCAACTCCTTTGTGAATAGGTATGGCAGGTATTTTGTAAGGATGCCTACTGTGACCTCAAAATACCAAGTATGCTCCTGACCTCCTGAATAAGCCTGTTCTAAAGGATGATATCAAATGCATAAGAAAACTTTTAGCAAATGAAAAAAACAGCTTTAGCTTCACCCAGTTGGCAGTGCTCCTAAGTGTTTTCAGATATTCTATATAGGTTGGAACTATAACTACCACTATTCTTAGCAATTATAAAAAGCATGGGAGTCATAGTTGGAGGCCCCAGTTTCGACACAACCGTACATTAAATTTAGAATCCTTCTGATTACAAAACACAAGTGGTAAATATCACACCGAGTGTGATTGAAAAAAACCTTCCCAGGCAGACACATGAAGTAGCATTTAAGCTTTCATCCCATTTGCCAAATTATATTACCAGAGAGATCTGATCAATATGCGGAGTACTTACATCAAAAAGCTGCACATAATTTATAATTAAGTCTTCAATTACATCAACTTCTTCACTAGTTTGTCCTTTGGTTTGAAACAAGCATGATGAGAAAGCCATCGCCAGATTGTGAGGATCCATGAGATTGATTTCTGAACATTTCTGAACCCTGTTGATGCAGTTAATAAATCTATTTAAAAAAAAATTAGCAGGCACTGATTTGCACAGATGTGGCCACAGGATGCCTTTCCAGCAAGAGAGTTCAACTCAAAGAAAAGGTCTCATTAAAATGAAATTGTACATTTTATCTTTTCCCAGCTCATTAACTTATGATTCTCATGCTGCTATTTTGACACAAACTCTTTCTTCTGCTTATCAGTACTACACCATGGGGAAATGCTCATCCAGGGTGAGAACATGATAGAAGTGGATCAAAGCAAAAGTCCATTCAGGCCAGTAAACTAAACTTTCAGGCAGAGGTCATCCTCCTGACCCTTTTTCCTTCAGAAAAAAAACATAAGACATTCTGTGTCATTTCCCGTCAGTGGCAAGTCAAGGTCAGAAATATAATTCACACCTGAAACTTGGCCTCTTAGCTGCTGGATATCTCATTATTCTACCTGAGATATAGCTTGTGAGATTTAAGCAAGTCTTGCCTGCCTGTTTTTCAAATATATATTTGCATTCCAAAGAGCTAGAAACTTGTTTTTCAAAAGCAAAACCCTGAGTAAATGGCTCTCATAACACTTTTAAAGGGCAGTTTTAAATAAAGAAGACAGGCCATTAGAACAATATAGTGGCTCGGTCTATTCCATAATTCCAGGCAAGCACAGAACGTATTGCTGGCCAAAAATTTCCTACATGTGGCAGCTTTTTAATTTTTCTTAATGCTACTTTTAAAGACTGCAAATTTCTAATCCTCATGGCCAAGCTTAGTTTTTGATGGGCAACGATTGGGTAAGGTGCAGCAGTCCCTTGTTCAACAAGAAGGTAATGAATTGTGCAAATAAATATGCCACTTCCTTTGCAAGATGCAGATTTTCTTCGCACGGATTATTATTTTTAAGCATCCACAGCAATATTCTGTGCGTGTGTGTCTTCAGATCAGTGTGGATTCCTGGTGGCTGCCTGGACAAGCCCCTGCAGTTTTCTTGGCAAGATTTCAGAAGTGGTTTGCCATTGCCTGCTTTCCAGGGCTGAGAGAGAGGGACTGGCCCAAGGTCACCCAGCTGGCTTTGTGCCTAAGGCAGGACTCAAACTCGCAGCCTCCCGGTTTCTAGCCTGGTACCTTAACCACTAGACCAAATTGGCTCTCATGGCAATATCTATCATCTAGTAAAAGAAGGTGTCATCTGGAAATGACTTGTACATTTATACTAATAATTTCTTCAAATTATAATTTGAATATACTTAGGCTGGTCTATGACCGTAATAAAGATTTCCATTGATCGATTTGATATGCATTCCCAAGATGCCCCTGTGTGAGCTGCAATTGTATTAATACCACTTCACATCTATAATACAGAGAGGAGGCTAATATAGTATAATACCAGATGTTATTAATACATTCCTCAGACAGTATCCGCTAGTACTAATTGTACTGTAAAAGTATGTGCGTGTGTGAGATCTGGTTATGTTTTGACAATCTTTATTGCTATCTACTTTGATTGACGTTATTTATCGATATTTTATCAATGATTTTAGATGATAGTCTTTGAAAAGGTCAGCAAGTATCATGAAAGCAGGATAAACTATTACCGCCATCCCCACTTAAATCATTTCATGAAATGATGCATACAAAATATTTCTGAAATGATGCATACAAAATATTTACCTTAATGTTACACACTCATCTACCAAATGCCTTAGTTCATGCTATTATAATAACACACTGGACATCCCACACTAGCTCAAATGATGCCTTCCTTCAGCAGATTTGCTGACGCACTGACCTGTAAAGGTGTCCCATTAATGCTGCCAAAGTTGCTTTGTTGACAGGTGGAAGCGTTCGAATAAAAGTGCTATATTTTCTCACCCTGTCTTTTTCATCCAGTGTATCTGATGAAGAGGGAGGGTAGAAATTAAATTACTCAGGATTAATACAATGAGGTCCAAAAGACAAAGGAATCGATCTGCCACTTCAGCAGCATCAAGTCATTTACCATGACTATTTAGCCAATCAGCCTCTCCTTCATCGACACAATGCAGATCGTTTGCTTTCAATGCAAATGGTTATTGACTGCAATTGTAAAGAAAAACAACTGGGAGACAACAAAGATGCCTTGCAACCTCTTTGTCTGCAATAGTTACCACAATAAGGATCCTTAAAGCTGGATTCCTCTGTTGACTCAAGACTAACCCATAACAAGCAGAGCTGATTAAAATACAAATGGACAAATGTAGAGAATAAAAGATGCTCTCCTTTTGTTGTTGCTCACTGTAGGTTATTGCGAGGTTACAGTATTGAATTTTGGAACGATTCTCTTTTCTACTACTGCATTAATAGCTTGTCTCAGTTTTCAAGATTAGTCTTTGGCCAAGCTCAGAAGCATGTTAGGTTCCTTTTCTAGCTCCAGCAATCCATTGCTTCAAAATGTGTTCTTGGAGGTAAACAAAGAAAGATGGTTGTTCTCCATCACCAACCATAGTTTATCTGGTGACAGCTTTATTCTCCTAAGGAGCCCAGAGATGTTCCACCCTTGTCTTGACCTCAGAGATGGTGGGGAAAGACCAAGATTGGCTATTGGTTTTGGAGCTTAAGAGAATTCAAGCTTTATACAGTTAACCAGAATCTCTGAGAAACTCAGAATCCACTGCAACAGAGAATAATAAGTTTTAATGTAACAAAAGGAGAAGAATATTAAAATACTGGGAGTAATCATATTCATTGACTTCAACTTAAATCAAATTGAGCAGCCCTGTTCTCTTCTTCAACTTAAACCCATCTTTTTTTTTAAGAGGGTACCACAAGCTTGCCACTAATAAGCCAAGTATGATAGTATCTCTGCATTAAAATAATCAAGAAAATGACCACTAATGAAACACATATGCACCCCACCCATATATTAATATTTAATATGCTTTCCAAATCTGAATAGATTTGGCAGCATGCAAATTTTATAAATAAATATATAGCAATAAAGGTACTGTATTATATCTTCTGTCCTAGAATGCAATTTTATTGTAGTATATTAAGCAAGTTGAGAAAACAAGGAAGTTCTTATGCACAGAATTCCTGAAGACCTCCATTTATTTTCACATGTTTTCTAAATCAAAAACATTTTCTGTTATTCATACATTCCTCAATGAATTGTTGAAGAGAAAAATCTCACCACCTATTGGCATAAAGTCACACTGCACTTCTCACATTTTGCTCATTGTCACCTCTTCCTCTACAAAATTCTGCTAAATACCATGCCAGGCACACTTGGAAAACTAAGTCTCCAATCATCAGATTCACTTATACATACATTAAACAAGTTACACAGACATTCTTTAAGTACACCACATCCATATTTTCATGTCATTCCAGTTAAACCATTGAAACCTGTAGTCTTATCATTTTTTGAAAGCTTCCCACATTACTTTTCATCAAATTTTTCTTGCACAATAACATGTGTAGCATTGATTCAATTCCCTATTGGACATATCTCTATTGTTCCCATACAAAACTCTAAAATCTGCCTTCTAGTATTCCTTCACTTCAGTTTCATGCCCCCAAATCTCATCACTTTTATTCTTAGTTCTATTCACTCTACCACAGGCTTCCTATTTAGCCCTTTTCAAATATCTTCAACGCAATTTGTTATTTCCATCAAAACTGTACCTAATTTTCTCTGTTAATTTTAATGTACATTTTCTTTCTCTCTGTGTATCTATTTATATTTATCTTCAAGTTTGTAGCAATCCTTCCACATCCTCAGCCTCTTCCATTTAATTAATTTTAACGTATATTCTCTCTGTGTGTATTCTATCTATCTATCTATCTATCTATCTATCTATCTATCTATCTATCTTAAATAGTAGCTTTTGATCATCTTCTGGTTTACAGCAATCCTTCCACATCCACAGGCTCTTCCATTTCATCATTCCACCAAGCATCCTTTTTATACTTCACACTAACATAACGCCACACATTTTTGTGACATTCTAACACAATTACTTCCATTCTGTTTCCAAGCAGCTTCCGTATCTTTTTTACTCATTCTATTTTCCATTCATTTTGTTGGTGATTAATCTATCTTCTAATACTTTTTTTAATAAAGAATAGATACATTCATTTCCTGCAACCATTCTACTTTTAGTTTTATTTCCTTCATTTCTTTCCTTTTCCTTCTGTCCATGTTTTCATAAGATCCACTCTTGATACTACCAATAATGGTCTGTTCTCCATTCAGAACCACTTATCACCCTTGTATCCTTCATTAATTCTCTCATTACATCAAACATGTTTCTCTATTCAAATTTTTCCATGTATATGCATGGAACGTTTATGCTTAAATGACTTATTCAAAACAGATCACTGGTCCCCATTCTCACTCATTCTGAAGGATCATTCTGGAAAGGGAATACCAACATAACCCCTCTATCTATCTATCTATCTATCTATCTATCTATCTATCTATCTATCTATCATCTATAACTGAGGCATGGAAGATAGCGTCTAGGGCTTCAGAACAATTCCATAATGCATTACCTAATGCTGAGATCCAAAAAGGATAAAGTTCTTTGGTCAGTAGTGCATCATCTATTTCAGAAAGAAAACATTTCAGTGTATCAGTAACATCTTCCAGCTGGTTCATCCCAGCCCTCAGCTTAACACTTCTTGCATCTTTTTTGAAACGTTCTAGAAGCTCTCTCACACATGAAGGATCTCCGTTCTTCAGGTAGATATGTTTGCTTCCCAAACCTTAGATTAAAAAAAAAATGTCAAAGAAACAAGATACTCTATGCCATTATAAGTGGAACCTCAAATAGCTGATCTGCAGATGTTTTGAAATTGTTTAAATGATGCTGTTTGAGATAAAATTCAGAATTCCAATCTTTAAGACAACCTTCACCAATTTCCTATCCTCCAGGAAGGCTGGTACTGCAACTCTGGGTGTGTTGGAATTCCAATCACTGGAATTCCAACACACCCAGCATCACACAAAGACAGATTGTGGAAGGCTGCCTTAAAGAGATATATAACTGGAGATGCCACAGTGTTCATTCAAGGTTTTGACGTTCCAGAAATAACGGGATCAATTCAATGATCCCAGCCGCCTCTAGCTGCTTGTGGATTAGTGGCTTGGAAAAACTAAAGCATGCCTGTTACAAAAAGTCAAGATATATTAAAAGGTAACTGCTTGTCCCCCATGCTGCAGCCACCATTTTGCACCTCCCAACCATCTCACACTTGTGCTGCCAAAATTCAGCAGCAATACTAGCAAAGTTCTGGCTGAGTTTGGAGTTTTTCGTGCCCTTATAAGGCAGCAAAATAGGTAACCCCCATGTAACACTTTAACACTCCACATTCCACCAAAAAGAAAGAAGAAGCTAAATAATTTCAGACCTGCCCATCCTCCCAGACTGAAAAAAGTTGACCATCCCTACTGGACAGCAATGTCTGGACTTGAGGAGTCTCTTGGCTACCCCAAGAGTGATAACGTGGGACCAAATCCTTTCCTATGATTACTGCAAAAGAAAATATCCGGGGAGAGAGACTGGCAAAACGTTTTTATAACCAGTAGGCTAGAAGAGGAATTCAGTGTGGACATTGTAGAGTACCAGTTGCCAATCATCATGCAAGGTGCTGTCTTTGTAGCAGGAGTGAAATTTTCAAAAGCAGGTAGCTGTTCTGCATCAGAAACCACGTAGGGCACCATCATTGTGCAGTTAATTATTCCCTCTGTCTAATACAAACACAAGAGGTCCCTCTGGTGCAGGAAGCTCTAGTTTTAATTTCCCAGCCCTATTGTCCACGTAATGAGATACATGTTACATTCTCAACACACCTACCCCGAACTGAGCATCACAGCAAGCACCTCTAAAAGTGTAGCCTTTACAGCTCAAGCCCACGTATTATAATCTGATGGCGATGTTTCTTAAGCACTTTATCTGAATGCATCTTCAATTTTCGGGAATCCGAACAAACGCTCGGCTACTTACCATACTGCGTAACAAATGCAATACAGCTGTTCACTATAATCGGAACGTCATTTTTGCCGAGCTGCTGATCTTCTAACATGTTGCCATCTGTACCTGCTGCTTTTTCAATTGCAGTATGCCAGACTGTGAAATCCAACTTTGTGTGGCCGTGGATATATAACGTTCTGCAAAAAGTTTGAGAAAATATTTTGAAAGGTGCAAAGAGACAGCGCGCAAAGAATATGGTCTCTCTTTTCATCAAAAGCTGCTGCAAGGACCAATAACATAAACACTACAAGTGCAAAGCCGTTCAGGAAACTACAGTTGGCTATTGCAGAAAGCAGATACTCATTTAAGAAAAGAACACCTTGTCTGGCTTAGAAACTGACCCAATCAGGCCTGGTCCATGCTTGGATGAGGGAGCAGCAGAACATCTCAGGGCTGTAGACTAGACAGGGAAGTTAAAACAAACCAATAGCCCAGAAGGAGGTAGCAGGAAGCCACCATATTGTTGCCAGGATTGTTAATGGACCTCAGTTCCAAGGAGACTTTGCCTTCAGGAAAATCTTCATTCAATCTATGTAGGTGCACATGCAAGGCTGTGTGTGTGTGTGTGTGTTTATGTGCATTTGCACACATGTATTTATTACAAGACAGAGCTCTGGAGTACTGGGAGAACTTACAAGTGTGAATCTGAAGCTACCAGGACACGCATCAAATTGCCTGCTCTTTCCCATCTACGTCAATAACATGAAAGGCAAGAGTATTTTTTCCATTTCCTATGAGACTGAAAAATGATTAGCAATGGAAGATCCCATAACTGGAAAGCTATATATTGCAGTTACTCTTAAATTAGAATTAGTTAACAATGGGGATAGTCTAAACCAGTGTTGTCCAAACTTGACCACTTTGAGTGGACTTCAACTCCCAGAATTCCCCAGCCAGCATGGCTGGCTGGGGAATTCTGGGAGTTGAAGTCCACGCAAAGTGGTCAAGTTTGGACAACTCTGGTCTAAACTATCCATTTCTATTTCTCTGAATTTCTTCTTTTTCAGACTTAATTTTTCATTTGTTCCATTCACACTGGATTTTTGGCAGCTTTGCATTAAATTCGTATATATTTTTGGTGTGCCATGGTCCTGCTACATTTCCCACAAGAAACTGTCCTGACATATAGTTTTGCTGAGGCATAACTTATGTTGCACTTTTCTTAACGTATCACAGATATATATATACATAGATATAGATAGATATAGATATAGGCAGAATTGCATGTCACAATTGAAGAGTTAATCTGAAACGAGAGGCAAGCTTCCATCTTGTTCTCAGAGGGCAAAATTGGAGAAATTCAGATGAAAGGCAATTCAATTAAGTGGCCTCCTCTCCCTCTCTAGTTTATAGTAGATTACAACTAGTCAGATAGGAGGGAGATGCTGAATTAAATCCTTGCTCAGTCTTAAAATGCACTGAAATTTCCCACTAATGCATGTGTTTTTTTCCTCCTCTCTCTCCACATAACCTACCTCTCAGGAGTAAAGATGAAAGGGAACTGCCCCTGAATGTCTGATGGGAAGCCGTGGAGTACAGAAACAGACTGACAGTTATAAAGAGATTCTGCACTATAAAACTAGCCTACCAAGTTTTACACTACCACAGATTAAAATGCAGAGAATCTACTTGATATTCCTATGGTTCTTGATGCTGTGTCCTTGCAAATAACTGAAAGCAGCTGATTTGACAGCCTCATTCATATCACTTATTTGTATCAGCCCAACTTGTTTGCCCTTTAGGTAACTCACAACACACACAAACATCAGATACCTTTATCTTAAAACGGCCAAATCTAATCATCTCTAACAGTTGCCTCCCTTTTCAAGATCAGTGTCACCATCCTTGCTCCCACTCCCACCCCTCCAATAAATAGGAAGGAAAGGAATCTCAGTTCCTTATTGGGCCAGAGTTATCTTGAATTATCATAGTTCTAATTATTTTAATTGGTTTGCAATGAAGCTCGCAAAACAAAAATAAAAACATCCTCAGGGTTGAGGCTGCATATTCGTCTCATGGTAAATTAAAATATTTGTGCCAAAAACCCATGCCTGTTTCATGCCTAGTCCAGAAAGAACATAAGACCTTTAAATATACATATCCCCCAAGGATTACCCTAACTGCAACAGTGGGAATGCATCTTCTATTACAACCTGTACACCAAATAAATAAATAAATAAATAAAAAATAAAATAAAAATCTAACGGCATTCAACACTCCTTTGGATGCATTCCAACAAAACGGCTTCCTGGTATTTTTGGAATTCCTGTCTTGCTTGACCAAAATGAGCTATTAAGCACCTCTCCTGATCTTGGAATAGCTTCTCGGTTTACCTGCAGCTCTGTAGATTTGGAGAATCTACATAATAGACATAAGGCAAGCCAGGTCTGGTAGGATAGGAGAGAAGAAAAAGAAAGGTAAGAGAGAACAAAAATGCTCCTTTGGCTTCAAGGTCTGCTAACTGGCTCCACTGAGCTTTCTTCCCTGGGAACGTATCTCTTGATTGAACAGTTTTCTAACTTTAAAAGGACAAGCGAAGTTCCATGGCAGAGCTCCTACTTTAACTTTGCAAGGCTCCATGTTCATTACACAGCCGTTCCATTTAAAAGTCTTCAAGGCTGGGAAGAGCACGCAACAGTGATTTTAGAGGCCGTGCGTGTCTTTTGCTTAACATCCAGCTTTGGAATTGGTGCCGAGTGATTCCCCTTGGGACAGGCCACGCGAGCTAGAACGCAGCCAGCTGTGGTGTAGTGCAGCCTGATACACACATACATTTTAAAAGGCAAAGGGATAAAACCATAGGGCAAGATATATTTTCTCTGCTCAGTTGAGTTTTTCAGTCAATATTTATACCGCATTAGCTAAACAGGGTACACCATTGTACTCCATCATGTTTTATTTGGCTGATTTTTTTTTAAGAACAATAACAACCAAGGGGAAAAGCAGTTCTCCCTTCCTGACAGATCTATTGCTTCATGTTTATGGACAATATATTACTTGCAAAGTCTTTAGGGTTCTGTTGGACATTCTACAGTATCATGTAAATAGTCACTATAAAATAAAGAAATGCAGTTTTATTAAAGTCAGTCTCCCTTGGGCTTTCCAAAATGCATATAAGCATGCATTTAGAATGCACACACAGCTTTATTTCCTAAGAGAAGAGCAACATGGAACAATGCTTTTGCCAAACCATATTACTTTCACCTTTCTACTGTACCAATTTGGAATAATGGTCACTGAAAGGCTGAATACCACAAATTAATTTGAATCCTTAACATGGATAGCATCCAACTATCAAAAGCATGGGGAGGGAAGAGAACTAAACTCTTGGGAATAGCTCATTTTCTCAAAGTCTCTACAATAAACAGAACCTGTGAAAAGGGATACCTACCTTTTCATATGTGTTTAAGTCTTCAGGAGATCAGGTCTAGAGAGACATATGTGTGCAGTAACCTGTATCTTTTGGGGTATATTTTAAACAATAAACACCACTAGATGGCTGCACTAAACTGACCTTGGATGATCTCCAAAAGCTAAGCAAGATGGGACCTCTTTAATATCTGGGTGGAAAATACTAGAAAATCCCAAGATTATAGGCCAGGCTGGAAAAAAAATAATAATTAAAAGGACACCAGCCATCACTTCTATAGGAAGTATGGTCATGAGACACCCTGGATGTGTCTGTGTAGTCCTCAGAAGTCCAGATCAACTTGAAAGAAACTTTACCTTTACCTTTACCTTATCTGAACTGAAAGGAGATACTTCTAAAAATACAACTCAATGTGATAGGGCACTTAAAGTATCTGTAATGGATGGAACCAAGTTTATTAACTTTCTATATCAGTCTTCCACAGCCTGGTGCCCAGCAAAGATTTTACTTCTAACCATAAATAGCCAATATGGTTCTGGTAAAAGCAACCCTACGTGTTGAAAACAAGGTCATTTCTAGGGCTTACAAAGTGCTTTCTAGAGAGCTAAGCACTCCTCCAAGAATATCCAAAGCATCAAGGTAGCTCTATCTCCATCTGTTCTGAGGGTCTTCTGAGGCTCTGTGCACACACTTGTGTGCATGTGGAGAAGACATATTTGCTGGGACTGCTAGCAAATCTCCCCAACTGGTTTGCACAACCCTAATGCTTATCCCTGTCTTGAGCACCTATAATTACACCTTACCTTCCTTTCTCAACCAGTAGCAGAACATCTGTTTTTTCTCCATTTTGGACACAGCTGCTGATTGCTGAAAAATGAAAGACAGACCCATTTACAAACTTCAACAAAGTACAGGACCATTCTGATAGGTAGCCTTGCTGCCTTGTGGGAGGTAGAATTTGGGGGAGATAGGACAAGTTTCCTAATTGCCTGGTTCAGTCAAGCTTCATTGGAAACCATGATGGCTGGCCAGGAATTGGAAGTGTAGCTCTTCCTCCTCTGGTGCTAACTTTTGCACAGCTTTGCAATGCCAACTTTACAATGTTACGAACTACTTCTTTACAGTCTGATTTTATTACAGCTATTCCATCATTATAATTACCAAGGCAACACAGTTAATTGATATATCATAGTACTTGACAATATTGCTTTACACATTACTGGAGATGTGTATGAAGAAACCATGGGATTCAGGAAAAGATTTAGGCAAAGAGATTCATATCTATCCACGATGGGCTTGCTTCTTATTTTTTTAAGCATGTGAAGTTTTCAAAGTGCTATGAAATCAACCTAATAAACATTTTTTTCAAAGTCTTACTTAACTCCTGGAGCCGCCGCAGATACATTGAATTCTCTTGAGAATTTTCCAGTTCTAGGCAAAAATACAAGCTGGTTTTCTCTAGAGCAAACCAGCCTTTTTTCCAATTATCAAGATTATGGCAGTCTTTATAGAACAGCTGGCCAATTACATCAGCATTCCTCTCCAGAAGACATCTGGCCAATTCAGGTACAAAGTGCTATTTCAAACAAAAACAAATATTAGGGCTCAGTACAAAGATGTGACCAAAGGCTCCTATCACACACTTCTCAGAATTCAAAAGTTCGAGAGAAGGCTACAAAACTTTATTCTCCATCAGTACTTTTTGAAACAGAAAAGTCAGAATTTCATTCAACCAGGAAGGAAAACATCTACTCTTAAAATTGCATCTAACGAGTTTGGTGGAATTTTCTTACCCAAGAATATAAACTCATTTTTAAAAAACACTTAGAATTTTTATTTATGTTTGCACATTGTTTCCTTAAAAGCACAAGAACCATTTCCATTAAGAAAGAAAACTATTTTACTTCTTCAAGATCCAAATTTGCTTCCATTAAAAACCTGGCTTTGTCTAAGATCTTGTGCTAAAACAACAGTGTTTCTTTCCATTTACTTTCAAGGTGCCTGGCTTAACTTGAACAGATAATTACCCAAATTACCTTGGCAATTGCCTGAGTCCATTTTCGTTGAGTATGCGCAGCTTCAGCACCAAAGAGAAACACACGTTCTGACAGTAAGTAGATTTCAAAGGTAAACAGAGCTCTAAAATTGCCAAGGACAAGATGAATCAAATTTATTTAGTATTAGCTTTACAAAAGTAAAACAATAAATGGTACAGTTTTCTCCCAGACCTCTGAGCCTCATTCCTCTTGCCTTGGAAACTAACAGCAAGAGGTACGCTCTCTAAAGTGCTTTATTTGCGTTGCATTTATTTTGCAGATAATGGAAAATCAATATGTATTTGATAGTCTAATGAAGAGGAAACGGAGGAGGGATAAACTATACTGGGAAATGAACACTAAAATAATAGAGCTAAGCCAATAATTTAGGTTGGGAAATAACAATGTTCAGCATGTTGCCCAATCAAGTTGAGACTCTATTTCAAACTGAGAAAAGAGCTAAGTCTTCTGAATTACATGTAACTATGCCCCTAGAAATTTTGCACCTGAAATGGAAAATATGGGGTCTTCAGTCTATGTGCATGCAAATGTAAACACAAACACAGATGCACGCACACATGCACACAGCTCCTGCAGAAAGCCTTTCGTTGATAGATTTAAAGGCCATGCCACCTTTTTTACAGGCACTGCACAAGGCATTTTCAGCTACAAAGAAGAGACTTCTTGAAAAGGCACCTAGACCTACCTCATCTTGTAAGTTTCATCTCCTACTGATGTAACGGTCACAGTTTTCTAGATCTCTGACCTTATTATGGTTGGTCACGCAGTCAGTCAGAATTTTAGACTGGATTTGGCACTTTTATCCACCTATCGAGTCCTTCCCAAGGACCTGGGATAAGCAGATGTTGTTGTTTGATGGTGTTAAAGGTATTGTCGCAGGATGGAAGCTGTTCCAAGTAAAACTGCCTTTTGCAATTGACTGGTGGTGATTTTGTCAATGCCGATGGTCTTCAAGTATTTTGGGATTATTATATTTTTATCCTGCCTTTTATAGGGCTTCATCACCTACAGACTTCCATATCTTTAGTACTAACTAGCCCCAACCCTGCTTAGTTTTCTAGATCTGCCATGGATGGTCAGATGCTTCCAACAGCTGAGAATATTCAATAGCAGCCGTTTTTCATTACTTTATCTAAATTTTAAATGTAACAATGAATGAAATTCAATCTCAGGTTGTTGTGGTGTTGTTATTTTCCTGTCCCATCCAATTTTATGAATTTGGCCTCCAGCATATCACTCAACAGCCAAGCATAGATGTGGATTCCCACAGGTCATTTGTCTATGCCTTCAAAGCCAATGAAAATCACAGAAAAGAACAGCCATGTTTCAGCTTGTAAAAGGAAGCCAAAATGGCTAAGCCTGTGCTCTCTCCCTCTCTCCTAGCTTTAAAAGATAAGGAACTAAGGATATAGCCTGATATTATGACAGCAAATTAGAGTGGAGAACTTTATGTTTTCCTCAGAACCAAAAGAAGAGGCAAGGACATTCTGATCAGAGTTATTAGGAAGAGAGATTTATTTGCCAGATGATTTCTGATTTTCTGGCTAGAGCCAGGACACCAGAAAGAGAGCATTTTTTTCCCCTTGATTGGACAAAACCACAGACCATTTTCTCAAGAGGCTGTATTCTATAAAACAGAGGATAATGGAAGGAAGGAAGGAAGGAAGGAAGGGGGCCTGCCTATCAACATCCAAACAGGAGGCTCAGATTATCCCTCTCCAAGCATTTTCTCTGCAGGAAACAACGAATATGAGCTAAATCCCAAGACCTTATTTAAGGAGATAATAAGTAACTAGTTGACTATTGTCTAACTAGCCTAGTAGCTAGGCTGACTGTATTGATTTGGAATTCTGTGTTGCCTTCCCTTGTTTTTCCCCCTCCCTTATATTTCCATTTGCCAATGAATTCCCTTTTATATCTAGATATATGGTTTCGTACACAAGGGAAATTCTTTCATTACATCTTCCACGTGCAAGGCTACATGGTTGCACAGCTACCCCTTTGTATTTCAGGACTGGCAGAAGGTTGTTAAGTTTGTGTTTCTGGCCTTTAAGAAAGGAGATCTAAACTGATTCCTTTTCTATTGCAGTTGGAATAAACAGAGTAAAAAAATAAGAATTTCCCAGCTGGACAAACTAAGCGTATCAGGAGGTTCAGCCTTACTTGGAAGTAGGGGAGAAATTGCCAGAGATGGTTGAATTATTCCACCTCCTCCACCTCCTAGTTTGTAAAATATACTCTTGCATACACAGAGCCAATACCTTTCAAGTCTGTTTCCCCTTCCAGAAAGAATACCCCTGAGCTATCACAGATGTAAATCCTGGCTTTAAAAAATTGACAGGAATATCCTCATGCCTCTGGAAAATTTTTACAAGCTCCACTGATTTAAAAAGACCCATGAATATCAAGTAATTTTAATTTCACTAAGTCCATTAAGAGTAAGGTTTTATTGAGGGAGAGCACATTCAAAGTCCTCACACTGCCCATAATGTGTGAGGTTCATTTCTCAGATTATTAAATTCATTCATTCATTCATTCATCATTCAATCATTCTATTTGTATATTGCTGGATCTGCTGTGGACTCCCAGCACTTTACAATATTAAATCAACAATTAAGACATCCACAGTAAGAATGAACCAACCATTGTAAAAAATTGTATTGTAAAAAAATCCATAATAATATCAATACTGACAGAGCAAATCATTAACCAAAACCAACAAAGGCCGAGGACTTACCCCATGGATAAGGAGACATCTGATGTGTGAATGGCAAGACAGATCACTTCACTCATGTCCAGCATGCCACTTGGGGTAGCCACCTTCTCATTTTCATAGTAACTCAAAAAGCCACTTTCCAAGACACACCATCTCTTACTGCACTCTGCATTTCAAGATGGCTTAGTTTATTGACTGAAGCACAACCATTATCACATGGCAATTAGCAAATAATGAATGACTGAAACGCACATAGCCAACAAAATGTTTACAATGAGTCTTGCAAAACTTAAATCTTCCATCTGCCTTTTACAAAAGATTCTGTGATTCAGTGATGCACAGCAGGGAACTAGTGATTTGTTAGCTGTTATTTTAACTTGTAATGGATACCGTTTTTAATGTCCAGAATGTTTTCCAAAGTTACTTTATACTTAAGAATCTGGACTGGGGACGTCCTATGTTCAGATTTTGATGCTACGTTCTGTTGGATGGTTTAAATGAATTGGGTCATGATGCTCTTAAAAACCAAGTCCCCACAGATGCTGTGAATTCAAATAAGACAGGTAGGATATCAAGACACAAATGAGTACAACTATCCCAGGCAGAAGATCAGGGATCAAATGGGCATCTATTAAATAGGATCTGGCCTGGATCTAAAACCAGTATTTGCACACTTCACATCGGACATAATGAACATATATATTTTACCAAAGCTTCTGTACCAAATCAGGCCCTTTGTACTTCCATCCTTTTCAGAAATAATCAGATTTGTAATTAATTAAATTACCCCATTCCCTATGCATAGGCTCAGAAATAGCTGAGTCCAATTTCAACCAAGCTTTCAGTTAAACAAGTGGATGTTTTCACTGTTAATGGAAAAGCACGGAAAAGCCTATTCCCTCTCTTTTGATACTTGTAAACAGCCTCATTGAGTTGAGGTGGTGGCTTTTTCCCCCCCTTTAAAAAAGAAAAACAGAAGCTTTTAAAAGCTTCATATTGTATTTGCCAATTTCAGATTTATAGAAACCATAAAGACTTAAACAAGAGAGGGAGATAAAAAAAAAAAAAGTATGTAGAAAAAAAGAAGACACCTTCTGAACTTAAAAAGAAATGAAAGCGGCAGGGAAAAAAAGTACCTTGACAGAAGTTGATTGCAAAATGAACAGCTGAGTCATAGCAAAAGGTGCTACTCTCCCTCCTAACCCACCACAAGTGGTGGAAACAGAGGCCAAGCCAATCTATTTTACCCTGGTAGAAGGGATGGTAGAAAGCCTACTCAGGGCGGCGAAGCTAAGGAAAACAATCTATAGCTTTGGAGGGAAATAAAGGAAAAGAAGAACCTGAAAAATCATCTCCCAAAGTATATTCGCATCAGATTTGTAATAAATATAACCATGCAAGATTTCCTACAGTGTTAAAACTGACCAACATTACCTCCTACTCCCTGCTCTTAAAATGGGTAAAGGGAGGAAGAAGACTGTAGATGTCTGTCTGTCTGTCTGTCTTCCTTCCTTCCTTTCCTTCCTTCTCTCTACAGTATCTATCATTTTTCTATCTCACACTCTCTCTTATATAATCTACCATCCATCCATCCTATCTAATCTAGCATTTCTCTACTCTTCCATCCATCATCCATCCATCCATCCATCCATCCATCCATCCATCCATCCATCCATCCATCATCCATCATCCATCATCTATCATCCATCCATACTATCTAATGTAGCATTTCTCTGTTCTCTAGACATCCATTTATTTATGCGATTTATCTCCACCACAACCAACATGATAAGGGCCCTACTTTGTCTTGTGGATTTTGTAATTACGGCATTGTAGTCTGGACTGCCTATTGATTTAATACCTTTAGCTGTTTTTATGTCTTTTTTTAGTTTTGTGTGCCAACAAGACTACATTGGAGTTGGGTGGCCAGTAAGTTTAAACTAATCAATTAATTAAATTAATTAATTAATTTAAAAAATACTTGGTAAGAACAAATTTTGACCTCAGGCCAGCTTTCTCCTTTCTCATCTGCACCTTGAATCCTTGGTCCAAGCTATAGTTTCCAACCCCCCACAATACACGAGCGGGTGATTTGTCCAGCTCTTGCGATCAAAACACAGCAAGACTGAGACAAGTTTAACACCATTTATTGTGACATGTTAATTTCAGTGACATGTTAATCATGCAACATGTTGTTAATACGACTCTGGATTAACTGCTGTATATTAAGGGCACATATGTCCTTCTTAGCTATAGCTGCCTATCAGGAACTGTGTTTTTGCACTCATGGGAGTTGGTTAAAATAATTATTGCACAATACTGGAAGAAGAAATATATACCTGATTTTTATAATTAGATTATTTTACTGATTCATGGTCAAAAGTCAAAAAAGCAATGCAGGACACATTAAAAACAACCAACCAAGGGAGATTGCTTACTTTTAATACCTTTAGGTTTTCATCACCAAAGAGCCCCCATAAGAATAAGGGTTAAGCCCAGAACCTCCTAATGGCAGCAGAAATCAAGCAGAATTGTGCCACATTCCTGCTGCTCTAGATGTTAGCAACGGTTTGTTGATACATGGTGTTTGTCAATATTCGATCTAGCTTTTTAAAACAAAAACCAAGGGTGAGGAAGAAGACTTTCAAGCGATATAATCAAGTTGGGGGGGGGGGTTGTTCTGTTTATAACAAAATATCAATTTTATTTTTCCTTATCAAAGTTCAGTTCTGTGGATCCTTCCGTGCTGCCATATACGTACAATGCATTTCAATTTTGTTCGTTAGCTTCACTAGGGATATACTGCAATATAAAAACTCTTTTTGAAGTTCTTGCAGCTGCCTGGACAGTAAACAGCGGACTCGCACGTCACAGTATGTTCTGTAGCTCCCATCCTTTTTAAAATAGAAGGTAGCCCAGGGAAATGAACATCTCAAACTCCTGCAAACATGCAAAATTGGCTGCACAGTTATTTAATTTGGGGCTGCTGGAAAAGGAGAGCATCTCACTGTGAACTCTAATGAAACGCCCTTCATTTTATAGCTGCCAAAACATCTCCATTCTGCTGCGTCTTTAATCCAATCTGATTGTTTTGGGAGGGGTCATCTCTTGGCATTATGTTGAGATGAGAAATTATTTTATGTCCTTTTAATCTTTTTTTTCCCTTGTTGGTCTGGGGTGGATTACAAAAATTGCAAATAAATAAATAAATTGTATTTAAAAAAAAAAAAAAGTACTATGCTAAGAGCCTATACATTCTCAGGAAAATATATTTCTCTATTTTCTTTTTAGAACAATACAAACTACATCATTAATTCCAAGGCTGTTCGCTATCTATCCCCTAAACCTATGCTTATGTTCCCTATCTACAATGTCCCACTGGCTGCTAAGAAGTACTTTTTGAACAGTATTTCACCAGTTAGCTTTAGTCCAATGGAGAAATTCATAAATTCACTGGGGTAAGGAATGTTTTAAGAAACTGCAATGCTTAGCAATCAAAATACTGTTCACTTTTTTTCATGTGAACCTGCGACCACAGAACATTATTTCATTTGAAGGGAAATTACTTTTTCCCTATCTTTTCTCCTACTTGCTCCGACACTCTCATGTTTCGAAATACTTTTTTATATATATATATATTACTGGTAAAGTTCTAAAATAAAACACTAAAAGGTCAGTCATCTAACCAGTATTGTAACAGGCTACCTACACAAAAGGAAAGAAAAGGAGAGAAAGACCAGCATACCTTCCTGTATTTTTCTCTCAATAAACAGCTTTGGACTGTTGAAGGAAACCATGTATAAATTATCATAAAGGAAGGAAGGTAAGGATGAATCAGGACAGGAAATGTTGTTTGAATGGCCATCACAGTTTGAAAAATCTGTAAAGTAATGAAGAACTATTAGTTATGGAGGTTAAATCTCAAACCATTGTTTGAGATGAGTTGCTCTGAAGAGCAGCATCTAGAAAATCTAGAAGCAGAAGCAGACCTACTCAGCATTTGGTTTCAGTATTCAAGAAGTCCCAGAACTGGGGGCTAAACAGCAGCAAATAGCCAAGAAAAAGCAAGATTTGCCCAGACTTTCTTTTTGTGTTTGTGTGTGTGCCTTTTGAGTCAGTGTTGACTCCTGGCAACCGCCTGGACAAGCCCCTGCAGTTTTCTTGGCAAGATTTCACAATTGGCTTGCCATTGCCTCCTTCCTAGGGTTGAGAGAAGCAACTGGCCCAAGGTCACCCAGCTGGCTTCACACCTAAGGTGGGACTGGAACTCACGGTCTCCTGGTTTCTAGCCTGGTGCCTTCACCACTACACAAACTGTCTGAGCTTTATTAATCAGATTCAATTGCAGAAAAAAAGGATTAGGAAAAAAAAAAAATCCTGGAAACTGAGTAAGTGAAACTCCAGACTTAATTTATTAGCAGGATCTTTGTGGGTTGCTTGAACTTATTTTTCCTAGGGCTAATGGCTCTTCTACCTTCACTTACTTTTCCCAGCCTCTGAGAACTCTCTGCCCAGGTAGGGATTAACGTAGGGATTAAGAGAGCAGTTTGCAACCTTTTGGTGGTCGAAGGTCACATTTAACATGGGGGGCGGTGGTGAGGGACACATTTCACACATGCGGGGTGGGGTGGGGTTGGTTCCAAAGATGGTTTGCCACCTTTGGTGTTTTAATTGCCTGTTTTAGGGCCCACACAATTGTTTTTGTGTGTCTCCCGCTCATAAAGAGCAAGCTATCTTCTGCAGACATGGTGAGAAGGGACCTCGAGGGCCAACAAAAGGAGGCTCAAGAGCTGCATATAATTCCACGGCAGCTGACTGCCAACCTTAAAGTTCATACCCAAGTTTAGTTTAGTTCATACCAAACAATGAAACTATGATTTTCAGTTTAAAAACCACGCCTTGCATTAACCTGCATTCAATTATCCATCCTCTGTTCGAGTCTATCATTCAATGAAATATCGGTTTCATTAAGATCCCATAATAACGGATGAATGCCCAGACCTTGGAGAAAAGGCAGGGTGGCTGCTTATCTTGGTTTTATTCCTCAGAACAACTTTAGAAATAAAAGCGCACACTTTAAACAGTTTCTCTATCTCTTTCTGCCATGTTTCTTTCCAAAGAAAACCTGGTAAGGATTGGTAAGCCTAAGAGCCTTTTATCCACAAGGATCCTTGCTCCCTTATTTGTTGTCATCTAATGACATGAAGCCTGGGCTCCCCAAATCTCATTGCACAAAGCCCACATTCGAACTACGTAAGACACATACTAATGCAGGTCTGTACCTGAAAACTTATTGTGGTAGAGGAATTCCATCTGTAACCTTTGCCCAGATTTCTTGGCTAACAAATATGGGGTGCTGCACACAAGGTCTCCAGTTGCACACATCACGTCTGCTCCGCTAAACAACAACATCATTGTTTCCAATACATCCGGCTTCATTACTGCGGCGCAGAGAGCCTGATCGCAAAGATGAAAAGCATGAGCGATATGCAGAATGCCAAAGAGGAAGGGATTAATGTTTCTTAATTGAACCGGCATGTTTATGGAATTAATAGCTTCCATTAAAATTCATACAGCAAACACAGTGTACCAGCCACTATCATAAGCTTATTCAGTCTTAATACCCTTCTTATTATAAGGCTAATTGAGAAGTGGAAACCAAGGCCCATTGTTCACGATGGCCAACCTGGGCAGAATCTACTCCATTCACATGCCAGCCTTGATCAGACGGTGCATGGGGTCAATGGCAAATACAAGCATTTGCATACAAAAGAGAGTTGTAGTCACAGGGGTGTTCCCAACTGCCTAACTGAGCCTGTGTGTGCCTAAGTTGTCTATATCTGCATAATGGCTCTTAAGATTTTATATGGCCCTTCATCATGCACAGAGAGGGTTGTCCGCAGGGAGAGGCTAGATTTGTATTTCCACTATGACTGCATCTGTCCCCCGAGACTCCTGCTTGTCATCTGTTATCTACAAAGGTGGGATAACATCTCCCTTCTTTTTTTTAAAGTATATAACCGGAAACATGGCCTTGAGAGTCTTCTACAGGTATTTTATCGAAGAACACCAAATGGGTTTTGATCTCTGATGACTGATACAATGAAAAAGATCTTCATGGAATTACAGAAATGTAGCATACAAAGCGTAGCATGCTTCAACTACCATGGAGTACAATCACTTCTTCAAGGATATTCTGGGTTGGAAAAATAGGTCCTTGGTCCTCATTTATGTCTGACTAAAATAATTACAGAAACCCCAAACCCTTTTCTGGATACTTGGATGCTTCTTTCCTAATTCCTTCATCAGAGGAAACTAAAATGGAAGAGCAGTGTATAATGAAACAATTCAACCTGGCTCCTACAGAATAAATTTGCAGTTGTGAAATACATCCCATACCTCCCTAGAATTGCTAAACTTTCATCTCCTTTTTTGACAGCAGACAATGAAATCTACTACATATGAAGAGATGAAAGAGATGTTTAACTGAACAATTACATGTGCTCATTGATCTGGATCAAGTCTAAACATTTTGGGTGACGTGAAGGAAGTCACAAGACAATGCACATCGCCCTGTGCTCATGAGTGGAAAGCACATCCTTCAGGCTCTCTAAGGTGCCATTACTGGTTGCGGACATTTATTTCATTTCCACTCATCGCATTAGTGAACCCGTTCCTTTTATTAAGAAAGTTTTGCCCTGTTTAATCCCTATGCATAGTAAAAGATTCTCCTATGGTTCTACCTCACAAGTGATTTATATTTTTTAAACAAAAAGCAAAACAACCAAAAATCATTCCCATCCTCAACATTTTCATCCGCATTACCTTATTTAACTCATCTTTGGTTTTATAGAGCAGGGTGTTTTTTATGAATTTTCGTTCTTTATATTTTTGGATAATAAAAGTTAGCCTCTGGTCAGCTGGCACATCTAAATGCAAGGCCTGATGTGGTTGAAGATTCCCTTCCCAAAAGCTGTTGGCCCTTTGGTTACCTATCACAATAAAAAGCTACAGAAGAAGGAAAATTGTTAATCAGAGGAAAAAAGGGAGGTTAAAGGAGTCTGGAAAGGACCTTCTAAGCAAAAAAAAAAAAAGTTCCACACTTTAAAATTATTCTGGAAAAACACTATAATATGTAAGATTACACTACCATTGAAAAATAAAAAGTAAATCAAATTCGAACAATAGTCTTCCTATGTTCTTCTCCAATAGGTGTGTATGAGTGTACCTGAATTTATATTTTTTGAGGATTATCTTGGGACAAGAAAGACTCAATTATTTTGCCACTGGATAATTAATGTTTCGCAAATGTATATATTTAGTTAATATGCAAACCAGGCAAACTCATTACATGTTTCTCAAAGCCACCGAAAAGCAGAAAAGGAAAAAACAAACAAACAGATGAACAGCATATTCCTTAAGAGTTACTGACTTAGTGCAGAAGTGTGCATGAAACAAACAAAACAAAAATGGGAAATTTGGGCAAAGAGAGAAAAGTTTTGCATCAACATGGTACTTTATAAATCATGCTTGTGAAGTCTAGTACACTAACATCTTGTAGAAAAACTGTCTGAAAATTGATTGACTTCGATCAAGAAAATAATTTAAAAATGCATTAATTGTGAGTGGGATCAATCAAACTGTAATGTACGGTCGTGTGAAAAAAAAAGTGCACCCCATTTGAGTTCTATGGTTTTACGTATCAGGACATAATAAAAATCATCTGGTCCTTAGCAGTTCTCAAAAGTAGGTAAATACGACCTCAGATGAACAACAACACATGACATATTACACCATGTCATCGTTTATTTTACAAAAATAAAGCCAAAGCCAATTTCCAAACAATTGAAAGTCCATCATTCTTCAGTGAGGAAGATTATTCACAAGTGGAAAACATTCAAGACAGTTGCCAATCCTCCCAGGAGTGGACGTCCCAGCAAATGCACCCCAAACTCAAACCGTGCAATGCTCAGAGAAATTGCAAAACATCCAAGAGTTACATCTCAGATGCTACAGGCCTTAGTTAGCACGCTAAATGTTCAAGTTCATGACAGTACGATTAGAAAAAGACTGAACAAGTATGGTTTGTTGGGAAGGGTTGCCAGGAGAAAGCCTCTTCTCTCTAAAAAAGAACATGGCAGCACGGCTTAGGTTGGCAAAGTTACATCTGAACAAATCCCAAGACTTCTGGAACGCTGTCCTTTGGACAGACGAGACCAAAGTGGAGATGCTTGGCCATAATGCACAGCGCCACATTTGGTGAAGACCGAACACGGCATATCAGCACAAACATCTCATACCAACCGTCAAGCACGGTGGTGGAGGGGTGATGATTTGGGCTTGTTTTGCAGCCACAGGACCTGGGCACCTTGCAGTCACTGAGTCGACCATGAACCCCTCTGCATAACAAAGTATTCTAGACTCAAATGTGGAGCCATCTATCTGACAGCTAAAGCTTGGCCGACATTGGGTCATGCAACAGGACAATGATCCCAAGCACACCAGCAAATCTACAACAGAATGGCTGAAAAAGAAAAGAATCAAGGTGTTGCAATGGCCCAGTCCAGGCCTCAACCCAACTGAAATGCTGTGGCAGGACCTCAAGAGAGCTGTGCATAAACAAATGCCCTCCATGAACTGAAGCAATGTTGTAAAGAAGAGTGGGCCAAAATTCATCCACAACGATGTGAGAGACTGATGAAGTCATACAGAAAACGATTACTTCAAGTTATTGCTGCTAAAGGTGGTTCTACAAGCTATTGAATCATAAGGTGTACTTAGTCTTTTCACACATGGCTTCTCCATTTTGGCTTTTTTTTTGTAAAATAAATGATGACATGGTGTAATATGTCATGTGTTGTCGTTCATCTGAGGTTGTATTTACCTACTTCTGAGAACTGCTAAGGACCAGATGATTTTTATTGTGTCCTGATACGTAAAACCATAGGACTCAAAGGGGGTGCACTTTCTTTTTCACATGACTGTAAGTGGGAATGACCTTTGGAGAAGGAGGGAAGAGATGCAGTCTACAGAATGATCAGATAAGAGAGGTATAGTCTGCATCTGGATAATAGGCAGAAAAAGAAACTCAGAAAGGAAGCTCCTTAATTTATCAGGCTGTAAAAGAGACGGGGAGATTTGTATGGTCAGACTTGCAAGATTCTGTTAACACGGCCTTACAATTAGATAGAATTAGCTCGTCTGGTTGTGTTTCCTGTCTGGTCTACCTGGGAAGGTTGACACAAACCCAAAAGGGGCAAAAGGCTTTAGGTGTCCAATAAAAAAAAAAAAAAAGAGTTTTTCCATAGTTAATATTTATGTCCCACCAAAACCATCTTGAAAAGGCTTAACCTTAAAAAATAATTTAATGAAAACAAAAGAGGGAAGAAAGATGAACATTATAACTAGCTAGTTACTATCAAATGAGAAGTGATTTCAAGTTGTTGTGAAATGTGCATTTAAATGCCATGAATTTCCAAGTAAAAGTTGACTTCTCCTGCTCTTCTTTTTCCACCTCAATCCTTTCCTACCTCAATGAGTTCATTGGTCCAAATGCTGGCATCCATTTTGAGACTCCGGACCTTTGAATCTCTGGGTCCTAATGATCTGTGTTGCCCTGGGACAAACAGAAAAATAAAGCATGCTTGAAGGTTAATAATAAAGGAGAGGAATTTAATGGCAAATAAACCCAAAGAGACAAGAGGTACATGAATAAGCGTGAAGCAGAAAAGTTTGATAAAGTTTCTATCACAGACAGGCACTAAAGAAAGTGCCTGCACATACAAGTGAACACGTGTGAGCTCTTCCAGGGCTTATAATCAGAGAATGCAATTTGAACAAGTGCTGCTGACTCGAGCATGTCTATCTAAAACCATGTGGATGTTAATCAACAAGCACTCTCCTGCAGAGCTTAATCATAATGAGAAAAATGGGTTTTCAGACAGCCAAGCTTAAGCCATGTAAAGCTCTATAGCAGAGGTGGGCCACTCACAGCCTTTGACTTAATTTCATGCAGCCCTGAGATTAATTGCAAAAGCTCTCAGTAAATAATCAATTTACCAGGAGGAAAATTGATGCATTCCTTCCTTGGGAACCTGAAGTCGGGAAGAAGACAAAGAAACAGAGGGAGAATACTACAGCAAAAGAAGAGGGGGAAAAGGGAGGGTTGATTGATTTGGGCTCATTAATTACCCTCATGCAGGTCCCAACCTATTTCTTAAGAAAATGCAGTCATGAACAGAAAAAGAATGCCACCCTCACTTTCAAGTTTAAGAATTATACTTTGAGGTGAGCCTATAAAAGAATTGGTAACAATGTACATCTTTCAATATTGTGGTGATAAGACCTTGATAGTGTGCACCAAATTGCAGTTTAGGTGTCAGGTTTTAGGCAACTGAAGCTTTAGATTGACTTTAAGTGTACCCTTATATACAGTTGTTGCACTTAGTTAAAAGTGACACCATGATGGACCTGATAATTGTTGCCAAATTAGTGAAGGAACTTGTCTACAATGATGATCTTTCAAGAAGAGCACAATGCTTACCAAACAAGTTGAATCCTAATCTCAGTATCAGGCTTTGAATGACAAACAATATTTTCTACCAACCAATACAACATCAAGATTCTGTCTATTTGTCCTAATTTAAACAGCCTCCCCCAGAAGCTCCACAGGGCCCCATACCCTCTCTGTATTTAAAACATCTCTGAAAATCAGGCTTTTTCCCCAGACCTTGGGATAAGATGGGTGGTGAGGCTCCAACTGATGATATATGTTAGTTTGAATGTTTTCTCTTATTGACATACATTGGTTTTCCTTTGTTTTATTGTGCTTACTGCTTTTAATGTTCTACACCACCCCCAGATTCTTTGAGGAGCTGGGTGTCTTCTAAAGTAAATGACAAATAAATTCATAATGAAACCCAGACACATCCCTGAATATGATAAAATTCTGATTTGACAGATTCTCATTTTAGTGGATTTTGAGTGCACGTTCCATATTCCCCAGATGCAATGAACAAGTCATTTGGTTCCAAAGTGGTTTGGACAAGATAGGCATTCGTTTTAATTTTACTTACATTTACAACATCCAGCACCTGTGGGCTTACTCCATATTCATCCTGATTCCTTCGGTGGTTGGGCAGGTCATAAGAAGTTGGATTAGGGAGATAATCAACCTTCCATGGATCTAACCATCCTTGACAACTTTCATCTAGTCTGCAACCTTCCCTTTTTAGGGAAGATGGTTGAGAAGGTGATGGGAAACTAGCTACAAGGATCCTAGAGGAAACACATTATCTGGATCCTTTCTATTCAAGATTCAGTCCCAGTCATGGAACAGAAATGGCAATGATTACTCTGATAGATTACCTTCATCAAGACCTAGAAGAGGGAGTATAATCCCTCTTGGTCCTATTAGTCCTCTCAGAAATGTTTGATATCGTTGACCATGATATCCTCCTGGACTGCCTGCCAGGTTTATGAGTTTGGAACATAGTTTTATGGTGATTCTACTCTTACCTGAATGAGCAGTTACAGTTAGTGGTCATGGGGCAGAAGTACTCAAAATTCTAGGCTTCCCAATGTGAGCTCTTACACAGCTTAGTGTTATTTATCGTGTACATGATATTATTTAACATCTACATGCTGTAAAAGATCATATATTATTGTGGGGGGAGGTGTCATCAATACACTGATGACATTCAGTTATATATTACCACCCCAGTTAGAACCAGAGATGCCATGAAAGTTCTGAACCAGAGCCTGGAGGATATAGGATCTGGATGGGGTGAGACAAGCACAAATTAAATCCTTCCAGGACAGAATTGCTGGTTTTCAGGTAACAAACAGAGCAATCCTAACTGCAATTGGCTCAGATAGTCAATATCATCTAGTTGTATCTACAACCGCAGTGCTACCATAGTTTCAGTGACCATGAACCATGAAGAGTACACGCAAGTCCAAATCATGAAAATGATTTCGAAACTCATAATAATAAAATAATATAAATCTGATTTATACATGCCACTACTTTTAAAGTTGCCATCCTGGTTCAGTAGGATCTGAGAGTTTTTTAATCACCTGCACACTTCTTGCAAATGATGACACAGAGATTGATGGATGCCCAGTCAGGATCAGGAGCTTTACAATCAGCACAGGTCCTGTTTGACTCATTGAACCAAATCTTCTCAGCTACTTCATAGTCAGAGAGTGTTTCTGCAATGGACTGCTGGAGCACTTCAATCCAATCCTGCTTTTCTTTCTCAGATTCTGCAGTAAAGCTAAAATACATTGATTTAGCCTGAGAGCCAGTTTGATGTAGTGATTAAGAAACCAGGCTAGAAACCAGGAGACCATGAGTTCTAGTCCTGCCTTAGGCACGAAGCCAGCTGGCTGACCTTGGGCCAGTCCCTCTCTCTCAGCCCTAGGAAGAAGGCAGCAATGGCAAACTACTTCTGAAATCTTGCCAAGAAAACTGCTGGGATTTGTCCATGCAGTCAGCAGGAGTCAAAGGCATTGAAAAAGAAAGGAAAAAAAAGCTGAAAGCAGCTTTGATTCTTAGCTCCATGGAGAGCCTGACATCAGAAGAACCAATCAACATTCAATGGGCTTCTTCTCCACCAAAAACTGTCCTGATTTTTATTTATTATTATTGATGATGATAATGAGCCTTTGAGTCAGTGTTGACTCCTGGATACTGGCTGGACAAAACTGACTTTGCCAATATATGCAGAACTGGGGAGTGAAAAAAAAATACCCTTCCTACTAACTGGTTACCTTTTCATTTATATTATCTTACACTAATTTGAGTCTTTACTGAGATTATGTGAAAAGTTTCCTCCAACTTTAGAAAGGAGTTTCTGTTGCACACTGGCATAAATTACTCATACTAATACATACCAATCACACTATTTCCTTTTGGGGAAAAAACATTATGCAACTGGAAAAGAATAAAAATAGTAGGCAAAAAAGTTGAGAAGGAAGTAGACTATTGCTCAACCCAATTCGCAGCAAAATTATTCACTATAACTATTCCTTGTAATACCGAAATAGCCATTATTTCATGTAGTGGGTGGTTTCAGCTGTTCCCCAAAAATGCTGCCGCATATTTTTAAAAACAAACATTCACTGGCCTTACCTAAAGCTTCGATAAGGTGTAATTATTTCAAAACACTGTTTTGCTGTGCGATCTATCTGCTTCACATTAGCCACGTTCATAGGTATGATTGTAATGCCATAGCCAGACTTAAAATCCTAGAGTGAAGGAGAAAAAAAAAAGGACATCAATTTCATGGTTTTTAAAAAATCTGATGAAATGTATTTTGAAAGCAGAATTGCATAGATGGGTCTCTGCAGAATACAAAACCAAGTGAATGATCCATTATTGCTTGCATTGAAGACCACTTAGTTCAAGCATTCCATGAATTATAATTGTAACGTCCTACAATAAACAGATTTCATACAATGTATTTCCCTACATTCTCCTAAGAGTCTGAAGTGTGTGTGTTTGTGTGTGTGTGTATAATCAAGAGTGAAACCCAAGATAGAAACATGCCAAAAGCATATGGTAAGTCTGAACATGAGGGTAGGCCTATAGTGAACAGAGACTCTTTATCTTGCCTCAGTCACCAACTAAATTCACAAGTGAGTCAAGTGCAGAACTTCTGTCTCTCAACATCTCATAAAATCATAGCATTAGAAGATATCACTGAAGCCATCAAGTCTAACCCCCTTTTCAATGTAAGAATCCACATTAGAGCATCTCCAACAAATAGCTGTCCAACCCAGCTTGGATGTATCTGAGGTCACCATCTCTGTGTAGAATCAAAGTCAGCAAGTTCAGAGCGGTGTGCATTTAACAAGATTCAGAGACCTGAGTGTTCATTTTGGATGAACCTGATTTCAGCTTTTGGTTACTTGGTTCAAGTTCTTGATCCTCCAATATTTCTTACAATATCCGTATGCGTGAATTTTCAGGGTTTTTAAAAAATTGCTTTCACTTGCTATTTCGGAGAAATTTACCACTCCCTCATCTGTCACTAGTCCTCATCCACTTTCAGAGTTCTTTTTTTTTTCCCCCTTTAGCCAAACAATGTTCTAGATGTATCTGCTCAGCCACAAACCAAAGGTTTCTCTAGAGACAACCCAATGGTTTATTAATCCAATCTGTCTCCCATAGGTGATAGATATAATCATTTGTCCACTTATTATGTGATGTATATGTTAAGAGATAAAGTAAACAGAAATAACAGCTATACTTGAACCTATAAAGTGTGTCTGTCTGTCTATCTTTACTTGCCTTCTGGACTACTGGTACTGCCTTATGTACATGAATCAGACAAGACATGACAGACAAAAATCAATTTGAGGTTACTGAATAAATTACAAGGATTTGTAATAGTCAAAAGAGTAGGATCCTCAGAAATAGTCTCAAATACAACACCATGCCCATCTCCTCTGCTTATGGCATACTGCATGGTTGATCACAGATGTTTTCCCTTTCCATTTGTGATGTAGCCAAATCTGGACAATGAACATCCTTTAATGTCAAATCAGGCTTCTTAAAAAAAAAAAATCATCAATCCTCCTTCCCAGTTTGAGCAAAGGCAAGATAAATATCTATCCGCAATGGGCAAAGAAGCAATCTCCAATCCTTGCAGCTGGCAAGGGAGCCTAACTGTCATTGTAAGCAGCAATCATGGATCGCTTTGACTCCAACCAGAATGACCATCTTCATCCAAAGACTTTTATATAGCTCATCAGTCTGCACTGATCCAGGGTGGTGCTACCTTCCTTTCTGATTTATGCCTTATTGGCCTCTTGAGCATGCAGAGGGAAAATTGGGGTGTAAACTGTAACATTTAAAAAAAGAATGAAAGAAACGGATTCTCACATCGTAAGACAGAGGTTGGCGTCATTAATGACAAATATATGCCATTATTGGAATGTGTGTCTTAAGGCTGTGCAGTGTTTTGATTGGACATCCAAAGCATGCTTCAGAATGACTGTAAAAATATAGTACCTGCTAATTGCACCATAAACCAGCTGGCTATTGAAGGCTGCTACTATGTTGGTTCTCCCAAGCAATTTTGGGAGAGCAAATCAAAATACACCACCACCCTAGTATGGATGGATTTACATCATTGTGCAATTAAGGATTTGTTCTTTAGTGCCACCTTCATCATGCAACCCAAGAAGCTGATAAGTGCTACATTGGTGTGTCAAAATAAACTCCAGCTCCATCAGGAGACCGCTCTCCAAAACCCTTCAAGCACATCATTCCTTTCCTAAAAATTAAGTGGATTCATACAAATTCATTTTGTAGGAACCAGAATTGTAAAGTGAAACTGTTTTCCTTTTGTTTGGCTTAACATGGTCGTCACAGCAGAAGAAATAAGGAAAGAAAAAGAAGGGGATCGATGCTAGGAAATAGGTTGAGTCTGCTTTAGATTGCTTTGTAACATCTCACCCAATGAAGAGTTTTGGAGAACTGAAAAACTTACACCATTTTGTATGTGTCCATGTGTACAATTGAAATTGATTCCATAAAAACAGCATTATCAAATCTTGCACTCTGGATTATTATAATTATTATTACAGATATACTGTATTTCACCGAATAATTCCTCCTGCTGAGTAGCACTTTAAAGAATATTTCGTGCTGTTTCAGTAGCAGAAAATGTTATTATTATAAAGATGGAAGGGGACATATTAGCAAAATATTATTTTTGTCTAATTGTTTTTAACCTTCTATGTATTTTATGATGATTGTTTTATAGGCATGTCCTGAAAGTCATGATTGCAATGGTATAAAAATTTAATAAATAAAATACACAAAGTAATATAATTTGATTGAATAATGGTCTGCAGAATTGACTTTTCATATTTGAACAACATCCTGTCATCATGAATCTCAACTGGAGGATTATTTAAAAATTTGCTGTTTGCATATTTTTCTATGTATTCAATCTCCTATATGGTTTATCTCTTTTAAAGTTAAGCAAGATGACTGAAATATAAATAAATTGCACACTATAAGCATACACTGGAGCTGAGGAAGTTCTGATGGCTGTTAGTTGAGTCACCTCCATATTAGATCTATGTCTCTCCTGGTTGGCTAAGGCCTCCTAGGAGGTGATGTGTGATTGAGTCTTTTGTGCCTGGACAAGTCCCTGCAGTTTTCTTGGCAAGATTTCAAAAGTGGCTTGCCCTTGCTTGCTTCTTTCTAGGGCTGAGAGTGAGTGACTGGCCCAAGGCCACCCAACTGGCTTTGTGCCTAAGGCAGGACCAGAATTCATGATCTTCTGGTTTTCAGCCTGGTGCTTTAACCACAATACCAAAATGACTCTCGTTGTTGGGTCTTGGCAGTGATTAATTCCTCTCTGAAGAGGGGATGGTTTCATCATTTCTTAAGGAGGAACCACCTCCTCAAGAAGCCATTGCTAGACCCAACAGTACTGGACAATTTTTATCCAGTTTCCAACCTTCCCTTTTTATCAGATTATTTGAACCCCTTTCAATCAGGATTCAAGCCCAGGTATGGAATCAAGATGGCACTGATCACACACTTGGATGATCTCTGGTGGGAGAGGGATGGGAGCTGGCATATCCGTCCTTGCTCTTCTTGACCTTCCAGCAGCTTTCAATACCATTGATCATGGTATCTTTCTGGACCAGCTTCAGGAGTTGGGGTGGGTGGCTCTGTGTTGTGGTGGTTCTCCTCTTCCTCCACGGCTGATTCCAGTTGGTGTTGATAGGGAAAGAGAGGTCCAACCCACAGTCTCTACTATGTTGAGCTGTGGCATAAGGGGTTCTAATGGCCTGGCCTGGTTGCTGTTCTGTTGGCATGCGCCAGCCATTGGAGTGAGTAAAAGGTTCTGGTCTTGAAGGGCACCTGTGCTGTCACAAGGCCTGATGAGATGACCCAGCTGCTGCCCAGGGCTGGCGTGGGGAGATGTCGAGACAGCAGTCCCACTGGTCCAGCCTGGTATACAGATGTTGGGGACTAGAGCCCTGGGGGGACACCCACCTCCTCATTTGCTGGGGGATATGCTGCAAATCTAACCTAGAAATTGGAGAGAGAGAGGAGGAGAGGAAAGAAGTGGGGGAGAGAAGAAGTCTGTGCATGGAGTGAACCAAGAGGCTGGAGAGGAAAGTTGGAGAGAGAAGTCAAGTGTGCAGAGTAGTTGTCAATTCCTGGTCATTATGACTGTTCTGGCCTGCTATTTCGGTTGTTTTTATTCTGCTTTAATTGTCAGCTGCCCAGAATCATGAATATGAGACAGGCAGCCATATTAAATACATACATACATACATACATACATACATACAGTATATTTAAGACCAATTATATATACTATTAATATTTAGGCAAATTATTTTTTCAAACGATAAAATAAAATAACATTTTTAAAGCAAGGGATTGAATCATGGCAGACCACAGGACTAGAATCCACAGTACCAGTGCATATTCTAACGGTATTATTTCCTGAATTGTTCAAGTTTATCTTGCTTTAATTTTTTCCCTAAACTGGCCAAAACGCTATAATTCCCTGTCAAGTACTTAATGACCAAGATGCCCCAAAATAAGGCTTCTCTATCCAGATTTATTAATAACGAAAAGGGATTAGCAAATCTCAGCAATTGAATACTTTAATATACTATGGAATGCTTTGACATACCTCTGAATTCACTAGAGCAAAGCTTTCTTCGTTCTCTTGGTAACAACTCTTTGATAAACAAGAAAGCAGACTCTTCTCTAGAGAATGCAAGGATGTTTTCTAGAGAACGTTTTCTAGAGAATGTAAGATGTGCACACATTTTATTTATTTCTTTTACTGTAATGTTGTCAATCGTGAGACATTGCATTATTTCAATGCAGATTCCAATGCAGATTCCAATGTACTCTTTTTCTAACGATTTCTTCCTTAGACACTGAGAAAACTCTTAACATTTCCAAAACCAGGAACAGCGCACAGCTTTTTAAGGTATAAAAGGTAGTGATGCCCTTGGGTTGAGCTCAGTGGTTTACTATTGTCTTCTTCTAGGGTGTATTTTCAATTTCCCAGTCTAGCCAACATCATTAGAATTTCCTGTTGGTCTTCTATTCAAGGAGAAAGTGGACCTGATTTTGTTTACTTTTCTGAGCCCAGTTCTTCTACTTCCTGAGTGGTCCAAATACCATCTTTAAAAAGCCAAAGATCTCTTACAGATACACCGCACATACACACACACATACTTATTTTAGCCACAACAGGTTCTAGACTCTGGTCTGCAGTGACACTCTGTGGCAGCAACCAAGATCTAACACAAGCATAAGGTAAAATCTGAGCTGGCATTTTTCTGGTACACCGCTCACATAGAGAAATATTACTCTCCTTATCTCTTAATTGTGTATCAGGCAGTATGATTTCAAGTGAACATAATGCCCAGGCTGATAGGGACACTTTCTGTCCCAGCCGTAATAAGAGAAAGATCTATGATGGGCATTGTCGAGAATCCTTACCTTGCCATGTACAGAGGAAACCTGCTTTAATTAGCTTTATTTCAAGAGAACATTGTGTATTTACCTGGCTATCTGAAATGATGGCCTTGTTTTTTCCCAGCGCTTCAGTAGAAACCTAATGGCAGAAATTAATAAGCAAGAGGCAACTCCATGGATCAAGAGGCAGACTTGGGAGGATGCAGATCAAATCGTTTTGTGAACATCCCAAATGTTTTCTCATTAGTGGTGAGCCAGAAGGCATCACAATAGCCAAGCCAGACAGTCCACAGCAGGAAAATAACAGATTGGCCACAATCAAACAATTCCTTTTTTGCACAAGGAGAGTGTCTTCCTGCATAGCTTTGCTTTACTTTCAGTGCAGCTGAACACTGTAATAATTAAGCAGAGCTTATTCAGAATTTCACACTCTGGTAGCTAATGGACTCCAGCAATTGTGATCGCATTATGTCCCCAGTTCAGCTCATTTATATTCAGATGTCTGAAGAGTCAATATCAGTGACTGGCATTTGCTTAACAGCCAGCAATAATGAAAAGATAATAGAATCACAGGTCCATGAAAACAATCATTCCATCCAGCCTCGTCGTTTTGACAAACCCCAAGACAATTGTTCCACTGGGCATTTAACACTGGTTATTTAGAACAACCCCAGTCACTATCAGGATGACTTTGTGTACACCTGGCAAGAAGGGGGCAGGAGAGAGCAGGATGGGATGCGGAAAATAAAGTTTAAAGCTCCTTCTTTAGAAAACACAAGCATAGTTCTAACATGGTTATCTGATGCTAGAGCTACATACAGCCATTTCCTTTTTTCACGTCCTCCCATCTCTCTCTCTTAAGAGGAGGAACAAATCAATAGTCAACATTACTACCTCCAAAAGAAACTCAAGGATCTTTTCTGTTTCCCCTTCCAATAGTATATCAGCAAATAACTACAGGATTAAAGAAAAAAATAAAGCCCCTCCAAATTGAGCTCAATTCCTGGTGACTTCATGAACACATCTATGTAGGGGGTTTTTTGGCTGGAAGAGATTTGGCACTGTCTTCTTCTGGGATGTGTTCCAACTTCCTAGTCTAGGCTAAGGCTGTTGGCTTCCCATGTGATCTCTTTCCAAGTTTTAACAAGGTCCAGCCTTGTTCAGCTTACTGAGATCAGCTAAGGTCAGCTAACCATCTAGGTTTAAGATGAAAAGAGCTGCTTAAATTGGTATTTCGTGAACATCCCTTCAGCTCCATTTCTGAAATGTTCTGCATGGATCTGTCCTCTCGATGGTTCCCAATTCATCATCAACAGTCTTGTTCTTAGCTTTTAACAAAATGAATGTATTTGTCTCATAGCAATGTGCGTCATGAAAGTAGCTCCTTCAGGCCTTATTAAGTTGGTTCCTCTCCATCAAAACTCCTTTTTCTCTGAATCATCCATTTAGAAAATTGCAGGCAATTACGTCTGAATTCACCTGAATAGGACTTCCAATTTCCTGTAATTGATTAAGCTTTCTCATTTCTCTTCTAGTTGTCTTTGCTCTTCCCACTATGTGCCTCAACTGCACCTCTCCTAGCTATCATTCTGAACATCCCATCAATGCTGATGGCTTCTCTAGATCATCAAGAATAGAACTGCCATGCCATGTCCTTTTTCCCTCCCCTTCCCCTTCCCCTTCCTTCCGTCCTTCATTTCAGCAATTTATATGGCAGTCCGGCTTGCAAATTTTCTGGGTGGCTAACACAGGATTGTAAACAGCAACCCAAATAACCAAAGACATAAAAACCACACAACACTATTCAACACAACTGAGGCCAAACTGCAAGGCTATATATAGACAAATTAAGACAGTCTCTCTTGTTCTCTTTCTCTCACACCTTTGACATAAAGAGGAGGAGGCCTGCCCATACCTTTAGATTGCTTTGGGAACGAGCCTTTTTATTAATCTGACAACCAGCTCTCACAGCTAGCAACTCTCACTGAAAATATCTTAAAAGGACTTTTGGTTTTGAATATTGTAAGACTGAATTTGAAACAGAATGATGTACACATGATGAACATGTTATTGCTGAAATGTATAAACTCTTATTGAGATTTGAAACAGAAAATATCTTGAAGTCAGAGGTTAAAATGAGAAAACAAGAACCCATATTCTGCTACTACAAATCAAAGTCTATATGTGTGCCAGTGGGTGGGTGGAAATATTTATACACATAAGTTTGTGTGTGTATATAAATGTGTATACACACACAGACACACATGGACACGTACACACACAAACATACATAATAATATGCCATCTGTTCCATCTATCTAGGGTATGTGAGCGTTCTAACACTGCAACCATCTGCTTAAAACCAATGGCTGAACATTACTGTGCAATCCACGCTTCAAAGTTTCACTATCCCAGTGCCATTTTGTAAATACGTGATTGGGCAAAGCTTCCTGGTTTTCTCTGTGGCCCTAACGTCACCACTGATGCTGCGCCATCAAGGAAGAAAGAAAATGAAGGATGTACCTGATTGCTTTTGCAAATCCACACGCTGTTCCCTTGCAGCAGGGTAAAGATTTTGGCTTTGTATCCTTTCAGTTCCAGATACCCACTTTTCTCTGGTGGAACTGCCGTTCGCGCTCGAGAAATTTCAGGCAGGGACTGCAGAGCACTAAAGATGGTAGCAACCCAGTCGTTTCGTTCATCTAAAAATGAACAAACAAAAATGTCACAATGCTGTGCATCCGTGCAGACCACCACCCCACCCCGCCACCCCCAGTCACACTTTTTAAAATATGACTTTTATGCTAGAGTGTTGATGGCATTGTTTACGACCAATTCTTTCATTCTGATTACTCTGAGCCTTGGGGATGCTTCTAGGACAGGATATTCATTTGGAAATCAAGCAAACCGACAAGCTGAAGTACAGGCGTAATCATGCGTGGCTCGTTCCACAACACTTTGTCTTCATTTAGGCCAGATTCTGATGCAGATATATCTGGGAGGAAGCTTCGTTAAACACAGTGGAACTTTCACGTAGACATGGCATAATCACATTCTCCAAACCCACGTCCGTTGAAGTAACTTTTCAAATATTGTATACCTATGACCAGAATAAGATCCGAGAAGAAAATCCATGGGGAAATATACCTTCCCTCTTTCTCCTTCACAAAGAAAGCCATATTGCAATTCTTTTAAGCCCACAGCCATACATTTGCACGAGTCAATCCCTCTACTATTTTACTCTTTGTATCAGTAGGCAGATCTGTCCAGAGTTGATCTGGTTATAGCCAACGCTGGTTCTCAACTTTAACCTGAAAGCTGGAAAACATACCTACCTACCTAATTTGCAGCTTTTTGAATTCAGTACCAAATGCTCACCTGGCCAAAAGGCCTATTTTCACTGTAAATATTTCAGTTCAAGTTGTAAATTGGACTCAAACTCATTTGACTTAAAGGCAATGAGATTTTGTTTTTTAAAAAACTGACTGCATATATTTTGTTTTTTAAAAAACTGACTGCATATATTTATTCATGTTATTTTATATCCCGCCTTTCCTCTAGGTAATCAAGGTAGTATGAGATCTCTCTTCATTTATCCCCAAAGCAACTCTGAGAGATGGGTTGGGCTAGGAGAAGTGCTTGGCTTAAAGTCACCCAATGACCTTCAATGGGCAAAGGTACACTTGAACCCGTGTCCTAGACCAGCACTATAACCACTGTACAAGATTGGCTCTCAATAATACAGGGATCAAAGAAATAATCTTCAGTATTAAGGCTTATATTATTACATCATCACCATCATCATCTATTGTTGCATTTCTTTTAAACATATTATTTATAACATTTGATTATATCATTTTTAAATTACGTTATATTTATATTCCACCTTTTTTACAGGTTCTCAAGACAGCTTAGATGAAGATATCCCTTCATTTTATCTCTGTAACAACAATCCTGTGTGGAAGGTTGGGTTGAGAGAGACTGATTCTATCCAAGTCACGAAGTGAAAGTAGACTTCAACCTGATCATCCCTGGTCCTACTCAAACACCTTAACTACTCCACTACACTGGCTCTCAAAGCTATACTACAGAATAGGCAACCAGGTATGGTTACTACAATTCCTGGAAGCTCTAACTGTCCATCATATAGGAGAACCAACAATGACATAGTTATTCAGCCTTTCATAGACAGAGACCATAACACAAAATAATACTTCAACCAGGTAGGCAGATGAAACATTAACCAAGAACTAAAAAAAAGTAACATGTCCAGTATCTTGCCCAAGAATAGTAAGCACCTTTGAAAGAAGCAACCCTGTTTCTTAAGCATCCCTGCCCCCTTTAGAGGAATGTAGTTTTTGAAGAAGTGAAAACATCATCGATAAGCTTTCTGAATGGGATGCCTGTAGCAGTACAAAGTTTTCATCTCGGTACCACCACTACGAGAAACACAGTGAAGCCTCTTTTAATGTCACTTTGTTTCATTGAGTAAGGCTTTTACATCTCTCTGCTTCCAGACCATGCCTTCCATACACCTTGAAGGGAGATTCTGTAAGTGTCCAGTGGAACAGTGCCTCTGTCCCTGTGATGTGGCCAAGTGAAGGACATCATCCATTATGTCCTCTACTGCCCTATCTCCAATGAAATCAGGGGGAAAACACTGATGATAAGCAAACGTAAAGGTCACATGCTCAGCAACAGAACTACCTTCTTGCAGATGTGATTCCAACTGTTAGCAATCAGGTAACACACCTTCTTTTAAAGTTAGAAAGAAATTTTTAAGCTCTTTATTGCAGTATTGGTTCCATCTTAATTTAATTCCTTCACATGTTTTCTGTTTTGATTATTACTAATTCCATTTCTCCTTATGCTGTGACATGTTGTTATGACCTATGGTCCCAACAATAAACTTACTGAATTTTGAAAAAAAGTCTGACTTGAGCATCACAGTATGACTGGAGATTTAATGTGACCAGGTTGGCATCTTCCTATGCTCTCAGTTGACCTCACTTCCATAAAAGAAAGGTGTCAGGAGAGAGCATCACTCAAGGACCTAAAGAAATGAAGTGGGAAATGTAATTCCAATTTCCCTTTGGAAATGTGTCCAAGTATCACAAATGAACCATAGCAGCTTTCCCTGTGGTTCCCTTCAGATATACTGAACTGCAAATCCCCTAATTCTTTTTAGCCATGTTGGCTGCAAATTCTGGGACTGTAGACCACCAGATTAGGGAAGACTTCATTACAGTAGATCAGATGGGTGATGTATTTTTATGTTAAGATTCAATCATCAATTGAATTGCAGCTTTCCCTGCAACTTCCTGTGACTGTATTCACAGGAAAACAGCTTTTGGGTAATGAGTGATACGCACCCACTCCCTACCCCCATTTCACTTGTGCTAGTCTTGTCCTTTTCATCTTTGCCACTAAAACTTCAGAGGTACATAGCTGAAAATATTTATTTTTTCCCCCTCTATTATATTCTATGGCCATCTGATTTCCCACTCTCTTCAACAACCATTTAAATCCAGTCACCTTCCATGCCGGGCCAGCATCACACAGGCTAAAAGGTGGATCAATGAATCCCAAAGAAATTGTTCCTTGCTTTCTGCCTCCAGCACTTAAAAAGCAGCTGGGCACCCTACCAAACGACAATGTGCTGTTGCATTTCTCCAAACAGGAAGCTGTCCCCAAATTGAAGGTGCTCCTACTCCCATAAAGGAAGATCAGATGAAAAGCACATCTGCTTTCATGAATTGACACCATCCCATCTAAAAAATAAATTATTGCCAGGGGTGGAAGGAACCCAGCATTCCTTTCTGGCAAATACAATGACTGGATCTATGCATCTGTCTGTGTAAAAGTGGCATGAAATCCAAAATCAGGTTTTCTTCGATCCTTACGTTCAAGCCATCAACTTCTCATTGCTCTTTGTCAGCTTTACACTGAAGACTGACTCACAGCAGATGGCTGATAGCACAGCTTTAAGTGGTGCTAATAAGTGCTAAAGAAGGTTCAGAGAAGCTCCACTTCATACGATGACATAAAAGCCCTTGAAAATGCAGTTATTTTGGCCTTGATACATGATTTTACCCTACAAGGTTCACAAGCTGCTACATTATCTCAGGGTTTTTGTTGGGGTGGTGATATCCTCCCATCAGAGTCTAATTTAGTACAAAGTCTATACCAGTGGATAACATCAGGCTAGGATAAATGTTATAGTGCCGTACAAGAATATAACTGGAGTTGTGATTGGCTGAATGTCTCCATTGCACTAAACTATAATGTATTATTCAGCTTTGGTATTATGCAAACCCAGTCACTGGAGCTTGTGAACCACATTTTATGATGTATGGCATTGATAGCCTACTCCACTCAAAAGAGTCCAGGCAGGTTACAGTGGGTTAAAATTATGACTGCAGCAAATAGAAATAAATCAAAATTATTGTTAAAGATTATAATGGGATGAGGATTAGAATGAGGTGCTAAGTCAATCTTGGGGCAAAGTTGAAGATTGACTTAGCAGCTCATCCTAATCCTTATCCCAAGCAAATAACATGTGGCTTACTCAACAAAGCACAGTTAAACAAATGAAGGCTAGTCCTGTGTGTGAATAGTCTTTTTAAAGAGAACACAGTTATTTTCAGTGTGTCTTGTTTTTAAAGTAATTAATGAACATTCAAGTGCACCCCATTTGATGAGAAATACATACTGTTCGTAATGGCACTGTCATAAAGAAGAGTTTATTACTCTCAGTGGGTGTTTCCTGAATCTTCAGTTTCATTCTTGTGGGTTTAGTTAAGAACCTATTTTGCTAATACACTAATCGCTCTCTCATTTGGGGAAAAATGGATGGCCAGACTTATCCCAATGTTGATTTTAGTGGTTTAGTAAACAGAAACTTGCTCTTATCTGCTAATCCAGGAAAAGGCAACTTTTGTACACCTGAAGATCATGTTTCTGAAACAAAGTTCATTTAATTTTCAAGGGGAGAAATTATTTTTAGTTTTTAGGTGTACTAACGCAACCCAAAGGATTTGTGCATTTTCTAACAGAAAATGGCAGGAAATTGTATAGCCAGTTTTTTCAGCAACCTGCTACTAAATTTTTGGAGTGTGATCTAGAACACAGAGAACCCCAAAAAGTGTACTTGGGGGCTCATTTGCAACTGTGCATGGGGTGGGTAGACGGATAGCCTAGAGTCAGACTTGACAAGTCCCTGTAGTTTTCTTGGCAAAGATTTCAGAAGTGGTTGGCCATTTCCTCCTTTCTAGGGATGAGAGAAAGGGACTGGCCCAAGGTCACCCAGCTGGCTTTGTGTCTAAGGTGGGACTAGAACTCATGGGTTCTTGGATTCTAACCTGGTGCCCTAACCACTACACCAATCTGGCTCTCATATTCAGCTTGCAGGTAGCTAAATGGCTAAACAAATACTTCCATATCTGTTACTCCTGAAGTTTGCCTAGAAGCAGAAACAGGACAAACCTAAGCAGCAACTGGATTTTTAAAGACATATATGGATGCTGCCTTCTATTAATGGAGCAGCACTGACACAGGGGCTAAGATATTTCACCAGCTTTGCCTACTCTACAATTTACCCAGCCACCCAATCCTGGATTACAGCAATATGTTTTCTCAGAGGCCAATTCCAGCAGCTCCTGAAAGGTTCAACCTATCTATATATTGCCTGATTGGGGAAATTGATAATGGAGTAATGCATGTCTCCAGTACCAGGTCCAGCCATCATTTCTGTATTTGCTCTGCCTTGTTAATAATATGATCAGAGAGGAGTGCTGTCACTAGAAGCCACATATTTTCTATTCCATCTATTTCCAGCCCCACAGTCATTTTGCTTATCCATGTATTTATTTATAAGACTGACTGAGTCCCAGAGATCCAATGGACTCTAGACTGTGTAGAAATATGAAGCAGAATAATCAAAGCTGATCTATGATATAGAAAATGCTTTCAGGGCCATCCATCAAAAAAGGCTACTGTTTTGGAGCAAGGTGGTGGTCAAGATGAGGATGACGGAAGAGGTAGTTTCACATATTTAGGAGGCACCAACTTGGGAATGGTACAATGGTCAGGTTCGTAAGGGAAGCGGCCAAAGTAATGGGAAGAACACCATATGACAAACTGACTGGATCTCTTTCATAAGGCTCAACACAAACAAAACTTGGCATTTTCTGCTTTTACAGTATAAAACTGCCAGATTTACAGTATAAAGAAAATATTGAAGCCGCCTTTACTAATGGAACCAATGTACACATTCTCCCCATTTGTTACTGTTGTTGTTTCAGATTTCAATTCCATGCTATAATTCTAGAGCTTTCCACTTTTTCTGTTCTGGGAGACCCTGCACTTGGCACCCTTGATCTGAAAAAGAATCAAACTTTTTGCAGCCAGAAATGAATCTTCAGAAATGAGCCCACCTTCCTTTTCAGCCCTGAAGACAAATATTCTGTGTGCTGTCACCACTTCAAACTTGTTGTCTCCATGCATTCGGACGGTAGCTATTGCAGAGAGAAGAATTATGCCCTTGGAGTAGATGTCCTATATCAAAGGCAAAAGAAAAGCTGATTTAAGTACAGAGGTCCCTTAACCAAAATACAAGACTATTCATTCTTAGCAAAGCTACTGCAAACTCTACTTCTGGTCCAAAGGCTTGGCTTTCTCCATCAAATGTAATGACCAGCCTTCACTGTTTGCAAGCGGGCCCTAAGGCTGGTCTCCTTTAGTTTTATTTCTGGAGTCATGTTCCATATTAGTAGGTGACACATAAGGGTGCATGAAGAAAGGAAGCAAGAAGAGCCAAGAGACCGCTACACAGGATGGTAAAGGAGGCAGGAGAGAAAGTGTAGAACTCCAGCTGGGTGGTAGGAAGGCTCCTGTTTCTCCTCCTCCTTATTTTGCAACAGTGTTTATTTTTAAGCTGAAGTAAGTATGGTAGGCCTGATTAGACATGGGCAGGAGACTACTAGAAGTTAAAAGTCTTCAGGCTAGATGAGGACATCAGTCAAAACATCCCACAAGAACTACTGTCTCCTGCTAGGAAAACTGACTCTACATAAGTCACCAACAGTCAACCTCAACTCATTGGTGACTTTACTTTTTCTTTTTTTAAATCATATTTTAGAGGCAGCAACACCAATAACCACATTTGCCATAACAAGAACTAGCTTGCTTTGAAAAAGCCGTTTCTTAAGAAACAGAAAAATATATTTTAAGTAACAAAAAAGCCCCCGCCACCCACACACCCAGACAAGTGGCAAACTCTCAGAAATGTGCTATTGCAAGTAAACTTGTCACTACAAACTCCTCTTCCTCGTTATCAAGACAGCAAATGGAACGACTGAGGATGTGCCATGCAACAGAAGAGGAAACAGACGAAGCAGACTGCTAGAAAAACTCCAGCTACAAGACTGTTTTATTTCCTTGGAGGTTTGGCAGCTTGCCTGCAATGTTACACATCGGTTAAAAAACAGGTGCGTGCATACACGTAAACGCTCATATTCAACCGTGCTCTCACATATTCATTTTTCTATACGCAATCAGGCTGCTACAGAGGAAGCTTTCCTGCCCATTTCATCACAACGATCTAACTCCGCTGCAAAATTCATGGCAGTTTTTCTTCCAGAAATCATGTCCTGGTATCTACAGGCATCTACTGACTAGATATGGTACTGCAGTTACTGTCTGTTTACTAGCACAATATCTGCAATTTCGAAATCTACGGTCTCTCCTTGTACCAGCTCCCAAATCCTCCGTTCTTAGAAAAAAGGAGCTTCTATCCAAAACGAAAGCTTTGGGATGGGAGCGAGGAACCCTCATTATCTTTCTGCAGAACCAAGCTTCCAAATCATCCTTAAAGGAGAGAAGTGAAATGGTTTCACTTTCAGTCTGAAAAGAGAAAGAAATGAGCATTTAACACAATCAGAAGGCAAGGGGACCAAGGTGTATTAGTAATTTAAGTAGAGAAGAGTAAAGTCAAAGCTAAGGAGAGCTTCTCAGTAAGCAACGGAAGGGTAAGTGACTCAGTTCTGAAGGCACAAGGCAGAAGACAGCTGGCCTGCAGTAGAGAATTTGTCCCCATCAAGAAATTGGAGGCAAACAGGATCCTGGTAGCACCTTTTCCAACTACCAGATATTATTAAAAGGCATAAGCTTTCATGAGCTTATGAAAAAGTGATCCCAGACTCCTTCTGAACTCTTGACATGGTAGATCAGAATTCTGCCTGTAAAATGAAAGACCATTCCAAGTTAACTGATCTGCAAATTCAACTAATTCTCTCATGATATTAATCACTAGATTTATATCCTGCCTTCTTTTTAGCAAGCGAGCATTAAGCGGCAGTATGATATACAGATAGGAATAGATATAGAGACAGATTAAAGATTAGAGCGATAGAGATGCATATCCAAAATAAGAGGACTAACGCACCAAGCATTGAGACTGCGAAGAATTGATGTGTCCTTGAAAGTGGGAGGGACAAATATTAGCCAAAACTAAAAACTATAAGCCAGATCTCTCTCTCTTTCCCTCTCTCTCTCTCTCCCTCCCTCTCTCCCCTTTTAATGTGCATTTCTGCTGTGAATGCAGGAGGCTAGTTACAAATCTCTCACCCCCAGGTCTACAACAGTCATGTTCTCTATTCCTATTCTACCACACAGGGATGCTATAAAGATAATGTTTTCAAAGTGCTTTTAAAAGTGCACGTTTTGCTGCATTCTAAATATTATCATGACTCAGAAATAAATATGGAAGGGAAGTATATAATTAGGATTATATTTCTTCCCATGCCAGGTGTTCTTTGCCATCAGGCAGCCAGAATAAGACCTATCCATTTTTTACAAGTTAAGGAGATTTGTTGGCCTACAGGTGAAAACACAAATAATGTTAAGTATCTATAACAGTTTTTGATTTTTGTTAAGAAATGAAAAAATGTTAAAGCCTGTGGATTGTTGCAATTACCAATCAGTAATATCTAATGCTCTAAGCCAAATTAGCTCCCTGAAATTCAGCTTTTGTTCCTGTTCTGAAAGCAAGCTTCTAATCTTTAAGGTGGCAAATATTTGCTTGGGAGCATGTGAAAGGGTGGCTGCATTGAAATGCTGAATAACACTCACTTGCTGCTGAACCAAAGTGCATTCATTCAGGCATAGTCAAACGGCAGAGTGCTTTGCTTTAAAGCAACTTATAGCACAGGACAGTTTCTCTGCAATTTTCAGACCACTGTAACGATATGTGAGAATAACCTTGGGAGACAGGAGGAAGAGACACAGCCTAGACAACCATCATGCAAAAGATACCTCATCCCACAGAAGGAAAAGAGGAGTAGGGATCATCTCAGAAGGGACCCTCCTGTGATGGAATGGAATTATGAAGGCCAGGCTCAGGGAGATAAACGTTTTCTTAGCTCGCCGGAGGAACGTGGGAGATGCAAGAGGATGAGACTGGCACCTCCCTGAGGAATTCACAATGTTGCGGCTGGCTGACTTGGGAGCTGGGGTTTCAGTCTGGGAAGATTGTCAGGCCTAGCCCAAGGAACTCCAAGAGACAATGCAAATTCAGTTCAGCTATGTTTATTAGCTACAACCTCTAGCAAGAATCTTCCCAGACTGAAACCCTATCTCCCAAGTCAGCCAGCCGCAACATTGTGAATTCCTCAGGGAGGTGCCAGTCTCATCCTCTTGTATCTCCCACGCTCCTCCGGCGAGCTAAGAAAACGTTTATCTCCCTGAGCCTGGCCTTCATAATTCCATTCCATCACACCTCCCCAGTTTTCTGGAAAGTAAAGGCAAGGGAGGGGAGAGGTGCTTTCAGACTTGCAAGATTCTGTTACTGTAATCTTACAATAAAGGTAGTGTTAGTACTCATGGTCTGTGCTTCTTCTCTGGACTACCTTGAAGGGCTGACAACCACAAAGCAGGATGCAAGGTCTGCCAGAGAACTTACATACATTTATTCTCATTTATTTAACTCATGGCATTTAATTACATGTAATGGTACCAAGCTTAATTTTGAATGATCTTGGAAAAACTACATGGAAACAGATGTTGTAACCACCTGGATGGAAATCCCATGGGCTCAACTAGACAGAGTAGCTTAAAAAAGAGGAAGTAAAGCCCATTATCCCCAAAGAAGACCCAGCTCTCTGGACAAGTCTATAATGCTGGGAAAGGTGGAAGGAAAGAAAGGAAGATGAGGATCAGCAGCAAGGTAGATGGACTCAATTACAGCGGTGATAGGTACAACGTTGGAAGATCTGAGGGTTGAGGATAGATCCTCCTGGAGAAAATTCATCTATGTGGTCACTAAGAGTCAAAACTGAATTGATGGCATAGAATCAGCCAATCCCAAAAGAAAGCAATATAAGCCATTTTTCTATCATTTCCAACAAAACAACATGGACCTCTCTATCTAGGCGTCAGAAAGAGACGTTACATTTTTTTTAATCCAGATACTATCTTTTATTATAGTAATTCTAAAATCCCTGGGCATGTAAAATAATTTTAGAACCAATTATCAAATATTATAACAAATACCAATAAAACTAACAAGGAATGAGCTGAGAATGACAACTAGTCGCGTATTCATTGCGGTAGCCACTAATTACTCCGAAACTCCTAGGGCTTTTAAATCCCTGGATAATAAGCTTTCCCAATTCCCGCCCCACTCAGTAGACCAGACCAGGAAAATCAACTGCACAAGAAGGCTAAAACTACTTTTAGGGGGATTGGCCATAACAACAGAATCTTGCAATTCTGATTGTGTTGCTCCTCCTTCTCCTTATACTCCAGTGAATTAGGGAGGTGTCTGCCAAACTTCCAAATGTTACCTTGTGGTAGACTTAAAAAACGTTTCAGCCCCTTTTGCTAGGTAACAGTTCCTGAATATCTCCATCTCTATCTTATCTTCCTTCCTCTCTACATCTAACTGCTTTCTTGTACCTTCAGAGGGAATAAAGATCAGACCATGTGAGACACTGCTACCAAAAACCCATGTCTAAGCAGTCGTCTACAGCTAAGTATATGCTGACAGTTCGCTCAGAGAGGAATATATATTATTTAGCACAACACAGACTTACCTTGTCATTATTATAGTAAGACATGTTTTCGCCATCAAATTTCACCCAGCGTTTCTGAAACACGTGCTTCCTACAGGTGAAGAAAGGAAAAGGCTTTTTGAAAAGAAGAAGAGGTCTGCTAGGGTAGTTCCCTGTCCTGTGCAGTCAGTGAAGTCTACAGAATGCAAAAATCACACCAGAGTTCTTCTCGTTCATCAAACCTTGCAATGAAGGGATTGCAACCTCATAAACTCAGAGATGTGCAGGAAGGTAAAAAAAGAAAGGAAAAAAAATCACGGTGTTGGCCAGAACCATGCGATTGAAGCTCTGCCCCTTTTTTACAAGCATCTTCCATCGCAGTCTTGGCCCCCCTCTTCTCTTTTTTGACTTCCCTGAATTCACTTGTCATGAAATGGGCCTTCCATGAGACAAAAGGAAAACCCCTAAGACTAATCAGTTACCCTTCATATTCTCTAAAGTCCTATAATTGACTATACTTGGGTACATACCCTTGAGGAGAGAGTTTATCCAGCCAACCTTCTTTAATCTTCTTTGCTGCTGGGGCATAAAAGCAGGCATAAGGTGTAATTGTGTCTTTGGAGCCACTGACCAATTCATCACCACAAGCAGCCTGGGGAGAAAACATCTGGTCTTTAGCATCGAGATCCAGATTCCCACTTCTGAACTCTCCGAGGCCCTTTGACGGTTTATATTTTCCCTTCCAAGCATATCGAGAGCATTCTTTCATCAAAGAGGACTCTGCTTCACCGACAAATTTGTTTGGAAAGGCACTTCTGTCTCTTTGGGATGCCAATTCTGTGTCTTTTACATTTTCAGAGGTTTTCTGATTTTGATTACTAGTAGCAAAATATGGAAAAAAGAAAAAAGAAAGGTAATGTTACTTCCATCAATCCATTTGGCTCCAAAGACATGCTGATACCTGGTGACTTCATGAACACATTGGTGTAATTTCCCTGCTGATAAAACAAAAGGGATCTCTCATTGCTTTCTTCTGGGATGCCCTCGAACTTCCCACTCTAACCTACAGTTCTGGGTTTTGCTGGTGGACTTCTGTCCAAGTTCTACCAGATTCTTATCTGACCTGCCTAACCTATCTGTCCTGTCCTGTCCTGTCCTGTCCTGTCCTGTCCTATCCTATCCTATCCTATCCTATCCTATCCTATCCTATCCTATCCTATCCTATCCTATCCTCTTTGTCTCCTTCCTCCTATTTCTCCTACTTAGGCTGGGGGGGAAGGAAGAGATTCTTACTGGCAGAATTACAATTTACATAGATTTCTTCCTTTCAAAGCAGGGAACTATTTTTTATCAGCATAACAGTACAGAAAGAGAGTGTTAACAGCTGCAGTTCTTTTCAGTGACCTATTTAGTATCATCCCACTGAGTTTGGCCCTGTAACAGACACACACATATATACTCAGGGTAAATAAAGCAGCTATGGGCCACAGGTTGCCCTCCAGGAGAAGCAGTTCTATAGACTTTGGATTCCCCATCACAGGTTATCATGGCTAGAGATGACTGCAGCTGTAATTTAGCAGTATTTTCAAGAGCTACCAGTACTCCAGCTTTAGTGTAGAGAAAAGCTGATTCTCAGCAAAGCATGGAAGAAAAACCCTGTGAGTTCTTGCGGAGTGGTGCGGTATTAAAATACTGACTGGCAACAACTCTCTGGAGCAGAGGTGGGTGACCTCTTCAGTCCCAAGGGCCGCAACTGTTTATGGGGCTCTGCACAAATACACACAGACAAGCCACACGGAGACACTTATCTTCCACAGAATGCAGCTATTGGATAGGATGCAGGAAAAGGAGAGGCACCTACAGGTGTCTATCTAGAAGGCAATCAATGGCCACAAATGATCAGAGACTGGTCCACCTGAACCCTGAAACAATGTCCCTATCTTCTTCAACCCTCAGCAATGCTTTCTGAGGTTTATGGGAATTAAAGTCCCATATAAGTGAAGAGGCGAGCCAGTTTGGTGTACGGGTTAAGGCACAAGCTAGAAACCAGAGACCATGAGTTCTATTCCCACCTGGGTGACCTTGGGCCAGTCACTCTCTCTCAGCCCTAGGAACCAGGCAATGGCAAACCACTTCTGAAATCCTGCCAAGAAAGCTGCAGGGACTTGTCCAAGCAGTCACCAGGAGTCAAGACTGACTCGAATGCACCAAATAAGTAAGTAAGTAAGTGAATGAATGAATGAATGATATCAAATTGTGGGAAACTGCTTTTGAGTCCTGACTCCTGATAGGGGCAGATTCCCAGGCCTGCAGCTGGCAACATCTTTAAGCAATGACCATTCAGTAACAATGACTACTACTGAGCTACACCGTAAGATAACACTTTCTCCATGGCATCTTCCCCTCAGACAGAAAGGTTTAGTCCCATCAGCCTTCCTCGGGATAAAACAGACCCCCACCCCCACTTAATATTGGCCTTCAGCACATGCCAGCATCAATCTGCAGAAAGAGCCTTCCTTGCAACATCCCCCATCACTCATCTACAGACTCTGGCCTGGCCTGAATGAGGCAGTAGCCTGGAGAGACTCATTTATAAATGTCAGTTTTCAGGATGGCAGTGAAGTTCCTTACAATCTCTCGGGTACAAATTAAATATAAGGAAAAGATTAAAGAAAAGAATTTAAAAAATAGGCAGCTCTTGATAGATTGCCATGCCTCTTCTTTATTTGGGAAGGAGGAGGAGGAAGAATAAGAAGAAAGAGGAAAGGGAGGAGGAAGCAGCCACCCTGGAGCATTGGGTAATAGTATCACAGATGCTGTGGCAATTACAGAGGTTCCATTGCTCACGCCTTGGCTTGAACTAGGCTTTCAAAATTGGTGAATCCCATACTCCAAAATTCTGCAGCAGTGATCAGGCTTTACCCAATCAACAAGGAGAGGAATCACTTAGGAAAGATCACAAGCAACCTGAGAACTTCATGTTAAGGGGGAACAATTATTGATGAGCATTAGAAAGCCATAACTCTAAGGATTTCAGCAACTGTTGTGATTTGAGAACAAGCCTTAGGTAGAGAAAAAGTTCAAGCCTTCTTGCCAACTGCTTGGCCCCCTCTTTTGAGTGGGTTGGCCTCCTTCCATCTTTTTTATTTTTTAGCAATAGTCAGCTTTGCCTGATTTTTTTTTTTTTTTTTACAGACTGAGAACTTACTCTAACAAGTGAGTACAATCTTGCTGGTGACATTCAAATGGATATGGGCTGCTTTAATGGGAAGAATCTCTTGCAAATTCATCTGATATTGGCCAGATGAAAGACCACACAACCAAATTCTTGGACCATGACTAACTTCTCATTTTAAAGGAGGTTTTTAGCCAAAATACATGGATAAAACTGAGATTTCTAGAAGGTAACCCTATAACATAATTAACGGTAAAGTTATAGAGATATATAAATAAACTTTTCAACCATTTTAGATCCAAAAGAAGGTTCTTAAACCTATTTCTATAAAGAAACCCAATTCACTATAAGTCTGGGGCTTTTGAAACTTCTCTCACTACCTTGAATGCTGCAAATGCAAAGGATCTGCAAGCTCTAGTAATAAAAGTAAAGGAGCAAAGTGAAAAAAAAAATGGGATTAAAATTAAATATAAAGAAGACCAAACTAATGGCAACAGCTAGAACAATCAGCCTTAGAACTGGCAGTGAAGATATTGAAGTGGTGGAGAGCTTCTGCCTTTTAGGATCAACCATCAACAATAGAGGAACAAGCAGTCAAGAAATATGCTGCAGAGTAGCACGTGGTAGAGCAGCCGTGAAGGCCTTGGAAAAGATATCCAAATGCCATGATGTGTCTATACCTACACAGATCAGAATTGTGCAAGCCATGATATTCCCTGTGACACTCTATCGAGACAAAAATTGAACTTTTAAGAATCAGGATAGGAAGAGTACTGACACTAATGAACTTTGTTATTAGAGAAGACGCCTGAGAATATTGTGGGCGGCCAAGAAAACAAACCGATGGATCATCGAACAAATCAACCAGAGTTCTCATTCAAGGCACAAATGACCAGGCTCAAATTATCCTACTTCAGACACATCATGTGAAGATTCAGCTCTCTGGAATTCTCTAATGCTGGGGAAGATGGAAGGAAGCATCAAGGCAGATGGACTCAGTTACAGTGGCAATGAGTGCACTATTGGAAGATCTGAAAGACCAGGTTAGGGATAGATTGTCATGGAGAAAATCCATCTATGTGGTCGCTAGGAGTCGAAAACAACTTGATGCCACATAATCAATCAATCAATGGAGTCTGGGTGACCTAGGAGGATACAGCATTGGGAACACACTTAGGAAAAAAAACAGGGTGTTTAAATTCCTCTGCATCATCTACCTCTTTTCCTATTGTATTATCTATAACTTTGGTACCTGTGACATAACAACAAATCCTAAATCTTTCTTACATTTAATGTCTTGCATTTTTAATTGTTACTATTTTATTCGTTGGATTTATTTCCTGCCTTTCTCCAGCTCAGTGACTTCTAGGGGGATCTCCATTCATTTAATCCACCAACTTGTGAAGTAGGCTGAGCTGAAAGAGAATGGCTGGGATAACAGACAGCTTTCCTGACCAGGTGTGGACTTGAATCTCCCCTCTCCTGGCCCAGCATCTTCACTATTACACATGCTACCTCTTATACTTTTCTGCAAAATTGTTACTCCTTACTCTTTTTCAGGGTTCCTGCTTATCCATTTGCCATATCAATTGCCAAAAGTACCAGCGGGGGCATGGGGAGAGAGAAAGCAGATAAATTAAGTATTCCACACAGACACCCATGAACCCCCCTGCAAAATGTGTCTTTTGAAATTTTCTTAGCGCATCTATCATACTAAAAGTTGTGTTCATAGCAATTACCTATGAACATTGCAAGGAATACTTAGCCTTCTTTTTTTTTTGGAATGTTGCCATACTCAAATGGCTTCACATTTAATAAGTATGATCCTTTCCAAGGTGCCATGATGCCTTTAAATTTCATATTATTCTACCAAGAAAAATGAGGAGCTAGCAGCACTTTCAGTTTTTAAAAAATGCACCTAAACCCAAACTTTCCTGTTACCATGTATCTGGCATTCGGTATCTGTTCTCTCTCAAAAGGGACTTTTCCTAGAAATCTCATCCAAATCTATCAAGCACACATAGAAAACAAAACAGAAAAGGATTTAACCAGCCTTCCAAAACAAGGAATCTCAATCCAAATCAAATCTTCCAGTTGGGGGTATACCCCTAGTTTATATAATCTGTAAATGCTACAGTTGGGCGGGGGGGAGGCCCAATTTCAATCCACACTAATACATAATATATTAATGAGAAAAAAAGATATTGGGTTTGTACAATTCAGAGTTTTTAATCCAATACCCTGTTTTGCTCAGAGTACTTTTGTTCTCTTTCTTCTCTTCTGATATATCTGAAGGTTCCTTGCTGAAGATTTCCTAGAAGAAAACATTCAATGAGTAAACAGATACATCTTTCAAAAGCTAGACAAATTTAAGGCATTTGCCCCAGTCTTTGGATTACATGTACCCATTATCCTCACCTCATGTAAACACAGATATAAAAACAAGGCTTATGATGTATCTTGTATTGGTAACAAGCAATCTAAGAAGTACTTGATATTTGTATTCTATGCAACGTAAACATTTAAACAAGTCTTCAAAGTTGGTAGATCAAAGCAAGTTGTGCAAGGTAGTGTTCTTGCTTGGTGTAGCTGTAATATTCCTTCTCAACAGCTTGTAGTTTCCAAATTGGGGTCTAACTAAGAGATCAACCTATACCCATCTATGTTTCCCTTTGGAAGGATAACAACTAGGCCTTAGTCCAGCCTTGCTGGATGGTTTAAGGGAACTGGCCCTGGTTGCTTGAGCCTGTCTGCAGTCTGAAATGGTAGAGTTCTCATCCTGCAACTTGTCTGCTGCTTTACCTGTAGCAAGGCATGAATGGCTGCTGAATAGCAGTATGGCAAGCCAGTTCACCTGATGTAAACACTGTAGGTAAAAGCTTCCTCTTAAACAGGACATGTTCAGCCTTCTGAAGGATCCCCTGCCAGATTATTTAAATACACTCTTATCTTAGGCAGGAACAGCTAGAATGGACCATCTCTCCTCAGCAGCTGACAACAGACTAACATGAGGTGTTCTGGAGTAGGAGGGAAACATCTATTCCTGGTGTTTTATGTAAAAGCATGAGAACATACTGTCTACCCACACAGTCAACATAAGGGTGCATGGCTAATTGCAGGAGGAAAACCAGAAGAGGAACTTCTCTCCACAGGGTTTCGCTTCAAGTCACTGAAACCCACAGTGCAATTTCTCTCTTTTTGATTTGTTGGTAGTCTCATTATGTCAGAATGTGCAACTTCATGGTGGCCAGTAGCCACATTTGACATGGGAAGTGGTGGAGAACCACAAAGTGCATGAGGTCACCTTACACATGTGGGCGAGCCTAGGCTTTGGAGAAGTTTTGTGGGCTCCAACTGTGAGGTCCCTATTTTAAGGCTTATGCTGTTATTGTCATCAGTTTACCACACTCAAAATTGCCAGGAACTGTACTGGCAGTTTTTAGTAATCATGATCAGAGGAACCTGGCTTGTGGCAAAAAGAGGAAATGAAGGTGACAGATTGCCTATCTTTGCACTCAGTGTTCCTACCAATGAATTGTCTAATCATCACCTAGTTGGAGAATATGCACATGTAGCTAGGTTTTGCTATTATCCCTGTATTATCCATTCACTACAACTGCTGACAGCTCATTGAAATTCGTTGGGAATAACATAGTAGTATATTCCTTCAGTGAGCAAGGTGGTGAGACTGAATGCTCTCTAAGATCCATTGGAAACTGTACATACTGTGCTTTTATGAAAAAGCCCCATTTGTTTAAAGATTTAAATTGGGTCTCGCATAAAACAAAGCAGAACAGCAAAAAAACAACTCACTCTAGGAATGTATCTTTGCTGTTTCAGCTGTTCCATTGCATATTACAATTATTATGGGCTATCCAGAGCCATGGAGATTAATTTAATCCTATGCATATTTTTCTGGACTAAGTTCCTTTCATTACTGAACTAGGAAATAATCCCATTCATATATGTGTGGATGTGTGCTGTGTAACTGGGTGTGTTGGTGCATATTTACATGCGCACACACTCCCTGACATTACACAATATCAGAGCACAGCCCAGCTAAATTAGTTCTGAATTTCCAATGGTGTGGGGAAATTGTTTCATAGCAGAAGCAAATGTCTTTTGAAATCAATCGGGGGGAAAAAGGATGTCATTTAGCTGTGCTTTTAAAGAAAAAAAAGTATTATCCTGGACAAATGTGATTTTTTGTTAAATAACTTTATTATATTTTAAGATTAGAAAAGTAAAAACTAACAAAAACTGATAATAAAGGTAGAGAGTAAAGAAAGAAGGAAAAAATGAAAAAGAAGAGAACAAAGTCAAAAGTGCAGAAAGAAAGAAGGAAAGAAAAAATACGAAAAGAATGACTTCTGACTTTCCTCACAACAGATATAAGGATACATTTACACTAAACTCTTACTCTAAGTTTATAACGTAACTTCCATTTTTTCCATTGTACACTATTATTTCTGATCATCAAATCCATACATCATAATTTCATTTTTTTCCCCCTGTTTCATGCAATAAGTCCAAAGGCAAATGTGATGTTTTATCACCCAGGCTGATTTTGCAGACTGTGAAAAATAATGACCTTTAATATGGTCAAAGTATATTTTTTTGGATCTTAAGGGGGAAAAAAAAACAACCTTCTCATCTCTATTGAAAACACAACACGGTGCCTCTAACATCCAAGCTCATTTTTCAGCAAAGATACATTTGTCCTGTTCCAGCCAATTTATTTTCCTTTTTTAATTCCTAAGTGTTTCATTAACATTATTCTCCAGGCATTCCTAAAAACCAAAATTATATGCCCTCCGTGTCTTGCTCAATATCTTCCTTCAGTCTTGTATCTAAGCAAACAAATGTGTTTATCATTTATAGTATTCCTCCACACATCAAAACTAGGCAGGCTTTTCTGCATTCATGCTGTGCCTAAAACTGTATATGAACGGATATACAGTACAGAACGGATATGAATGGATGTCTCTTGTCTGCTCTGCCATCTTGAGTGGGTTTCAGTTCAGTTTCTACACTAATCATCCTGTCTCTGGGCCAAGTTCAGTTCCTGGTAACTTCACTGACACCTTTTTGTTCATGTTAACATGCCTAGGGGATTTTTCCATTATTATTACAAAGGACAATCTAGCCATAAAATGTAAAATCTCCCTTAACTCAGACTTGATTCTTGATGTCTATCCAGATGCCTCCGTGTTCTTTTCTGGGCAACAATATCAACATGAGTTGCCACTGCATACTTTCAGGGAAGTTTTGGTCAACTTTCTTAGGCTTTGGGATTTCCTGGTGATTCAAGCATTCTCCATGTCTGGCCCTGTTTAGCTGCTGCAATAAAAGGCAGTTTGCCTTGAATGACAAGAGCTAAGGAGCAGCAGTAGAGGATGACTACTTTGCTCTTGCTCACACATGTAAGTTTCTTGAATGGATGGGTGATGCCATCCTGGACTAGATATACAGTACCTTTGGCCTTATCCAACAAAGAGGAAGGAAGGAAGGGAGGGAGGGAGGGAGGGAGGGAGGGAGGGAATATGGGCCTATCTCTCTCTCACTCCCCCATCCACTTACCCATTTCACCACTATTGGAATGGCAACTGCAGACTTTTGGGTAGTAAACAACTCACCATGTCTTCAGAAGAATTCATAAGGAAGGTCTCTCCATATGGAGAGATGGGAGGTGGCTTTTCTTCAGCTACATCTCCTGGAAAAAGAAAACAGACAGACATCCACACTGTATCACACAGTATCTCCTACACATGGTCCCTTGTGACTGAATATCAGTCCTGACCTGCAGAAAAATCCTGGGTTGGACTTGCCTTGATGCACCATCTCAATTCAATTTGTGACATTCATTCATACTAGTCAACAAAATAATATTTCTGACTTGGTGAACCCCATTGTGTTTGTATACCAAAGGAACAAGTAAATCACTGCACTGTTGCAGATACAGCAAGAATAGTGCTCCATTCAAATATAGGTTTTTGCAATATCCTAAAGTTAGCATGTTCTGGGAAGAAGTAATTGCATTTATTAATTTGACTCTGAGGCAAGGTTTAGTATTTTGGGATGACCATAGTCTACACCTTTCTTACTTCTATGAGACTAGTCCTTCGATGTTGACAAGATAAATCTACGGCCCCAATTGCTCAGTAGACTGTAGATCTGGTGTTACTTGCAACATATAAATGAGTTCTTATAGACACAGATTATTTATGGATGATTACAGTGAAATATGGTATTCCTTTACTGAAACTGCCATGTGAAATTTTATATCCTTATATTCATGCAGGAGAAGATCTTATATACAGATAATGTATGTTGTTGTTTTATTCTTTTCTTTTTTGCTCTTTTAATTTTTTCTTCTCTTTTGTTAAAGAAAGGTTAAAAAAAAATAAAAATCCACATGTCAACACTTGAAGTTGCAAGCAAGATGAAGTGATGATCCTGAATGCATGCAAGCAACATGTCAGATTTCAGGTTAGCAGGCAAAGCTGTTGAAACTTGCCCTTGCTATTTAATTAGGTGAACTAAAAACCCAGCAAGCTACTACAGCATGTACTTAATCAGATCAGTCTTCCAACTTTACACACAACTTTCTGTCCATGTTCACAATGCAAAAAATTTAACTCTTGTACTGATCCCATTTATGGAGGACAAGAGTTCCTCAAAGAAGAGGGAGAGATTTTGCCCAGAGTCCCCTATTCCTATGTTAGCTGAAAACAGTAATGCCAATAAAAAGGTAGAATCTCCTTCACATGAAGGTCAATTCTGGCTGACACCTCTTAGCAGCAATATGGAAGTTGCTAAGAGGATGCATTTACTCTGTCAAGCTAGACTAGTGTGATTTCTTGCTAGTCCTCATTCCAAGTGCTAGCCAGGTCTGAACCTGCTTAGCTTTCTTTGAAATCAGCCCAAGCCAGTTGCTGTAGACTCTCTATAATCACGATATTAGCAAACCTCAAGCAACAGCCCACCTTAAGACTTTTGCAACTGATTAAATTTGAATTCAGTAACTGCATTCTTGAAACTGCAGCTCTTTATACTATACAGTGCATTTTTCTACTACATTCTAAGGCAGGGTTTCTCAGCCTCAGTAACTTTAAGATGTGTGGAATGCATGGGTGGAAAAGCCACTACAATTATTTCAACCAATCACCTAATTTTCCCCACGAAGTTGACTCTTTTCCTCCCAATCATCAAGTGAGGGAGATGGTTGCATTAGAAAGCTACTAGCCATTATTTTTTTTCAGACCCTCCCCCAAAAGTTTCAAATATACAAAGTAAACAACTCCAAAAGGATATCCAATTCTTTAAAAAAGGAAAATAAAAATAATCCTACCACCTCCAAAGCAGTCTCATAGTTTCCAAAGCGTGAAAGAGGAGAAAGAGACAGGAAAGTCTTTTGTGGTTTTCGCAGCCGACAGCAAGGCTGTTTGACGGAATACAAAATGTGTCTAAACACGTGTGAGTACACCTTAAGCCAAAAGTTCGCCCAAGAAGCTGAGCCATTCCATTTATCAGCCCTCACAAAACTAAATGGAGCACTATTAGTTTTTCTTAATCCTCTTCTCTCTGATGGAATATCAGGAAGGAGTTTAATTAATAGTACGGCCAGAATGCAACAAATAAGGAGTTGCATGGCACAGCATTTTTGAAACCAGATCGAGCACCTCTGTCTAAACTGGTGCCTTCCAGGTATATTGACTGCAATAGACTATGATGTCATGGAACGGGAGATATTTCGAAGGCTTCAAGTTTGGAGGAAGGCTCAACTAGAGGATCAGAAAGAGTCTGGTATGGGCACAGCACCTGAGGAGAAGGTGCTAGGTAAAAGAAAAAGCTGTGTGTGGTGAGAGAGTAGGAAGATAATGCCCAACAGGCAATGGTCATAAGACAGAAGCTTGTCCATCTTGGCAGTTGATTCAATTGAGGCATTGGCTATATGGAATGCTTGGAATTGGTCCTGATGGCATCACTGCCTCTAAATTCCACCACTGCTGGAAGCTTTGAAAGACCAGATGGGTCTCCTAAGTCAGTAACTCACTTTTACAAGAAATCAAAGAAAGTTTATGGAATTGACCTGTTTGCTGTACCTGAATTTTGGAATAAGGAGCTTGAAGGTTCTGTTTTTGTCGCCTTAAAGAATAGGAAATTAATTTCTTCTGACCTTCAAATCAAGCTAATATAACAGAAAATTATATTCTATGGATTCTGGACTCCAGAAAAAATGCTTTAAAAGGAGGAGATGCAATTGCCTTGCTGCTGATTTAGAAAGAGGAACATTAACTCCCGTGATCTGCACTTGTCCTGACTTTGTCATATTTGAGATTGAACTCTGTAGAATTGTTGATATGACTTTAGATTGATCACTGCTAGTTAAGGATGCATATGTTCTGCTTGGCTATATCTCTAGCATTTGAACTCTATTAAGATATCAAAAACTGTAGATTTTTCATGCCACGGGGTTGGCCAAAAATTATATCATATTCAAAGTATATATTTATGCATGACCAGAAGCAGCAGATTGCTGATATGTGAGAATTGTCAATATTTGAATTAGGGGTGAGAATTTCTTTTCTACAAAGGGACAAGAAAGAGGAATTTCAAGCAAACTGAATTCTTTTATTCATGCAATAAACCTGTTGTCCATTTCTTCTTTCTTTCTTTCTCTCTCTCTCTCTCTCTCTCTCTCTCTCTCTCTTTCTTTCTTTCTTTCTTTCTTTTTTTTGATAAATTTCACTGTTAGGTTATTTTGTTAATTTTATTCAGGCATACAATTTCCCCCTTCTTTTTTCACTGTAATAACTTCCTATGAGAAACTCTCTGAGTTTTAATTGAGAAAACTGTCTTTTATCTTTAAAAATACTAGTTAATATGGATTGGGGGTTTTTTGTGGGGGTTTTTTTTTTAGAAAAGAAATGTGCTGGCTTTTAAGAGAGATTATTATTACTGCTGGGGTGGATACTATCTGTTTGATTCTGATTATTTAATGAGCTGCTTTCAATCTGAAGGCAAGGAAGTCTACTCATTGCTTCTCACTGTCCACCCAGAATCATCTGAAAACTGGATCTGTTGCCATTGTGTATATTTAGAAGGCCATACTGCAGATACACTTAAAAAGCAAACTTTTTCAAATAAGGCCATTTCAATACGCTGAGCTAAGAAACCGACAATGTAAGTGCTTTGCAAAATGTGATATGATTTATCACCTGGAACATGTAAGCAATCCACAAATCCTGTTTCATAGTAAAGCAAAATGTACACATCTCCTCCGCAAGAAAATGCATTAGCATTCCAATGACAGGAGTACTGGTGTTTTCCGCCAGGGATAAATCCACCACACAATCTACCCCTTCTTACCCCGAAAGTGGTCCTAACCGTGGTTTCCATATCACAACCGGGGCAGCTCTGTGCTACCAGTTAGAAACCAATTTAAAAGTAAGCACATCCTTTTTTCAAAAGACATTATAAGATGTTCCAGTTTGGCATCTCTAAAAACCTTCTGTTTATTATGACAGCCTTCTGACATTCCCTAACTCTGCACATCCCTCCTACCTTCCAAGTATGAATTACAATTAGTCACCAAATTTTACTCACTGTTTTTGGAAATACGACTCTCGGAACAATGGATACTTAGAGCATTCGTGCTTCTTCTTTCCTGCAGGAAGCTGGAACAACACCAACGGCAAAAAATACATATTAGAATAGATTCATATTAGCAAGTACTTGTTATCTACAGTCTACAGAGTTACAGCTTTAAGCATAAGCACCTTTAACAAAGCTCGTTTATCCCTTTGCAAAACTAAGGGCACTGTTGTACAAATCCGGCACAGGCACCATCCTATGTCCCCATGACATTGGTTTAGCTGTGGCCCAGCCTGAATTGCAATACTTCTGTTCTGTGCTTCCAGAGCACCACCGATCTGGAGGGGCCAAGGAATATTTGGCCTTGTCTCGTCCCGTCTCTTGAACCTGGAGCTGTCCAGTAAAGTTCAGAGGTGGCCATATTAAGGATCTCACCCTTAATCCTTCTATTCAATTTCTAGTCAGTCCTTGTAAAATATTGTCCAGCTTGATTATCCCTGCTTATGTGGAATCTTTGGGGCCCTGATATACAATTTGGCTCTCCGGGTGGCAATCCTTCTGCTTTCAGCACAGGTCCAACACTCTGTTTTTAACACTGTCAAAGAGGAAATACATTAACAAGAAGATGAAGATATAATTAACACTACAAATATTCTCGAATACCCTCCGCTTCCTTTCCCACTCTTTAGACCTACCTGGGTGAATCTGAAGCCTTACTTGCTGGCTGCAAAATTTGGGGGAGTGTTGCAATCTATACCTCACAACAGGGAGATTTCTGCAACCCTATTAATGTCTCAATGAATTAACAAAATTAAGCCCTATTAATGAAGAAGAGGAAGAAGAGGATGGCCAGCAGCAAGGTGGATGGATGCAGTTAGAGTGGCAATGAGTGCACCTTTGGGAGACCTGAAAGACCAGGTTAGGGAGAGATCATCATGGAGAAAATCTATCTATGTGGTCACTAAGGGATGACACTGACTTGATGGCACATAATCAAACAATTAATGTCTCTGCTGTTCCTGGACCATAGGTATGGCTAGCCAGGCATAATTGCATCGAAGATGCCTTGTATTAAACAGAGGAGTAGAACTAGTTAGTTCTGTTCTGTTCCACCAATGCCCATCAAGTCACAATCCAAAATATATACCGTAAAGCAACAGGAACAATTAGGGGTTTCAGCAAAAACAGAGTGAATCAAAGCACAGCCTTCTTTCTCCTCATAGCTGTCATTTTCCAACATATCATAAAGGGTTTCCTTACAATAACCATGCAAATACACTGCATTACCTCTCACTTTAGCTTTACATATATAACCAGCAAGAACTGAATTCTTGCTCCATCCACTCTTCACTGTCTGAGCTCAGTTGCTTAACCCTCCAGCACAACCCTCAGTCACAGCTGCAACTGGGTGAAGGGCCAGGCTGGAAAACAGCGGTACCTTACTATTGTCAGTTGTTACCTTTTTGCAAAATAACCAAATGTATCCAACGTGTCCTGAAAACACAGTGGTGGAGTTAGCAAATGTATTGCTTCACATTTCTACAGAGGGGAGTTGTGTTCCCCCAAGAGCTGGGAGCAGAAGACTGACTGATGAATTTAGCAGTTATCAATTGATCAGCTGCCAACTGTGGTTGAACTGGGGGTGGAGTGGGGAGGGGAGACTGTCTGCCTTTCTCAAGTGTTCTGAAGTCAACAGATGTGCAGATGTCCACATGGATGACTTTGGGAAGGACTAGGGAAGGACAAGGGAATGGAAACAGCACTAGGTGGAAGTGTTCTAGTTCTACTTTCCAGTTTTCACTGCAGTTAATACTTTGACCTAAAAGTGCCAACACAGAGCATATGAATCCCTTAAGGAATTATCTAGGGATCCAATGAATATATTTTCTTATTCCTAAAGTGAACCTTTGTCATTCTTCCATTTTTACAGAAACTCCATCATGAATCTTCATTTCTGTTGTAAACTACTACAAAACATATAATTTTAGAACCATTCCAGGAATAACCTGTTGAAGGCACAGAAAAATAAATTTCTGTATAACAAAATTATAGGGGTTTACTATATAAAATTTTAATTTTATAATACTAAGATCTGACTATAAGAATTGTAATCAGTTTACCACTAATACTAAAACAATAAAGACCACGATACAGTGATACAGATGATAAAACAGAATAGCACAAAAATAAATAAGACTAAAAGCAGTCAGCACATCAAATAATCTAGATTATAAAGTATAATAGACGAAGGATTTAAAGTACTAAGTTATAGATTTGTTTCTTTAGTTTGGTTCAAGATCTGTCCAAGGAGTGGGGAAAAAAACAGATGGCACGAACAACAAGCACTAAAATAGGAGAAGAAAAAAAATCAAGGTTAGAAGATTGTGGCAAAATTAAGACTAAGTATACAGAGAAGATGTGATAGTGGTCTTCAGATAAAATACTTGAAGGGCTGTCACAGGCAAGAGGGCACAGATTTATTCTCCATAGTTCCTGAGGATAGGATGAGAAGCTTTACAGAGGGAGATCCAAACTCAAAATGAGGAATTTTCTGACTGTGAAAGGTATTAAGCAGTGGAACAGCCTGCCTTTTGGAGCTGTGGATACTCCATCACCGGAGGTTTTCAAGCAAAGGTTGGACAGCCTGGGATGTATGAGGATTCCTCCCTGGGCAGGGGGTTGAACTAAAGCCCTATGATTCTAGGTTCATAGTACTTGTGATACCATTTGTTTTCTAACAGCTATAGTCCCAGGGAGAAATTTTCCCATCTTTCCATCTATCTGCCTTTAAACCTGATAAAGGGAGGTTGACATAAAATGTATTTGATCTACCTAGATATTTGTTTGGAAGAGGTGTTACTGGTAAATGTCAGGAGTCCCTGAAGAAAGAGCAGTATGACAATATGTGTGCTACTGACTCAGCAGATCCAGAAAGGCATGAACATATGGAGCCCCAGTGAATCTACTTTGCATAACTGCAGAAGGTAACATATTTAAACAGGTCCAAAAAAAAAAAAAAAGTATTGGCATAATTCCAACTATTGCTTGTTCTAAGATGTGAAATAGTCACCGGGAACATCTTGGATTTGCACACTCATTCTCAGCAAAAAGATTCTCAAACTTGCTATGTCACTTCCCAGTTAGGGAACTCACAACTCCTTAGCAATAATGAATTAAAGACAGAAGACGAGGCCGGCAGGCTGAGACAAGTGTCAGCAAAAAGCTTTGGTTTACCAAACAGCTTCACCTACCATATGCCCTAGTAGAGTTCGTGGTGCTGAGGCTGCTTGTTGGGTAATGAAATGTCTGCAAGCAAACTACAAAGCTCAGAGAGCACCAAGAACTCTATAGTTCAACCCTGAGCTACCTATTTTCTCTTCCATTGCATATGCTGTAGTATATAAAACTGGGGAGGGGGGAGAGGAAATGATATATGAACTATGTTTACTTTCTTAAAGGAAGGGGTAAGTCAGAGTTTGAGATGAAATAGCAATAATTCTAGTACCAAATTAAAACAGTGCTTCAAAAATATTCAAAAATACAAATAGAGACTTCATAAAGACTGCTTCCTATGAAAATTGGGTATGCATCAACTTACTTACAAGCCAAGAACAGACCAATCTCCTACATTATGATCAGCATCGATGTGTTAGTTCATGCTCTTCCCCTGGGGTGGGGGCATAATTAGCCCATACACATTTTTCTTCTTGCTGGGTATCTACTGTAAAAGGCAGGTGTAAATTTGGTGATGTTAGCTTTATTTGGCTAACAGGTCCTAGACAATCAAAGGTCAATGTCTTAAAACAGGGGTGAATATATTTTTCAGCCCCAAGGGCTCCATATAGCACCAAATGGTGAACTGAGGTTCCACCAATATGTACAAGTCTGTCCTCCTCCTCAAATTGCACAGAAAATGCTGGTGTACAAAGAAGGACTCTCCCACATAGAAATAGCTGATAGTCACCAAGTTATGCTGCAGAAGACAGCACACAGATATGAACACTCTCGTTCCTAATCTGAGTGCAATGTTTGTGGTATTATACATAATTAAGAGAGTCAATGCCAGGCTACAAGCAGAGGCCACCAGCTGCAAACTCCTGCCTTACAAGGAGCTACCACACATGAATATGCACATAACATTGGCATGAATACAACTCTCGACATTTAGAGATGCATTCATCAAGCTTTAACTGCTGGCTGACCTCATCGAAGCTTGGAAGAAATAGGTCAGGCTTGGATGGAAGATCTGCAGGGAATTCAAGGCTGTAGGTAGACTGGAAGGTAAAAGCATCATTCCAGAAGACAATAGCAAACTACTTCTGAACAGCTGCCAGAAACAGCATGGATGTGTATATGTAGTTGAGGCCCTCAAGGGCCTCTTTACCTTCTTGCATCAAAAGCAAACCTAATGATAGAGGTTTGAACCCATATTCATTGTTTAGAAAACACGTCCTATAATGAAAGGGGGTGGGACTTAAAACTACTTCTACAAGTTTAAATGTGAAGGTGGACATATTGTTTTAAGTGTTTTAAGCACAAATCCAACTTCTCAGAGCCTTTTGAGAAACTCTAGAATAAGATAAATTTGACTGATTACTTTCCAAACCAACCCTTATCTATACTTTAACTCATTTAGGAGGAACTCATTTAGGGGCACAAAACATATTCCACAAGATTCCTGAAGAAGTGGCAATAGTTGATGTAGACCATGCTGTGTGAAACGGACTACTATTCCAACTTCATAAACATCATCTTCTGAGTTCCTAATACTCCCCCAAATTAAGAATATGCTTTAAGATTCAGAGCAATCACTTCTCCACATAAACATGAGCATCAAATACTATGGATCAAATGGAAGGGAGAAACACTGGCATTTATATTTCATATAGCCCACCTATGATTTTGAGGAGCAATTTGGCCTATTAATTTCTGACATGACAGATTCTTCTAAAGAAACTGGGGGAGGGATTCTTTTATCATGGGAAAGTCTTTGGTTATCTTAAATAACCCTTTCGTCTTAAATAATTAGTTCTTTTGAGTCAAGACTGTCCTCTTCCCTCCCCCCCCCCCAGGAGTATAAAAAAAGATGATGGTGAAGGTGGTGGTGGTGGTGGTTGAAATTGATAATGCTCAGTGTCTGCTGGAGGAAGAGGGAAAAAAAAAAGAAAGTCACGGACATGGAATTCCATCCCCTTAAGACAAAAAGGATGGTTAGCTGCACCTTATCAGATAGCATCTATTCCATGGCCCTCTACATGGAGCATGGCATGATACATTTTTGTAGACTATCCTACAAGTAAAGTATCAGCAACACAGTGCCACAATACACATCATAATACATATCCCAAATGGCATCCAAGGATCCCAAAAACAAATAAAAATTAATTTTGAGAAAGACATGATTTTAAAAAAATGACTAAAATCTTACAAGATTGCCAGACCTTGTGAGATTGTGAAATTCTCACCTCTAATGTAAGATTTTAAAAAATCATTTCTCTGTTGGCACCTTCAACATGGATCATCTGGAGAACCTTCATGAACCACCAGTGATCTATAGACCATAGGGTGGGAATCATTCTTCTACAACAATCATCTAATGGTCTAAAAGCTTGATTATGCTGTTGGAAATTTAGTTTCCCTCCATCTATTGCTATTACCGGTAGTATTATTAGTATTCTATGTATTCCCATTGATCCTTTAAGTTCCAAGCAACTAATAATCAATGCCAAAAGGAATACAAGGATGACACATTACATTCATGAGAGATAAGCCAACATTTCAACACCACTGCAAATTTGATAGCAACTGCTCCAAAACCAAAATCCTAAAAAACCTTATGGCAGTTTCCTTGCTCATGAAAGTTAATAAATATACTCCCTAAACATATTTGTAGAATTTTGGCTGCACCCCATCCCAAGAGGATGTCAAAGGAATGGCTTTATTCCATTAAATTCAATGGTCAAACAAGAAGAGGGGGGGAAGCGTTGTGGATAAATTTAGACCATGGTAGCAATTATCTTACACAGGCTGAAAGAAAAGCAATAGCAATTATGTTAATCATTCAAAAATTCTTAATAAGTTAGTTCTAATAAACCATAAAATGCTTATCAGCTACGACTACAGCCTATATGTCTGGGAGATGATGTGAGAGAATGGCAAATACTCTAGATCAGGGTTCCTCAACCTTAGCAACTTTAAGATGGGTGGACTTCAACTCCCAGAATTCCCCAGCCAGCATCAAATTCTTATAGAGCAATCATCCAGACTTTGACATTTCCTGAAATAGTTTATACGGGTTTTCTCCAGTAAGTATTTTCAATATTCCATAACGTTTTATGGGCTATGGGAAGATAAGTGCATATTTGGTCTTTTAGGAAATGCCTACATACCTAGCTGATATAAGAGCACAGGAGAAAGCTGTGGTCTGGATCCTCAAAACTGCCATCAACAAGAATGTGAGCAGAAGAGGGAAAGAAAATATTCTGCCTGAGCCCTGAAGCCTTGGAGTCCTTGGGTTCTCTGAGCTTGGTTGTTTTCTTGCAAACGTTTCGTTACCCAACTAGGTAACATCTTCAGTGCTACAACGGAGTGGAGTTTGCTCTCTGTTTATGTGCAGTGGCTTGCCCTGCCTGTGTTGGTGTTTTTTTGTCTTTTCCTGGTAGTCCCTTGATTAGGGTATTGATTACTGCTTGATTGTATGGCTGGTGATAATCTTAGTGTTAATCTCTGCTTATCTGGGTGATGATTGCTGGTGAGATGTTCTATGTCTTTGTTTCCTTTCTATTGTCTCTTTTGAATAGTGTGTAGATGTTGTTTATCTCTATGTGCCTGTTGATGGCTGCCTTGTCTGAATGCCAAGCTTCCAGGAATTCCCTAGTGTTTTTGAATTTAGCTTTGTCTAGGATGCTCAGGGTTTCCCAGCTGAAACTGTAGTTGAGTCTATCCATGTGTTGTGAGATTAAGGAGTTTTCATTGTGTCTTCTGCTAGTTGGTGTTCACAGATGTGCTCTGCTAGCCTTCTGCCTGCCTGTCCTACATAGTGGTTGCTACAGTCCTTACACTGTATGTTGTAGATGACTCCTGTTTTTCTTCTTGGGCGAGTGGGTCTTTTCGTTTACTTAAGGTGTAAAAGTGGAAGCGAAAGTTCCAAGATTCCTAGCCATCATAGTGGGCAGGGAATTTTTATTTCCAACAATCTGGCAGCTAAGAGTTGGGGACGATTGCCTTTAGAACTTTTCTTTCTCATGCAGCCTTTAATGTTAGATCAACAAACTAATTTGCTAAACAGATGCTGCTGCTCCAAAAATTAAAAATTAATAAATGTCTTCACTGAGATGGAATGTCACTACGTTGTCTCAATCAGTTAGGTTTCTCATATGAGAAAAGTGTGGCTCATTGCCTTTATTAAAATTTCTAAATAAATTACTTTCCATCCAACTCATTAGAAAAGAAGGCCCACTGAGATCATGTCAAACTCTTCATCTTTCCAGAGACAAGATCAAAACTTTGGGAAATGTATCTCTTATTCATTTCCAAAACCTTCCTTTAGATTTATCTTTTTAAAATAGGAAATGGTGTGATGGGAGGAGGAGGAGGAGGAGGAGGAGGAGGAGGAGATTAACAAGTTCTGACTTAGCTTCCTCAACACAAATTTCATAATCTGTGCAATAAAAAAAACATTACCCAACAGAGGGACGTAATTGTTTAATTTCATGTATCTGGAGTGGTTCACTGACTTATTAGCTCACTGTTTCACCAGCATTAGGACAATGTGAAAAACCCCTCTTTCTCCTCCCTTCCATTGCCTTCACAGCTACAGTTTTCCAACACTGTGCATTTAAATACTCCTGCTTCATTTCATTGAACACATATCATGATGAAGTAATTCTGCATATTGACAAACCTGATCACAGCTCAGGTTTCCCATAATGTCGGTGTAACCTTTCCTACCTGTGCTTCCAGAACTTCCAGCAATGACCATGATGGTTGCAGAATTCCAGGTGGTTGAAACCACACATTTGGTAGGCATCTTCATTGGACAAGGCTGATCTAGAACTACCCTTTCTGTATCTATAGGGTAGTTCAAGATCAGCCTTGCCCAATGAAGATGCCTACCATCAACTTTCTGTATCTAACATCCTAATGCTGGTGCATAACACCAGCTGAACCAGCGCAATATTTGCACTTACAAATTTGGAGATAGCTGCTAAATGCCTTACATCTGATACGTTTATCATTATACTTCTCATGTATTCCAAACCTGCATTTCCATTTATTATGAACTATTTTTAACTGGGCTATTGGTACTATCAGGGAAAAAACTGGAAAAGTTAAGGAGGGCTGCACCTTGACAGGAAACTATTAGGAAATTCCATAATTGCAAGCTAGATTGAGAAGTTGCTGATAATACCTTACTGCAACCTTATGGTGATAGTAATCCCTAAATACCTTAGCTATCATTTAAAAAATAAAATCCATACATCAGGGTACAGGCCATAAATGTCAACGTATTATGCTATCACCTGCCCATTAACACATTTTTCATAGAATTAACACCTCTCACCTCCAGTAAACTCACATAATAAATGTAAATAAATAATATATTTAAATGCATTGTGCCGGAGGTGAGAAATGTTAATTCTGTTTAGTTCTTAGTGCCTTTGTTGCTGTTGCTACATATAATACCACTTGCTGTATTACAGAAGAGTCAAAACCTGCCAGCAAGAGGCAAATAATTTCATACCTATGTCTCTGTAGCTTATCAAGGACTGCAAATATGGGGACATTCCATTATACAATTTCACCATGAGGAAGCAGTGAGAAAACCCTGTACAATAGACTGGTACAGTGAGCACCAGCCCTGAAGTGAGTCTGCCAAGGCTATACAATGTCTGGGAAGTCAAAAAGCATCCTGGGAAGAACAGAGACAGAACACAACTATTTTGCCACCAGGTAAACTACAAAAACCAGAAAGCTAATGTGGTGAAGCAGTTAAAGCTTTAGACTGGCTCCAGAGAGATTGAGGTTCTAGTCTCTTCTTAGTCATGGAAGTTCCCTAGGTCAGGGTTCCTCAACCTCAGCAACTTTAATTCCCCATGCTGGCTGGGGAATTCTGGGAGTTGAAGTCCACCCATCTTAAAGTCGCTAAGGCTGAGGAACCCTGTCCTAGGTGACTTTGGGTCAGACACATAATTTCATCTCAATCTACTTCACAGAGTTGTGGGAAAGAACAGGAGGAAAGAGTCTGGCTTGGATTCCTGAACCGAAATCGAGCTCAACTCAAAAGTGAGTTTACCTTTCTATTAGCATTATGTTTATACCCCGCAGTGGTAATGAGGAGTTCTCGACAAAGTTTTCCCCTTAACGAACAACAGTGAAGATGGGCAGGGAACACTGAATAGAGAAGTTGCTCCCTCCATTCAACTCCCCTTAACAAGTTGCTATCTCCATGCAACTACTGATTACAACTTGTTAAGGGAAGACCTATCAAGAGGGTGTTATTCCACTCCAAAGCAAATTCACCCATGTAGTCACTGGGAGTTGAGTATACCTCAATTTTTAAATTTTTTTTATCCTCCCTTTATTATTTTTATAAATAACTCAAGGTGGCGAACATACCTACTACTCTTTCCTCCTATTTTCCCCACAGCAACAACCCTGTGAGGAGAGTTGGGCTGAGAGAGGGGGACTGGCCCAGAGTCACCCAGCCAGCTTTCATGCCTAAAGTGGGATTAGAACTCCTAGTCTCCTGCTTTCTAGCCTGGCGGCTTCATCACCAGACCAAACTGGCTCTCAGTTTTTCTTAATGAAAACACTGGATACGATACGATTCAAGCAATTCCCAAATCTAACACAAACAGAAGTGTAATTTAACTGTTTCAAATGAACAACTTAGAAACTAAGTGCAGAGGATGGCGTGGAGTACAAGAGGCTTTGGCTTTATTTCCCTGAAAAACAGTGTCAAAATGGGGAGGTGATTCTCAGTTTGCTAAGAATACGGTAATACAGGCAAATAAGTTGCTTCTGATTATTTATTTTTTTTAAGATGGAGCACTTTTAGAAGAGCTTCCTTTGGGATAATTATAGTTCTTGATTAACATGACTATTTTGTATAAGACATAGTGTTAAAACTCAATGATGAGAATATTATATAAATATCTGCAATGGGCTATAAAGAAGTGGTGAGCTTTACAAACTTTCTATAGAGTTTGGAATCCTGCTGGCAACACCACTGTTCTCATCCTCATTCCACAAAGTTCTTTACTTTCCCAAAGAGTTGCATATATCTACAGTTTGTTCTTTACAAACTGGAAGTGCTTTTGAAAGACCCAGAAAGGTTTGAAAAGTAGGTTCTGTCTTTTAGCCCTATGTAAGGAGAAGAAGAATACAAAAAGCAGAATGAAAGAGTATCAGATAAGTACACCGCATGAGGGCATTCTGCTTTTCAAGTGGGAAAAAGATTCTAAGCACTGAGATGGAACAACAACAGTATTAACAATGAAGCTCGTGACTCCGAAGTCAGCTATTTGTCTGGGTTTAAAAATGTTCATGTTCACGTACTGCATTTAAGACATGGAAGAAACAAAAAGGGGGGAGAGACCACAAGGTTACATACTGTGATTTTATCATGCATGAGTTTTTGACAAGTTCTTTTAGGGCAGGAGTGAGGGTTGAAAGAACATGGGACTGTGGCCAAAAACGGTAAGCAAATTCCAGTCTAGGAAGCCGCCTTTGGTCCAACAAACACATTAACATTAACCAGCAGTTACATTTTTAGTGTGAAATTTCCCCCTATCCAGAGATGATGGGCATTGAAACTGGGACTTTTCACATGAAAAATATATGAGTGGACCATATTTCTGCACCAGATCATGAACTGCTACTAGAATGGCAAGGAAACATACATTGGAACATATCTCAGATTATGGAGCTCACTGAGCCAAAGGCAGAAAGAGACAGAGGAATTCAGTACGTGCCTACTATTTCTGCAGAAGCCTTCTGAATCTCAGCACACTCTTCCACTGTTTTCTTGCTCAACAGAGCATCAAGATATTTTAAAATTACCAGCAACCTGTTGAATATCAAAAATATCCATAACCTCCTCCAAAATTTGTTTTGGGCATGCATTATTAAGAATAGGTAACCATTCTTCCTGCAAAGCATCTGAGCACCATATGTCTATCTGAAGATGCACAGTGATCGGATTCTGATGTTTCGTGAGTTAAGAAAAACCAGAAATGTAAGAAAACACAGTTCTTCAATGTTTTATTGTTGTGTGGAAGAGGGCATATCCAATGACAGTTTACTGTAACGCGGCATATTAACTTACCTGTCTAGAGTTCCCCTTTAAAGAATCTTCTGGTCCTTAATTTCTGCTCTACACCCCAGTATGATAACACCTCCGTTTGTGTTGTGGAGAAATTAAAATGACAGTCACCCATTCAGAGATCAATAACTGGAAAGGATCAGATAAAGATCTCCTCAAGTCTGGAGCCAAGAGATACGTACAGCATTCATGTATGGATGAGAATCGTCCCTCTGTATGTGTTACATTAAGGGCAGATGACAATTTTTTATTCTGCATGGGGCTGCAATCTTTGGAGGATCTTCAGAGCTTCATGGATGGTACAATCTCTATTCTCCCAATAATGCCCCCTCTCTTTTCCTTCTGACTCTTTGTTCTTTCTCACAAGTAGCAAGCTGCATAGAATGGATAGACAACTTTTATCACACAGCTTGATGTCCTCAAGTCAAGTTAGATTCCAGATGACTTGTTCAACCATGCCATTTTTCTTTGCAATCCGTTCATAGGGCTTCTGAAAATAAACCAGTCTTTATTTGCCCACCCTTCTATTATTCCTAGGGACATCTAGGGAAGCCCTTAAAGTCTTCAAACCAACATTCAGAAGATAGTTATAAAATTGAGGGCTTTTTCAAAATGGCCCCTAATAATGGGATGGTCTCCTCAAAAAGGCTTGTCTGTATTTATTTCTATGACTTTTTGCAACAGTTTTTGATTTTTATTTCTTAATGGATTTCTGTTCCAAGCAGTACCGATGGTCGTGGGTTTTTTTGTATAAGATACCTACTGTAATAGTTTTAGCTCTAGCTGCCTTCAGCATGTGTTTTAAAAGAATTTGTTCATTGTATTTTTAGGTACTCTGTTTCTTCTGATTTTACAATTACTACAGTAGTAGTACTGGTGGTAGAATTTTTATAAAGTAAGTAATCAGTATAAGTCTCAATAGATGGCAGCACCTAACCAACCTTGGCTGGTTTCAACAAGAACTAAGCAGAGTTGGTACTGGTGAATACTTGAATGGAAGATCACAAGACAACTACAGAGCTGTAGGATAGACAGAGAAGTTGAACAAATATCATGGATGAAAGCAAAAGCAAACCATTTCCATTCTGTGCCAAGACAACTACATGGACATGTCCATGCAATTTCCAGGACTCAAATTCTTCTCGAAGGAGACCTCACTTGAAATCAATCTAAAATACATTTAATCTCCATGCATGTATTAAGAAGGGCTGAACCCTGTTTTCCCCAGCGTTTGATCTCTGAATGTCAACCCAACATTTTTACAACACACAAAATTGGCTCCGTCTATAAGATTGTAGTGCATTTCCAGAAGCTCCTCTTTCAGTTCTTGATTCTGCCATGAATGGACTGCTATAATTCATAAGTCATGATGTGACAGCACTATGTGCAAATCCACCTTCTATGGATTGCAAATGAGATGTTTTTATTTATTTCATTTCCATGGAACTCCCTCTTCATTTGCCTCCAGAGTGTGGTCACAAAGTTCATTTCTAAATTTCAGTATTAAACTATTTGGTATATAATCATTTCTAATTATCTGAAAAGATTAGGGTCAGGAAAAAAAAATCAGAATGCCATGCACTGAAGACAAGTCACTTAAGGGTTGATCTGAATTATCAATTCAATGAGCTGGGTTGCTTCAAACTGTCGTTTCAAGTCAAAGGATCAAATTGATTAAAATATGTACTCAAACCAAGGTGATTTGATTCAAGTCATCGATTTAAAAAAAAAAAACTGTTGGTGTGCACATGCAAAACTCCCATCAAATCACCAAACTGATTCACAAATAACAAATTTGGTTCAAATCATCAAATCATCAAATCAAATCTTCAAATTGAAGCTTCATACTTAAAGGGAGCTTAAATAAAACATGGCTTTAAAGAGACTTTAGATAAAACAATAAACTTCAGAAGTACTTTGGAATGTATCTATTTAGCTTCCAAACTGCACCTTTTTTCTTAATTTCAAATCTTCTCCTCAGTTACAAAATGGCCTGAGTGTGTCTATTTTAATTTAAGGAGAAGCATAACAGCCCTGCTACAAATGTCTATATAAGTGTGTTGTTCTGACTGCTAATAATGTCATGTTCATTCTCAGGAATCCTTGGAAATATCTAGGAGGACACAACTTTTTATTTCTTCCATTATTTAATTTATTCCAGTGTTTCTTTCTTCATCCTCCTTCTTTTGAAACCTAAACTGTTTGCCCATTTGTGTATTTCTTTGTCATTGTACGCTCTTAATAATATTATTAACTATTTGAAACAGAAACTTTTGATGCCAAGTTGTGTCCTGAGGGATTGTAATTAACTTGGTAACATCCCTCAGAAGACTTACTCCTCTTCAGACTGACTATCAGATCCTGGGCTTAAGGTGATCTCCTTAGAAGCATCTAGCTGGACACTGCTTTTTATTCATTCCCATACATAATTTATTTATCAATTTATTCTGCCTTTCTATTTATAGGCCACCTACCTTCCCTTTTAGCCCAACCCACCTTTCAGTTCAACCTTCACCAGATCACAGAATATGGCCCACCCTGCTTGATAAGGTTGTACGTCTTCCCGAAGCATCATACGTAACATGTATCAAACACTTAAAAATACAGCATACAATTTCACATTTATCAACAGTTAAAGTTTACCTATTTGAAGCTGCCAGTGGGGAAACGTCTGGTATTTCTGGAACAGGACGGTGCCGAAGCATGAAAGATCGTGTTGGTCTAGGGCCTACTCTTGATGGACTCTGGGCACAAGAATCATACAAATCATTTTCCACCATTTCACCTTTAAACTCAAAGAACGGCGTCTCCTGCAAATCGTCAAGCAAACTTTCCAACCCTGATAAGAGCTGATGATCCTCCTCACTCGTTTTCTTCTCAGAGGGAGGGAAAGCAAAAGACAGAGATCCTTCTTTGGGTGTGGCATTAAGCTGAAACTCAAAAGCTTCTGGCTGTCCTTTCTTAAGATCCATACAAGATATCTTCTCAAACATCACATTTTTCAGTGCATTTCCTGCAACAATGGCAGGATCTGTCAACAAGTCTGGACAAAATGAGTCAGCAGAGTCCGAATCCAAAACTGTACTACTTCTGATTCCCAGTGAGACATGGGATGGGTATTCTGGATTTTTTTCACAGTTATTGCCACAAGCTGTATTGGTCTGTTCATCAGATGGCCAGCCAGTTGCTTCATTCTTGTTTGGATTGAGAAGCTGCCTGGAATAGTGGCTCTTACTTGATGCAGCTGTTTCTGGCATTTTTGTATACGTGGCCTCCAAGTTCTTGAGAATTCGTCTGCGGTGCCCTGTGGGTGATATTCCAATGTGTTGAAGCACACTGTCGTTGATTCCCACACACTCTTGCAAAGTGTTATAGCCAAAGTCATTAAAGTTTGTGAGATACTGTCCCAAGTTGATGCTGACTAAAAAGGCTTTTATATCTGCATCAGTCTCCCTGAACGACATAATGGCAATTTCATTAGTGGGTTTTTCTATCAGAATGCCAAAGAGGCATGATTCTATATGCACTCATTCAGAAGCAGGACAAAATTCTTCTCCTACGTAGAATGAAATGTCTTCCACAATCAGCAGGTGTGCAAGTAAGTCCCACGCACTTTCAAGTCCTACAGCATGGAGGGAAGGAGAACAATAGAGTAAAATTGGTTTTAATATTCCAGAACCAGCATTTTTACTGATACTCATAAAGAACTCAAGCCCTTTCATGATTTTTATGGCCAAGGAAAATATTCCCTTAAAGTAAACGAACACCTAGTCTCTCATCTCAAGCTGGAAAAGTTAAAGATCAGCTTTCTGATCTTCCGGGTTATTCTTTCCTACAGGAAAGAACATTCAACACCCAAAGAACCTATAACTAGATCTGAAGACAATAAAAATAAAGTGACAAACCTACAGGTGAAACTCGAAAAATTAGAATATTGTGCAAATGTTCATTTATGTCAGTATGGCAACTCAGAAGGTGAAACCAATATATGAAATAGACACATTACATGCAAAGCGAGATATGTCAAGCCTTACTTTGGTATAATTGTGATGATTATGGCGTACAGCTTATGAAAACCCCAAATTCACAATCTCAGAAAATTAGAATAGTCTGAAAAGGTTCAGTATTCTAGGCTCAAAGTGTCCCCCTCTAATCAGCTAATGAATCCATAACACCTGCAAAGGGTTCCTGAGCCTTTCAATGGTCTCTCAGGCTGGTTCAGTAGGAATCACAAGCATGGGAAAGACTGCTGACCTGTCAGTTGTGCAGAAAACCATCACTGACACCCTCCATAAGGAGGGAAAGCCCCAAAAGGTAATTGCAAAAGAAGTTGGATGTTCCCAAAGTGCTGTATCAAAGCACATCACATCAATAGAAGGTTATGTGGAAGGGAAAAGTGTGGTAGAAAAAGGTGCACAAGCAGCAGGGATGACTGCAGCCTGGAGGGGATTGTCAGGAAAAGGCCATTCAAAAGTGTTGGGGACTTTCACAAGGAGTGGACTGAGGCTGGAGTTAGTGCATCAAGAGCCACCACACACAGATGGATCCTGGACATGGGCTTCAAATGTCGTATTCCTCTTGTCAAGCCGCTCCTGAACAACAAACAACGTCAGAAGAGTCTTACCTGGGCTACAGAAAAAAAGAACTGGTCTGTTGCCCAGTGATCCAAAGTCCTCTTTTCTGATGAGAGCAACTTTTGCATCTCATTTGGGAACTGAGGACCCAGAGTCTGGAGGAAGAATGGAGAGGCACACAATGCACAATGCTTGAAATCCAGTGTGAAGTTTCCGCGGTCCGTGTTGATTTGGGGAGCCATGTCATCTGCTGGTGTTGGTCCACTGTGCTTCATTAAGTCCAGGGTCAGCGCAGCCGTCTACCAGGAGATTTTGGAGCACTTCATGCTTCCTTCCGCAGACGAGATTTATGGGGATGCTGACTTCATTTTCCAGCAGGACTTGGCACCTGCCCACACTGCCAAAAGTACCAAAACCTGGTTCAATGACCATGGGATTACTGTGCTTGATTGGCCAGCAAACTCGCCTGACCTGAACCCCATAGAGAATCTATGGGGCATTGCCAAGAGAAAGATGAGGGACATGAGACCGAACAATGCAGCGGAGCTGAAGGCAGCTATTGAAGCATCCTGGTCTTCCATAACACCTCAGCAGTGCCACAGGCTGATAGCATCCATGCCACGCTGCATTGCGGCAGTCATTGCTGCAAAAGGGGCCCAAACCAAGTACTGAGTACATATGCATGCTTATACTTTGCAGAGGTCCGATATTGTTCTATTTCCAATCCTTGTGTTATTGATGTCATGTAATATTCTAATTTTCTGAGATTGTGAATTTGGGGTTTTCATAAGCTGTACGCCATAATCATCACAATTATACCAAAGTAAGGCTTGACATATCTCGCTTTGCATGTAATGTGTCTATTTCATATATTGGTTTCACCTTCTGAGTTGCCATACTGACATAAATGAACATTTGCACAATATTCTAATTTTTCGAGTTTCACCTGTAAGTTTGCAATTAACCATTCACCCCGTTTCCAAGCAACCAGATAATCTTTTATAGATTGGAAGAGAATGACTTTTTTTTTCCTTTAGCCAGCCCCACACATGACTAAGAAAGTGTGAGAGAAAGCAGGCAGGCAAGGTAGGGATCCATAAACTTAGTCACCTGAACCAATTTCATATGACACTGTTGTTTATCATGGCATTAATTCCTTCCCCTTCCCTCTGTTGCTTCTCCTGTATCAAATTTTACACTGGAAGTACCTGAAGGCAGAGATGTTAATTCTCATACTTTGGGAGTTAGAATTCGACCTATAAATAATACAAGGCAACAGTATAGCCCTGTGTCACCTCGTTCATCAGTTCAATCGTATCCAGAGAGGCTTAGCTCAACCCTTACACAAACTTTCATGCTCCTTGCAAAAGGACACGTATTTTAAATTAAGGAACACATTGAAGGGCACCAATCATCTGAAATAATCCCAGTAAAAGAGAATGCCGATCATCAATCAATCAAATTTGGCTATTTCTTGAAATTCTGTGGGTTCCTGTCTGTCTGCAGTTCCAGAGCAAAGAAGCACAACTTTCATGCCTTGTCATAGCACGTTGAGCTTCATACTATAAAAGTGGGTGAGGCCATGACTCTAAAGGGGTCCAATATCAAGGGGAAAATGGGTGCTTGTACAGGACGTCCGCATAGTTGCCCCTTAACATGTTCCCAAATAGAAAAAAATAGGCTAAAGTTTTTGGACCTGTCCACCTACAACCCAAAGAGGTGTGTTCCTTTTGAGGGATTTTTTTTTTTTAGGGGAATTACATGGTTTGGAGCCAATTACATGAAAAATTAGTTTTCTTATTAACAGTCCCACCAATCCTAAGATCATCTTCTGCGGCTACATGTCCAGATGTCCTCAGTCCTCCAATGGGAGTGGCAGATGGCTCCCAAACTCTGGGATGATAACCCATATGGAAAATCCCTCTCCAAAGAAGCCCATCTGCTACTCATCTTATAATCTCTTTGAGATCAGCAAAAGTCCAGTATTGACATTTTGCTCTTATTAGTATTATACCTCTGTACTATATTTCTTTTCCTCGTGTTTAACTTCTTGTTGTTTTCTAAGATTTTATTTTTTACAGTTAGAAAAACACAGAATGCTTTTTATGGGATCAAGGTTCAAATCTTACACAGTATTTAAACAGCAGTTACAATATAGACTCACTTACAACTATAACATAATCACCAGAATTAAAACATGATCAGTTTCAGAATGCAAAGAAAGCATCTTGAGCAGGAATATTATTTGAATGGAATGTATATTTGCATCTTCCAAAATTCATTTAAAAGAAATATATGATTTCATCTCTAGATAGACTAAGTTATGAGAGTGTGTATCAATGTCAAAAATAACTTCGTGTTTGAAAACAAGTCTAATACAGAATTGAATTTAACCTGGAAACCATTTATGGATTATAATTCTCCCTATACCAAGGTTTGAATTTCTCTTAACAAAGGTTTAGAATCTTAGTTCTGTTGTTTTTAGATTAGTTAATTGTTCATTCTGACAGCTGATATTTTATTATGCTAGCTTTGTTAACTGAATATTGGTTTCATTTTAATAATGATTCTGAAGTGCCAAATGGAAATAAGATTATTTGTATATGTAGTACTAATTTAATTTTTTTCCAAAAATTCTTATTCAACTTTATATAGCTTGTAAATCTCTTTCCTAATTTCTTTTGTTGTTGTTGCTGCTGCTGCTGTTGTTTTATTTGGGTGATGGGGTTGTGCTTTCAAATATCTAAAATAAAATAAAAATATGTATGAGGAGTTTACCATCTAACAATAATCAATTGCTTGTTAAAATGTAAAGTTCTGCTCAGCTTAGAAGAAACTACCATTTACTTTTGGGATCCTCAAAGCTTGAATCTAAAGCGAATGAAGGTATAGTACAATACCAGGAATGGACAAACCATGTACTACACGTGTCTTTAGTCACAAAAAGCATAACCACTAAAGCCACCGGAGTCTTACCCTCTTTTCCTTCTGGCCGTGCCATGAGGTGGTCGTCAGAAAACAAACTGCTTGTTTCCTGCTATCATTACTTACAAGACCCCAATGAACTGATCAGCTTACTCAAGAGAAAAGTGCCTTCCTGTTTTCTAGACAGCCAGTTCTGTGTGCTGGGTGATCAGCTCATTGGCAGGAAACAACTACTTCGTCCTCCAATTTTACTGGACGTGGACATATGAAACCACCAATCTGCCAGGAGGAAGGAAGAGAGGCTGATGGCCATCACTACTGGCACAGATTTTAACACTACCCTGCTTCATTAAAACAATGCTTTGTTTCTTCTGTTGTGAATGAAACATTGCACTGTTGCTTTACACTGTTTATCACGTAGAGGGCCCTAGCAGGCAGGCAAGAAAGCATCTTAATCTTTGAAGAAATCAATACTAAGTCAAGCCTTCTGTGGAAATTTGAGCATCTAAACAGTTCATTTCATGGAAATTCTTTATACGTTGGACAATAACAGAGCAGCAGAGGACTTGATCTCAGAGAAGTACACAGAGCATTACCCAGCCGGGTAATGAAACATTTGCAAGAAAACAGCCAAGCTCAGAGAACTCCAGGGACTCCACAAATATGACACTACATTTTGCTAGGTCAATCTGGCCAGGTAGCTTCAGCCATAACAACCAACTTCCTTCATGTATTACGCAACTCTTTTCTTTGGCAGGTAAAGCATACCCTGCCTTGGCCCAGTCTTAATTTAGCAACTGAAGCAAATGCTGAAAACCCTGAAGACAGAGGATGAAGAAAAACTGCTGCTCTGTTTTTAGTGATGGAAGTTAACCAGAACTTTTTTTTTTTTTTTAACTTCCACCTTATCCATAAGAAGTGTGCAAAGTGGACTCTGCAATCCTTTGGTTTCTTGCCAAGCTTCAAAAGCACCTGCATTATGTCCTGCCAGAAGCATCTGCTCACAAACCTTCAAGGTAAACCTTAAGAAAAGGTTAAAGGGTCTACAGAAATATCGTTCAGACATTTGACCAAGCATTCAAACTACTGTTCTTCCCAAGGCTGGCTTGTTTCACAGTTCCCAAGGGCAATCAGAACGAAGAGCTCTGACTTGTACAGCAATCCCAGGAAATCTTAAGCATAAATGTTGAAGTACTTGTATCAAGTTGCCTCAATCTGATTTCCACCCTTGGAAAAAAATGGTTTGTAAATGTTCCTGGACTGTGAATTCACTTCCTGGGATACAGGAACCAGTGTCTGCTTTCTTTACACCTCAACAGCCCAGGAAGAAACCTCAAACTATGCTCAGATGTCATGATTCATAGTTATTTTTAGGACCTAAGTAGCACACCCTTTTTCACTGAGAAAGCACAACCAGCTTGCTCCCACTTACTGATAGGACAAATAGCATTACAACCCCACCAACTTGCCTCCTTGAACCCATTTTTGTAGAAAACCTGCCCATCTCTCTCTATTACAGAACTAAAATAAGAGCCCTTTTCAAACATGCATGTATAAAGAGCTAAACATTTCAGAGGGAAGGGTAGCTTTGGTTTTGTCCCACTGGCTGGCATCTCCCTAGATAAGGATTCTATCTAGCTGGGCTTTCCTTCCATGGGAGCAATCCTAATCAACTGTAATGTGCTGTGAGATAACCTTAGGAGAGAGGAGCAAGAGCCGCAGCCTGGACAGCGGTCAAAGAAAAGGTAGCTCAGCCCACAGAAGGAATAGGAGTGTGGAAAGCACCTGAGAAGGGATCTCCCAAGTTCTCTGGAAAGTAAAGGCAAGGGAGGGGAGAAGTTACTGTAACCTTACAAGAAAGGTAGTGTTACTACTCAGCTTTCTTGAAAGGCTGACATCAATCTTGCAAATCTGAAAGCACTTCTCCCCTCCCTTGCCTTTATTTTCCAGAGAACTAGCGAGGTCCCTTCTCAGGCGCTTTCCATGCTCCCATTCCTTCTGTGGGCTGATATCTCTTTTCTCTGACCATTGTCTAGGCTGCGGCTCTTCCTCCTCCTGTCTCCCAAGGCTATTCTCACAGCCCACTACATCCACAGACAGCACAGCCCAGAATTTTGACTTCATAGCCTTTTTCTAAACACTTTGCTCCTTCTATGTGGGCAATGGAAGAAACTTTCAAGCTGCCCATGAGACCAGCATTAACATCACTAGATGTTGTTCCTTTACTGTATTCCAAGAATGGTAACCTTATGTGATAGGTGACAGTTACAGAGTGAGTGGAAACACTTGTGCAAAATCAGACCCCAAATGGGAATGGTTGTGTGCAAAGTCAGAGCCCAGTCTTAGCACTTCCTTGCAGTGCTGCTCCTTAAGAAGAGAGGACCTGAAGTTCCTCTCATCTCTAACTACAGCAATGTTTGAGGATGATGGGTGGATATTTAAATTCTCTCCATTTCTCCTATCCCATTCAGGTAAGCCTGCCAGATGCTAACTGAACCCTGGCTGAAAGGGGACTTGACCCTCTCCCCTCCAAATTCCAGTCCTTCTCCCCAGATGCCTCCAAGGAACCCTTCTGAATTAAAATACTCATAACCCTACAACTCTCCAACTTTTGTTGCCATACTGTAGGCCAGCCTTCATAAATCTGGGTACGCTCCAGATGTTGGTGGGCTTCAACTCCTGCCATTTCCAGAAATGGCCATGGCATGGGAGGAGGTTCAGGTTGGTCCATCATAGGCAGGCAACTGATCCCTCCTTCTTGCCACAGTAAAGGTCTTCAACTCAGAGGAAAACGAAGTAGATGACTTTCTTCATCACAAAAGCTTAAAAACAAAAAAAAAAAACAGCAGGGAGGACAATTTCTTCCATTGCAACAAATATCCTCTCTAGGTTTTCTATCGGGCAGCACAACTAACCATGTGAATCTGTCAATTTCAGTTCCCATTTTCCAGAGCTAGGTCAAGTTTGGTTTGTCTTTTTATTTTATTTTTTTTAACTTTTCTTCTTTTATACTAGAAAACAAAAGAGTGAAACATAAAACTGTATAACAATTCTGTCTGCAAAATTAAAAGGAATGAAGAGAACTATGAAAAGCGTGCAGACTTCACTATATAAGAAAATCATTTAAAAAAAGTTATTGGGAGAACAAAACTGTTAGTACTTATATAATTAAGAAGAATACTGAAAATTATTCATAAGCATTTCATATATTTATCACAAATGAGCACTGTGCTAATGGAGGCAATGGGGGGGGGGAAGCAACTCATTAATATAAATAAAATGTTTCTGTGTTTGAATTAACATATTCTTCATTACAGGGTTTCTCAAATATTTTTGGCCATGGAGTCGATTTTTCTGAATTCCCAAACATCCAAGTTCCGCTGACAGAGGGGCTTCCATTTTCCAGTGTTTTATGGTGACAAATCTGGCCATTAACAATTGAACCCGTTGTTGGAGGAAACACAAACGACAATCAGACTCAGTCCTGTCAAAAGTGCTGACTAACTGGATATTGCAATCAGCGACAAAAATATGGGCAAATTTGTTTACGCCCTTTCCGACAGAATCTAGAGAGACTACATTAATATAACATGGTGTTAATGGAGTATAACGCCACTGGTGAATCATCTCAACCATTATTTCTTGATGATTTTCAAAAATGAATTTAACAGGCAGTCTAAACTATGGAGAATTCCACTGAAGTTCATCATGTTCAAAACCCAACTCAGGTTCCTAAAGTTTTTAAAGACTTTCCAGAGAAGCAGCTGTGGTTGATAGAGTTCTTCTACATAAACTTGAGATTCCCTTGCTGTTTAAAGAAACTGCATTGTGATGTACCACGGTTCAAACTGTCTTAAATCTTAACTGGTATATCTTATATGATTGATGAAGAAAGGAGAGAACTTTCTTAATTTGCTTCCAGTCCTTCTGTAATATAGCGTTTCACTAATTTTTTTCTCTATGATGAATTCACTAACCTAACGAAATCCTCTATTCTCCCATTCCCTGAATTAACTAGCTGTGTCTTCTTCCTACCTGAAGACATGGGAGAAGACCATATTTTGAAAGAAGGATTTCTGATGCTTCTGATTTACTTTTAAAGCCTTAAAAGGGCTGGGTTATCTGAGGGACCACCTCTCCCCGATCACATCAGCCCATCCCATTAGATCTGGCAGGGAAGGTACGCTGCATGTTCCATTGGCCAGGGACTTGCATTTGGGGGGTCCCAGGTGGCTCCCTCCTTGTGGAACAGTCTCCCCCCTGAAGTGAGGCTCGCCCCTCCTCTGCTGTCGTTTAAGAAGTCCTTCAAGTCCCGGTTGTGTCATCAGGCCTGGAGGGTCTTTGGGAACTGGAGACATTCTTAGATGGCTCCACTGTAATTGATACTCTCCTTCCGTGGGGTTTGTATATTTTAAAATCTATTTTTTAGAATCTGTGATCATTCTATTCTAATAGTAACTTCTTATCTTTTTTATAATGCCTGTTTTTATTCACTTGTTATTTTAATTGTTGTGTGCTACCCAGAGTTGCTTGGTGTGAGATGGGCAGCTATAGAAATGTGACGTATAACTAACTAACTAACTAACTAACTAACTTACCATCCAGGTTAAATACTATAAGCTGATTAAACTTGAGAAGCTCTCTCTTTTTAAGACTATTTTAGGATGTAATCGCCACCAGCATCCAATCAAACCAGTCTGGACTGAGAAGCAGATGAGGTTCAGTACACATCATTCAGAAATCCTAGAAGATTTTATTTTATGTTTTTAGTTTTTGTGGTTCTCGATTTCCTTTTTGGCTTTCTATGGCTTTTTCGATTTTTCCATGTTATTTTTTTTTTTTGGTAGGTTTTTTTTTTAATTCATGTCATCCAAGATCATTTTTTAATTTTCCTTTTCCTACAGAAATACTGGTGCATGCATGTATATATTTAGGTACATGCATAGTAAATTTAGCCCAAGAGGACAAATCTGTAAATTATGTAAGTTTCATGGAACGTAAAAGTCCTTAGATGTACCCCTAAGAGGAGGCAGATGCTTATCAAATTTGAAAACTTAAAACCTGCCAGAAGTGTAGCAATTTTATTTAACAGGGACTCCAAAGTTGTGATAGAATAAGAAATAAGTGATTCAAAAGGGTTTTTTGAAAAAAAAAGTTGGTAACTGTCTTAATAAACATACTGCAGTTATTAACTGAGATGGTTTTATTAAAGGTTTTATAGCTGTTGCTTAGACATTTGAACAACTTTTTACTTTGGCTGTAGATCAGATGGCTGGAAATGTTAATCAAGTTCCTTTATTAGATCCTTTATTAGATTAAAATTTACATGGAATAGTAATCCAACTCCTCGGACCTACTTTTATAAGAAATTATTTTTATGAGAGTTTGATTTTTTTTTTTTTAAGCATATGTACACATCCTATGCATTTACTGTTTGTTTGGGACGCTTTTAAGGCATATATACATGGTTATATTATTGTTTGTTTAAACATAAAAATGAGGTGAGGAGTAGTTAAAGAACTTTTGAGCACATATGCAAGACAAACTACATCTGAATTAATATTAAGTTTTTATAAATGCTAAGACTTAATTTCCTTTATACACCTGAGACAGAATATCCATTGACCCATCTAAGGCAAAGATACTGAGTGGAAGTGGAAGTCTAGGTTCTCATCTGAAATAACTGCAAAAATGTAACATTATCTCCATTGCAAAGATCACCCAGGGTAAACTATGTAATGTTGATTCAATAAATAAACACCTTAAAAATTACTCTCAATTATGTAATGCTGAGTCAGCTCTAATAAAGGAAGAAAGTAATCAATTTTTACTCAACGTAACACTAAGATTATGGAAGATCAGAAGCTGCCTGTCAAAAACTGAACCTTTATCTCGCCAAGAAATTATAGACACCATTAAATTTCTGAAAACAGCAAAAGTCTACCCCAGCGAGTGATTCAAAACACAAACTAGAGTTTTTAACTCCAATAATACTGGAGTTTTATAATGATGCATTTTTAAAAAAGAGTTTTTCTGCCCTTATTTTAGTACGGCCCATATGGAGATTTTGAAAGTGAGGAAAAATCTTTATAGGTGTCATCCACTTTATTGGCTAAATGTTGATGTGAAAATACCCACCTAACCATATTTGGCTATTAATAACATTCTAGATATGCATTCAAATAAATAAGCGGTGGTGGTTTTGTTGGATGAAGGAATGAAATAATTTTGAAAGTTGAAACAAATACCACGTTTCCTACTTTCTTTATCTGCTGGATCAGCATGTGGTACAACCTGAATTGTCTTTTAATCTACCAAGAAAAAACCAAAGTTGAGCTTACACATCAAGGGGGAAATGGGTTAAGTACAATTCTTATTTAATACTAAGCACAGCATGACTAGGACCCATTGGGAGAGTCAAAGTCCAAAATGGGTCCAGTTTTTAAAGAGTTGCAATTTTCAATGTTGCCTTTACAATCTTCCATCTGGGGAAACTTTAGGGACCACAAGTAGGTGCCAGGGAGCTAGATACAGCCTATTTTTTGTTTTCACCTGTTGTATATGACCTAGATCACCCTCTTTACACTTCTTCACCTACCAACAAGCAGAGGGAGGGGACAGGAGCTAGCACATCCTGTCACATGTTGTCAGGTGGATCAGCAAACAGAAAGAGCTCTACACTGGTGACAACACCCTCTTTTCCTTCATTAATATCAAACAGCAGATTAACTCCTTTCCCGTGCCCATGTGGCCCATTTATGATACTTTCCCTGCAACTGAGTCTCGCAGACCTCTGTACTTTGCCAGCAATCAGCCTCAATCTAAGTTTGAAGCAGGACTTCTGGTCTAGTAGGAAATGTATCACTGCTACAGGAGGGAAAAAAAAGCTGAAAAAAAAAATCTCACGATCAACCATTGCCATTTTTCTAGAGCGTCTCTCCCCCAACTTCACACAGAGTAAGTTTCATCCCCCGAGGGCTATGTGAAACCACACCTTTGCAGGCTACACTGATATAACCCCAAAAGTAGCTGTGTGAAATATTTCAAGCAGTAGATTCATATGCAAGTAAGTAGAAACTGCCTGAATGGGCAAATGAGCTATTAAGGATTTAATTCATATAATCCAGGGTCACCTCTAATAGAGTGACTGCACTTGGACAATCGTAATTCCATTTGCTTATCTAAATTTTTTTTAAAAAATCAATCTGTGCAGCCTGCAAGAAGGAGAGAAAGCCTGTTTGCTCAAGTCATTAAGGCACTGGACTAGGAGCAAGGAGACCCCCGTTATAGTCTTGCCTAAGGCATGGAAGCCAGCTGGGAGTTTCTTCCTCCCCTCTCTCTCAACCCTAGGAAAAAGCAGCATGAAACCACTTCTGAAAAATAATGCTCAGAAAATAGCATGGACTTGTCCAGGCAGTTGCCAGGAGTTCAGACTGATTTGAAGGCACATGCGCGCACACGCGCGCACACACACACACACACACACAGCCTCATGTTAATGACAATCCTCAATTTTCTTTGAACACAAAATGATTATCATCAGCTTTGGAAAAGCTGAGATAGGATCACCAGACTGTAGCCAAAAACGTTAAGGGAGATTGCATGCACGTGCCATAGCAGGAGGAAGCTCCTAGCCAATCTTGCTTGATCTAAAAAAAAATGTTAAGCAGGAACATTCCTGATTAGCTTTGGGATGGGAGCCCAATCCAGGAAATCCCAGGGTTTTGGCTGTATTGGGAAGGCAAACAAAAAGGAAAAAATCTTAGAGAAAGCAAACCACTACTGTACTGGTTCCAAGAAAACTACATGGACAGGTAGTTATCAGGAATGTCCATGTAGTTATCAGGAATCAAGCCAAATGTCTTGATAGACACACACAGAGAGCCTTCCTCAATAAAGACATAAAAATTATTTGGGGATTTGTTTCTCCATCCCTAGACACACCTCTTGAGAATTTCTAACCCTTATGCAATAGAAGAATGGCTTTCTGAGCCCAAATACAGCTTTGAAACAGCTTCCCACCTGAGGTCAGACTAGTCCCCAACCTGCTTTGTTTTAAATGTGCATTCAATTTTTAAGAAAGTCCAAAGAAGGAATCTAGGATAAGTCAGTATCCCATCTTGGCCTTAGGTTTTCCTTCTTTTTTTTTTAATAACTTTTGTTATTATTTTGGATCGTTGTTTATCATATTTATATCTAGGTATGTATGTGTGCACACATGTGATTGTATGTGGAGGTATCTTAATTTTTTTTATTTTTTTTTTTACTGTGGGAAGGCAATTTAAGCCACTTAGTGTCTGTTGGAGTGACCTATAAGCCCTACTAAATAAGGAAATGGCAGAAATCAATTTTGCCCAATCCGTTTCACTCAAGAAAACCTTTGATCCCCAGAGCAGGTTGTATTTGCCTAGAGCTGAATTGGATGTGTGAGTTCTCACCAAGTTATTCGGGCAGTAATTATGGCTCCGGGCACCTTTTCATCTGGGCTCCACCCTTTGCACAAGGATGTACGGAGCTAGTCCTAACTTTGCTTCTCAGTTTGCAAGCTCAACAAACTGGTCTCTTACTGACGCCTTTTAATCATGGAGTTTATACAGTCATAAAAAGAGTCCTGTTTCTTACCAAGCCAATGATACCGGAACTACCCAGCTTTAAAATTCAGCTGAAGAGTTGAATTTTCTAACTATATCTTAGCAAAGAATAGGGTGACACCACATGCTTTTGTCCACAACAATAGCATGCAAAATATATTGCATGCTCCTAAAGGTTTTAGCAAAAAATACACATTATTTTGGGGAAAGCATCTGATCTGTCGTTTTTAAAATAGGCAGTTACCAAAGAAAACAAGGAAAATATATCATAGTTACACATTTAAATAATAATGTCTTGTTTTAAGATATATGTAGATACTGGTGTATACTTGAGATGGTCTGGAGACTTACTGAATAAACTGTTTAATTCCTGCAACAGGCAGAAGGAATAACCTTGAGGAACAGAAGGAAAAGCTGCTACCAAGACAATGGTCAGATAAAAGAATCCGGAGTTGGGTGCAGAACTGTAACCTGAGGAAGCATCTCGGGCAAGACCCTCCCTAGTTCTCACAAAAATAAAGTGGGGGGGTGGGGGCGGGAGTGCATTTAGACTTGCCAGATTGTTACGATAGATCTAAAAAAATAAATAAAACAGTATTCGCCTACATGACTTTGGTTTCCAAATCGGGTCTACCTCAAAGGGCTGACAGTTATTAACTTAAATACCATAGAGAAAATCCTTTCAACACCAAGAAAAGCTTTGAAGGGTTTGGGGACCTTCCAATACCTAAAGTATCTCATGGTATCTACTCACTTTGGCAAGGGGACATCGGCTCCCAAGGGATGCTGCTGAAAGATTCTTGATGAATGAGAACATGCTTAAAAATTCCAGAAGCAAACCTTCAGAATGTTAAGTCAGCCACTGTTATATCTTAGCTTGTTTAATGGAAGACTAATGGTCTTCCATTAGTCAATCCAGATCTACTTCAATCCATTCTAGGACAAGACAGAGGACCCTGTAGTCCAGAATGGAGCCATATATATATTTTTGATGGCCATGGTTCCATGGTTCCATGGGCCAACTTTGGACATGGTTCCAAGCTGATTCAACTGGAGAGCCCCATTGAAGAGGCCCATAAAGCAATGCCATCCACCTCCACTTCTTACAACCAAAAGGAAACAGACATGTTCCTTCACTTAGCTTCACCTCTGAAATCTCCTCCAGCATGTCCAAAAATTAGAAGAGGTTTCTATGCATGTTGAACTGCCAGAGTTTAAAAGAGAGGTTAAAAACCTCAAATGGAACTGTGTCCCCACTTCACCTGTGTCTCTGTGAGGCAAAGCACCACATCAAGAAGAAGCCAAGTTGCCCCACATAGGCTGAGCCCAGACTTAGAGAATTCAGAGCAAGCAAGTTTTGAAAGTCCTGCATGGCCCACCAATCAACTTCCAGCATAAGCTCAAAGGCTACCACAAGTGGTGCCTGTAAGGGTTGGTTTACTGACTGATAAAGATTCAGGAGATAGCTTGGTAAACAGAGAGTTGCAAAGTTGTCTGTTATCTGCAAATGCCACTTCACAAGAAAGTTGTTAAGAAGAAAAAGAGTACATCTCCGACCTAAGGTACTCCAGGGGATAACTTAGTTCTCTGTGCGATAGAAGTCAACTGCAGAAATTCCTATAACCCTAACTTTCTGAGCTCCATGAATCTTGTTAGCAAGCTCTATCAAATGCTTGGAAGAGTTGCTTAACCAAGTTAAGTGTCCAGTACAAAAGAAGCCATTTTATAGATACTCAACAACTGAAACAGATCCAAGTTGTTCAGTTCCACCTGCCCCTTGGAACCCTGGCAAGGCAAGTGATAGAGAGGCCTCCTGTTCCCAGTCTGACCAACAGCCCAAAAGAATACAAATCAGAAAGGGATTTCCCTATCAGAATGGACTTGTAAGAGTCTTGGTGTCTTAAGACGAAGAGCAAACTGTAGTCTACTTCCCAATAAATTGGACAGTAGGAATGCTCTAACTTTCAGGACCCCTCCAAAGGATCTGACAGGTCCAAAGTCATGGAATTTTGTTTCTGAACATGATAACTGCAGCGAGATTATTGTACACACCAAGATGGAAAGGTTCGGTATTATCCACCATGGAGGAGCAGTTGGTGAAAATGATGGAACTTGCTGAGATGGACAAACTGACTTCTTTGACTAGAGAAAGGACAATATCTACATTTACTGCTGACTGGAAACCCCTTATAGACTTTTTGCATGAAACAGAAAAAATAAATAAATGTATGGTTTATGGTTTGGATTATTCAATAGAATGGCTTATAGAAAGAAGAGAGGTATGTTGTAGCCATAGAGTAAGAGGTAAGCTTATAATTGTACTCTGGAAAATCGGAAACTACTTCTTTATACCTTTTTTCTTTTTCTATTTTTGTTTACCTTTTTCTTTTAAAATCTTATATAAATAAAAGGAAGGATCTGACATGACCCAACTTCTGGGAAGCCTGCCGCCAATGTCAAATGAAAAACCACTGAAAGGACTCCATGACAGGTACAATTGCCCTTAAAAAGAAAGTTCCTTGTGATTTTAGAGCAACAAGTCATTTCAACACTAACACTTGGGGAAAGTTGCTTTGCTGCTTTTGCCAATTTGCTGAGTGAAGTAATTTTCCTCTTGGGCTTTCTCAGGCTTCCCGAAGGAAAACCCTTCACTGGTGATGAAGCTCCTGAGTGCAACCAGGTTTGCTTGCAATTTCTACTCCCTTCCCACTCACACAAAGAGAGTATGTTCATCAAGTGGTTTTTGTTTTTTAAACTTTTAAAATTACGTGTCTGCAAATGTGTTGTGACCAGGCTAATGTGTCATTTTTGCTGATGGATATAGTTAATTGTCTGATGTTTTTTAGCCCAGTTACTGCAGGGCATCCAGTGTCTTAAGAGCAGGGCAGTTTATGCATTTATGGAAATGCTTCAATTAACGGGCTCAAAGGAAGTGCATTCTGCACTTGCTCAGGGGCACTTTCATATATCCTCATTTCCTGTATCTCTGGGTGGGGCTCCTGCGCAGTAAACAAGGAAAATGTAGATTCAGTTGAAAAGCCTTTATAAAAATAGAGCTCAGCACTCAGTTGCAATCCACCACTGTTACCCTCAACATCCAATTGATTGGATTGAACCCACTAGCCTAAACTTTTAGTTGGTCCTGTCTGCCAGCTCTGCTGAAGTAAGACCTTCAGGAAACAAGAAGACGAGGTCTTAAAAGAGAGCGCTAAAAAATAAAGATTTCAAATTCTCTTTCCCGTCCTACCTTGCCCAGACATCAGAACGCTGGCTAAAGGCCGCAATAAAATTGCAACTGAAATAAAATAAACAGTCAAACATGCCCAGGCAGGAAAGTATAAACATTTCATAGGAAATATTTTGCAGATCAAAACACTCAACTTGCCACCTTATCCAGGAATGGGACATCTTGTTGGGTCTTAAGAAGTCTTAACAAAATGTCTGGTTCTGCACCCCTTCTGCACCTCTCCCAGCAAAGGGCTTTTTTAGGTTAGAAGCTGGGGTCATTGTAGGTCAAAGGTTACTAAAGTTCGCTGAGCAGCTGCTGAAACCAGAATAGCCAGTGGTGAGCTATACATCTGGCCCTGGATGTTGCCCAGAGTAGGACTACCAGACTGGGCTGCATTTATAGAGTGGGCCACCAGGCGGCAGCCAAGAGGCACTACTGCCACCTAACGGACAGCTGCATTTTTGCAGCCTAGATCCCAAATACGCGGTGTTCGGAAACCAGGCAGGAGAAAATAGACTATTATTCTAACTCTGCATTAATGCGAGAAACTCCCCCACTTCCGTCAGCACCAGCAGTTCTATAGCCCTGAATCTTTAGGGGAAACCGGTCCCTCAATGCCCGTAAACCCAGCCCCTCTCCTATCCATTCAACCTCTCATCTCCCATTCTCCAACCAGCGATATTCAAACAGATCCTGCTTTCTGGCAAGGTATGGATGCATCCCAAACCACGCCGTTCGTTATACCTTACCAGGATTAAGCACGCTCCTGGCAAGCCTTGGGATATGTTCGTACACGTACGTGCGAGGTTCCGATTTTCAAAAGAGAGCCCAGCGCGCCATCCGTGTATTTAACACGTCGAGAACTTTTGGCCCCGGCAGTGTTGCTGCCCCGAAGCGCAAAGGTGGTCCGTTCTTCAGCTCCCCTCCAGGTTAGACCACAGATAGGATCGATCGGAAGCTGCGCGCCTATTAACTAAAGACCCGCTCGTCTTTGCTAACTCGGCTTGACTTCTTCGCTCCGGTCTCTCAAGCGCCCGAGTAAAAAGGCGAGTCAATTACAGCGCGGAGGGCGACCCGCCTGTTTTCTCGGGGTCGCGGGCGAGAAGGGCACTCTCCCCGCGAGAGGAGGGAAGACCCCGGTCGGCCAGAAAGAGACGTAGAGAGCGGCCGGCAGGACACACTCGGAGCGCGCCAAAGCTGCCCCCAAAGCCTGGCGAGCTTTAGGGGCGGGCTCGGGGTCCAGGTGTTGCGGAAGCGCCGGGCACGGGCGCCGCCGGCAGCCGGGCAAAGCGGGCCGCGCGGGCGCAGCCGGGCTTCCCTCGCGCCGCCCGCCAGCTTACCTCGAGGCTTTTCGGAGGCGCCGACCTCGCGGGGGAAAGGAAGCGGCTCCCGGCGCGTCCTCGCCTTTACTTTCTCTTTCTCGCCTTCGCCTTCGCGCCGCTCCTTCCTGATTTGTTCCCGGCGGGGCACATCCTCCGCCCGGCCTGGGAAGGCGCCCCAGGAAGGGCTGTCCGGCCAGGCGGACGCCACCTACGGCCAGGCGAAGGCGGAAGGGCCACCTGGAGCGGCGGCCGCCGCCGCCTCGCGCTCGCGCTTTCCGACGCGCAGGGCCGCAGCGTGGGCTGCGGGAGGCAGTTGCTGCCGCCTCGGGCGTGCGCGCTCAGGCGAGCTGATCTTTTTCGACGGGGCCGCTGCTTTCGCTCCTGGCTCTTTCAAGGCTGCTGCCTGACAGAAGTCCAACGGGTAGAGCTCCTCCTGGCCTGCGGGGCGAGGGCAGGGCAAGGCAGGCCGCGATCCGAAGCAGGCTCCGTAGCGCGGGCAGGACGGAGACGTTGGATGGCGCGTAGCAGCTGCGCTTTGAATGGGGAAACTTTCAGAGATGGGTTTGGGAGGCTGGCTGGCGGCCTTCCCCTATCCAGGCTCCGAAATGAAGCCCACTTTCAGGGTTTGCACAACACATTCAGCCTTAACAACTCGTGTTTGTGCAACCTTTTAACTCACACACAGCCAGAGGTTAAAATGGACCATCTTATCAGGGTGTGCCGAAGCAACTGTTTGGGTCCAGCCAATCGACCCTAATTACCAGATTCGGGACTTGGTGCCAGGTGAACAGAACACCAAGACGAAAATCAGACTTTTTCTATCCACTTTATTTTAGAGCTCTAAACAAACTGGAGACTCCCAGCTCATGGAGGGAGTCCTGATTATGGATTTTACATAGCTTATATACGTTTTCTTCGCGGGATCCACATGTCGGTTTAAACAAAGAAACCGGTTAACTTCTTACAAACATCTGCAGATGTTTTATAAAATTATTTCACCAGGTCACTGTGACTTCAACCAAAGATGGATTTCTGTGTCCTTCACAACCTCCTTCTGCTATACATTAATTATTACTCATTATCTATCTTAAAGCTATCTTAACCCCAACCCCCTTCCCCTTATCCTATCAGGAGAATAACATTACAGGCTTATAGATCTTGTATGTTATGTAAGTTGACCAAGCCATGACCCATCTCATCAGACGGACCATAGCTGGTCTCTTCCACCTCTGCTATAGGATCAATGAAATCACAAGTCATACAGTTATTTTTATCTTCAAGGATACAATGAAATCACGAAATAATATAGTTATATTTAAAGCTTAAGGGTTACAAAAACAAGCAAGGGGGTTGCAAGGAAGCCGTAAAGCACATCATTATCTTTAAAAATTGCACAGGCATGTCATTGGGAAGGAATATATCACTCTTGACAAGAACACTGAACACAGTTTCTATCACAGATGCACACATCCTCATATACCAGCCCACCACCCATGTCTTCATATGCAGGTTCAACTTCCACATACTCAGGTTCACGATCAGATTTAACTCTCCTGCCCATTCCTATACAACCCTTTGCTGGTTAACTGACTTGGTGAAGTGTATTGTGTGAACTGTTAAAAAAACTATTTATAGTTGGCTTTTGAACGTCAGTGTCTGTTCCACTGAACTGTGTGGGATTGGCTTCCAAGGAATCCCAAAACAAGATTGCAGAGAAGAATTTCACCACAGTTCCTTAAAAATAACTCTTCATTCAATAGAGCAGTGTTTCTCAACCTTGGCAACCTTTCAGACGTGTGGGCTTCAACTCCCAGAATTCCCCAGCCAGCACAGCACGTCTGAAAGTTGCCAAGGTTGAGAAACGCTGCATTAGAGTAACAGAATCAAGGTTTATTCGGAATGTCTGAGGATAGCATAGGATGAAGGCTGTATCTCAAAAAACCTAATCACCATTTGGTGACATACGCCTACCTGCGCTTTTGGAAATGCCCAAGCAGTTTAATGCTATGGACAGAAAATTACATATTCAGGGGCCCCTTAGGAGAATCCTAAGTGGTCTGCTCCATTATTTACAGCAGGTTGGATTCAAAGTAAAGGCTTAGGACGTTGAGATAAGCATTATCAATTGTTCAGGGCTGCAATCAAAGTGCCTTGAAAGGCAGAGTGACAGGAAAAGGATCAAAGGTTGACCCAAGGCAGCACAAGCAATCTAAGGTTGCGTTTAATCAGTACAAGACAGAAAAGCAGAAGAAATGCCCAGGCTTGAAAATCAAAGTCCATTCATGTATTTATTTTAAAGGAGAAAAAAACAGTACATTTTCCTGGGTCCCCAGATATTGCACTGCTAGGTTGGTGAAGTCACTGCCCACGTGAGCTTAATCCGCAGAATGCCAGCTTTAAAAAATGCTCACAGCAGCCTTGAAAATGATGCCTTATAATTAAATAATAATTAAGGTAGAAGATGGACTCACATCTTGCCTATTGTGCTCCATGCTTAGCTGAGCCATGATTTACTCAGCCTAATGGTCTAGGTTTGTACAACATGCTAAACTATAAACTAACCACACAAACTAATCATATATACAAAATGTCCCAAATGTCCCTCACAATCGTCACATCAGTCCTGTGGCTCTTCAGCTGGGCTACTTTCAAACACAGGCTTAGCATTCTTTCGGAAGTGCGCTAGACCTATAGTCAAAAATAGCCTGACAGACAGGTCACAGGCCTGTGATCTGTTGGGCAACATGAAAATAGCTAAACAAACAATTCCAAGTTCCTGCCCACACTTGCCCGGCCCTTCCATGCCCAGGTTAGGAGAGTAATTGGTGGTTGTTTTCCCACTGGCAGCACAATGGTGGGAGGGGACTGATGGGAAGAGAAAGAGAGAGCACCAGTCACTTCACTTTTGGTCTGGCAGAAAAGCTGGGCCAAGCAGCTTTTCTGCCAGGCCAAAGACTGCAAGAAAACACTTTAATGTGGTTGTCAGGCTATCCCTGTAGCCAACCACACAACTATCTGAGTTGTGCTTTCGCTATGTGGACTTATACAGCAGTAATTTTGTTCTGCTGCACCATATCCTATGTTCTTCATGGCAATGTGGCTTACAACAGTAGCAGTCACAGGTTGGTGGTTTTCTCATTTATTCCCACCCACCCCACCTTAATAGAAAATCTTTGCACTGAACCCACCTTACCTTCAGCATCCCTTACCAGTGGCCATGCTGGATGGAAACTTCTGAAAGTTGTAAAGAGCCTCCTTCGAGTTCAACTCGATCCATTCATGTTGTTTTCTTGGCAACCTTACGGACATGTTAAGGCATGTTACGGACCCCATCAGTTAGAGAAGGCTGGCTGGTGGGACCCAGGAGGAAAGCCTTCTCTGCCATTGCCCCCGTCCTCTGGAAGATGCAGCGAGCCCCTACCTTCCCTGCTTTCCAGAAAGAACTAAAGACTAACTAAAGCCTGCCAGCTTGCGAGGGGCAACAAGAGTTTGAACCGACCCTGGGGGTGGCTCACCCTCCTAAGATGCTCCCCGAGCCTAATACTTTCTACTTACCATCAATCCTTGGAATATACTTATTATTTATTTAGGACTACTGTTATATTGTATTTTTAAATAATATTTACCTTTTCTGTAAACTGTCCAGAGTCGCTTTTGAACGAGATGGGTGGTGACAAATTTGAAATATAAATAAAATAAATACATAAATCAGATTGTCTCTGTCTTCTTCTGGAAAGTATTTAAACTTTGCAGTCTAGCTCATAGCCCTGGGATCTCCTACTAATCTCCCATCCAAGTAATAATCAGGCCTAACTCTGCTTAGTTTCTAAGCCATATTAGGTCCTACTATTTGCTGAGATTTTGGTTCATGTAATTCAGCAATATCTGGATGGGCTTAAATTCCTCATTCTTGAGATGGAGGATGTGTGTGTTGGCCCAACCCATCTCAGATTATTGTATTTCGTGCTTCATTACTAGTTCAAGTAATGTTCTAGTTCTGAATTTTCTGTTGACAAATGTTGCAGGTGTCAGTTTCCTTTCCCCAGCCACTCACAAAACAGACTGCACTGTTTCTAAACTGCCCTTGTGTTTCTTTTTGCTTGTATATTTTGTACTAAACTCTTGTTTGTTTTTACAGAACTTGCATATAGAAGGTTATTTTATGATGTGACTCCTATATAATAGTCTGCAGAAATGGGAACGGAGGGTGGATCAGATTTTCCAAGATCTTGCTCACTGCGAGGTATTGTAAAGGAATTAAGGTTTTGGCATATTGTAAATTCACTCAAACATTTCACTCATCGGAGTCAAAACAAATCTTAGAAAATTAGAAAGGAAAATGTGTTCCATGAACCTGATTCAATTCTTATTTTGCAAGAGGGAGAAGTCAACATTATTCTAAGAGCTAACAATGTTCCCAGGCTGTTCTTAGTTTGGAAATATCAGCTGATAGCTATTCACCAGAGATGTTATTATCTTATCTGGTTCTTTTCTGTGGTGCTTCTGTGCTAGCATTGTTCTTCTTTAAAAACCGAACTAGTAAAGATCGGCTTGAAATGGCATGTTAAAAACCTTTGTAAAGCATTTCCTTCAACGTTCTGTCAATCTGGAAATTTTACAGGTGGAAAAAAAATGAAAGAGATGAATTATGTTAAGAACTTTCTGAGTTTCGTCTGCTTAGCCTAAAGTAGTTTACATCAGAGCAGTTCACATACTTAGAGAATGTATATGTACATGAATATAAAGCTGCTAAGTGTAGAGCATTTGCAAAAGACCATCCATACTTTAGTGACAGTTCCTCATTTAGGAACAGCAGGATCTAGTTTCAGGAGGATCTAGGTACAGATCTGGGAAGATGCTCAGATGAGACCCTGGAAAGTCAGTTCTGATCAGAATAAGCAATACCAAGTTACGTGGAATAAGGCAGCATCCGTTCTATAAACTCAGTGAGCTAAATTGACATTTTTCAAAAGACAGCACGTGTCGTTGCCTGATAAAACTGCTTTCTTCTTAATTATCCCAGTGGAATCTGCAGTAGAAAGTTACAGCGTGTCCTCCTGCTGCTCGGCAACCCATAAGTGCCTTCAGAACAAAACTGGAGATCTGTAGCACTACAGAAATGAGTGGATTACATCTCCCAGCCTCACTCACTCTTGGCCCTTTTGTTTGGGGTTGCAGGGAGTTGTAATTCAGCAAGAGCTACAGCATCAGGGTTCTCCACTTCATTACACAGATATTTTTAAGATCGTAAGAAAGTGTATTTGTTTTCTGCCCCACCGTGACAAATTCCTGTTTTTCTTCACTGACACTCAACCATCGCATGCCCCCCTTGGTGATTTAGGGTGGTGGTGTTCTTTTTGTGTTTTTGCAAACTGCCAAAGAATCTCATTTTTCCTCTGATTATCAGCATAAGGACACAGGAAATTATTCTGGGCAGCAGGAGATGTTGTAGAAAAATTTGGGCTCAGACTTCATTTATTTGGGCTCCAAGATCACTGCAGATGGACACTGCAGCCATGAAATTAAAAGACGCTTGCTCCTTGGGAGGAAAGTTATGGCAAACCTAGATAGCATATTAAAAAGCAGAGACATCACCTTGCTGACAAAGATCCACATAATCAAAGCTATGGTTTTTCCAGTAGTAATGTATGGCTGTGAGAGCTGGACCATAAGGAAGGCTGAGCGCCGAAGAATTGATGCCTTTGAACTGTGGTGCTGGAGAAGACACTTAAGAGTCCCCTGGACTGCTAGGAGGTCAAACCAGTCAATCTTAAAGGAAATCAACCCTGACTGCTCATTGGAAGGATTGATACTGAAGCTCAAGCTCAGATACTTTGGTCACCTAATGCGAAGAGAGGACACTTTGGAAAAGACCCTGATGCTGGGAAAGACTGAAGGCAAAAGAAGAGGAGGGCAGAGGATGAGATGGTTAGATAGCATCACTGAAGCAATGAGCATGAAACTGAGCCAACTCAGGGAGGCAGTGAAGGACAGGAAGGCCTGGCGCGATGTGGTTCATGGGGTCACAAAGAGTCAGACATGACTTAATGACTGAACAAGGTGGCAGCATCTAGTTCACCATGGCTGATCTTAAAAAGCTAAGGAGAACTGATTAACACTAGATCAGGAAACCAACAGCAATCTCATGTCTATATGCTAGATTGGGAAATCATTAGTGAGTCAGTTCTATGATTTATAGTTGCCGGAAATCAGCTCAAAGCAGGCTTCACTTTTTCTTCTGATGCCTGAAGAACCATCATAGCTCTATATCCCAGGAATGACCAAGAACATAAGTCTGTCATGAACAGCGGAAAAATAAGAGGCAGTGAAAGCAATGAACTTCAGACAGATACTATTGCAACTTTCCATCCCTCATCAGTGCAGAATATGGAACAGAGTCTTATCATTTGTCAGGACTAAGCAAAAATGGCTAGTTTCAGCTTCTTTGTCTGGTGTATTCAGTTTTGCAAAAAAATGCCTCAGAAAAAGAACATGGCATGCTGCTTCTATCCTGCCAAGAAAACTACATTGATACATCCATGTAGTCATCAGGAGCTAAGCTGTATCGTTCTCTTGGCTGCAGCATCATGGAGTGAAATGGTCTATGGGCTACAATTTATTTTTTTCAAAGGTAGCAGTGTCATCAGTTCACTTTTTAAGGCACCATTTTTGCCTTTAAACCTAATCAAGTATTAATACTCTGAGCTTCATTCTGAGGAGGTCACACCCATTTGTCACCTAGTAACTTTTTGCTATCAACAGCAACTCGGCATTTCATTGCCAAGAGGACCTGTGTACAGTATTTCCTTGGGTAGGCAATACATAGTTGGAAAGGAAGAAAAAGTTTAAAGTTTTGTCTTGATGTAAAAGGAAAAATAAAGCCATTTACTCTTCGTTTAAGAATTGGTTATGGAAGCCATGGAAACCATTGTCAGCCATCCAAATGATATATTGGAGGAGATCCAGCACTACAATCTAACATTAAACAAATCTGTTCTCAGAGGGAACCATCAAGGCAATGAGAAGATAATGGAATATGCTCCCAAACTGACTTCACTTCTTCTGGTTCTGGTCAAAACTCTCAGTCAACAGTTGGAGTTCACAACTAAGGTTCTTCAAAATACCTGCCAGTTGCTGAATACAGTCTATGATAAAAGTCAGCAGGAGGATTCCTGTCCAGGCAAGTAATACTACATTTATCAACCAGGAGTATGGGTTCAGTAGCTATGAGTCAATGTTCCTTTTTGAGTGCGTCTATGAATCAGAGTTCCAGCTTCTGTTGTAAAGTTAAATATGTAGATTGGCTTAAATTGGTCTCTCAGGTCCTATAAATCTAATCAGGTGCATTTCTAGAACTCCCTTTCCCATAAAGGATTTTTAAGGATAAGTTCCTTTCCATTGAGTAGAGCTTAGGTTTTAAATAAGCCACTTCTTTCTCTACAGCCAAATTTATTGTGGGATATACAGAACAAGGATCCTGGGGAAAGGTTATTTTTAGGTAGATGAGAAACTGTTAAAAATATATAAAGCAATATTTAAGCTATGTAATTTACTAAATAAATTCCATAGCATAATGTTGCATTTGAAAATTCAAAGTAAGTGTAAAAGGAAGTTGTTATTTTTGTAACCAGATCCTCCCCCTATACCTCTGGGCTCTATTTCAGTTCACAGATATTAGTAAGTAATCACAATTACCTTCCCTGCTGTGCAAAACATTGATTTGTATTAGATCAAATTGCTTTTAAAGGAGCAGAGAACAGGGCTGTGAGGTTAGTTGTTTGTTCTAATGGAAAAAGTATGCCCCTTACCCCAAGAACATTGGAAGCTGGGATCCAATCAAGAAAAAAAGCAATACAGTGGTACCTCGGGTTACGAACGCCCCTCCTTACGAATTTTTCGACATACAACCAGCTCCGGCCCCAAAAATTTACCTCGACATGCGAACTCCGCTTCGAGCTATGAACCGGATCCGCAGCCATTTGCCTTGCTGCCACGCGGTTGTGGCTTCCTGTGGCGAGATCGCGGTAGCAAGGAGACGTCTGGTGAGGCTTGTGGTGTGTTTTGGGGGAAATTTGCCTCGTGGTGTGACCAAATTCGGAGGGCGGATTAGCCGTATTTACATTGAACCTTATGGGGAAATTTGCCTCACGGCGCGACCAAATTCGGAGGATGGAACGTATTTACATTGAACCTTATGGGAAAATTTACCTCGCGTTGCGACCAACTCGAGTTGCGATCAGAGTCACGGAACAGATTAAGTTCGTAACCCGAGGAACCACTGTACTTTCGGTATTTTTCTTTGTTATGCTGTATGCAAAAAACTACCACTAAAGCATATGATTTGTGTATGTTGGTGTGTTTCTATAAACCAGCATTTGGAAATATCTGTACATTAACCACATTTTGGGTAATTTTGATCTGGGTGATCTGATGGGTTACTTAGCATTAGAGATAAAAGAAAATGTCTTCTTAAAGATTACAAACTGAAGTTTGGATTAAAGTTTGCAGTAAATCTAAGTTGAAACATGTCTGTTTGGGGGTACGTCCTATTAAGTTCAATTTACTTGTGGCCACATAAATGGATATAGAATTACAATGTTCATTGAAGAAGAAAACCAGGATCAGATCTTTTTTTTTTCTTGACTTTGGCTTCATCATATGGTCATTCCTTCCCATCCCCAGACAAAAATGAGTTGCCTCGAGTCTCACAATTTATGAGCACACCCTGAAATCTCAGGAGATCTCATACACAACCCCCCAAATCTTGCATCTCAGCATCCTCATGCGAGATTACTAGTCTGACAAACTTCTTAAATTGTATTTATTACTGTTGCTATTAATATATTGTTATCCCACCATTGTATATGTGTGTGTGTGAAAGTATATATATGTGTGTGTGTATGTGTGTGTGTGTGTGTGTGTGTAAACTCAAGGTGGCAAACATGCCTAATACTCCTTCCTCCTCCTATTTTCTCTACAAGAACAACCCTGTGAAGTGAGTTGGGCTGAGAGCGAGGGACTGGCCCAAAGTCACCCAGCCAGCTTTCATGCCTAAGGCAGGACTAGAATTCATGGGGTCCTGGTTTCTCAACCAGCACCTTAACCACTGGGAGGGCAGTAAACAGTCTGGCACTTAGAAGTATATGATGCCAATGTTCTGAATTAAGCAGTGAGGAACATGTAGGATCTGTGTGACATTTAAATTATTCATACATGCTTTGGAGCTAGGAATAATCAGTGCGATAGCCACTTGTTGAACCTTTTCCAGAATAGTGTGGGTTGTGCAATCCTAATGAACAAGTATACAGGAAAATTCTGATGTAAGCGCATATGCAGTAAGATACAACATTTGCCAACTTCACACCTATACTGTATACTGTAAGGGTCTAAACTAATCATGCAGGAAATACATCTTTGCATTGTAATAAATTAACCCAGTGAAAGCAGAGTTATTTTCCTTTGGAATCGCCCTCCTAACTAGCACAGTAGAACAAAATATGCCATGTTTGGTAACATAACACAGTAAAGCTCAGTGATCACACCTTTATTACCCTAATGCAACTTTTTTTGAAAAGAACCAGGGATTTAAAACAATATCAATATAAGAAAATGAACAAACAGAAGGCAGCCATAGAAATGGACAAATTAAAAAAAAAAGCAGGTTTTAGGGCGACTGTTTAGACAAGCAGCAAGTAGAAATTTTAAGCACTTAAACAGCCTAAGAGAGTCAGATACTGGCACAGTTCTTGTTACAGTCTTAATATAACTAAGGAACTCAGCTCCACCTATGGGCAGGGCCCTGTTTCACATACTAAATATAAAAGAAATCACTTTGAGAACTACTTATTCACTTTTTGGAAAATAATGTGATTCCTGGATTCCACTGAAAAGCAGAAGGATTTGCTCTCTTAAAAATAGCCTGTCTTAGTGAAAACATTACATTCCTAAGAAAGGAAGGCTCTAGTCAGCCAAACGCTCTTGCATTAACCTACTGGTGAAGCTGTGGTTGCTCACGTTCAATGAACAACTTTGCTAGCCTAGATTTAGCCCAGGAGTCTGTTTCCAACAGTGGCCAGCAGATGGCTCTGAAGGACATTAAACTTGATTGCCTCCTGTCTTGTTCATCCTCAGCGCTTGGTATGCAGGCAAGATACTCAGTCTCTCATTGTCAGGGTCCCTGGCAGAACCTGGGCAGAAAGACCAAGCACATAACCCGATGAAGTTAGCTAGATGTCCTCAGGCCCTCAAGCAGGGCATGGCTAGATAAGAATCTTTACTGAACACTAGGATGAAGCTATGTATCAGTTGGAATATGAGGCCAAATGTCTTTTGCTCATGTATGCTAAAGATCCTCTAGAGTCAATTTTTAATAAACACTTACAAGCTAAGATATGTTTAGGTAATTTATATAGAGATCAAGTTGAATTTAGTCTAAAGAGACTTAAACTGAAATATTGGGAAATACTGGGAATCTGGCAATAAAGAAGTTAATTATTAGCACATTGGTGAAAATAAAAGGCAGCAAAAAAAAAATATGAGAAATGTTATTGGATAACAGTCACAAAACAAGGGATAGTTTACAGACTAATCAACAATTTTATCAGTATTATTGAAATTATATACTTTTAGAAATATTGTAGATAATAGGTTGATAGAGTAATCCGTCCACGTTTCAATGGACTATGTTGTACATTTGAAGCTGAGTTGTTGTAGACTTTTTTTCACAGACATTTCTGTCCTGGGAGCTGCTAGCTCTTGAGTTACTCTCATGACATACAATGTGATGGTTAATAACAGTTGAAGAGCTACAATTCATTCCATTAATTTGAGCAATTCTTCCAATTCTTATTTAATGTGGGGAGAAGACTCTCTGAACTTCTGGATGCTGCTGTTCCACAAAGATGAGCAGACACCAGCCAAGATGGCCATTGATGAAGGGTGCTAAAAATTGCAACTCAGCAAGATCTGGAGGGCCACAGTTCCTCACTCTTAGAAGCTATCTATTCCAGTGGCCAATATAATATTATATATTAAGCTTCCAAACATCAGAAAGTGGCTAATGGAGTCTTTGAAACTAATTACCACTTCAGATTTGATTTTAAGTGGGGGACTTTAAGAGAAGCGGAGAATGACTAAAAGAGTGAGCAAGTTATAGAGCTACCAGATCATGGGCTACAAAAGTCCATTTAACCACTAGAGGCCAATAATGAGGTGGGGGGTTGCATCTCTTTCCTACCATCCAGTGGTCATCTGGGTTTTTGCAGCCTAGACTTACTAACCCTAATCTTAGGGATGGAAACTGGGCAGGAAGAAAAATACCATTTCCCCATTTCTGAATTAATTCTAAAACTGCAGTCATTTGCGCATTCAAAATAACAAGAGCCATCCACAAGGGACCAGGATCAACAGAGTCTCATGGTCCTGCAGGTAGCAGAAAGGCAAAACTTCTTCAGAAAGAAATCCATGGACCAGCCTATCCCTAAAAATAAATAAATAACTAAACCCTGGAGAATTCAGCCAATATCAATGGAATGTTGGCTGACTATTGAAACCCATTTGGGAAGAGAATGGAATGGCTGGTGGGGAGAGGCAAGGATGAAGGAAGCGTCAGATGAATTTAAAGCATAAGTTTCCTGCCTTTGGAGAATGTTAACGCAAAACATCCACCACAAGAAAATTTTGGCTGTTCACAAAAAGGTTCTGTGGTAGATGTGGCCTGCTACAAATCATGTATTTATTAGAAAGGGAACTCTATAATTCTCAAGAGTGGTCTCTGCTATACCCTGTTTCTTATTTTTCTTTTCTAGACAGAAGAGATCCTTCCAACACAGCAATGACTCACCCACCATTTTTTTAATTTTCTGAAAACATACTGCTTTGCAATGTATCAGCTTCCCTTTTTGTAGTAAAATAAATCAGCATCTTTTTTTTAAAGGCAGATGAGGCCGAGCGCTTGCCAATTCCCCCAAAAGGTATATGCAGACAGATCGCACCATAAGCACCAAGTTGCCTTGAAAGGCGTCTACCACTTCATTCATGTTCTCATTATCCAGAGGCTTCATTATCATTTGCTGTTTAGTCTCTGCTTGAGAAGGAAGAACTTGGCAGACTCCCAACCTTCTTAGACACACACAGAAAAGATTAGCATGGAGGCCCTTCTAGAAGCTGTCAAAACATTTCTTAAAATGTAATTGCAAAGTGAGTGTTTCATGCTCAGCAGTTTCTGCCTGGATTGCAAATTTAGAGAAGGGAGGGTTGGCTATTTGGGGTGCCTGAAAGAGGGCTCATTTTGGTATAAATTGTCTGTTTACAAATGGACAGGTTTTAGGATATGAGAAGCAAATAGGCCATGGACATTTCCAAACAATATCAAGATAGCTTTAAAAGCTACTTTAGAAAGCCAGAAACATTTCGCCTGGTTTCTTTGTTTCCCAGGAAGATGCTAATTCAGATTGTTTCCAACTCCTGTCTTAACAAGAGGTCTCTGAAATTAATTCCTGTGCTTTGGGACAGCAACTGACAATCCAACAGGTGGTCTTCAGAGGGATGATTTCATCCATCATCAACCCTCACCCATCGACAAATATCAAGATATCTACTTCCTATAAAGTAGATTTCATGACTCATAGTATAATCAATCAGCAATCATCTTCAACTTGCTGCCAGCCAAAGGAGTTGGTGCTAGGACCATCATTATGCAAAGCAACAGAGTCTCAACAGATTCGTTAGGGAAATCTTCCATACAGAGTCCTTATAGTAGTGTTTTCATTATGCAGAAGCAGTCATTGTGAGTTTCCAGGCCCATGAGAGATTTCCAAAATTCCATTCCAAAACTACTGCCAAATTGTAATTTTTACCCAAGCTTATGAGGAAGAATCATATTAACTGTAAATCACTTTAATTCAACTTGAATATAAATGAAATGTCAAGTATGGCCCAAATCTGCACATTTCTTTGTCCTGGGGGTATGTATGATTTAGGGTTCAGGACTTCTATCTCTTAAAAACCCAGTGGAATATATACCAATATGGAAGAAATTCAACAGGAAAATAAAAAACTGGGCTTCAAAACATTTCAGCATTTTAGGGAGAATTGAAGTGCTAAAAATGAAAATCCTTGCAAGCCTCAATTTTCTATTTCAATGCACCCCAGTGGAAATCCCAGAACAGGTTTTAAGATATTGGGGGGAGGGGGGGAAGAAAGCAAGCTTCTGCTTTCATTAAAAAATTGAGAATAAATAAAAGGATTTTATATGGACCTCAAAAACAGGGAGACTGGAGTATATCCAAAGCGGCACAGTTAAGACATATGATTCCATTCATTATGGAAGACTCTTCTAAACAATGGGTCCAAATCAAAACTATATTAGAGCCAATAATTTTATAAATCAATGGTTCTTTCACCCAAAACATTTTTCAAAAATAAATAAGATTGAAAATGTTTTCACTAAAACAATGCTTCAAGTATGGAAGAGTAAATACGAAGGTTTGATAAAGGATGTTTCTTCTTTACATATGTGGATCAGGATAATCACTATGGTCTGGCTAAAACAAAATTTTTGAGAGAGTACAATCTTTACAGATTAAAAGATTCTTATAATAATAGGAACCTTTCAATAAAGATCAGATATAGTAACAAATAGATGATAATGGTTCTTCTGGTATCAGCCCAAATCTCTTTTGGGCAATAGGTATGTTAGAGTTTCAGCAACAGGGACTTATATCAATTTCAAGAATTTAACACTGAATACTTAGAACAACCAAAAGGAAAGATCTCAAAAATGTATAGGTTACTACTGCAGTTAGAAATAGGAGATCCACCCCATGGTTTAAAGGGAACTTGGGACACTGATCTTGGCCGATCCATACAGTAGATAAATTGGCAACAATTATGGAAACTGGGTGGATTCACCTCAGCTTCGATGCAAGAACTGCAGTGGAAAATGATACGTTGCTGTCACTTGGCTCCAGTCAGATTGGCACATATTTATCAAAATTATCCTTCCAAATGTTGGAGAGGTTGTCAGGGGAAAAAAGCGTCATTGTTTCATTTGTGGTCATGCAATACAACTATATCCTATTGGTCTAAAATTTGAGGGGACATAAGTACCATTACTAAGCAAAGAATTGAATGGTCCCCAGGGTTGGGGTTGCTGCATTTATTTGCAGGACAAAATTTCAAGCTTAAAAATAAGGAACTTACTATCTATTTAACGTTAGCAGCTAACGTAATAATTGCCCAACTTTGGAAGACTCTAGATAACGTAACAGCTGAGATGTGGGTTAACAAGGCCTCTTCAATTAGAAAAATCACAGACCCAGTTAAAATAATGAGACATCAGAGGAAGGAACCACAATTCTATCAAATTTGGAAGGATTTTATGGTTTACCTCCGTAACAATATACCCTAACGTGTACAATACCTGTCTCTTTACTTACTTTTTAGTAGACCTTTTTGGTATTTTCTATATCTTTTTCTCGATGCATCTTGGATTTATGTTAATAGATGGCAAGTTTCCTGTAGAGGCTTCCTGAATGGTTCCCTACATAGGAGTCAAAAACAAGCATACTAATCCGAAACCACATCTGATCCCACCCATTCTTCTTTGCTTTGATCTTCTTCCAACCCCAACCTGATCTGACTCCTACTGCCAGAATCAGCACTATTTTATCCCAAAAACCAACAAAACGTTTCTTCCCATAATGGCAAAAGAAAAGGAACTCTAAGCCAGAAATCCAGGATCGAATCTCCTCCCACCCTTCATTTTCCTCTTTGCCTCGATTTTGTTTCCAACCTGACGCCAATCCGATCCCAACTCCCAGCATCAGGAATTTTTCTCCCAAGAACCAAAAATTGCTCCTTCCCAAAAAGAGAAAAATAAAAGCACCTCTAACTTAAAATTTAGCCCGAGTCTCATCCTGTTCTTTGTTTTACTCTTTGCCTTGATTTTTTGGGGGACCTCACCCCCATCCGATCCCAACCATGGGCATCAAATTTTATCTCAAAAACCAAATATCGCTCCCTCCTGAAAATAACAAAACAAAATTGCCACTAAGCTTAAAATTGAGCCCTGAATCTCCTCCTGTCCGTTGCTTTTTCCTCTTTGTCTTGATTATTTTCCGACCCTACCCTGATCCTACTCCAGCTGCCGGCATGAGGAATTTTCCCTCCCAAGAACCAAAATTGCACCCCCCAAAAAGAACAAAACGAAACCACTTTTAATCTTAAAATTCACCCCTGAATCTTGTCCTGCACTTAGTTTTCCTCTTTGACTTCATTTTTTTCCGACCCCACTGTGATCCGACCCCAACTGCCTGCATCAGAAAATTTTCCTCACGAGAACCAAAAATTGCTTCCTCCACAAAAGAACAAAATAGAAGCACCTCTAAGTTTAAAATTCAGCCTTGAATGTCCTCTTGCCCTTCATTTGCCTTTCTGCTTTCATTTTTTCCTGACCTCACTCTGATCTGGCCTCAACTGCTGGCTTCAGGAATTTTTCCTCCAGAGAACGAAAAATCACTGTCCCGAAAACCACTTTTAAGCTTAAATTTCAGCCCACGGTCTCCTCCAGCCCTTTGTTTTCCTCCTTGTGTTGGTTTCCTTCCAACCCATCTCCAATCCTACCCCTACTTCCAGTAAGAGGAATTTTTCCTTCAAATCACCAATAATCACCCCATCCCTCCGGAAATGACAAAACCTTTTTCCTCTTTGTCTTCTAAAAGTCCATCTAGAATCTCTTCCTTTCATTTGTTTTCCTTTTCATCCTTTTTTCAGTCTCCTCCTCCCTACTCTACCCCTCGCTGCCAGAACCAGGAATTTTTCCTCCCGATTTCCAAAATCTCTCCATTCTGAAATGAGAAGCTGAGATTCCAGATATCCAAATTGCGGTCGTCAATTGGAGATGGAAATGGACGGGATGCGTTATTAGAAAGTCTTTTCATAATGATATCAAGTAGCTATTTTTTTTGTTTGATCTTATTCTCTTTTTATGTACATTATTTCAGCTGTATATTTCTTTTAAAGGGAATTGCTCATAAAAGGTCCTTGTGTTTGCTCTTTCAGAATGGGAGAAACTGGCAGAATGGCTTCTGGAATTAAACACCCAGCTATTGCATATTGTTAAACACCTTGGACAGTCCGAAAATGAGCTGCTTGAAATGAGCTGTAGAAAAGCAGGTGATGTGCAGCACACCCAGTATGGGTCTGTGAATTTTGAGAGTGATGCTGACAGGGAGGAAGTAGATATACAGTTACAGAGGTGTACAAATCACCTACCCCATGAACCTCCCTCTCTGCGTGGAGAGGCAAATGAAACCAGGCCCGAGGAAAACCAGTTGGTGGAATTGGAAACAATCATCCCCTTAAAGGAAAAAAAATCTGATAAAGAGGAGGAATGCCCAGTACTTGTAAACAGTGAAAATCCAAATAAATCAGAAGAACTATGCATGGTGCCAAAGAACGACAATGGAAAAGATTCTTACCCAGAGAATTCTTCAGCCAAGAAAATCCATGAAAACTTCAGTTCAGGAGAGAGTGAAAAAAATATCATTGTGTCCCGAAACCTGGAAGACATCATTGCAAATCATCTTCAGATGCTCCCCACTCAAAAAACCCAGGGAGAGACCAAGGAAATCTTGGATGAGGCAGGAAATGGGAATTGCAACCTGGAAATGAAGCCAGGGAGCATATATGAGGATTTCGATCAGAAGCAGAGGAATAATGAAACTGCCCAGAGCAAGGAAGAAAGTTCTACAAGATCAGAAGATTTGCGTGAAAGCAATTCTGTTGCCCTGTTGATTGATAAGCTGGAGGAAGAGGAGAATGAATGTAGCTGGAAAAGAAAAGAGTAAGAGAAAATAGTCTTCTCTGTATAGAGAAGCCCTATAGCCTGTGGATATAGGGAGCTATGTTGCTTTTCCCTTCGACCGTCACGTCAAAATCAGCCACAAATAACTGTCAATATATTAGGTGTATGGGATCATGCTGTAATGTATCCCCATAAACCAACAGGGCATGTCACCCACTTGGGTATAAACACCTCTGGGCACTGCAGAGAAATGTTTACCAAGAAAAAATGGTGCAGATAGGTCAATTCTGATCTAAATTGTTGCCTTGGGCTGTAAATCCATAGATTATTTTTTTTTTAATGGAAATGCTACCGATTATTGAGGGATTACATCTGTTCTCACACTCTCCTTCCCAAACAGCCAATCAAGAGAAATCAAACTTTTCCAAGTATGTTATATGGGTGCAGCCCAGACCATTCAAAGGGAGGGAGGGGTGAAGGAGAACAGCATACATTTCCACAAGATTTCTTAGGGAAACAAACACACAATATTTAGAACCCCTAGCTGGACCATGCAGCTACAATTCAAGGCAGCCCATTATCCTATTACCGTTGCATAAAAACGTGTCATTACCTTGAATAAAATCAATGTCCCTTTAACTATTTTATAAATTTATAACGAAGCTGGATAATTGGATGATATTTCATTCAGATGATACTTAACATTTTAATAGTACTTTCTAGTGGCCGTGCATTCCCAAGTAGCGAGCGTTATTATTTATGGTCCTGCAGATAAGGTTGAGAGAGAAAAGAAGTTCACGATATTCATAGAAGTGTATCTCCCTTGCTTCTATGAACAATGCAAAGTGGGCATGTTTATGGTTCTTCTCTTCTGAGCCTCATCCACCTCTTGGAAGTAAGTGATGCTACGAAGCAACACAGTGTGCCTCATTAAATAAAATCTGTCACCTCTTCACATTGTCAAGGTGTTATCCCCACTGCTGTTGTTGTGAATCCAGGTTGCCTTGCCCAGGCCTACTGCAGGTCTTTTGTTTAACTAGGTACAAGTTACTATATACATTGCTCTCTTTTTTTGCTCATAAATGTTGTTTCTTGGTTACAGATTTTTCATGGAAGTGAACAGTCTGAGAGAGCCTGAAGTATCCTGTAGTGTTACAGCCCCTTGTAGTATTCTAGAACATCTAGTAATCACAGTTGTTAATGATTTAAGTTCATTAGTTGTGAATGATGCAGAAGAACTTGTCAGCAATGTCATCTCTGCCGAGTGTTCGTTGATTGACCAACCAATGGCTTCTCCAATCATCATTGCAATCCCATTTACTTCACGTTACAGAGGAATGTACAAAGACATAATGGTGAAGGTGACTGACATAAACTTTCAGTCAATTTATTTAACTCCTACCTCTTTGGAAGGATATCAAGGTAACCAGAAGGTTAGTGAACTCTTTAATTCAATATCATGCTTAAATTGTAGGGCAGAAGAATTCTTAAGTATGATCATTTTGAATTAATGGGGAGAACAATCCCCTGAACATCATGGAGTCTTGAGAGTGTGTGTGTGTGTGCGCACGCATGCGCACGCACACACCTTCAAGTCAGTGTTGACTCCTGGCAACTGCTTGGACAAGTCCCTGCAGTTTTCCTGGCAAAATTTCAGAAGTAGTTTGCTGTTGTCTCTTTCCTAGGGCTGAGAGAGAGTGACTGGCCCAAAGTGAGGTGGGACTAGTCATGGTCTCCCAGTTTCTAGCCTGATGCCTTAACCACTACACCAAGCTGGCTCTAATCATGGAATCTACATGAAACAAGACAGACAGACAGATAGATAGATAGATTTTTCTATACATGCAAAGAGTTTACATTCCAGAAACAAGTGAAATAAAAGCAGAGGGTATGTTTTATCTGTGGAAATATTCTTGTGTGAAACTGGGGATCTATCAATGTTTGTAACCATGGGCTTCCTGAAGGGGCCAGGAAAACAGGGATTATTGATGGTGGGGGTAATGGTGCTACAGTAATTGCCCTAAAAAGGCAAGACTTCTGCATAGTTCCTTCATTCATCTGTCACAAGAGCAATGACAAGGAGACCAAAGTTCTCTTGTAACAAATATTTGGCTGTTAGATGTAATTCTATGACAGAAACATAATGGAAAAATCTGTCTTTCAAAATGAGTCAACTCTGAGGTGGATTTTTCTCCATATCTCTGGTTCAGATTAATTTTCCTAATTAGAATTTGGAATATCTTCTGATGAATTCATAACTGTTTTTCTTCTTTTGGTTTCATGCAGGGGACAGCTGCCATGGTGAAAACCTGCCAGCTTGGTATCTTTTCTGTTGTTTCATGCTTAAAGAAGGAAACATTGACTATTCCAAGGAAAGGCCTTTCACAAAAGCTTAATATGGATCCCAGAATTTCATTTTGCTATCCACGATCAACTTTCAGTTCTCGAGTGACAGTGCACCTAAAGGTATGCTTGAAAACTCATGGCCTGACTTCTTGGAAATTAGCACATTTTTCACCAACCAACATGCATAAACATCTTTCTTGACTGGAACAGATCTAGAATCAAATACTATAGCTAATAATTCAGGCAGAGAATGGCTTCCTTCAGTGAAGGGGAAAAAAATCTATTCTCTGGCTCAGACTGAATGATCTACTTTAAGGTCACCCAAGGGTTTAATCATTCTCAGTACTATGTCCATCTATAACTTTGTTCTTTAAGAGGACAAAGTAGAACTCTATGCAATATTTCTTTCTATCTATCTATCTATCTATCTATCTATCTATCTATCTATCTATCTCTACTTACCTATCTATCTACCATCCATCCATTTAATTTTGAGGCCACCTGACTCTTTGACAATTTTGGGAACCTTATAAATAAAAAGAAGAAAATGGTCCATCAATATTCATCATTATTGTTCTAAACAAGCTTTCTATATGGGATGGGAAGTTACACCAAATTTGCAGGATGAAGAACTTATTCTGCCCTTTTGGGGATTCTGTTTTTGGTCCAAAAAGGATTTAAAAAGTCATTTTTAATCGATTGCTGCTCATCTTTGTTTATAGCACTGCAACTACTTAAAGGATTTTTTTACATCAAAAAACAGAGGCTGTCATTCAGTTCATCCCTGGGTGGCAGCAGTAGCTTATGAAAGAGTGTTAGGAAGGCATTCACTACAGAATGTTCCTCCATGATTTCTTGAGAGAATTTTCTCGTTTCTTCTCCATCATGAGATTAAATGATTTTTTTTAAATATACATTTTCTCCCCTGTTGAAAAGGAATGGCTACTTCTGCATGCTACTCATGTTTCTCTAGACCAACAAGGCAATATATCCAAGCCAAGATGTGAAGTGTACATTTGTATTGGATTGTCCACTCAGCTTTGGGCTTTGGTTGAATCTGATGTCCACACTTAAGATTTGGTGTACCCCAGCTTTCCCCAATCTAGGAGTGCCTTCAGATGTGTAGGCCTCAACTCCCAGAATTCCCAGCCAGAATGGCCACAGGTGAATGTTCTGGGAGAATGGAGCCAACCTGTCTGAAAAGTGGCAAGATCAGGGAAAGTGGTTTATTTTCTTTCTCAAAACTCCAGGTGACCACTAGTAAACCACAAAAAGATACCTAAAATTCAGATCTGCAGGGCCTACTCTTTACAATTCAGCAACTTTCTTTAAAAATGCCCAGACTTCAGTGGCTCTATTTTGAGTTTTTTCCTCCTATACCAGTTCCTTGTGTGAAAGTGAAATGTACCTGTAAAAGCAGAGAAGACAGCCAGCTCTACCATCTGTGATCTCAGATGGAACAGCTTTCAAAATGCCTCCTTTTAGCTGCTGCTCAAAGCCTACAGTAGCAAATAGTGGTTCCATCTGTGTCAAGAAAACTGACAACGGCAACTCCCTAAGAAGTCATAATATTGGTCCAACTGATGGCTAAATGCGAACACCTACATCTCTTGCTTTCTACTGTGTTCAGAGTTTTTTAGCACAGCTTCATTTTGCTTCTTTCCAGATTTTGTCCAGATTTTCTTCTGCCAAAAAAAAAAAAAGCATTCACATAGGTTGGCACACATGGGCATTCAGGAACTGCCTACTGAAACTCCTAACCTTTCTAACTGAAGGAGGAAGGACTGCCATGAACAGTCAGCTGTTCACATGCCTCTGCAGAAGGGGGCAGCATAGGTGCCCTGTCGATATACCGACCATTCTGTAAGTGCTTCATTTGTAACCAAACATAGATAAATAATTTGGCGATAGTGGACTGGGCTTTTGGTGCGCAATGGCAGTGCTGATTTGCTGTTGCTTGTTTACTTTCCATTCCATTTAGTTGCCAGTGAAAATAGAGCAGGAATTATTCATTCCAACCTGCTGAGAGGAGGGGACTAGAACCAATTCCCATCAGTAACGGGGAAGGAGGCTTCTGTGCCCAGATGGCGAACTGCCATCAAGAACATCACCAGGCTTGCAGGGAGAGGAAACCCTTGAATGCACATGTGAACATTAATTTATTATGGCCTGAGGCCACAATTCTACTTAATTAATAATCTTAAGTGTACATAACTGGAAAAGCGAAGCACGGATTATTTCAACAATGCAATTGTTTCAGATGAGAGGAAAACACAAATATATTAGTCTTAGGGATTCTGGGCTAATATTTTGGTTGAAATGGCTAATACATTTCAATAATGTAGGATGATAACATTAGCAGACCGAATGTTATTAGATCCACATCTAGCCATCAGTTGGACCAATATTATGACTTCTTAGGTAGTTGTAGTTGTTGGTTAATGCTATGCTAATTTCATATTGGGTGGTCTGCAACTGGGATGGCTGGGTCAAATTCAGGTCTTGGAATGTCACCTGACTGGATTTATGTATGGAAGCAAATAAAGGTATCTAGAGTTTAGACTTTCATTCAGTTGAGTCCTTTTACGTAATCAGTGCCTATGGCAAAATAATCTGGAAATTTGGTATTTGCGGGACAGAAGAATTAACCCATAATCCCTGGTCCCTGAGTTGGACCGAGTTGGATTTTTCTTGCCAGCCCTATCCCTTTTGGTATGTCCTTGGCCAACAACCACTTTGCCTGCCTATGTAGCTCCAACTGTATAAACTACAACAAGCAAGGCCTGCAATGCTAGTTTTGTAGATACAGCGTTGTGCAAATCAGATAAAATCTGGTTCCAATCATTGATTTGTGATTGGGTTTGGACTTTGGCCCTGATTTCTGCCCATATACGTTAGTGTTTGAATTCCATTGGGACATCTTACAGTCAATGCAATATAATTCCTTTTTACAATCAAAGCTCAGCTATACATCAGATAGTATCATTGGTAGGCAGTTGATTACTAGCCAATATAACTGGGAAAGCCAATTTGGAAATCATCTTCTAGTCTTTCCATTAATTAACAGAAAAAGTTAAAAGAAAATGATAGAAAAGAAAGAAAATAGAAGGTAAAGAAAAGAAAACAATCACAACCACAAAATTATATTTATGAAGGCTTCTCATACATATAGAAAGTTGTACACAACCGTTTCAAAAAAGAACAACTTTCATTGTCACATATAGCCTATGTCTGTAAACAGCTTATTCATAAATTACAATAATATCAGGTCTTCAATTTGTCTTTCTCATATTGGATAGACTAGGCTCTTAGTGATAAGTGGAGTGTAGAGAATCCATTTCTGTTGTCCAGTCATCAGTTTCCATGTAATAGGTTTTCCATTCAAAACAAGATGGAGATCCCCACCCCAAAAAATACATTTCTAGGATTTGTTTGTCTGTTCATTAAAGTTTTATACCTTCATGCATAATTCCATCGGTTTTGAAACAGCTTTTTTTTCTAATCTGTACTATCTAGATCTAAGTTCTAGCCAAAATTGTACAACTTTTCCAGCCACTTTCTATCTTGCCAGCAAACATTGCCCAATGTATAGAAGGCTTTTCATTTTAGCCAGGCTTGATAAGTTGCTAGATCAGTTGTAGAAGGGAGATTTCATGGACCTCCCTGCAGAAACATCTCTGCCCTACCTAATGAGAGAAGTTGAATAAGTGTTTCATTGTCCCTTATATTCAACTTGGTGCAAGGATTTAATTATGCCTCTGTTAACCAACTACCATGGAAACTGAGGAGTAGAAAACCTTATCCTTCCTCTAGGTGATAAGTCAGGGGTGGTCAGGGGTGAGCTGCAAAATTCTGCTCAATCATCATTGCAGTTAGAGGCATGATTGAATAGCTTTGTTCTTTAGAGTAATATGGGCATCACTGCATAAAGTTTTAATTTTAATATTTTAATGTATTGATGTGTGGTGTGTGGTGTGTGGTCACTAAGCATGTATGAACAAATACTCTAAACTACCCTGAATGAAAGATGAATGATGGTGATAATCATGCCAGTAATAATATTAATTATGCGCAGGTGCAACCAATTGATCAATCCATACTTTCAATATTGAGAACAAAACATGATGTATATCATTCAGTCGTGTCAACCAGCCCTCTGGTCCATCTGGAACATTCTTCATCTCTGCCATTCAACAGATCTGTCACTATTGTTCTGCCTTGCCCTCCAAATCAAGAAAAAAGAAGAGAGGGCATGGAGACAGATCCCGGGAGAGCAACGAGTGCTTCTGTCCCCCAAGTTACAAGTATTCATTATTTTCGGTGAGAAATAAGAAGGAACACATCCCTGAAAAGAATGTACATTGTTTAGCAAATTTCTAAGGTAGACCAGGAATCCATAAGTTATTTGCAGTCGGCGTCTTCAGCTTTTCAAATTTAATTATGGGGAGGAGACAATCTTTCTCTTCTAACATCTTCATGTAGCTGGAGAAAGCCTAAAGAGGAACTGTAACAGTGTTTGGCTCAGCCCCGTTAAACTTTTGTAATGGTGAGGATGAGAGACTTTTCCATTCATGGCTCCCAAATGGATGGCACATGGAGGATTATAATGCATGTATGTTGTTGCAGTGCTGCTTCAGACTTTCTTCAACAGTCATAATCAGTTGCAGAGGGGCAGAGCATGACTTCCTGTCTCCACACCCTTCATGTATAATTTTGTTGTGTACAGTTATCTGGAGCCAGTGTAAGGAGTAGTGGAAGTCACAACTTGGGATCAACAAATCCACAATAGGGGGGAAGATATACAGTCTCTGTTAATGTAGTTCATATCAAGAAGAGTGCATAGTTCCTTCCTAAAGTTCATAACATCTAATTATTCCATGTACCTGGCTGGCGCTTTTAGGAACTTTGGACCCAGCAATAGAGAAGTAACCAGAAAAATTCCTAGAAATATAAAAGAAAACTTTGACTGTGCATGCATAATTGAGCAGTGTGATAGAATAGTTTATTCCTCCCAGGAAGTAGGGTATGTTTACAAAGTGGGTTTTCAATGTTCTCCTCAGTCCAGGGAAGCAGCAAAAGTGTTTGCTATAGAGTGGACATCAAGAGCTGAACATTTAACTCCATAAACAGCTGATAGTAATACATCTCAGAAAGGCAATTTCTGAATGATCTCTCCTTGGAGTTTCCATGGCAGATTTATTTGCCATGGGGGTATATTCTAGTATAGTCCTAATGCCGGTGGGAATTTAGCTTGCAAGAGGATATTGGTACTGGAAAACAAACTGTTTTTTTCAGGAACACATCTCTTCTTCTGTTGAAAAATTCCTAGTAAGATGTTGAGAGACCAGAACGTGCACTGAAGCACTTTTAAGAAACCATTGTTCTAAAACAGGGAAAGAAAACATTGTAGAAGCTAAGGAAATGAACCTGGTGTTTATGAGTTGTCTCTTAGTAGGTAGAAGCAAAGTGGTTCTAAAAAATGCACATTTATGCAAGCTTTCCACAACCTGATGTCCTTCAGTTGTATGCACCATAACTCTCACCATCTCCAGCCAGCATAACCAAAGGTATAACCCTAACCCTAACCAAAGGTTATGCTGGCTAATGATCATGGGAGTCATAGTCTAATGCATGTGGAGAGAAAAAGGATGAAGAAAGCTGATTTAAACATCTGTTTGTTGAGCTACAAACTGTCAGCCTTGCTAACTTGAATATTAACATCTTAAGTTCATTAAAAGCCAGTTAGAACTCCTTAGCAATTTTTCCCAGGCAGCATTTTTTTTCCTTTATCTAATTTTAATGAAAAATAGTAGAAACCTTTCAACCCCCAGTAGATTTGGTTTTATCTATAATGAAAATTTAATTAAAATATACTAAAACAGCTTTCACGTCCTATAACCCCAACTGGCTTTCTCTTTGATCTTTCTGACTGGGGCACTTTGAGAGCTGAAAACTGGGGCCATTGAAGTAATATGCATTTGTTTCAGTTAAAGGGACACCAGTTAGTAAGGATATGGGGATCTACTTCAAAAAAAAAAGTTGGTTGTGGATCACAAAAATCAGCTGGTAAGGATATGAGGAAAGAGATGATGACAGGGAGGAGAGAGAGGGAGGGAGGGAGGGAGGGAGGGAGGGAGAGAGAGATTTTCTTTATCATGCTTTGTGATTTTCCAGAGGTCTGAGTGCTTCCCCAAGAAAACCCAGGGAGAACCTCAAGGAACCTTTGAAAGTACTGGGCTACAGAAACAGTGAAGAAAACTGGGTTCTACTGGATGACACTGCAGTGCGAAATGCCAGCAGCGGTCTTGTGTCATTTGAATTAGACGAACCCTTAGAGAGGTGAGATGAAATAAAGTGGGTACATGAATTGGATCTCCCTGAACTACTCTGTACTGCATAACATTCCAAAATATTTGACACATTGATTGTGAAATTCATAATTTACTATAGGGAGCATAACATCTATTAATCCTGTTTCAGATCTTTAGCAGGAGCAGGGAGGCCGGATCGTTCACTCAGTTTTCACATTTTAACTCAGTATCTGCAATGTCTCACCTTAGTTACACAACATAGGTCCCATTGGGCATAATTATTTCTAAATTAGAATTTGGTGGCATAAGGTAGCATTGGATTCTGGCTAGACTGAACCATCAGGAAGCACATTTTTTTTCATAACAAATACTGCATTTACCCTTTGAGAGACAAACATGACATTTGATTGCTTATAAATTGAATCAAATTAAATCAGTTAAAAGTCCTTAATATGCTAACTCCATGTACACTTATTGCTTTTCGCTTGCATCATACCGACAGCTACAATCTGGCAACAAGTTTGGAAGATGGTTTGTGGACCACACCCTTGACATAAGTCTGCTGGTGAATTTTCATGTCTTCATTTAGAAAATTTCTACCTCGCTTTCCTTTAGTAAACGATTCCCATGTGGGGATATATCAAGTTAAAACTATTTTGCAATAGTCTTCCTGAAGAGGTTCTCATGACTTGAAAGCCACCTAACAGTTTTTTAAAAAATAGAAGATAGTGAAGCAAGTAATTTAGTAGCAACCCTCAAGAGTGCAGATTTAATTGAAGCCCTGGGCATCCTCATTAGAAGCCAAATCTCTACTTTCTTTCTTTTTATAATTTTTTTTCTTTTTATTAATTATCCCTGCAGATATGGCCATCCTATTGCAAGAGTGAAACAACTTTTTAATGTTATTCTTGACTTGATCAAAACAGGAGAATTAGGTTTAGAATCATAGAACCATCAAGTTCAAAAGGATCACAAGGATCAACTAGTCCAATCCTGCAATGTGCAGGAAAGCCAGTTACATCATTCCTAAGAGGTGGCTGTTCAGTCTCTTCTTAAAACCTCCAGACAGGGAGAACCCATATCTGGACTGACTGAAAATCCCATCTCTCTTATTGAAGAAGGCAAAAGACAACACTTGTATAATTTAACTGCTGTAGTTTTCCATGTGTATTGGATTCTACAGCATCATCTTATCATCTACAATGCTCTCTACTGTTTACTTAAGTTACAAGTTGCTGGTGTGAACGTAGTCTTCATTTTAATGCAGATTTATTATCGTTCGCCTATCTTCTGCTATGGACAACACGCATCTCATTCAGTTTATTCAGAACCTGGAAAATGCCATCCACAACATTATGGTGAAAGTAGTACTATGCCAGAATAAAGAAGACCCTTACAAGATCACTGTCTTACTGGTTCCATCCAAGGAATTAAACGTGGAGCTTCAGTGTCTACATGAGGAGGGATATTCTGGCCCTCCAGAGCCTTCTAAGCCATTTAAAATGAGAGAAGGAGAGCAGATTTACTTTAGATTCAGTGGAAATATTTTTGCTTCAGGTAAATCAATTTTAATGCATAATTCCATTCTGCACAAAAACGCCATTGTGGGGTATTGGTCATGCTGTTTAGGCTTTATAAATGAGCCTTTCAAAGATAAAATACTTATTTTTGCTTTCTTGACAGTGGTATTTTGTGTGGCCAGCTTCTTCAGTCCCTTCTTATAATAAGCACTCCATTGTTTTGTGAATTCAACGTATTTATGGATTTTATAATTTAATGCTCCTGATATTTATAGGGTTTTAATCAGTTCTACCATTAAGGCCCTGTTCAGACAAGCAGTTTGCAGTGGCAGGAAAGAGCCATCGCAATTTCCAAAATATGCGGGTTAGAGGTTTCTGTGTTTCCAAAATATGTATAAGGCATTTGAACCATTAAACCATTCAGCTCTGTCTTCCACCTTCACGTTGCTACACAGCCAGTTTGGTCTAGTGGTGAAGACACCAGGCTAGCAGGAGACTGGGAGTTCTAGTCCCACCATGGGCATGAAAGCCAGCTGGGTGACTTTGGGCCAGTCCCCCTCTCTCAACCCAACTCACCTCACAAAGTTGTTGTTGTGGGGAAAATAGGAGGAGGAAGGAGTATTAGGTATGTTCACCATCTTGAGTTATTTATAAAAATAAGAAAGGCGGGATAAAAAAAAATCTTAAAAAAAAAACTACTGTTCCACCACTGAGGCTTCAGAATAAGCATGGAGAGGGGGACAGAACACATCCTACTAGTTCTGATTTAAATTTCTAGGGTCAGTCCAGAAAGTTCCAGTTTTGAAAGTCCCAGATGGAGGAAGTCTGCTTTCAGTGAGCTCAAGGACCTTGGAGAACAGGCCACAGAGACAATTCCTTCTCCCTCACCCACCCATATCTTTGTTCTATTATTTTGATTACTTCTAATTGGATTTATAACCCATTTTTTCCACCTGAAAGGGGGGAAAAAGACATTGAAGGCAACTGACAATAATAAAGAATCAAAGACAAACCAAATTCATGAAAAAAACAATCGAAACACACGGAGGACGCGATACAGTAATTGCAAACATAAAATGTAATCAGCCTATAACAAAACACCAGCTCTACCATCTATTTGTTGGGAGAACAGGGCTAGGGCCAGATTAACTGCATTCATCAGAAAATGAAATCTCTTTTGAGAGAGGCCTAACCAGTCTCTTTCTCACAGGCTGTCTGCATTATTTTCTGCTTATCTGCTTTCGCCACATGTCTAAAAATGATGTTTGAATAATTCTCTTCCCCCCACTTTTTTTTTGGGGGGGGTGTCCAATAGATTGCCAAGATCCCTCCCTCAGCCCAACAGCTAGATTCCAAAAAAGGAGCTAGCCTTGATGCAAGCTGGCTTCCATGGCTCAGAAGGAAGTCTTTGCCCAAAGAACAATATCTCTGAAAGGAGTCATTCGCACCTTCAAGTTCTCTGATGAGAGACAGTCAGATTGCATATGCAGGTTATATAGGTGGCGGGTGTATGCACTGCCCATAAGATCACAGTGCTAAAATAATGCTCCATCTTTTGGGATGGTCTGCTGAAAGAAGAGGAAGTACAAGATTGTTGCTTTGGGAGACAATGTGTCCTGTTACTCCTGTTGAAATTATGAATGAAATTGTGGCAGCTATGGCACTGTTGTTCAGATTTTTTTTCTAACAGGCTGACAATTGTGGTTGGACGTGACCTTGAGAACAAGGGTGCATTCCCAGTTAAATGTAACACTGTAATGTCTTGTACTGTACTTTAATTACAGAGGTAATGGAATTCAGCCATGTACTTTGGATTCATTCTTTTTCTCAAGCAAAAGTCACTAATATGACACACACACACACACACACACACACACTGGTTTTATTAAAAGAGTGGTAAATAATAGGGATGTTCACATTGAGTCCAACCCACTTTGGATCCTTGATACAATTCAAACTGTCCACACTTGCTTTCAAATCATATACGTATTTAAATTATATTTCCAAATTAAGCTGTCTGAATTTAGTTGATCCTGTTTGGATTGTCAGTTTGATTTGGTGGGGGGGGGGGGGGCAGAGTTTTTCTATGAATTCTTAAAAAGCCATTCAGCTGTGATATTGAGGTGGAAGCAACCACTTCAATCTCACAATCCAGTCTAAATTAAAATATCTGTTTTGGAGATTCAGAACAGGAAGGAAGGAAGGAAGGTCTGTGTAAAGTTCAATCAATCAACCAATCAGTTGAAGCATTTGACTTTTTAAAAAATCAAGTCTTATTTTAACATTTGTATTGCGTATGTGCAGATGATGGGAAAGTCTATGGAAAAAACTACAAGCTTGCTTTTCATGCTCAAAGAAAGCCAAGACTTGCTCTCCAGATCAAGGAGGTGGATGAATTTGGCAACTATAGTTCACCCCATTATAAAGGAACTGCCTCATTTTACAAAATGACAAAAGAAGCTATTCTCAAGAATGTAGAACCTCTTCTGCTGGAAGACCATGAACAGGATTCCTTCCTGTGTAAATTGGCTCTGACTTTGCCAAAGGTGAGCTGTTTCCTAACATGGGGAACTTGTGGCTTGTAATAATATTTGTTAGCTGCATCCGAAATGCCCCTTGGCTCTCCATAAAAGGACTCAGAAAAAATGCTGTTTCTATCATGTTACCGATTACATTATATCTTTTTCTCTTGTACTTCCTACCAGCCTCCCCATCCAAACACACTTTCTACTTAGTTTCTCCATGATATCAGAATCTCTCTTCCATCAAATTACTGGATCAGACTTGAAGCTGGGAGAATTCCAACAGATTGCAAAGAGTGATCTGTAATGGATTAGACAAGAGCCAAACTCTTTGGTGTCTCCTGCCAGGTGCATCCTTTGCTGGTAATCCTGTTAGGAGAGAAGAGGTGGTCTGTTATTCCTTTTCCCAAAGGCAACCACTTCTGTTCCAGGTAGAAACTTTCCACCCAACATGGTCTAGCTGAAAGGCAGGGAGAAGGCACTACGAATACCACTTCCTTGTATATCAAGGGGGCAAGGCTTGTAGGATGGGCTTCTCAGCTCCCTCCCTGTGGAATAACTTGTCTTCCCTTTATGTCATTTAGGAAGGTGGTGAAAACAGTTCTTTCTCATAGGGCTTTTCTAATGGATAGTCCTCAGTAGTCACCAGTAGTGAAATAGTATATGGATGAATTGTATTTTGATCTTTTTAGAAGTGAAAGCTGCCTATAGTCCAATCTGTAGGCAACATACAGGTTGCTGTAATTCATTAATTAAAGCCACACTGTGACAAATCGTGGAAGCTTCACCTATTATCTGGGTTTATTCAAGGAAGTGAACAATCAGCTAACCAAAGAGGCTCGATCTAGACAATGCATTGCCTTTGTAATGAACGAGGCTTAGAGGATTGCACTACACACAGCCAGTTTATAACCACAGAAACGTCTATGGACAATTGGTACCTGGCTGTGGGTGAAAACCCTAATTATGCTGTGAGTTTGGAAGACAAAACCCAGAGCTCCAACAGCTACTATTTAATTTAGGCTGCAAAAGTCTAGCTTCAAATTCCATTGGGAAGCCCAAACTGTTGTTCATTCTTTGAAGGGTTGTTGTGAAGATAAGAGGTACTCCTATGTCGCATAATTAAATGACACCGGTACTCGAGAATAAGGAGGTCTACCTTCATCCATTTCATACTCAGAGTTTTAGGATGTGGTAGAGCACCCCTGATTTTCTTTGCAGAAGCCCCATGATCTGTGGTTCATTTAATAACCCCCAATAATATTTCTTTTTCTGTTAATATCTTCCACCTTATTAGAAGGAAAAGTTGATCAGCCGTCCACAAAGCACAAAAAGAATCTCAACAGATATATCAGGTAAGGAGGTTTCCAACTCTGTCTTGACCACGAAATGGCATCCATTTCAACCCTATACATTTAGGAGCCCCACAGCATGATCCTATGCTTTCACTGAACTCAAAAGCAAGCGTAGCCATGTGGCCTCATCAGGAAAATCAGGAAATTCCTAATAATATCTTCACTGGGAAGGATCAATAAACACAAAAAGTGTGCGTACTTCCAAGTTCTCTGCAACTTTATATCAGACAAGATATCACAGAGATCAGGAGATAAAGAAGAAGCAAAAATATCTATTAAGACATCAGTCTAGGTGTTAGCAGTCTTAAGATCTGCCAATTAGAGTAAGTCTCAAGATGGAATTTGCAGATTGAACAAGTGTACTTGAACGGTTTCAGGGCAGAGTTACATATCATGTGGCCAGCTCATGTTTTCAGATTTCAGTTGCAATTAAGTGATTTTTCTTTTGTTTTGTGTCTTCTTAAGTACATAGCCACATGGAATTAGGACAGTGATTCAGATGAGGGCTGTAGAGAAGAGGGGAAGAGACTGAGGGAACTGGTTATTTTTAAACTTGAGAAAAGATGACTTAAAGGTGCTTCTCAAGAAGCTGAAGGGTTGCCAGCATCAAGTCCAAACATGTCCTAGCGTGCAAGACATGGATTAACAGTCTTAAGTTACAGGAAGACAAAGTAGGGAAACTTTCTAATGGTAATAGCAGCATGATAATAGAACCAATCACTCAGAGGGGTGTTGGGTTGTCCATCCTGGGTATGTTAAGCAGAAGCTGTTTAACCACTGTGAAAATATGGACTCCTGCAATGAACTTGTTGGCTTAAGAGGCTCCCTCCAACTCAGTGCTTTAAGTCTTTGCCCATATTGTGGAACAGATTCTGATATGCTTATCCCCAAAGGAACTTTGTTACTGGTTTGTATCTGTACCCTTTCTGGCTTCTATTTCCAGAATGAATCAACCCTTTCTTCCTTTGAGTTTGGTCATATTCCAGTTCTTTAAAATGCAACTCATTTCCTGGTATGCGTTCAGTGCTTTTTTAATTGCATGCAATTCCATCTCTTTATAATATTTTGACTAGCAGAGGTGATGTGGAACAACTTGTTGTACTGGTTGTCAGAAGAACTGTCGGAAGAAAATGCCAATTCTCTCGCACTCTACCTGCCTCTTCACCGAAGCACTCTTCAGTTTATTAAACTGAAGTGTCCTGATAATCTCACTGAGCAAATCTATGAGCTTCTGTGCTTCTGGAGAAGGAATCTCCCAAGATCTGCTGACAAGCTCAAGCTTCTCTCTCGCTATCTCTGCAAAAGTGGCAGGAGTGATCTTGTTCAACATCTCCAATTCAAGTGGGCAAATCAAGGTGTCATGAAGAAAACTCATTGGTAGAGATGCAATATTGGGATGGACTGATGTAAATTTGATTTCTCAATAGGAAAAAAAAGGAGGTATTCTTGAATGTTCTTCCTAAAACAGTGTTCTTCCTAAAACAGTGTTGTCCAAACTTGGCCACTTTAAGATGAGTGGACTTCAACTCCCAGAAATGAAGGTCTTTCAAAAGGTTAATCAACACATTTGGAATTCTTGTTCATTTGCTCAGTTATTCATGCCTTTACATAAAGGGCCAAGAAAAAGAAAACAGACAAAGTGTGGATTTGGGGGGGTTGAGTTTTTCCCCCCTGCATCTTTAGAAGAACACGCTTTCCCCCAGTTGTTCAATTACTTCACATTTCTATATTTATGAGAACTCAAGGCAGAAATTTTACCTAAGAGAGAAAGCATTGCAAATTGTAATGAAACTCAATACCCTCTAAACACAGCTATTTTTAAAATTAATTTTAACATGCCGTGCTAGAATGATTTGCACTGCTGTCTTGCCGTATCTGATTCTTTAGAAATACACCCTATTGATTTAATCCCAAGAGAATGGATATAGGAATCCAGTTTTCCCATGCAAAGCTATACCTGTCTATTTTGGAGCGAACCCCTTGATGTTGGTAGGCTTCTGTCTAAGAAAGTATTTCAGGATTGCACCTCACCCATACAATCCTGTGCAAGCCTGCTCCAAATGAAGTCCAGAGTTGAGTGAGGTTTACTCTCAGGAAAGCGAAGTAGGGTTGTCATCTTAACGTATTAAAAAGCTTAGCTCAAGTATAATGGTAAATTTCAAATAAAGAAAATACCAAAATCTCAGACAAATTCTTATCAGTCATCCAAGCATAGGGCTATCAGAGATGGGTTGTAAAGCCCCAGACACCCAGGAGATGGCAACAAAGACTTGTGTTTTGTGGAGTCCTTGTTTTCTTGAGAACACAAAGACTTGTGTTTTCTGCACCTCTTTCCTGCCATCTAGTGGTTGGCCAAGATGTTTGTAGCCCAGATCTGGCAGCTCTACTTTATTAGAAGAATTGACAGAGAGAAATAGGCTTTCCACTTCTTATTGCACAGCAAGGTACTTATCTCTTGGCTTGTATTCCAAAAATAGAAAATAACTTTCCTTTTAGGAATAACTGAAATTTAGAATTCAGGGAGAATATTGGATCTTTAGCTGAGGAGAAAGTGGACCTATGGATACAACTGAGTTTGTCTTAGTTTCAGCACAGCCTTCCTTATCTTAACCTTTGCTATGTGTTAACCCTACAAACAATATTTTCCTAGTACACATTTCTGTTGACTCACCTGCCTCCAAGCCACAGATTCATTTCCCTGAGGCAGCCTCATCAAGTCCTTTCCTCTGCTTTTTGGCAAAGGCTGGGGAATCAATTGTCCTCTTGCAGAAATAATTTAGCTAGCATAGATTTATGAAAGATGGAATTTCCTGGACTGGAATAAGTGGTTGTCACTAAGTTCATTGTCCCCATCCTTCTACCCCCATGGTTTAGAAAATGTGTGTAGCTTTTCCTTAAGCTGTTCTAAGGTCATGGAGATAGAGGGACAAAATGATTTAAATACATAAAGATGTCAAAGGACTTACTGAGTCCAAAACATTGTGTCAGTTATAACTCTCTTATGAACAAAACATTCTGGAACATACATTCCTTGAAAGAGTGCTCATCAATTTTTTCACATAAGGATAAATGGTATAATAGTATGTGTACTTTCTTTGAGCCCATGAACAATGAAGCCTTTTCATAAATGTAATCTTCTTTCCTCCATAATGTAATAACTTCAAATAGATCCATGGTGGTGGGGTAACTTGGCTAAACAGAAATCAAGGGCTAGTGAACCAGATAGACTCCATGATTGACTGGAATGTAAACTCTTTGCAGGTTTGCCTAGCACATGACTTTTCTGGTGATCATAATGGATAAGGAGCTTAATGAACTGTATGATGAATACTAATTTAATAAAGTACATAGTCCATCTCAACACACAGGTGCATGGAAATGCACAAGCATGCTAAGGTGGAATGAAACAGTGACATACTAAAGAGAAGGTTGACCTATGACTAATGGATAAAAGTAACATCATGAACATCATTTTGACTTCCATAGTCAAAAACTGCTCAAGAACAGCTAGATTCTCCCCAAACTGTCTTCTAAACTGTAACAATATTCCATGCCAAGATTGATTAAAACCAAGAGGTCAGAGTTCAGCACTTTTAGGTTATAAAATGGGAAACAAAGAAGAGCTCTGTGCGCAAGCTGGGAAAAGCATGTGAAGTGTGTACAGATATATACGTAGAGTATAAAAGCTTGTCTCTTCTACAGCTTGCTATTTGATTTGCTGCTTTGTGCCTGCTACTTCTCTTGCTACCATTTCTGCCCTGGGAAATCTTTCTGGAATGAAAGACCTAGAGTACAAGACAATTTTGGGTAATGCTCTGAGTTAGATAAATTCTCTGTTTACATTCGTTGGAAAAATTGTGTTGATCACTGTAATTAGCTGTGCTAGAATTGTGATATGTATTAAAGAGACAACTGTATTCAAGCGTTGATTCAATAAACCTATGAACTATTGTACTGTGTACTATTGCCTTCTGTGGTGCTTGTGACCATTGGGGACAAAGATCTTGATGGGTGGGTGGGTGGATTGATAATGTGCCATCGAGTCATTTTTGACTCCTAGGGACCACATAGATAGATTTTCTCCATGACGATCTATCTCTAACCTGTTCTTTCAGGTCTTCCAATGGTCAGATCTTGAATGGGAAGGAAATACGTTCACTATATTTTCCCCTTCCTGAGTGTCCATATCCCAGATGACACTTGCTTAATCCAGAAATTTCTGACCCCATTCACAGTCTGGACAGTGGTACTTTGGCTGATGACTCTAGAGGCCATTAACTTGCTTAACTGGCTTCCTTGTTTGACTGAGCGGACAATCCATTTCCTTGCATGTCCTTTGGTCCTTGCCCCTTATGAAATCACAGAACAACAGCATGACAACATCACTTCCTTCCTTGTGCCTCTGCATGCACTTCAGTAGAGGTGAAACTATAGTGGCCTTCTCCCATCACAAACAATGCAGTTATGTGTACTAATTATATGCAATCTGTGTACTGCGATTGCTCTGTGTGTATTAACTTTATTACACTCAATTAGACCAGTACAGCGATTGCTCTGTATTCTTGCACAATTATTCACACATACTTAACCTGTGCAAAATCTAGGTATGCATTCCTACAAATCAAGTAATCAGAAAGAATGAGTATCCCATCTGAAAACTCTCCCAATGTACCTCGCTCTTGCCAACATCACTTAAACAATGTGGGACTCCTAGAGACTTCACTGCATTTTAGAAATTGATATCATATTCATCAATTAATTGGTACAGAATTAGAACTTAATTCAGATCCCAATCCTTCTGAAATGTCAGCACTGATTCAGAGAGTTGTACGAACATGGAAACGTAGACAAGATCCCCAAGTTTTCCATTTGAGGACAATGCAGGCTAGGAAGAGAGGAAAGGAAGATAGATATAGATTTGTTGTGATGATTTTAGTTCCTAATCACAATTGATGCTTTTACCAGGGTTCTCCATATACCTTCAGAGATGGATGCTGAAGCAGCCATCAACATATTATACCTTTCCAGGATTCAGAAAATGTAACCAGGTTTTGGTGCCATCTGTAAGGTCTGGGAGGATTTCTTGTGTGTTTTCTTGAGAAAACCTAGATACTCAAATCCTTCTGCTTCAATCACTGTTTGCTCTTCTGAATCCATCATCCACTGCATTGCATTACAAGTCCTATGACTTTGATGCCAATTGAGCAAAAACCTCAGATGTTTAAACAGATTTGTCAAAACTACCCAGCCCCTGGAACTATTCTTAATTAACTGAGGTGGCGAAATAAACTTCTAGCTTCTGTCCAGGCAATTATCTGGAAAAAGTGATTGTAAAAATATCAAATATGGGTTAGATGTATCTGAATCTAAGGAATATACTGTACTAATGAATTTAAAGTACAGATTTTAAACCACCAGATGGCCTCGGTGTCTGTTTTAAAGAAAAAAAATGCACAGTGTTGTTTTAAGAAACACATACAACTATGTGACTTTATTTTAAAAGAGAAAAACAGCTTTAAAATCCATTAGGACATCCTTCACACATTTTATAAACTGAATGCTACTTTACTGTAAAGACAATAAAACAACTGAAGCATTTTCAATTTCAGATCTGGAAGGGCTTGTCTATATTTCAAATTCCAGCCCTAAAGTGTGTGAAGAACTCTATGGCCTCTCTACAATGAATATTTCATAGGAAGTGTTTTAGAATTACTTTTAGGAGGATTCATCCCTTCATTTAAATATGCAAATGTAATGTGCAGAAGGGAACACAAGCTTCTGTCTTCATTTGCTATATCGCATCTGGTGCCATAGAAGCTTTAAAATGTTCATCCTGAACCAGTGGTTGACCCTTGTGTCTATTCAGGACAGTGACGTATCGTGAAGAAATGGGCTTTGGGAATCAGGAAGGAATGAACAAACCATTAAGGGGGACTTTCAAAAAAGCTAGCTCAGTCCTAAGAAAGAACGCATGAGAAGAAAACTTAAAATAACCACATCTTGATTTTGCTTGGTATAAGTTGGGCAGAGAAACTGACAGGCTTTCAAGATCCTGTCATCATACCCTACAGCAGTGTTGTCCAAACTTGGCCACTTTAAGATGAGTGGACTTCAACTCCCAGAATTCCCCAGCCAGCCATGGGAGTTGAAGTCCACTCATCTTAAAGTGGCCAAATTTGGACAACACTGCCCTACAGCAATAAAGAGCATTCTTGGAATCCGTGCCATGCCTTGACCCTGTCTACCTCAAGAGTTGACACATCCATGCAGGGGAGTCCACAGGAAGAGGATCAAAAATCAGCATGGCAGCCTCAACCATGCAATCAAAGCCCTGCCCCTTTTTTACTTGCAGTGGGGCTGCCATCTTGACTATTTTGACCCTTCCCTGCAGACATCCCTACGTAAGCACACATGCCAGATGGAGGGTTTGCATGTCAGGCAAATGAATAGCAACTAAAATCTGCTATTTTGTCCAAGTGCCTTGAAGGTTTTCAGCATGTGTCACCCCCGGTTATTTAATCTAGCCTCCTAACCCTAGCATCATTGGCATCATTCATGTTAATGGCTGTAAGGATCCACTAAAATCCTAAAATCCACTGGCGCTTAGCCAAGCCTAGGTGCCATCTGATCCAAAGGGATCCCAGAGTTCCCTGCAGGGACCCCTGTCCTGGGAATCCTCCATTGGAAGATGTGATGACTGTGTGCCAATAACCCAAGAATGCGGGTGAAAACCACAACTCTTTTTTAGCTTGCTGTTCTTTACTATTCTTTATTGTTTCCGATCATGTCTTACCTTTTCTAGTCTGTCTCTTATTCTTCATATTCAAAGCCATTCTATCTCTGAATTCCAGATGCTCGTTGATAGGGAAGAATTACTAACTTTACACTGTTAGTAGATTTCCCAGAGGTCTGTCGCTGTCCATCATTGGAAACAGGATGTTAGATTAAGGTCACTTGTTAACCTCTCTAGTCCTCCACACTCATGAACTTTCATTTTGGCAAGTTTCATAGCCGTTCATATCTTCTCCCAGCCATCTAGAAAAGTCTTCTGAAGATTGCAAAGGAATTTCCTGTAAGGAAAGGTGGAAATGGTACTAACAGTTAGATCATGTTATCTAAATTGTTTTGAAAAACGGCAGAGTTAATTTGGGCCTGAAAAATGCCCTGATTAATTGGATTTATGGTTTCCAAAGAGATAAGACTGGGAGATGGCTAAATGCAGTTTTAGGGACAGCAATCAGACTGTTTCTCTCATTGCATTAGAAGACACTGCCAATCTGGTTTATACTAATCCCAGGAAGATTTGAAATTGACATGTTAAGTTAAAACTGAGGGCAGTTTTTGTAAGAACTGGCTACACAATATGACTAATTCCTCTAAATCAGAGTTGACAAAAACTGAATGATGCTTTAAGTATATTCCTTTGTCTCACATCAGTAGAATGTGCAATGTAACATTTCACATGTAATATGGATGTGTCATTTACTGTAGGTTGCCTATATGATTTATTAAAATGCATGCTTGATATAAGATAAATGTTGATTTGACTTTGTAATGGCTAGATACACTAAAATGCAAAAGTTTAGGATCTAATAATCTATTCAAATTATGACATGCAAAGCAACAATTCTAAAAGCCTCACCTGGGATGCAACAGTACTCAAAATTTGAAATTAAAATTGGAAACACCACACCTGGGAAGTGAATTGGAGCTGCTTTGAAAAGATGTTGCAGGATGACTGCTCTGAAACAAAGGGGATTGTATGTTTTGAAACTGATGCTATATTAATTTGATGTATGAAGATAGGGGATTCAATACAACTCAGTTTTCCAACAACTTTGCTGTACTGCAGAACACCGGGGGATGAAAACTCTTGATCTATGAAACAATATAGAAAAGGTATCTGGACCAAACTCTGCTTGCAACTTGAAGGAGCAGGACCTACAATAGCCAGTCTTCCCCAGTCAGATCCCTTTCTAATGTACTGGACTCCAAGTCCCATCATTCACAACCAGTACATAACCAGCCCCACATCTCTTCCACAAATATTTCTGATGGTGTTGATGGTGGCAGGCATTTATGGCAGGAGTTCGATTTGCCCATATACTCTATGAATGAAAATTAGTGTTGGGTAGAGTGGTGCTGCTCAGCCTTGAAACACAAGGATCAAAGCCATCTCACTTCAACTGTCTGGTTTGTTCCACTGGAAATGGTGCTTCTTTGATCTAGGGTTCCCTTGTGAAGGAGCACCTCACCACATCAAAACACCCCTTAAAAACTCTGCAGAGCCCTAGTGAAGGTAGGCCCTTAAGGAAACTGGGGCCACAGTCATTTGTGCTATAGAACATGCAGCCTGAGCCTCAGGCCTGCCCTCTCTGAAAACAGAGATACCAACATTCAGTACTTTTCCCAAATCCACAGCTTGCTTAAGGCAAATCCATAGAGGCTCAGGTGCAGAAAGCTTTGGCATCCTGTCTTTGCTAGGCTGCGATTCTATGCAAAAGTGAGGATGGGTTATACAAAGAAACTCCTGGCATGGCTTCCTGTCTGGGACTGCACTCTGAGTGCACGTCTCTTGCCTTTCTCCTGACTAAAGTGTTTTCAAACATTTGAATGATCAGCCTGTGTGGATAAGGGCTTCATTATTGGGTACATTTTATTTTGTTTTTAATGAGCTATTGGGATGGCAACTCGATCTAAACATTGAACAGTTGGCTTAATTTCAACTGCACCACTGTCTGCCGGGCCAGGCAAGATGGCAGAGGAAGATTCTTCCACCAATTTGTTAAAAGAGATCCTGGCTCAGGTACAAGTCTTGAAGCTGATCCAACAAGATCTGGCAGAGCTTAAATGTGATTTAAAACAGGTGCAATAAAAAAATGGCTCACTATGAGGATCGATTGGTTGCCCATGAGAATTACTCAAGCCAGTCATAACATTTTGGATAAATGAATTACTTACTTAGAGTCACAATTGTGCAGCAAAAATCTACACGTGATTGGCATCGAAAATCCTCCAGATCAACCAAACGTGGCTGAATTTATGGAGATTTTTTCAGAAGGCTCCTTCCTTTGGGAACGGATTTTCCAGTCGAGATTTATCATGTGATTAAAATTCCTTTAATGAGAAGAAAGACTGGAACTACTTCCAATATCATTATTGTGCCACAATATCATTATTGTCACCACAATAATATCATTATTGTTACCACAAGAGATGAGTTTTTACATATAGTTCGCCAGGAATCAGTAAAGTCTCCACTGAAGCGGGGTTCTAGCCAAAGATAGATATCAATTTAATCCTGATTTTACTAAGGAAGTCTCTGAAAAAAGAAGACTGTTCATAAAAGCACGAACTCTCACCAGATCAATACAACCTCAAAATTTCATGTGTTTCCCAGCTACGTTCTATATTAATCATCAAGATCAGATTCACAAATTTGATAATCCTTTGAATACAGAGGCCTTTATTTTATCTTTGAAATCTGCTGATGGATAAGCCTGATTGCGTTTCATTCCATGAGATCTGTTGAGGGAGATGTTGAAACTATAGCCTTAGTTTCACATGTACTACACTTTTTTTTTTTTTCCCCTGTACTCCTCTCTTCCTTTTATTACGGTTAAAGATAAAAAGTCTGGGCATATTGCCAATTCTATTATTTATCAACCTGATTATGTCTCATTCCATAGAAACTGTTGAAGGAGAATTCTGAATCTTACACATAATATGTTAGCTTGAATGAGTAGTTTGAAACTGATCTATATATTTACTTATAGTAACAGACGAAACTATAGACTACTATCTCACTGGGAAATCATGTATTTCTGTGTATTTGTTTTATTTCTTTTTAGGGTATCTTTTTTTAAAATAATGTTACCTGTCTGTTGTCTTATTTTCTTGCACATAATCACATTTTTCTTTTTTCTTTTTTTTTCTTTTAAGTATACAGTCTATATATGTGTAATACAGTGCTATTTGAATATTAATTTGAGTTCCTATGGAGGTTCTTCATCTGTGAGCAATATTAGAAAACATGATAAACATTTAAATGTAGAAAAGTTCATTACTAGATATTTGTTAAATGGTTCAGGTTATAAAATGAATTGCTATGGGGAGAATATTGATAAGTGGGCCAAGATAAAATTATTGAATGAAATTAGTCTTAATGTAAAAGGGTTGTGAGAATCTAGGAAACAAAATGTAATCTTAGCATATTTAAAATTGTTAAGGGCAGATATTGCTTATTTACAAGAGACTCATCTAATGGAACAGGATAAATCTCAATTATTGGGTGGGGCAGGTTTACCTCACAGATACTTTGACAAAAACTAAAGGTGTGACTATTTTGGTTCAAAAATTATTTCCAAATGACGTACAACAGGTTATTACTGATGTAAATGGGCATTATTTAACGGTATGTGCTAAAACTGCAGGGACTGTAATAGCTATGGTTAATGTTTATGGACCTAATTTAGATTCTCCTATTATGTTGTATCAATGATTTCAACACTTGAATGAGTACATTTATGATAAAGTGGTAATAGGAGGAGATTTTAATGGAATATTAGAATCTGAGCTTGATAGAAATACACCGTCACGAAAAAAGCAATCATTAGTGAGGGAAACTATTAAGACTTATATAGAAGAATTGAATTTAATAGATTTTTGGCATTTGATATATCCAACTTAAAAAAAAAAAATTATTCAAGTGTGCCCCAGAATTTTTTTAGGCTTGATTATTTTTTAATGCCGTCAGCTTTATATCACCAAACTCAAGAATGTAATATTGATGTTTGTTATGTATCAGACCATAATGCAATTACTTTGAATTGTGCATTTCAGAAACTGGTCAAGGTATCTGAAATTGGAATTTCAATGTCTCCTTATTGGATGATAAAGAATTTGTACAACAAATGTGGGTAGAGACCTTGCAATACTTTGATTTGAATTCAGAAAGATGCCCAAATTTTTGAAAGGGAAGCATATAAATCATATCTCTGAGGTTGAATTAGAAAAAGATTAAAAATAAAAGGGAAAATAACTTGAAAGATGAATTGAAATATTTGTAGACACAGATGGTTAATTATACTACATTATATAGAGAAATACAGAAGAAGAAATATGAGCTAAATACTATCATATCACAGCAGACAGAATTCATGCTAACATGTTTATGACAGAGATATTGGGAGAATGGTAAAAGAACTGGTAAGATTTTGGTTAATCACTTAAAGGAAAAGAAAGATAGGGCAATGATTCCAATTATTAGAGGTGAAAGAGATGAAATATATAAAACTTCAACGGATATAAATTGTCAATGTTTAAAATTCTGTTCAGAATTATATAGCAAACCAGAGAATGTATCAAACAAAGATATAGAAGCCTTTCTAAATAATATTAACCTACTATATTAGATGATACAGAAAAACAACTTTTGTTTGCTCCACTATCTGAGGTAGAGATTAAACAAATAATTTTAAAAATGGCAAGTGGTAAAACACCAGGATTGGATGGATTCCCTGTAGAGTGGTATAAAACATTTATAGATCTCCCAGTGCCAAAACTTTGTCAACTGTATGATGAGATATTTGATAAGGGAATATTATCAGAGGCATTTAATCAGGCCTATACTATAGTTATACCAAAATTAGTAAACTCAGGGTGCTAATTATCATTCAATCTCATTGATTAATGTTGATACAAAGATCTTAACAGCCGTGCTAGCAAATAGATTACAGGAAGTGATACCATTCATTATTAAGAACAATCAAGCAGGGTTTATAAAAACTAGGCAAGCAGCAGACAACATTAGGGTGGTTGTAGATTTAATAGACTTGAATAAAAACAAAGATCAATTTGTAATTTTATCATTAGATGCTGAAAAAGCCTTTGATAAAATATATAGACAGTACATGTTTGCTGTTCTAAACAGGTTTGGATTTCCTTTGAAATTCATAAAATGGATCATGATATATGAGTTCCCCACATCTAAGGTAAAATTTAATGGCATGTTTTCTGCCATTTTCCCACTATTTAGAGGAACTGGACAAGGATGTCCACTTTTACCTTTGCTCTTTAACCTTTGCGTGGAACCCTTGGCTTGTGCTATTAGACAGCACAGGGAGAACTACAGAGCAGTACATAATTCAGTTGAACACAAATTGGTTTTATTTGCAGATGACATTCTTTTGTTTATTTCTAAATCTCACACTACTATTCCAGTGTCGATGCAAATGATAGATGCCTTTAGTAAGATAGCAGGATACTCTATTAATTGGTCCAAATCGGAATTGCTGCCAATAGCTGAAAATTTTGTTACCCATTCATTTAAGGAGCATCAATTCTGTATCTGTACCAAATCCATTCAATATTTAGGTATGTGCATACCAAAAGATATAACTCAGTAATATGTAATATAAATCAAATACTGTATATAATGAGGCTTCTTCAGATATTGACAGATGGGAGTCATTAAACCTCACCCTTTGGGGAAAGGTGAATGCTCTCAAAATGAATATTATTCCCAGATTAATTTATATTCTGAGAGGAATTCCAGTTCATATACTGTATCTGGAAAATATTTTCAGAAAATAAATTCTTTGTTTATAAAATTTTTATGGGATTCTTCGATTCCAAGAATATCCCTACAGAAAATGAAATTACCAATGAATGAGGGAGGATTTGGTTTTCTGAATCAAGAGCTATATCTTCAAGTTTACCTACTGTCAAGTATTAAATAATGGAAGTCAACAATTGGTGTTAATTTTCTGATTTGGGCAACACCAATTCGGAATATACATATACTATATATACTGTAGCATCTTTGGTTGGATGGACAGTATTAGGATCTAAATACACTAGAACTCTAATATCTCTGGAAACACTTATGTCAGTCAGAAGGCTACGGGATGTAATGTCTAATAAAAAAAGATTTGATCCTTTTTCCCATGCTAAATTGACTTAATGAGGAAACCTAACATTAAAAATTGGGAAAAAGATGGTGATATGGAAAAATTGGATGGAAGTGGGGCTATTGACTTTGGACCACTTGATAGATGATGAAGATGACTTCATATGCTGTGTTAAGAGATAAATATCATCTATTAGTTGTAACCCAATGGCAATATTTACAGCTACAACATTTGTTAACAACATTGTTTGGACCAACAGCATTTTCAGCTTCTGAGACACCTGAGTTATTAGAACAACTTGTTAAATCCCTTAAAACTGAAAAACCTATTATTAGTTTTTATTTATTTGTTATCAATAAATCAATTTGATATGCAGGTGCTAAGGGATGAGTAGAATCAAGGGTTAGAGGTTTCTATACTGCCTAGACAATGTGAGAGTGTCTTAACTTCTATAGCAAGACTGTCAATGGACCTTAAATTACAACTTGTACAACAAAATATTTAGAATTTATAGGACTCTATTACATTTGAAAAGGACTGTCTAAGACAGCATTTTGTTGGAGAGTTCAATGCTTCTTTAAGCACATGGAAACTGGACAACTGTGTGCTTACTGTGGCTAAAAGACTGATATTGCAGCATTGGAAAGATAAATGTATGGCCCCATTCACTCAATGGATCAAAGACCTGATTGCTCTTGCCACCTATGAGCGCATTGCCTATAGACGTAGACTTTGTATGGACAAGTATAATAAAATATGGGACTCATTTATACAAAATACAATAGGTTAAAAAAAAAGCATGATACTTATATAAGTGTATTAGAAATAAATATATTTATACTTGCATAATTTTTGTATTAGATAAGCATATATAGAATTGAAACTGTTTAATATTATTATGATATATTTTGATTTTTTTTCTTTTTTCTGTTTTTTCTTACTTTTTTTTTTAACTACTTGTGTGTGTATGTCTGTGTGTGGGTTTGCCTTCCTTGACAATGTATGTATTTCTATCATGATTATCTTTGTGGGTTATTTTTTTTTTTCTATTATTATTTTAAAAACAAGAAAGAAGAAAGAAAGAAGAAAGAAACTCTACTGGCATTTTGGACTAGGAACTTTGGATTTTTTACCCCTACTGTTCCCTTTTTAGGAGCATGGAAAACTGTTTCATTCCAGGCCAATAGTATCTCTATGACTTCAGGCAGTGGCAAAAGAGAGAGATTGCGATTGATTGATTTATTAATCAAATTTATATGGCCGCCCATCTCACAAAAAGTGACTCTACATGGCATACAAGCCAATAAAACAATAAATATATAAAACAAACATTGCCTAAAAACATTATATAATAATTATTAAAAAGCATTAAAAACCATGAACGGAGAACTAAAACAGAAAAAGAAAATAATGGACAGAGGGATGTTAATAATACTGGAGCCACCTCGCTAATTCACCCACCCCCTGGGGTCCCCCGGCCTGCTGACATGACCAAGTCTTGAGAGACCTTTGAAAGCTCAGAAATGATGAGCTGACCTCAGCTGGGGGGGGAGAATGTTGCACAACGCAGGCGCCACCGCAAAAAAGGCCTGCTGCCTGGGGCCCGCCAGACGGAACCCGTAACAGGCCCACTCTGCTGGATCTAGTGGGATGGGCAGATGAAATTAGGGAGAGGCGGTCCCCCAACTAATCCAGTCCCATGCCATGAAGGGCTTTGAAGGTCAACACCAGCACCTTGAATTGGACCTGGAAACAGACTGGTAACCATAGCAGAGGTGTAACATGTAGTCTACCAGAAACACACATAATTGCCTGTGCCGCCACATCCTGCACCCACTGTAGTTTCTGGATACTCTTCAAAGGCAGCCCCATGTAGATCGCATTGTAGTAGTCCAACTAGGAGGTGGCCAGGAGGTGGCCAGATTTAAAATGAATTATTCTCTGAAACTAGATCCTTCAAAGGATGGAGTATGTATTATTGACTGTACCTAGAGTAGACAATTCATATACCAGTTGTTGACTGGCCTGATGCCAGTTTTATTTATTTATTTATTTATTTATTCATCAGTTTCTTCAAAACAATGCTGAGAAGTCTATTAATTCCTTGCCTAAAGAAGCCACCCAAAGACAGGCTTACAAGATTCCCTGAGCCCTCCTATTGGGGTATAACCTGCTCTTGTGCTCTCTGATCTTCAGATCTGGTACTAATGGGGCAATCTGATGCTTTTTGAGAGGGTGGGGAGAAAGGTTCAATTTATTCTCTTGGATTTATTTCCAGGAAGTTTGCATAGGATTACCACTAGTCAATGGCTGAATTGCTAAATTACAGGGCTGTCTTTCCCAGTAGCCTTGCCTGTGCTGAACCCTTTATGTAGGACCTTATTCAAGACAGAGGTTGCGCTGATGCAGAATGAGTCATCTACTTGCTGTCTGTTTTATAGCCTCATCTTGTCTCTAAATGTATCTTTAGTCTGGGACAGAATCAGGAAACAGTTCACCAGAAATGACATCATTATGTCCTCCCAAATTATATTCTGAAGATCACATGCAAAAACGGGGCTTTAAGTCCTTATTGGAAAGAGGGCCTATGTAAAGAAGTCAAGAGATATGTGGATGGAGAGTGTCAAACTCTCTTCTCACTCACAGCCAACTCATGACCAAACTTGATTTACCGTATTTTTCCGACTATAAGACGATACTTTTTTCTAAAATCCTTACGCTAAAAATTGAAGGGCATCTTATTCAAGGAAGTCAGCCGAAAATTGCGCGGTTGCAAAACTGCCCATCCTTTGTCTCTGCAGGCAGGCTTCCTCCTATTGCTAGCCTCCAATCATGAGTGAAATAGCTTGTCTCCCAAACAGACTTCCTCCAATCACGAGCCTGCTGTAACTGATGTCGGCTGATGCTGAACAAACCAATTAGAGGAAGTCTGTTTGCAGAGACAAGCTATCGGCAGTTTCACTCGTGATTGAATGTAATCAGTTATGCAAAAGAGCATGGAAATAGAGCTGCAGAGAGACAGTTTGGACCTCCTCCCACCGAGTGTATCAGGTAAATGTTAACTAATTACTAAATAAAAATGTGTTCTGCACTATCTTTAAAATATTGATTTCTTAATTTTGGGTTGGAAAAGTGGGGGTCATCTTGTACATGGGGGCGTCTTATTGATGGAAAAATACAGTATATTTCCAGGTAAATATAGATATGGTATCAGAAGCTACCTTAAAAACTAAAGATTTGCACAGATCTACTTTCAGGGTCAGAGTAATATGCATTCTGATTCCATTCCATTGCATTTCTCTTGCATTTTATCTATAGAATGTTCAAAAATATTCCCCAAATGTAAAATTTATCCCTTGGCGTCAAACTGATGAACTTTGGAATTTATTGCCAGTTAAATCCTAGAAAATGATCCTAGGTACTTTCCAGTGACTTTCTTTTAGAATTATTGAAGTTGGCCACAAATGACCTTTGAAATTCTCTACCAACTTTGTGGGCAGAGGGCTTGCTATTGTTGTTGTTGCTCTTTGACATCACCCAACACAATGCAGTTTCCATAAAACAAAACAATGAAGTACTTCCAGTCTTGCCTATTCCTAGGAATGCACTAAAGGAATGTCTCCTTAATTGCCACTTCCTTTAGAAGAGAGCCTTCCAGGGTGAAGCAAAAACCTTCTCCGTGCAAAATATCTCTTTGTGCCTACCCTCTTTTTTAAAAAAACCAATTTCTTCCAAATGATACTGGGAAATAGGTTAATGATGACTTCAGATTTCCCAAGGGAAAGGAGAAATTCTCCAACAGTTTCTCCAAGGCAGGACTCATCAATGATTCAGGAACATCACCACTGAAAAAGCACCATGGAATGACTTCTTGTGGGACTGAATTGAAGCATGGCAGGCCAGGGAAGCTGCAGACCACTGGAGAGAGCTTTGTAAAATGAATGACAACATATCCATAACATATCACTTGGCCATTTGTAACTAAATAAGTTGAAGGCCACCCATTTCTTTGGAATTCTCTTCTTCTTTGAAAGTATTTCAGAAGCTCGTGTTTGTCCATCATTTAAATGAGTAATGGAAGGCAAAAAAGAGAATTTATTTTCCCAGGACTAGGAATTACTCTGACTTGCCTGTCATTATCAGAAGATGAACTACCTCACTCAAATACTGCACTCTGTTTTTACTTAGGACATGCCAATGGGTAGCAAGAGCTAGAACAACTTTCAATAGTCTGATGCTATTAACCAAGCTGGCTAGAGATAGTGGGAGCTGAAATCCAGTACATATGCAGGGCAGAAGATATGCTGGAGGATTGCTCTTCTAAACCCTCTTGACCTTGACTTTCTCCTGGCAGGAATATAAAAGTAATTCATCCTGATTTTAAAATGAGCAAACCAGGGTTTTACAGAGTTGACTTTTCATGCATTTTCTGGAGGGAGATTATGGCAATCAGTGATAGAAATGGAGTAGCCGATTGTGATTCTTTGCTTGGAGTTGAAATACAGCCAAACATGAATACTCTTCTTCAGGATATTGCTTAGGCTGGACCTTGGACTGGCTTAATATATTTAAAGTTTTCAATTCTGTGATAAAAGTCTTTAGAAACTTCCTTTACCTAAAATCACAATGTGGAACACTGACAATTTAAGCCATAATGCTTATGTGTAATACCAATTTTCTTTCTGAGGAACTAATATACATTAGCATATTTTAGCTTCACAGTAAGCCAGTGAGATAGATTAGACCAAGCCAGGTTCCCTACAACTGTATTTGATAACCTCCATAACTCCCAGATAGCACGGCCAAAAGCCTTGATTGATTGATTGATTGATTGATTGATTGAATGAATGAATGAATGAATGAATGAATGAATGAATATGTGCCATCAAGTTGTTTTCAACTCCTAGCTACCACACAGATAGATTTTCTCCATGACGATCTATCCCTAACCTGGTTTTTCAGGTCTTCCAACGGTACACTCAATGTCTTGGTCATCCTCTTCTTCTCTTTCCTTCCACCTTTCCCAGCATTAGAGCCTTCTCCAGTGAGCTAGGTCTTTGCATAATGTGACTGAAGTAGGATAATTTGAGCCTGGCCAGAAGCCTTGCTTTATGGAAATTATGGGATTTTTTGTCCCAACACATCTGGAGGATAATTGTTTTGAGAAGGCTGGATCTGAGAGCAGCTAATGTCTTGACTAAATCTGCCCTGCATTCTTCAGCCTAGTCTACAGATCAGAACCTAAGCCTTCTATACTCAGTCAATTGCTTTCAGCAGAGTTACTGTGGTACTTTGATCAGTATGAAAGAATGATGGAATGCTAACCCATGTGTGTAACTGAATAATTCTATTTTTACTTACAGCTTCATTTCTTTCAGTAGTAATCTTCGGTCTGCACGTATCAACTATTGTCAGAATTGTTTGTTTATTTTTCATGCGGTTGGAATCTATCCAGAATGTCCTTTGTGTTCTGCTTGATAGAACAGCTTTTGTTATTTCTGAATGTTTCTCTCAGTGTGCATCAAGAGCCTTTCTTGTTTCTTTTCAAAATCAGCTGGGTGTTAAGGAAATATGTCTCTATAAAAATAAACCAACTTTATACAAATGACAAGGAGTAGCCATTCAGTTTGGCTCCTACCCTCCCTGTGAGAACTAAGCCTTTCCCCCACTTTACATGTTTATGCCCCCTTCATTATTTCACTTCTGCCTTCCATTACTGCTTTCATAAAGACTAGATAAGAGATAAGACATTAAATTCCTCCCTTCACTTCAACAAACTCAACCTATCAAAATAATGAAAATCCTCCATTCTTGGGATAATGGTAACACAGATAAAAAGAAAATGCATGTGCTTTCCATTTTGCATGATCCAAAGAGTGAAGATCTGGCAATTTGTAGCACTTCCTATCATTTCTTTGGATATAACTTAATTATTAAGATCAGAATTCTACTATACTCCTCACTGGTCCAGTCCTTGGTACCATATTTTCATAAAGTTGCAAAACTATTGGAAAACCAGGAGCAGTGAAGAGCAATGAGGATAATCAAGAGACTAAAATCTTTTATGAGGAGAGATTAGATACGTTTAGTCTTGAGAAAAGATTACTTTGGAAGGATATGATAACCCTTTCAAAGTACTTTAAAGTATATAAAACCAAAGATAAAAACTTGTTTTGCAACTGGAAGACTAGAGGATGGACTAATGGTTTTACAAGATCCAGTTTCAGAAAGATAGATTACTTCTGAACATTAGGAAGAACCTCATAATAATAAGAGTAGAATTTTCTCAGTGGAACCAATGAACAAAGGAGGTAGTGAGATCTTCTATACTGGATGTGAGCTTAGGAGTGACTCCAGATCAAGATCTCTCCCTGTTTTCTCAGGTGGAGTCTGTGGTCAGAAATGCCAGAAATGGCTTACGCTGAGGATATCTCAGAAAATGTCTCCTGTAAGATTTGTACTTAGATCTTGGTGGCAGCAATTCTATATTAGCCTTAAACTTTTAAAGATGCATGTTTCCAACTGGTCTTTAACAATGTCAGTTTTTCACTTAAAAAATAAACGTTACATTCTTAATGTCTTAAATAGCACTTAGATTTTATTGTGGGATTTGTTGTCTTCATATGGATTGTTTTTGTATACCACCCAGAGACTTTGGCCATGGGCGGTTTAGAAATCTGATTAAATAAATGAATAAGCATGAGAAAAATGAATCTTTGGGTGAAAAAGACAAGTTTTTAGAGGCCTCAGATGAATGGGATTGCCTTAATAAGATTGAAACATAAAGGCATGTGGAAGCATCCTTGAAGCTGATGTGAACCAGGCTGGTTGTAAACTCCTTATCACAAACAATCTCATAGCAACCTGGGCATCTGCCCTGAGGGAGGATGCCTTCTTCCTGGCATTTAGCATCTTGAACTAATTTGTTTCTTCTTCTCTGTGACACTATTGTTTTACTAGCAGATAACAGAGGGGCAGAGAGTAACTTGAGAACTATTGCTTATTTAGGTATGCCTGCATCATCATATGAATATGTATGTGTATACATATATGTTCTTTTTCCCATTCCCCTTCTTGTAAAACTGTATAAATATCAGAGGATCCATTTTGCCTGCAGGGCAGCGCCTCCCACTAACTTCTGGTGGGGTCCCCCTCCAGTATGTACTGCCCAATAAACACTGCAGTGAAGCCTTGATTATTCTGCATTTGTGTCCTGCGTTTTGATCCCACATAATCAAAACAAAAACAGAGGCTGGACAGCCATCTACTAGGAATGCCGTAGTAGGATCCTTGCACTGAGCAAAGGGTTGGACTCTCTGGCCCAAATGATCCCTCCTCTATGATACCATAAGGCTATGTTAAGAGACCCTTGTCATGCTTCTTTACAAGGGTGCTTCTGAAAGCAATGATTTATAACAGAGGAGTAGTGGAGAAGATGTAATTGATGACTTATCTGAAGTCAACCGTTTTAATTTTAGAGCAGGTGTGGGACAACCTTTACCTTATCAAGATCTACCTTTTAGTAGGAGAGTGGCCAAGTCCAAAGTTGAGTGGAATTACGAATATACTTCTTATCATTTTCTGAATAAGATTTTTTTAAAAATCATTTGTGTGCAGGCATTCTCTGTACTCCCTCAAGTTGTGCAAGATTTCCAGCATGGACAAGTTGGTGACAGAGCAGAACAAGACTGGTTGCATCTCTAACTGGGAAAAGAGGAAGGAACAGACATGATCTAAGGTGGTCAGAAGATCTCCATTTGGTTCACAGGACAAATAGTTCCCACCCCTGTTAATGAGGCAGAGACCAATGCAATGTTCAGATTCTCATATAGAGATTAAGTGCAGCTGCTTACACAATTCATACCAAATAGCCAAGAGTTTGACCTTTCCCCTTGTACAACACAGCCTTTAAATTAGCCAACCCAGCCTCCTGAATAATTCCTTGTCCATTAAATGATTTATCAAAAGCCAGGAAACAGACAGCTTTTGCACTGAAAGCTCTTTAAAAAAAAAAAAATCTTATTGGTTCCTTTCCTGAGAATTGCATCTCTTGGGTTCCACAGCCAATCAATCAGCTGTAATGGTTTTGCATTCTTCCAACGTATTTTGGTATTACTGTTCTTAACTATCTCAAGATCTCCTAAGAGGGAGGATGTTTGTATAAGAAGAACCCCAGTATTGAGTTCCTCTGTGGGATTCTCCATCTTACCCATACTACACTGGGCTTCATATTGCAAAAATCAGGTAAGAAGGAACATATGAACATATGATGCTACTGTACGTTGTACATTCAGTACTATTACTTGGAGGCCAGTCCTGTCTGTTTTGATTTTTGAGGACTCTCTAGAAACTCTCTATCAAGACTTTTGAACAAGAGAAATAGATCATCAAACTTGGTGCATTCTGACATTTAAGACCTTAAAACATCTTTCCAGTGAGTCTTTTTCTGTTTGCCTTAAATGAAACCAACATGGTTGCCAAAGGGGAAACTGAGACAATTTGCCCCAGAGCCCCATGAATTATCTAACACGAGGTGCATAATCTGTGTTTGCACAAAGCAATGGCTATAGTCCAAGAATTCCTCCAGATCCACAAAGAAAAAGTATTTTAAATTTACTTTTAAATTGAAGTAAATCAGATTGAATGTTTGTCTTGGCTTCACCCAATCCTTGGAAGGCAGCTTTCCTAACACTACCCAATGGTTGAGTATGGCTCTTATCCCAAACAGAGTTGGTAGCTCTGCTCTGGACAGTCAGGAAAAATAGTAGCTATCAGGTAGTGCAAGGAGGTTTGACTTGAGCCTGAAAGACCTGAGTTCAAATCCCCATTCAGTTTCAAAATTCACTGGAAATTTTCTGCAAGTCATTATCTGTCTTGTTGGCAGTTCTTAAAAAAAGTAAGCATTAATGGCAGAAGGCTATCTAATTTCATTCAGTGAAATAGTGCATTTAAAAATGTACTAAATTAATTAAAAGAACAATCTAGAAGAGAATCGTGGAACAGGCAATGTTCAATAGTAAGTTATGTTCATATTTTCTTCAGGTCTGGGAAAGTTAGCTTGTAGCCTGAATATTAAACTGCTTACACTGGATTTGTGCCCCCAATTTCATAAAGCTTGTAATAAAAATCCAATACCACTTAGGAAAAGAATAATGTGGACTTCTATCCATCTTGAAATGAAACCTTAATAACATTGTAGAAAATTCTATTTATCTTATATGACAGCATTCTTCCCTTGACAGATTTCTCTTTATGCTAAAATAATATACATTTGTGTCTAATGAAAATAAATGAAACAAGATGAGCAGACCTAAAATACTTCGGAACAGAAAATTATGTTTTGGACATTTGATGACATGTTTTCTAAAGCAATGTATCTTAATAACGCTTCCTAGGAATAATGTTGGTCTCCAAGTTTAGCCATCATGAATTTACTCCCCAGATGACTCCAAATGTTCCACTTTTAAAAACCCTATTTATATATTTACAGTATATAGATGCCAATATAGTTTATGAACATTATACCTTTCGAAAATACATTTTAGATTTTCCAGCCACAGAACAAATGTCAGAGGATGCTGAATTGCTTTTTCTGAATCTACGGTAGCTCATCAAACTCATAGATACATTGAATTGTGATGAAAGAAGTTCAAGTATCATATGAAGGACTTCCAAGATTCAGGTATTTCTCATTAACTTCTGATGCATGGCATCCTATTTGATGACGTTGATCTTTCTTCTGATATATATCTTAGAGTTTTTCTTGCCTAAATAGACTGATACTTGCTCTTCTGTTGGGTAGCAAAGAAACTCAGAATGGGCCTGTTTTTACAACACACCTAACCCAACTATCAACCTAACTAAATTCCCTTACAAGAAGTTCTGGCGCATAAAGTATATTAACTGGGCCCAAAATGTTCATTTTGTAACTACTAAGCCCCCTCCCACATTTTCCAGGAAATGCCTTGTATTCCAAGAACAAGGAGGTACTGGTGTTCAATCCTCATTGGAGGAGAATTCTTCCACGCTTTTACTATATTGGGGCTGCAAGAAACCCAGATGACCACTGGATGGGAGCAAAGAGGTACAATGACCATGAATCCTTTGCTGCCATCTAGTGGTTCTCCCCATTTTCTCCTTTAAAATTATTATTTATTTTCTTTCTTGAAATCCAGACCACATCACTGTAGTATAGGAGTTGCTGCGGCTGATTTTTCTTTTTCTCTTTGCCTTTTTCTAATTAAACAGAACCAACAGAAATGCAAAGAAACGTGGTGGAAAAGAAGATAGCACAACATGACCCCCATAGCCACACAGGGTTTGGGAGGTGTGTTCTAGGTCGCTCAATGTTAGGTTGTTTTTGGATGGAGAGGCTCCCTTTTCAAAAAACTGGGAGGGCCATTAAATGGCAGTAAAGACTAGAATTTTCTGGATCTCTTTGCTACTTTCTCGTTGTTATCTGGATTTTGGCAGCTGAGATGTTATAACTTTAGCATATTCAGCTCTTCCTCTCTTCCTATCCAGTTCCTTCTCCTTATGCACACGAACCCAGGAAGGATTACTGTGTGTGTCCAAACCAGTAAAATGGAACGGATTTAGGAGTTTCCATGAAATTACTGACTAGGTAGAATTCATTTAATCCTGTGCATGAGTAATTAAATTTAGGGGCTAAAGTTAATCCCTTGGAGGTAAGTTGCCTAGATCCATTTATTCATCTCTGGTGTTTCCACCATACACATTGATCCCTTTTTGCTATTCTCCCACTGATCATGGTTAAACGTGTTGTGTGTACAAGCCCAATGAAAACCCATTACGTTTCTTTCTATTTTACTAAAGACTTAAGTATAGTATTCGACATTTAAGTCTAGCTCTTATCCAAGGAGGATCAAAAAGCATCTAATGGTCAATCTATGACTAAATTGGAAATAGAGGAATATTTGGCATTTATGATGCTGTGTTATACCACATTAGACTTTTGATGTTCCAAGGCATTAGAAAAATAAATTTCTGAGCTCTGCTTCTTCCCATTGTTTTAACTGGAAATGCCTTAGACTGAAGCTAGGACTTCCTACATTAAATCATTATGCTATATCTCTAATCCAGGGAAAAAATATTGTGGCCCTTTAGGTATGACTGAACTACAATTCCCAGCAGCCTAAGCCAGGTTGATAAATGAGAGCTGGTCCTTGGAGTTGTAGTTATAATTCATCCACAACTGAGCATGGGGGTGACACATTCCCCACCTTTCCCCAATTAATTGTTAAGAGTTTTGTAAAAGAAGGAGTAGGTCATGATTAGATAATTCAAAACACCATTAATAGCAAAATTTCCACTTCTCTTGTTCCATATTCTGCTTACCTCAACATACTACTGCAAGTTCCCATGTCAGCCACTGACACAACAGCATTCAGTGATTCTGCGTCTTGCTCATTTGAACCTTCTAATGGCTGGCAATTGGAAGAGGGAGAGGTCTTCGGATCACTTGCTTTGTAAGCCTTCTATTCCTTATAGCCAATTTTGAAATAATGCTTGCATACCACATAGTTATTCTGTCATATCATCTGGATACCTCTTTGCCCACTGAAACTGTCTTTGTGGAGTCCTTGGGGTTCTCTGAGCTTGGTTGTGTTCTTGCAAATGTTTCCTTACCCAGCTAGGTGACATCTTCAGTGCTAAAATGGGTTGGGGTTTGCTCTCTATTGTATATAAATTGAGAGCAAACCCCAACCCATTTTAGCACTGAAGATGTTACCTAGCCGGGTAATGAAATGTTTGCAAGAACCCAACCAAGCTCAGAGAACCCCAAGGACTCCACAGTTCAACCCTGAGCGACACATATTCGCCTCTTTTGAAACTGTCTTTTATTTTTGGTACCTCTCTATAATCTCTTGATTATAGAGAGTACTATTGGTACCTCTCTATAATCTCTTAGTCCACTTGAAGCCATGCCTTTTACCTGAGTTCCAGATATGGAACTAGTCTGACAGCAATAACAGTGGCCCTTCCTCAGCTGCTTGGACTTGGTGATTGCCGTCCATCTAAAGGGAATGGCAACCTGCAAATGCATTTTAAAAGGATGCTTGTGCAAACACACATAATTTTGCATCTGTGCACTGTTTTCAAAATAAACTCTACTGCATTTGAATATTAGATATTAACATCCACCTTCATAGCTCAACTCTTCTCCTTAGCTGTCATTAGCAGACTACAAGATCTATCTATGACATCAAACTAATCTAAAACACTTTCCTTGGCATTCATACTCCCTTAGAACAACAAAACTATTAAATAAAAATTCTCGCAGTTCCTCATTACCTACCTTGTTCTGCCAGAATAAGCTATCACTGAAGAATTCTAAGAAGACCAATTTTTTTTACAGGTGTGATCTTCAGTGAGGCTGGAAAGAAACAAACAGAGAGTTGAAGGTGATATATTTGACATAGTCATCCATAATATGCAAGAGAGATCATTGATCTTCCAGGTTATACAAAGAAGTTTTAAAAAGTTGTTGCAGGTACTTACCGTGATGATCAGAAAAGGAGAAAGACAGGAGGAAAAAATGAATCTGTAGCTAGCACTGGCAAATCTGATCAATTATTCTTAATCTTAACTGTTTTCTGCCTGTAGCTTTAACAAGAACATAGGTGTGATGTTGATCTCTTCTACCCTGTACCTTCTGATCTCCTGAGATGAATTTCTCTTCTATAATCTCCTTTGTCTTATTGTTCAATGTCTATTTGAGCTTTTTAAAAAAAAATAATAAAAGGAGAAATTAAATGACTCCTTGAATTGTTCAAGCCAGTATCCACTTAATGCTAGAAAGTCTATTTTCAGCACTTCAGCTTAATGTAGGATCAGAACAAGACAGACACTCACATCCTAATTATCTATAGTGGAGTCTGCCTCCGGAGGCTGCTTCAAAATGGATTCTTTCATTGGGAGTTGGATGGGATTTTCAATTAAAGATACTGCAAAGCTAAACCATAGATTTCTTTATCCAGACACTTGTTCCTCCTCCTCCTTCCACAACATTCCAGGACTTATTGAATCTTCTGCAAGATGGTTTACAACAAATCTGTCTAATGCTGTAGTTAGTAAGCTCTCAGCTGTATAGGTAAGAACAAATTAAATGCCTACCGGGAGAAAAAGGAAAGATAATTTGCAACTTCCATCCAAAAAGCGTACTTAAAGAATGAAAGTTTTGGCACACCTGCTTGTAACAAGCTAGTGTAAATGGTGCTTTAATATCTTTGAATACCTGTGGGTGGCTACGGTGGTTTCCAATAGAGCTTTTTATGTCACACTGAAAGGTAGTTTAAAAACTTTTCTCAGGGGCATCAACAAGGAAAGCCAGACAATCAGGATGGTGATCACAGTTACAAGATCAAAGCCCTGTTCCCTTTTTTTTTTTTTTTTTTTTACCAGTTTTAGCTCTTTGACATTCTTCCCCCCTGCCCCCCAACACCTATCTGCCCTGTAGCTGCACCTTCAGTGCTGGATATTTTGACTCCGATGCATGTAAATGTGGAATTGTTAAACATCCCAAGAAATTGAAGTGTCAGTGAAATAAAAGGGAAGCATATTTTTGTCCTGGGACTCTCAGTTCTTTGTCTTTGTTCCCCTTCTTTTTGAATGCCACTTAAAAGCCAAGAATGGTAGAAGAAAGTTGTGCCTCTCTGCTACTCTGAGTGTAAGCCTTACTGCAGAAAAAGAAATCTATATCTGACTAACCCATGTGGAGTCCTGTGATGTTTCCAAGGAGATAAATATGATGCTTTCAGCTCCACTCAAATTTTTGCACAAATATTTCTTATGCGCCATACATGCCCATAGAAAACGAGAATAGTTTCTGAATGGTTTACCTGGCATTAGTGCATTCTCAATGCTGGATATCTATGGATGGGCATAAGCAAGAGATCGCAATTGTTGTAAATGCTATATTTCATAGTGTCTATATAGAAACACCGCATGGCATCAATTTCAGGCAGTCAGAGGAACACTGAGCTGCCATTAATATTGGTTAATGTCAGTGATCTAGTTTCCCAACCTTGGCAACTTTAATATGTGTGGGTTTCAACTGCCAGAATTCCCCAGCTAACATATTGGCTTCATCTCTCATCCCTTTGTATAGAAAAACAGTAGTAGGCATCTTGGTCATCCATAAAAAGGCTCCAAAGTGTGTTAAGAGACATAACTTCATTATTCCAAAGACTGAGCTCCCCCTTTTGGTTGCTCTGGCATGATGAAGGGCAACCACCATTTTGGAATGGAGGAATGGACGCCATCATCCCTCGGCTCCTGAGAAGGAAAACACCAGCCAGGTTTTCATGCTTTGCACCAAAAGTACTGTTTTTCCTCCTTCACTGGTGTAAGCAGGGCAGCCCCATCAACCTGCTGTGCTTCATTCCACCTCATTCAAATCCCTCCTTGCCAACTGGCTGGTATGTGCTGTGGTGGGGACGTTCCCTCCCATCCCCACACTTTGTCTTCAGCTGACCTGCTGAGCTTCATGAAAGATGTAACCTTTGTTTTGGGAGAAGGAGAGGTTCAGTCACGGAATAGTGAAATTCTGGCCATTTCTTTGCTATTTTCTATCAACTGGGTAAAATTAAGAATTCTGCTAAGTTTCTCCTTCCAGCCCAAGTGGCAAAAGAATGATGGAACCACTGTCATGTTCTTTTTTCTTTTCAAATGTCCTCAGAGATGTTTGTAGTAGGAAAAACAATTGGAGCCTGTTTTCTTGGCATGAATGGGAACCAGGCATGGGAATCCATCAATCTGAGGCCTTGTTAATCATGTTCTAGACAGAACCACCAGCCATCACTGTGGCTGAAGTAGAGAAAGGGACAGAAATCTAGAAAAGGCTTCATTTCCAACCAGTTTTTACATAAGAGACAGCCAGCCAAAGGCTGCATGTGGAAAGCCGAAATTTTTTTAAAAAATCACAAAAAATGTGTAAGCTGCCAAATCTTTGCAGTGCATTATGATATGTCATCACCAATAAAGTGACTCATTTGTTTTTGAAGGATGTTTCTTCCAACAGATTTCTTGATAGCCCCCAAATGTAGCATTTGCCAGTTGTATTCATTTTTGAAATGCACAAACATATTGCCAGATTCCAAACACACACACACACACACACACACACACACAACTTGGAAATTGTTTTCCAAAGAATGGCTTTATTTTCTAATAGAATATCTCTCAGAGGAGACCATTTTTACCCCCTATATGATTGAAATGATAGCAGATGTTGGCGTTTCAACCTCCCTTTGGAATGGCTAGAGTGAGAGAAGAGGAATAAGACTTGCTTGTTCTGAGCAAATAGCAACATCTGTAGTTCGGCAAATAAAATGTTTATTCTCTGTAATTAACTTGCTGTTTTATCCATGCAGTCCTCATTCTGCAGCATACCTAAATAGAATCTGTGGACATGCTGATATACCTTCCTTAGGATGCTCCACAGGCCAGCATAACTCACTTTCTTTATATTGTCTGCTTAAGACGAAGCGACAGAAAAAGTGAAGTTGCAATCACATTCGCAGTTTGCTCCCATGCTGTGCAGAAGAACAGCTGAAAAATATGCTTCATCCAAATTCCGACTGGAATTTATCAGGCTCACACTGCCAGAATTATAGAAAAAAGTGCAGGTGTGCACCCAAACCCACCTTTTGTTCAAATGCTGCAGCGTGATCAGCTGTGCCAAAGTATATACAATGAGCATGAAGAGCTTCATAAACAGGAGCTTCAGGAAAAGCTCCTGTAAAAATAGGTCACATCTGGGTGGGGGGCTTGGAAAAATGTGCAAGTAAAGAAACGTGCAGCCAAAATTGGGTTTTAAAAAATGCACGTGAAGCCAACACACATTATTTCTTGTGACTTTGTCAATGTGGTATAGTAAATAAGGCAGTGTTTCTCAGCCTCAGCAACTTTAAGCGGTGTGGACTGCAACTCCCAGAATTCCCAACCAGCATGGCTGGCTGGGGAATTCTGGGACTTGAAGTCCACACCGCTTAAAGTTGTTGAAGTTGAGAAACACTGAAATAAGGGGTTGGACTATAAAAGCAGAGACCGAGATTCAAGTTCATTGCTAGTCACAGATCCTCCATTGGTACAGTGACCATCTGCCCTTTATTATAAAAGACGGCCTTTTATTTCCGAAAGCTGTCCTTTAGATTTATTTCTTTTTCAAAAACTCACTTCTGTCCTTTATTTTGATCATTTAACTTTTACTGTATGAATGGTACCACTTAACACACAGTCTGACTGCAGAAATCCTTTTTAACACTTGCCTCCTATAACTTCATAGCGTTTGGGGCTTTTTAGAGATTTTTAGGAGAACGGGTGTTTCTGTAAAGTTTTTCCTGGTTTTGCTCTTGAATTTTCCTTTGTAAAGCAAAGTGAGAGACCTCAACAATTATTTATTTATTTAATTATTTGTTATCCTTATGGATCCCTTTCAGATTTGCCCCCTTTTTAGGTTTGTCCTTAATTTTTTCCAAAGAAAATATGGTCACCATATCCATAGGTGACTTTCTCTCTGACCCCCACCTGTCCCACACAAGTTCCAATGGGGAAGGGGGGAGAAATAGAGGGTACGTACAGTATGGTGCCTTGAGTTTGTGGAAGAGAGACAGGATATATACCTGGTAAATGAGCCAGTAAGCAAATTAATCGATACCTGCTTTTTCTTTTAATTCCTAGTACAGATCCACCCTTTCTGAGCTGTTCCTGCAACAAAATACAGATTCTGCCCCCGTGTCTGGACTGGCAGCAGCAATGCCTAATGATAGGACATTCCTTGCAGAAGAGTTAATCACAGTTTATGCCTTAATCATATAGCAGAAATGGCACATCAAGGAAATTATTAGGCCAGGATAGGAAAACTAAGGCTTAGGCGTGACATGCAATCCAGTCACAGCCCTTATTTGGCAGATACCAGTCCCCAGCCCTCTGAGAATGAAAAATATGCAGTCCTATTGCATTTTTTTCAAGGGGGGAGGCGGAAGGAAAAAAAGGGGGCTTCAGCCATCCATCTGCTCTCTTCCAACCCTCTAAGCATCCCCCAAACTAGAGGCTGGCTCCATTAAATTTACCACACATCCCTTGATATAATGTGCAAAATCTGGTGCAACCATCCAACGGATGCAAGTCAGGCACTCGTGGTACATGTAGAAAGGGGAGCTACAGCTATCCTGCACCCAAGAGGTAGGACAGGTGGAGGCCCACAGAATGGCCTTCTCAACAGCAGCCCCGTCACTTTGGAATACTCTGCCTCCCTGAGGTCAGAAAGCCCCCACCCCATAGCTGTCTCATTGCAAAAGGGAGTGAAAGCCACCATATTTTGCAGATCCTTGGAACAGAATGTCTATACGAGTTGATTGATTGATTGATTGAGTGATTAAATTTCTCACCCACCCATCTCCCCCCGATGGGGGAACTCTGGGCAACTCACAACAAACATTAAAAACATAAATATATATAAATACATAAAACATCAATTAAAAGCATTACTAAAAAAGGGGAAGGAGAGTCTAAGAAGATGAAAAATCTGAGGCTGAAGATAGGAGGCCTCTATGGGGCTAGCCATCCCCATGCTTGAGGTATTCCATCCCCTATATTGCAGTGAATATAGATGTGGTCCATTTAATCTTCTTTTTTTTTTAGAGGTATTTATTGTGTTTTTATATTGTTAAGTACCAAGGGGAAAAAAAGATGCATGTTCATGATAAATATATAAAACAGAAACTTTTATTCAGGAACTATGTCCATGGATAAGTCTTTTCATTTCTCTCTTTCTCTCTCTCTCTCTCTCCCTCATGTCTTTGCATTAAACAAAATCTTAGCAGATGTTCCCAGAAATTACATGAATTAGCCTCTCCTTTTTGCAGTGCAATTTTATTACACAATTTTTTCATCAGCCTTTTAACAGAAATTGGATACTCTTGGTTATTTGCTGGTGGTCAGATAATGTTATGCTCCTTGATTGGAGGTTGAGGTCAAAGTTTTGACTGTACCTGTAGCAGTTTCCATGGACAATCCAGAAGGCAGCAGGAAGGTCTCTCACTCATCTCTCCTTCACACTCCTTACTTCGGGGCTACAGCACTGTCACACACCTTCTGTAAAGGTCACTCCAGTGATTCCCTTGGATGAGGTTATGATGTGGTCATAAAGATACTGCCTATGCAGACAGATATTCCAGCCCATTTATAGCATGGCATTCTGAAAGCCCACTTAAGCAACAAATGGAGAACTGAAATCTAGGGCATGAAGTTGCTCTGGAAAACTTTTTTTAAACAAAACCTGCTCTGGGCTGTGGAACAAAGGAGAATCATTCAAAACAGTCTATCTATTTGCCCAATAAAAGGGCCTGCTTCAAGAGCTGTACTGTGATTTAAATTCCTGATCCCCTGGCAGGTTTCAGAATAATCTCACCATGCCACCATTTACCATCTTTTAGCTAAGCTGAAAGCAAACAACAAAGCCTGCTGAAAAGCTGAAATACTATGCTTGTTCTTTCCATACTGTATCACTTCTAATAGGCATCACCTTAGCACACAAACCAACTAAAGCCCTCCAAAACCTCCTAAGTAAGCCAAAAGACCCAGTAGCCCAAGAAGAAAAAATAAACATCATCTACAGCATACAGTGTAAGGACTGTAACAACCACCATGTAGGACAGACAGGCAGAAGACTAGCAGAGCACATCCATGAACACCAACTAGCAGTCAGAAGACACGATGAAAACTCCTTAATCTCACAACACGTGGACAGACTCAACTACAGCTTCAACTGGGAAACTGTGAGCATCTTAGACCAAGCCAAATCCAAAAACGCTAGGAAATTCCTGGAAGCTTGGCATTTAGACAAATCAGCCATCAATAGACACACAGAAATAAACCATATTTACACACCATTCAAAAGAAACAATAAAAAAGCTAAGAAGAAAACAAAACGACCAGACCAGACCAGACCAGCAGCCTCTGGCAGCCAACACCCAAATAAGCAGGGGTTAACATCAGACAAGCAGAAGACAATACTCTAATCAAGGATCTACCAAGGAGAAAGCCACACCCCCACCAACACTGGTGGGGCAAGCTATTGTATATAAACAGGGAGCAAACCCCACACTCACTAGCACTGATGATGTTACCTAGCCGGGTAACGAAATGTTTGCAAGAAAATAACCAAGCTCAGAGAGCACCCAGGACTCCCCAGTTCAACTCTGAGCTACAGATATTCTCTTCTGTTGGATCTAATATGCAGTGTCCAATATTATTTTGAATGTTGGAAGTTTAGCAAGGAATATAAGCTTGATGTTTTCATCCAGTATGTTTTACTTCTTGGAACAATTTACATTCTCAGGATCTGGTCATGATCCCGAGTCACTTTTTATTCTTTTTTTTTTTTTTCCTCTTTTTTGATTAAAAAAAAGCTAGTTACTTTTTATTATTTCTAACCCAATATGTTGAGAACAGGGCACCTATCTGGGAGGAGGGTAAAAAAAAGTCAAGTTAATACCCTGCCCCCTTTTGACATGTGTTGAATATAAAAAGGGGCAAAGCTGCTGACAGCTTTGAAGAGGCTGAGGCGCAATCATAATTTAGAATAAAATATATTAAATTTGTTTGCCACCTCCTGGACTCTCAGCTCTTGCTTGAGGAACAGCTGTGGCGAGATCCATCTTGTGTACTGGTTGCTATTGTTCCTTACAGTCACTTATGCCTTAGTCACCTCACAGGTGGACTATTGCAGTTCACGATGGGGCTGTCCTTGTAGACCACTCAGAAGCTGCAGCTGGTCCAGAATGTCAGGGTATGAGCAGTTATGGGTAGGTCTCATGCCCATATAATCCCCTGTTCTGATTGCTGCACAGGTTACCATTAGGTTTCTGGGTGTAATTCAAAATGCTGGTTATCACCTGTGAAGCGCTACATGGCCTAGGGCCCAATTATCTGAGAGACTGTCTGTCTCTCATGGTTTTTACCTGTTATGCATGATCAGACAGAGTTGGCATGTTCTGGATCCTGTTGATTAAACATCTAGCAGGGGCCAGAGACCAGGCCTTCTTTGTCATGGCACCTGCCCCCCTCCCCCTCCTCAAGATTTAAAAGCTCCTAACCTGCTCACCTTTAAATGAGCCTTGAAAACCTGGTTGTTCCCCCAGGCCTGAGGCTAGATTGGTTGTTGAGCATTCCCTGGGAAAGGGTTTCATTTGTTCCCTCTGCACACATATCATCTTTTTTTGTTACCATGGTAGGCAGTTTTAACCTTTGTTGGTCTAGACCAGTGAAGGGTTCCCTAGACCTTGGGAATCCTGGAAGTTGAAGTCCACACATCTTAAAGTTGCAAGGTTGAGAAACACTGGTCTAGACACATCATGGCATTTGAATATCCTTTCCAAGGTCTTCATTGCAGGTCTACCATGTGTTAGTCTGCAGTTTCTTAACTGCTGGATCCTTCACTGTGGGTGATTGATGCTAAAAGGTTATCAAGCATTCCAGTATCTTTGCTATTAGTTCTGAAGCTGGTTACTGTATTTGTTGTCATTATATTAGTCTTCTTTACATGAAATTGCCATTCCATATACCCCAAAATATACACCCATAAATAAATAAATAAATAAATAAATAAATAATAAATAAATAAATAAATAAATAAATAAATAAAGATGAGCCCTCCAAGCACAGCATGATGATTGACTTGTGGGTTTTCCCCTTCTTTGAACAAACAGCTTTCAATGTTTATGTAAGCTAAAATTGGAACTTTCAAAACTAAGTGGAAAAGAGATCAAAACAAACTTCCCCATAAAAACTAAGTAGGATAACCTTTAGCTAAACATTTTTAGCATAATGCTTAGAATCAATTTCTCTGTTCAGCCCTACAGCAATGACTGAGCCATCTTCAAAGGCTTTTTATAAAATGCAGTGGTACTTATTTTCTACATAACCGTCTCTGCTCTTTTTGTACTTCTGGCCTATTTAAATATACATTATTCAAGTCTTCTTATCAGAGGACTTAGCTCAACATGATGCACTATAAGCAAACTGTCACTGTGAAAAATAGAAATTAATAGATATGGGCTGATATGGATTAGTATGCTTAAATGATTCTTATTTTCAAATATGAGGTATTTGCCCAAAGCACAGTGGAATTTGTTGATGCGTATCAAGTCCCAAATGAGGATTTTTTTGTTTAAATGTATGAACTTCATAGATGATTTACTGCATAATTGTTCTTACATTTTAATGCAGAAGGTTTAACATCGAAGGTGCTGAAAACCCAAATTCTACTACAGCTGTGGCTAATTTACCCCCCCCCCCCATTTTTTGACACAAGAAACTGATAGCAGCACAATTAATACATTCCTAGAAGTCTGAGTCATTCCCTTGCACAGCCTGAAGGTGTTACTGAAAAAACCAAAATGTTTGGTCAATCTCTTCCCATGCATCATGAGACATCTCAAGTGTTCCCCATCCATGACTATATCTTAAATCCTCCCCCCTCCCCTGAATGTAAAATTTCAGTCACAATTATAGAATACATTTGTAAAGATGTTCAGTTCTACAAATCAAGGCAAAGAGAATTCATGTCCACAGAGCAATAGGCTGTCTCTGAGATTGCCAGATGCCATAAAACTTTCCTGAGTTCAGTTTAAATGAGAAAATCGCATGTGCTCCAACCTTGTATTGTGTCATCTCCTTGGATGATGATAGAAAAGAAATTGCTCTGCATTAGGGCCTGTCATAAAAGTCTCATATCTTATTTATTTGGCACCATCAAGTCAGTGTGCTGGAGAAGACTCGTAAGAGTCCCCTGGACTGCTAGGAGGTCAAACCAGTCAATCTTAAAGGAAATCAACTCTGATTGCTCATTGGAAGGATTGATAATGAAGCTCAAGCTCAGATACTTTGGTCACCTAATGCGAAGAGAGACTCTTTGGAAAAGACGCTGATGCTGGGAAAGATGGAAGGCAAAAGGAGAAGAGGACGGCAGAGGATTAGATGGCTAGATAGCATCACTGAAGCAATGAGCATGAAACTGAGCAAACTCAGGGAGGCAGTGAAAGATAGGAAGGCCTGGCGCAATATGGTTCATGGGGTCACGAAGAGTCGGACACGACTTAACGACTGAACAACAACAACAAATCAAGTCAGAGATGACTCCTGGCGACTGCCTGGACAAGTCCCCACAGTTTCTTGGCTAGGTTTTTCAGAAACTGTTTGCCATTGCCTACTTCCTAGGGCTGAGTGGGAGGGACTGGCACAGGCAGGACTAGAACTCACAGTCTCCTGGTTTCTAGCCTAGCACCTTAATCACTACACCAAACTGGCTGTCATAACTTTGCAGAGCTTTTAATCATGAGCTCTTTGTAAGATTTCATGCTCTAAAGAACAACTTCTGGTGTGTGTGTTTATCGTGCCTTATTTTTTTCATGCATTGTACTAAAGGCCTACTTCTTCCCACAAGATGGAGGCCACAAAGCCCCCTTCTTTGTGGCTTTCACATTGCCTTAAGAAAACTAGGAAACGTTACACTCTAATTCATTAACTTGTGACTATTTAAAGCATTACTACTATATTCACTTTTAAAACTGCTTTGGTCAATTGATTGATTGATTGATTGATTGATTATGTGCCACCAAATTAGTGTCAATTCTAAGCAACCACATAACTAGACCTTCTCCAGGATTATCTGCACCTCACCGCTGTGAGACATCTCCTATGACTTGCTGCTGGTCCCCTCTTCATTTCTTTCCTTCAACCTTTCCTAGTGTTATAGATTTCTCAAGGGAGCTAAGGTCTTCATATAATGTAAATGGCTCAAAATATATTTGTGTCTCAAGTGAAAACCAATTTATTTATTTTATGATCCATTTGTTTGTTTTCTTCACTATCCATGGAATTCTCAGGAATCTTCTCTAACACCAATGTTCAAAGTGTCAACACGCTTTATCCTGCTTCTTCAAAGTCCAACTTTCCCTTCCTTGGGGTATCACAGATAAAATCATGGCCTGCACAATTCTTCTCTTTGTAGTTATAGACATGCTACAGCATCTGAATATCTTTCCCATGGCCTTTGTTGTTACTAATCAACGGTATATTTCTTGACTGCTGGTTCCTTTACTGGGGATAGGCGACCCTAAAAGGCAGAAGCTACCAACCACTTCAATATCTTCATTGTCAGTTCTAAGGCTGGTTGCTGCACCTGCTATCATCAGTTTGGTGGTCCTTGTATTTAATTGCAGTCCCATTTTTTCACTATGGTCCTTGACTTCATTATAGAACTTGCAGATCGTTTGCATTTTCAGCTATCAAAGTAATGTCATCAGCATAGTGCAGGTTATTGATGTTTTTTCAGCAGTTTTAAAAGCTGTCCTCATCTTCTTCCAAGCCAGCCTCCCTAAATATATATTCAGGATATATCTAAAGGACTGGCTCTGCCATTTCAAACCCATCTAACTGTTAAGATCTGTCAAGGAGGTTTTTCTGGAGATGCCCCCATTGTCAGAGACTTTTATCCCAGCCTTTTAGCCATCTCCTTCTGGCCTTCTCCAGTTTGAAATGGGTTTTAAAACAGCAGGAAGATCTATTGTATGTGGGAGGAGAACATGAGATATTTTGATGTACCTTAGGGGGCTCTTGAGGTACTATATATCTGTTACACTTTTTATTTGTCTTGCCTGGACTTATTACTGTGTATTATTTTTCTATTTAAACACTTTCAAACACGTTTACAATTCATCCCAGGGGATAGATTGCATTTTTAAAGTGCTTTCTATAATATCTGTACTGAAGTCCTGCACCACATAACAATCAGATATGGAGGCAATGTATTATTATTTCCTTTAGAGATACAACATGACTCTTTATTTATAGTGATAATTAATAAAACATTAACGAGTTTCATAACAGCGCACTTTTTAAGTTGATTGCATAGACCTATGAATGGGAGGAGAATAATGGTGCTTAATATCATCTACTTGATTGCTTCGGTTAGTTAAGAGCTATAAAGAGAACTTTTCTTAATACACGCTGAAGTACGCACTACAAGAATCTTGTAGGTGGCCATATGTTGCAACATACTCACAAATGTGAGTAGCTATGAAGGGCCTTTATATTCATATCTAAGGAGGATCATGGCTGACTGTGACATGTTCTTGTCGGGCAATGATGCAGACAATAGCCAAGAAGTGAAGTTTTGTGACAACGAGGATTTACTCAATGAAGATAAGGATAATGTGATCTTGTATCAATTCTTAGGATGGTGGCACTCCCATTTTCAAGTGTCCAGTCTTAAGTTCTATTGAAGCATATATTTTATGCCTTGTCTAGAGATTTCTAAACTCCATCTGAAAGCCAAATTTTGTCCCTCATTTCCAAGCAACCAACCAATCAATCAGTCAATCAAAAATCCAATTCTTCCTGAATTTCCTGATAGTTTTCATTGGAAAAAAGAAAAGAAAGGTCTGATTACTTTCCCCTAGCCAGAGAATCCTGTCCCATTAGAATTTCTTCTCACATAGCAGAGTTTTCTGGATAAGTCTCTCTATATGCTTACAGTACATTGATACAGTTGCCTGTGGATGGAGAGGATGAAACACATAACACCCTGTTTCCTTCCTACATTCTTTCAGTGCTTGAAGGGGTCAAGAGAACATCCCCAATATACTTCTGACGAAGAGGATATTTTGGGTTAAGGAAATTGAATTGAGGCTGTCCCTTAGCTTTTAAAAGGGCATAATCTATAGGGCCATTTCCCCCCAAACTTGCATCTTGCCATTGTATTAGAACTGCAGTTCCTAGAATCTTCATTCCACATAACTAGAAAATACAAGAAGGTTAAATGAATGGCATCTGTACAGTGTATTCCCTTGGCCAAATCATACCCTTCCCTTTATCAAAAAACAAAAAGTATCCAGTACTGAACAGAACAATATTTTCTCTTCTGGTTTGGCAGCTTTAATGTGGATTGTATTCTGGATACCTTGGAGGCCTCCATAGATGGGTAGAACCTGGGTCTCCCTCTGGCTCCAAGCCTCAAGATATGGTAGGTACTTTTTTATTTTTTATTAGTTTGTTTGTATTTGTTTTGGTTTTGGTGCCTTCAAGTCATTCTTGACTCCTGGCGACTGCCTGGACAAGTCCCAGCAGTTTTCTTGGCAAGGTTTTTCAGAAGTGGTTTGCCATGGCCTCCTTCCTAGGGCTGAGAGAGAGTGACCAGCCCAAGGTCACCCAGCTGGCTTTGTGCCTAAGGCAGAACTAGAATTTATGGACTCCCAGGTTCTAGCCTGATGCCTTAACCACCAACCTGGTTCTGGCTCTAGCTAGCTCTAGCTCGCTCTATCGTAGTACTATCTATCCATATAAGCTGATATATCCAAAGCAATGAGAGGCATTCTATCACAGACGTTAGAAGTTATTTGGAATCCTAAATATTTAATTCTGCAACTCAGCATCATTGTTCTTATTTCTAATCTTGCTATTGCTAACATGTGAATCTCAAATAGGTCGATCAAAAACTGAGCAAACCAGCATCCCATTTTAAACTTACTGTTACATCCAGGATGTATACGTGCCAAAAGGAATCCTTTGTTAATAACCCTAATTGCTACAAATTACTTACATGCTGACAGTTGAAAATTATAGTTATTTAATAATCTGGAGCTGCATAAATGACAGTGGCACCCCCACTCCTTCAAATAAAACTACTTTTTAGAATTGTGCAAGAAATATCAACATTCTGCTTCTTTTGATTAGCAAACTGCTAGCAGACCCATCAATCGCTTCTTTAGCTGAGTACTTTTCCCATGGATTACAGACAGTCTGAATGAAAGTTTATAATTAAGTTATTCTCCTTCTCATCACCTTCTAAAGCAACACTGCTACTAATGAGCTCACACTGCCCAGATCACAACTACCTTGGACCCAGATGTGTGGATTTGCTTTTTGTGACAAATTCTATTAACGATCGTCATCCTTGGTAAAAAGTTGCATAAGCCTGTAGAAAGACTACCTGAACTTTTAGAGCTGCTGGAATTTTGATATCATGTTGTGGGTGCTTTCACAAAATGGCCATCTTGGGGGATAAAGCCAGTAACAAACAGATTCTCCTTGCTGGATATATTAGCTATAAGTGTTCGAGCAAGCAATTGCAAATCTCTCTCTCTCTCTCTCTCTCTTTTTTTTTTTTACTTCTCCTTTTATTCTTTCCAAACCAACAAACTGTTGGGGGGAAAAATACATGATACATAAAATGCATAAAAGGTCTCTTTCTATCCTCAGTAGGACAACACACTCACAACAGAGAATGGGATCAAATCTGGTGCAGCAGAAGAAGCCAGCAAAACAAAGCTTGAGTTTGAAAATGGGCTAGAGGCAGCTCGGGGCTGCAGAGGGGGAAAAATCCCCAATGCATCTATATATGAGAGGCAATTGGCTGAAAAAGTTGCCCCCTCCTCCCTTCTTCAACCCTCCCTCCTCCCTTCTGGTCGTTTGACCCAGATTAGAGCTGCTGTCATTCTTATTATGTCTAATTTATATTTATTTCCAAGCCACCAAAATGGTGAGAAAAAACTGTCTTGGGGGGGTCAAAAAAGTAAAAATGCTGACTACAACCATGCAGTCAAGTCTCTTCCCCTTTGTGATGTGTATTGCGTGTGAAAAGATGTGGGGCTTCCACCAGTCTTGAACGGGCTGGTACTCGGTTTGGGAGTCTCTTTGGACTCACAGTTCCAGCTACAGGAACAGGTTGCTAAGAGTACATTTCCACAGATCCACGCTGCATGCCTAGTGTACCCAGTCCTAGACTAGAAGGCTCTGTTCATTTTCATTGACCTCTGTTTGCACTATTGCAGTTGCTGTACATGGGGCTGGCCTTAAAGAGCATTTGGAAGCTGCAGAATGTGACAGCTCAGATCATTTGGGGCTGCTGTGCCCAAGTAACACCGCTATTCCATCAGCTGCACTGGTTCCAAGTAAGCTTGTAAGAGCAATTCAGGATGCTGATTATCACCTATAAAGCCCTGCATGGATTTGTGGGAACACCTAACTCCAATTGTCTCTACTTGTCTCACTAGATCTAACAGAATGGACATGCTCCAAATCCCTTCTGCGAGGCTTGGAGACCCCAGAGAGACGCACCTTCCCTGTTCTGGCATTTGCCCTCTGGAACAGCATTCCCATGAGATTCAGATGGCCCCAACTTTGCTAGCCTTCTAGAAAGCCTTATAAACCTTCCCCCAATCACTGGGCCAGTACTTATATAGTTGAATGAGATATACTGTTATTGTGGGACTTGTATATTGTTTAGATGGTGGTGTTGTTACTACATTTTTTTTTAAATTCTGTTTTGCATTTCTCTGTTGGTTTTTGAAGGTACTGTTAGCCACCCAGAGTGGCGAGAACAAGATGGGCTGCCAAATAAATTGTTAAATAAATAAGATACTTTTCCCATAGGGTTGTCTATTAGAAAGACCAATGCCCTGATATGATATAGCAAAGCTTCCCAATTTTTTCTATTGTGATTTTGTCAATCCTGCTGATTCCCCACCTGGCATCCCTGAAGTTATTAGATGCAGACTGACCTTTTGTTCAGGTTGTGCTATTCTTCATTTTAACTAGGAACTCATCTTTCCTCTGTTACATCTTCAAAACCTCCTCCCATGATAAATGATATAATTTAGTTATGAGCACAAGCAAAGCCCAGTAAGGAAAATGAAAAATATAGAGGCCTACTAAGCACTGGCAGAAGGAAAAGAAGAACAGTATCTGGCTATTGAATTATTTGGACATTATGCTAACAATAAAGCATTGATTGATTGCAAGACACCTTAGCCAGAAGCCTAGGTTAAACTCAGGTTTTATAAGAGATACAAGCTAATGTTGGGCTCTACTTCGCAAACTTCCATAATATAGATGTAGATGGGGGTGTCCACAGGGAGGGATCAAAATCTGCAAGGTGGCAGACAGTGATGTGATCCAAACCCTCCTCTCCACACATATGTTATACATGTACAAAAGCAGCAGGGTTTGGGACATCAAGCTGTGATCACTATTCTGCAGAATTTAATCCCCTTCCTTCCTGGCAGATGTCCCTGGATCTAGACCTGCATTTCTCAATCTTGGCAACTTGAAGATGTGTGGACTTCAACTCCCAGGATTCCCCAGCCAGCATTCTGGGAGTTGAAGTCCAGACATCTTCAAGCTACCAAGGCTGAGAAACACTGATCTTGACAAAAGAAAAACATTTATTTTTATCCAAGTTCAGCTTGGTTAAAACACATGTGTACACGCACGCACGCACACACACACACTATTCAAAGGCTTAAATCTCAACTTTTAAACTTCGGTTTAATCAGAGTTGCCTTTGCAAATGGCCCCTGCATTTTTTTCAGAAATGATATTCACATTGCAACGTCTAATTGGAGGGATGATCACCTAATCAATCATTAACTGCAGTTCCTTTTCTGGCTCCAATCCCCTTCGAACATCCAACCCTGCCCTGGGATCAATATCTGGCATCGTGAGAGGGGAAAGGCCGTTGCCGGCCACTTTAATTTTTTAAGTTCTCCGTCATCTTGCTTTGACTCAGCATTTTGATGAAGAGCACTGAGCAAAGGGAGGGGGGTTTTCTGGAAGGCCTGGCTGCTGATGGAGCAAGGGAACCACTTCCCGAAGGCATCTTCCATCCCAACCCTGCTTTAGGCTTGCCACCACCTAATTCATTGTTTCTCAACCTTGGGAACTTTGAGATGTGTGGACTTCAACTCCCAGAATTCCCAGGCTTGGGAATTCTGGGAGTTGAAGTCCACACATCTTAAAGTTCCCAAGGTTGAGAAATACTGGACTAATTCATCTGATATATTAGACAATCTCTTCATAGGCTTAAAGAGCGTGCTGGGAGAGTAATTCCTATCATTTTTAGAAAAACACACACCTGAATGATTCAGCCTGGACCAGATCTCACTGTGCTGAACATGAATACAGTCATAATTAAATAACCACATTGACGTCTCATTGACATTTATAAATCTACTCTAATATGGAGATGTCTTCAAAATGTCGATCATTTTGTGTAACAGTCCTTCAGTGCTTTTTTATTATGTGTTCTCTCTCCCTGAAGCTCCTCAGTTACAAAATAGCCTTTTCTTAAATACGTGAACCTTACATTTCCTTAGGCCTTGTGATTTATTTCTCTATTTATTAGATTTATATCCCATCCCATTTATTAGATTTATATCCCATCTTTCCTCCAAGAGCCCACTTATCATAAATAAAAGCTTTGCCGTTAATTATTCAAAGTCACAGAATTTATACAAATGATGGCATTGTTCTTTGGTTCTTGCTGCACTTGGAAATTGTATAGCATCCGGGTCGGGTGGGGAAATGCTGGCTTTCCCTGATGAACTTTGTCCTTTCATTCCAATCAATGTCATTAGCAATAAATGCAACATGCAATAAAAATCCGGGCCTGCAATTCTCACAATGCCATTAAGGAGTATATCACATCGTTTCTAACTTTCTTCAATCAACAGTGCCAACTTCTTTTTAACAGATAGTGGTGACCTTATAGTTTCCATAGCTAACTCGGCTCCAGCAGAAAGGAAACAGGCTAGTCATCGTTCAAGAAATTCACTGATGACTGTATTTTAGTCTTTTGCCTGGATTGCCTGGAATTGTGCTGTAATAGCCATCTGAGAAACTCCAATCCACAGGATCTCAGCTTCCAAGAGGGAGTTGGACACAGTCGCCAAGTTCAGTTTTGGATGGAATTCATACAGTGCAGAGAAACTGTATGAAGACCTCTCCTTAGTTGCAAGCCTTGCATTTCCAAAGGAGCTTTACTCCCAAGTGAGGTTTATGGAAACAGAGCAGCCCTGATTTACTAGTATAAAATGCTAAAAAGCTTCAGTTTCCATCAGGTATCTTCTGTAAGGAGTCACTTGTTTGCCTTGCTATTTTAGCCACTCTACATGCAATGCAATCAGTTCCTGTTAAGTATCCTCTGTCTGAGGGTCAGGAACAGGACATCTGTATCCATTCTTCCTCTGCCTGTTCTAGTGTTGGATTCCTTGATTTCTGACTTAACAGGTTCATCTGTTGGTTAATCTTCTAAGAATTGGATAATGTATCCAGTTAAGTCCTGACAACAATAGGAGTTTCCCCTCTCTTTATGGGGAGATCATCTAGATCAACCTTCACTAATCTGTTATTCTCCAGATATATGGAGATAAATTCCAGAATACCCAGTCCAGATATCTAATACAAATTATGTTCAGAATTCCAAATATACTCAGCAGCCCTCCAAAAACAAGGAGATAGACCTTTTGGTCTCATTCATGAGGCAACATTGTAATCTTTTCATGGACTGGATGGAATATCTGTTTACATATCGTAAGCTTCCAAAAATGTCATCAAATGGAGAAATATGATCTCCATTTCATGAAATAGACTCTTTTTTCATGCCGTTTCCAGTTTAACTTAAAACATATAATATGCACAACGTAGCTGAAACTGAAGAATGAAATGTGGCTGAATAATAGATCCCAGGACTGCTCACCATTTACCAAACTGTATGGGACTGGATGGAGTTACTGTAGAGTTCTGCAACATTTGGAGGATTGCACATTCCCTATCTCGCACCAGAGTCATGCATTATGCCTATGTTTTTCATGATAAAATAAAATGTAGATGTACAAAAATAAAACTATCGTACAAATATCTTAAAAATAGCATGGAGTTCCATCAACAAGCTAATACCATATGCCAGTTATTACAGACAGCAGCTTAAATGCAAATGTTTAAAGGAGACAGGAAGGTACCACCACAAGAAGAAGATGGGTTTTTGGACTAGACCAATAAAATACTGCCAGATGCTTTTAAAGTCATACAGAGTTCTGTGTCTGGTTGGTATCCCCAAATCTGCCCATCAAATTCCTGGCAGTATCCCTGAAATTTGTAATCAATTGTATTTGCAAAATGTATGTTATTATAGGTTTTCTCCCTGTGTTTTCTTGGGAACTAAAAAGACTGGTCATAGCTCAAAGGGAACTCTGAACTGAATGTTTTCAGAAATACTGTTACTGCAGAAATACAAACATAAAAATGAATGCTTTCCTAAAATTGCCCATCAACTAGAAAAAGGTTGTTTTTCATTGTTTTCTCCTCAGCTATTAATTTTGGCTCTATGTTGATGAACCTAAATATTTTTTCCATGATTTCAAGCTGAAAAGAATATTTTTTTCCTTGGGTATCAAACCTGAGGCCCACAAAAAGCTAATCTTGACATGGGCCAATATCATTTAATCTCAAGTTTCTCTTTTTTAAAAAAAATACTGTTATGTTTAACTTGAGTTTCAGTCTTATTATTAACAGTCATTCATCTGAAATCTCAAGCTATAATCTTTACTGGGTGGCTTAATCTCTTCAGTATAGATCAATGGTACAGACTTGCTGTACTCAAGACTTGCTGTGTTAACAGATCACTTAGCATACATTCGGCTATCAAGTAATTTAGATTTCAAATGGGAGACAGAACTTATCAAGAACCCTGACTCATTTTCTTGATATCAATTTAGGACATTTTGCCGCTGTTCCTAATGTAATTGTCTAACCTTAGTCATCATGTCGTCACATGGATCAGTGTCTTTATACAGCAAGAAAACACCGTTCTTAAGTCTGAAAGGACTGACGTCTCAAACTAATTAGAACAGCAGTAGACGTTTAAACTAACAGTTCATTGATTTTTGATACAAAACTCCTGAAACTTGGTTTGGCCCCACTCTGGATCTCTGAAAACTGATTCCTAAGTAGGGATATCAATCACAGAGGCTATAGATAAAAATAAGGAAGACTCTTTCATTAATTAAATTGCATCAGAGAAAACAGAACATTATTAGATTAAGTGGAGCTGTTCCTGTTTTCTGCAAGGATAACAGAGTACAAAACTGAATGTCATAGCATGAGTAGTTCATGTTAGTAGTAGTAGTTATCACTTGCTTGTTTCACGTAAATGTGAGTAGTTCTGCTGCATATGGACAGAACAAGCACATGTACTAGATGGAAGTCCCATCTTGGACCAATAAAAGTCAAGAAATCTATGGAAATGTGTTTCTGTTCCAGTGAAGGACTAGACAGATAACATACACTAGAGGTGATGGGGTACCTGTTCCAAATATAACCTTAATAATTTAGGAAATTGCTTGACTGAGGTTGGAAATGAAGCAGGACTGGGCCTGGTCAGTACTTGGATGGGAGATCCTTGGGCCATAGGATACAAATTGGAATAAAAACAAAACTTCCTGGAAGAAAGCAATGGCAGATGGCTTTTGATTTGTTCATGAGAAAAGCAAATGGAGCAAAACATCACTAGGAGTCAAGCTTAATGAAAGGGTGTTTTCACAGTTAATTTAATTTTTTTATACTGAACTCACACTTCATCTTGACTGGGCTGACTGATGCGGATGGAGAACGAATTTATTCATCCTGTATTTTTCTTTTTTCTCTTGCAAATGTATCCAGTTTGTAGTGTCTGACTGAAACTTCCTCGCGCACTGAAATATGCCCCCTTCAGAATTTTGTGATGCACTTCACCACTCCAAAATGCAAACACAAGGACTTGCTTTATGGAAAAGGGTGTATAAAAATGCACACTGTAGGGAAAACATGCACAGAGGAAGACACCCAGAGTCATTCAGGAAGTGGGCAACATGCAAATGTTCTTCTACATTAAACAAAAATAGGATATTTATGATACAAGAAATGTGCACAAAAGTACAGATATTTGCACAGATGGTTTTGTGTTTGTTTTGTTTTTGCCAGAGCATCTCTAGAACTGGGAAAATAAGAAAAAGATTGAAACAAACATGTTAGATTGTTCCATCTCTATGATTAGCTGAAGACTTGTAGGGTTTCAGACATGCTCTTCCAATTCTTTTGGAAATCTGAGATCTTTTGCATATAAAGCATGTAACTAATGATTGGCCTTGACTTTCTCTGACTCATATTCTGATGACTAGCAGGCAGGTGAATCCACCTTGATCTGATTCAGATTTTTTGTTCAATTTGAATTGCTGGGTTAAATCTATTCAAATCTGCAGCTCTTTTAGAATTTCTGCCTTTATTTGGATTTCAGATGCAAACCATGGGAGAGGGGGTCATATTTTTACCTGCGCAGAAGTCCGATGAATCGCCCAATCAACTTGGGTGAAAAACCAGAAGCACAGCAATTACCTTCCAATTAGTATATAGGGTTGAGAAATAAGGATCAGATCTGTTCAAAATTGCAAAAATTGAATACTTTAGGCTAAGGTTAACACACTTTTATTTCATTTTTCCTTCATATAGTCCAGGTTGTTTAGGATCGAGTGGTTGTCATGGTGTAAGTGATTGCAGAGTTATAGTCATGAGGCATAGCAAACTATAGGGCTATGCCTGCTTCAGTCCTGATTCCAAAAAAAGTGCTTCAAATGGGTGTAAACTTAGCACCATCTGCAACTCTTTAAAGTCACTGTGCTTTTCCCCAGGATCATGCAACCGCTGTGGAGGGGAATCTCAACAAAGATATAGCCATTTTAAAAAGTGGCAGACTTTTTGTGCTTGTGTGTGCTCTGAAGCTCCATTTCTGAATTATTTCTAAAGCATTGCAAAGCTGTAGTAAGGATAGGTAATGGCATGTGGGAATGACCTTGGGAGACAGGGCAAAGAGATGCAGCCAAGGGAATGGTCAGATAAAAGGCAGCTGAGCCCACAGCAGGAATGTGGGTGGGGTAAGAGGCTCAGAAGAGATCATGCCTAACTAGGAAGGGTCCTTTCTTAGCCTCTTGCCTCACCCACATTCCTTGGGCTCTAAAGGAGAAATGGGGAGAGATGTACTTTCAGACTTACAAGACTGATGTCAGCCTTATGAAGTAGAACAGACAGGAAGCACAACCAGATGAACTAATTCTACTTTATTGTAAAGCTACATTAACAGAACCTTGGAAGTCTGAAAGTAGATCTTTCCCACGTCTGCTTTACAGCTAAAGAAACTAGGGAGGGTCTCTTCTGAGTCTCTTGCCCCACCCACATGCCTGCTGTGGGCTCATGTGATGGAATGGAATTATGAAGGCCAAGCTCAGGGAGATAAGCATTTTCTTAGCTCACCGGAACCGTGTGGGAGGAACAAAAGGATGAGACTGGCACCTCCCTGAGGAATTCACACTGTTGTGGCTGGAGGACTTTGGGAACTGGGGTTTTAGTCTGGGAAGATTCTTGCTAGAGGTTGTAGCTAATAAACATAGCTGGACTGAATTTGCATGGTCTCTTGGAGTTCCTTGGGCTAGGCCTGACAGCTCATCTGCCTTTTATCTGACCATTCCCTTGGCTGGGTCTCTTTGCCCTGTCTCCCAAGGTCATTCCCACATGCCATTACAGAATAATAGTTGGCCTGGCATTTAAAGGCAAATGAAGTATTGCAAATTGATTCTCTGTCAACCACCCAACAAGTGACTTGAAATAACCTTAAATCATAAGGACAACCTCTCTGAACTAAAGACTCATGGCACATATAGAGGAAGCTTTGCTTTTGGATTTTTCTGTATACTTCTTTTAAAAAAAAGTCAGGCAACAACCTTGAGAAAAACTTTTTGTGGTAAAAGAATCAGCTTGCGTGAGCTATAAATATGACAGCAGCCCCATTCAATGCATGTGTTCTTGAAGACAGGCACTGTTCTGCTTCATAAAGGTAATTAAACATGTCAGTGCTTGCCAACTTTTGAATTTAGTAGGACAGTCGTTTTGCTTTAAAAACTTCCAGTAACTTAAACATTATGCTAGTGGAGTATGTACTTAAGAAGCATTATTTTTATGGATTATACCTGCACCTTAATGCTCTCCAATTTCCTCCTGGTGAAGTTGAAAACAAAATTTGGCCCTTCATTTGGTCTGGACAAATTCGGATCTTGAATATTCCCCAGATGTTCTCTGAATAAACAAATTGTTTCCATGTATTCCCTGGTGATTTGAGGTCGGCATTTGATCTCCAGCAACACTGGATGAAAAAAGATATACTGCAGTGTGTGGGATTACACCCAACAGCATTTTGTATCTGACTCTGGTTCTATTGTGGGTTAGATTATAAAAGCTTTTCATCTCTGCCATTGTTTCTTCTATGAGCAAACTCAGATAATAACAAGGAGAAGGTGTCAACATGCTTATATATTTTTCCCAGGTTTGTGGGCAGGACGTGGTCAAAAAAAGTCAAGCAACATACATAAAAACAGGTGGAACTTCAATTATGCTATCATAATTGCCATCTTGACTTTTTTAAAGCCATACCTGGGGGACACCCCTGGGCTTTCCAGAACTACAAAACATATTTTAAAAAAAGAAAAAGAGAGAGAGAGGCAGGGAAGCCCCTAAAAAATAAAAATCCCCAAGAGGACTGAGTGAATTAAGAAAATCAAGAGTCAGGAATGGAATGGCAGAATGACAACTAGTTTATATGAAGGATCAGCAGCAATCGTGTGGCCCAGGGCTGCCCATTTATTGGTTCATTGGGGTGGTTGAAGGCTTGAGGAACTCCTACATGATTTTACAACTTTGAAGAAAGTTGTAACATCATGTAGGAGATACAAAAAGTATTCTGACCCAATTCTCTGCCTATGTGCATTTCCCACAATCCCCAAAGACAGAAGTACATTAATTTTTTTTTTTTTTTTTTTTGGTGCCTTCGAGTCAGTGTTACCATCTGGTGACTGCCTGGATCTAGTCCCTGAAGTTTTCTTGGTGAGATTTCAGAAGGGGTTGGCCATTGCCTCCTTCCTAGGGCTGAGAGGGAGTGACTGGCCAAGACCATCCACTTGACTTTGTGCCTCAGGTGGGACTAGAACTCACAGTCTTCTGGTTTCTAGCCTGGTGGCTTAACCACTAGACCAAACTGGCTCTTGTTAAACTTATTGGAAACGTCACATGCCATTTTATTGGATTTTCTGTTGATAATTAACAGAAAATGGCTGCATTGCTGTCCAATTTCAGTGGGGTGATTTTGGAGAGCTCCAGAAGGTGCAAAATAGAACTGGGGAGAGTTCTTAGTTCATGCTGCTTAGCAGAAATTTCAAACAGGGGCCCTTTTCCTCAAACCTGGGGCTCCATTGCAATATCATTTTAGTACATCTCATTTATACAGCATAGAATCGTTTTTAACCTAACAGAGGAGTCGTAGACTGTTTCATGGATATTACCAAAGAAGAATATGGATATTACCAAACAAATATGGGTTAATGTTTGCAAATATCTGAAAATGCAATGCAAAGATGCATCGCAGAGTTAGTGATTTGCCATAATGTTTCAGCTGGGGAGAGACAAGCTGGCCACCTCAGCACAGGGCCATGACATAACAGCCTGGGGAAAGATTTGTTTAAGAGAAAATGAATTACCTGCCAGACTTCCCCTTACCCCATGAAAGCCCTGAATAATTATTTTAGGAGATAAAAGTAGCTGGAACAAAGGATGAGAATACACTGCTACATTCATTCACAAGGCAGGGTTGAATATTCATTTTGACAGGTTTGTGTTAATGGGACAGATCGTATGCAAGTCCATAGAGAAGCTACAGAGATTGAGCTTACTTTTAATTAGAGCTGGCAATCTCAGAGGAAAGTGAATTAAAGATGGAAGCTTCAAAAGTTCATGGTGTGATAGGCCTCTCAGGAAGTAAATTAAACTTTCAAAGAGTTCTGTAGTTTTCTAGGAACGCTTTCTCCTCATGAAAAATCAAACTTGCTCCCAAGTACATGCTGTAAAATCTAATTATCAGAAAAAAACAGGATGAGAGAAAAATAAGTTCCATATGTTGATCTCTTGGTGATACCAAGTTAAGCTGAACTAAAACTTAAACAAAGCAGCGTATTTCTCATCAGGTTTGTACTTATCTGAAATTCTTCATATCACTTCAGATTATCAGGATCCTTTCTCAAATGCTCAAATGCTTTGCAGCGTGAGAGATGCTAAAATAGGTGTAGCATTTGGTGGGACAAACAATTATGGTCTTTCCATGTAATGCAAGGATTCATCTCCAACTTTTTCATACTTCTAACTCTCCTCCTATTTCCTCACCTTCCTCCTTCCTCTTTCTTCCTCCTTTCTCCTCTTCATCCTTCTCCTCCTTGTAACACATAAACTGCATTCTGCTTTTTTTTAAATGCCAAAAAAGCCCACAATCGTACTTATTTACAACATTCCCTAACATAGTTTTGTATGCAACGCTCCTCAATATACCTAGATTTATTTTCAAACATCCCTGATTGATTCTTTTTACATGGAAAAAGCCACCCTATATGTATGCAGCTGTCCCAAATATACATTTGTTTGTGGAAAAAATAGCTGACACTCCTGGATTCCATTTTTCCTGTCTTTTCAAGTCTCAGTGGAGTCCACTTTGGCAATTGCGCCATTTCGTTCCCATGTGATAAGATTTTACATCTTCACACTCTGTGTGAGGCTGCTTTTCAAGACCTTTCAGAAATTTTAGCTGAATGAAGGTAAGAGGCTGCGCCATCTGCAAAACTACAATGAGCAGAACCCACTAGATAGGGTATTCCACATTACGGTGCCAGTGCATAAAAATAGACTACAAACCAGCCCAAAACAAGCAATTTTATATTTTACTTATATCACCTCCATAGGCTGAACTACAAGTGCTTAATTCTGGCTAAACAGTGCCCTAGTTTATTATATGGCTTTGGTAGGAGGAATAAGAGTTCCTCCTTCTCCTGTTCACCTTCTTCTCCTTTAAAAAAAATTGTGCAGTCAAAAATAGTCATTTGACAAAATCCTCAGTCGCATTTTCACTCTTGTTCAGGAAATTGAGTAATTTCACATGTTCATGGATTTTTGCATTCTATTAATAAATAGAGATTAAGAGTCTTGAAAGAAGAACACTTTTCAGGTAAGAGAACTGCAGAGAATACAATTGAGTGAAAAAAAAATCAGCTTTCATCCTACAGGAAAGTCGATTGTTCTTCCATATTATGTTGTTATTTTCCTGAAATAGATTACTTCCTGCTACATCCCAGATTAATCTCACTGAAGACATGTTTAAAGCCAACAGATAAGCTTTGGGCATTTGTAAGGATTTCCATGGCAACTCTGGATTTAAATCCTCCCATAATTAATTCAAAATATTACCACAATATCATTTGTTTCATTTTCTTTCACATCAGAATTAATCCCTGCCAGAAATGTTCGGATTTATTTTTTTCTCTGGTCGAAAGTGGGATTAAAACACCCCAAAACCTTGTCTGAGTTTGCAAGAAGGCCGGTCTAAAAGAGTTTAATAAGCAAAACAAAAGCAAGAAATTGCAAAAATTTCCTGCCCTCGTCTCTTGTCATTTCTGACATTAAAAGTAGCAAGCAATCTGGGTTAAATTGAAGACATACATTTTTCTTAAAAATGAGCTCATTAAACTTAACCTCAGCTAAAGAGCATTTCTAAAAAATAACCATCTGTTTTATTACAACACGTTTGTAATAAAACCTTGGTAAAATTTCAAGCTAAGGTTTCAACAACCTCAGGGCTTCCGCTTGACTCATATATTTGGCTTTTAATCATCTTTATTAGTAATGTCAATTGTTGAGATGTTTATAAAGACATTCCATGAGAAAGCAAGCAAAAAAAGAAGGCGCTATTTAAGTAGACAGAGCTTAAGCTCCGATTAAATCAGCCTGAGCAAGCCTAATGATTGTGAAGATGGGGGAAATAGATTTAAAAGTCCATCATTCGTGATCTTATACACATAGAGCCTTGTTTTCTTGCTAGTTGCTTAATTTGTTTGTTTTGTTGCAGCCCTTACCCAACCTGTTGAGCTGGATTAGGAATGGCGGTAGACTTCATCAAGTGCCATCATGCCAGCGCAACAGCTCTTGTTTTAAAGCAATCCCTCAAGTCACCATCATCTTTTTCATTGACAAATCCATATAGTTCTCTTCACATTCCCTTTGACTTTGTTTTGACTTCCTAGTTTATACTACAACCTTGGCATTTTCTAATTTCCTGGTGGTCTCCCACACCCCACCCCAAGTACTAATTTGATCTGACCCTGCTAAACTTTCTGAACTCAGCCAAGCTTAGCTAGATGTTGTCACTTCAGATTAAACCATTATTAGAACCAGTCAAGGACAAGAAAGGCTATTATTGTTGATTCCAGTGAAGATTTCACCCAGCTATGGATTTTGAAGCCCACATCCTCCTGTAGACCAAAATTGTTGTGATGGTGGTGAATTTTCCTTGCTATTTTGCATCTGATGACACAGAGCAATCTTTCAGATTCCAGGGCTTTCTCTTCAGTTAGGAAGGAAACCACAAACGAGGACATTTACAGAAAATCTCAATTTTTCTTTGCATGGCACAGTGTGATCCTTTCAAAGATCCTCTTGTTAACTTCAGCCTGCCTTAGGGAAATGGTATAATTAGAAAAGCATGGAGAATGGCATCATTTGCAAGTTGCCCCTTCCTTGTGATGATTACAACTGACTCATTGGCAACGGACTGTGAAATAGGATGAATTAAAAAACATGCCATCTTAACAGGGATTCTTATTATGATTGTCCAAGTGACAGCAATTAGTCATTTTCTTGTAAAATCTTCATTACACAGTGTTGTAGTTTGTAGGCCAACACAATTCATCGCTCCAATATTAGAACTAGAATAGCAAAAATGTCAAGGTTCAGAACAGCAAAAGCATGCCAAATATTCTATTTCATGGCTTTTTATTTAATAATCATTTAATCTGCATTTTATTTCTGGTCTTTCCATTCATGCCTTGCTACTCTAAGGAGTTCAAGATGGAGTAAATGCATCTTTCCTTCCTCACTTTCTCTCTCCATAGCAACACTGTGAGATTCCTGAAGGTAATGCACAAGACTCATTCTCACATCCCTCTAACCTTGCCATGAAGATGCCTTGCTATTTTTAGAGGAAATGTCTTCATGAAGTTGCCTTCATCTCATCCCCAGCCTATAATGTATAATTGATAGGTAATATAATTTGTCATATTTCACCATATTCATCACATATTTATATGATGAATAAATAAAATAAAATAATAAATGAAAGCTATTATTATTGACTTTTTCTACCAAAATCTTTCAGCTACAATTTGCAAATCTCCTTTTCTATTACTTTTTCTATTTGTTTTTCATCGGTTCAGCTATCTTCTGGTACGGCTACATCTATCCTTCTCTTTTCAATAATAGTAATGTGTGGGGTGCTGTGTTTCAGGTGTTTGCCAGTCTGTATTTTAAAATCCTACAAGACCTTGACTACCCCATTTTCCAATATTCAGATGTGGAGACCCAGTTGTTTCAGTCAATAGTAAAGCCAATTTTTTTACACAAATTCCAATGTATGATTTTTGCAATTCAGTCATGGCACTGCTCATATTCAGTTTGGGCATGATTTCATGGTAATTATTTACCTTGTTTCCCATCAGGTATGCCTAATTCAGCTTGTGTCCAATCTGCAATATACTGAATAAATCGAGGAGGAGGAGGAGGAGAAGTTGCCCTTGTAGTTAAAGGATCTGTGTTCAGGGTGACTCACAATGTACAACTGATTATACAGATTGGACCTGCATCGGACAGTTGCTGTGTGATCACTGCTCTTCTGGATTCCAAAAAGCTCCAGGATCTCGTCTAAGATGCTTCACTCCATTCTCCACCACAGATACAAAGTTCATCCATTATGAAATCCAGAGAAATCATCACAAGAGTTCAGGATAAGCTCTCTTCATCTTAGCAGCGTCTTCAGAAGACACCTCCACTCATGTGCATACACACAAAGTAAGCCAGGTTGCTGCATTACCAATGAGTTAAACTCTCCAAAAGAAAGTCATCACTTGAGCAACATTGGTAGGCCAGTGTATCTGGAATGTTTGTTTAGTGAAAATTCCTGATTTTGTTAACAAATGAACAGAGCTCTCTTAAGATACCCAATATTCTTTAGTTTCTTATTATCCAATGAATGCTATTATCCTAACTGTGTTCCACTTCTTAAGACCTTGCCCTTCTTCTAAGGACACTTATACCTTTCTCTTGGGCATGGAGGCTCACGTTCTGGCTATGTAAGGTTCCACACTCATAGGCTGAGTATCTTATTACGTGTATATAGATTAAAAAACAGGATTTAAAATTGGACATAAAGACACCTGCACCCAAACAACTGTTTCTTAATTCAGAACAATACTTTGAATTCAGTACTTTTTCGATTGCCTTATTGCAATGGTGCTAAATTAATAGAGGGGGCAACTAATAAAAATCGCTCTTTGACGTTCAGTCTAGCCACAGATTCTGTCCAGCGCATGTTAATTCAGAAGGATTTTCCCCCACCCCTTGGTACATCCACACAACATCTATACACACTGATCAAGCAGAAGTGTTTTCCAACATCTCCAGCAACAAATTAGGCTCCAAAACACCACCAGGAGAAGCACGGAATACATTTTCAAGCACCTTCAGAATAAAGTAGAAAAACAGATCCCTCTTTTTTTCTGGGAAAATTCTGAGAAATTGGAATAGTGACTCCAGCTCAGCATTATAGAATTATTGTTGTAGACCTCCACATCCTCTAGTGCAATCCCACCCCCCTTTTTGCAGCCCACCAAGCCCTATCTCAGCAGTACAATTGCCATGTCAAAACAAGATATACAAGAAAACTGTATGTTTTATTCATTTATGAAATGTATGTAGCTGTCCATCTCACTTCTGTCACTCTGGGAGGCTCACAGAGTTGAAAATACAAAAGCCGATGCAAAAAACAGCCCCCCAAATATAACTGCACAAGTCATTAAAACATAAAACTATTAAAAGGGTAAAATAAAAACATCATCTGCAGGAGAATAATCCTTTTCCTTATGTTTTGTCTTATTTTAAGAAACTCTTTTGGAAGAAATTTGGAAAGATGGAGAATTCTGTCCCTACTGAAGGCCACCCTGCCCATTTGGTCTCACTGTTTCACTCAATGGGACCTTTGCCTCCCTCTGAAAATGCAGATCTCAGTCACCAAGCGGTTGTGCAGATATTTTGGAAGCTGAGCGGGACCACATTATGTGAATGGCACACTGTCCTGATTTGGGCCTCACTGGCAAGGGGCAAGAATGCTCCAAGTGTCTTGACCAAGCTGTGGTTTGACTACGACAATGGCCAGTAATTTTATAGCCCCTGGAGCAAAATACCGGTGCTGGCCGAACTCCGAATGCAGGAATGCAGCCGGCGTGAGCGACAAGCGATGCGAGCACCGAGGAAGATCTACAGAGGAGGAAAAGCCCGGATGACCCCCTAGCAACCTTGCTGGTCACACAGCGTAACAAGCACTAATTGTAAGATTTGTAAGATTGTAAGATTTCACTGTCTCACTGTTAGAATTATATATATATGTACTTTGTGAGCCGCCCAGAGTTCCCCATTGGGGGGAGATGGGCGGACAATAAATCGAATGTATAAATAAATAAATATAAATAAGTAAACCTTGCATCTCCCTTTTTGGACATGCTGCATGGGAAAATAAATCAGTGCAACTATTCAGCATGCAAGACCACATTGGGCTCATTAGGGTCCAATTATGGATTATCACATAATCCAATTATGTGAAACAGATGAACATTTAATAGCAAAAATGTACAAATTATTGTTGAGAGAAGAAATGATTGAAGAACAAGTTAAAGAATGCATGATTAAATGGGCAAAAAATATTGGTCATAATATACATATGCAGCAATGGGAAAATATGTGGTCTAAAGGATTAAAATTTACTTTATGTTATACCTTGAAAGAAAATTTCTATAAAATGATGTATCGATGGTATATGACACCCCAAAGACTATCAAAGATGTATGGGACAATTTCCAACGTTTGTTGGAAATGTAACCAACAAGAGGGGTCGTTTTACCATATGTGGTGGACATGTAGAATTGCACAGAAATTTTGGATTCAAATACAAATGTTGATGCAGAGCATACTACAAATAGAGATTCCATTTAAACCAGAATTATTCCTGCTGGGGATAATGGACTTTCAAATAGGAAAACATCTTATTAGAATCACTCAATACATGGTTACCGCAGCAAGACTTCTTTATGCACAATTGTGGAAAACCCAGACACTACCCACAATACAAGAATAGTTGCTAAAACTGATGGATATGGCAGAAAATGACAAACTGACTTGCCTGTTAAAAGAAAATTCAAATAATTATTACCTTAAAGAATGGAACCCATTGATGGACTATTTGCAAAATGCAGGTGGGGTGAAGCTTACATGGGGATCTGAAGATTAGATTATAAATGTAATGAGATATGACTAGACAAAGAATTATTCCTATTTAATGTATTAAAAACTAGCACTTATCATAGCCTTGTTATTTCTAAGACCAGAAATAGATTGGAAGTTATCTATTCTTCATATCTTTTCTTCTTTTACTTTATCTCACTTTTTCTTTTCCTTTTCTTTATATTTTGTATTTCAAATTTTCCTTTTCATTTCTAACTTTTAAATATGTATCTTTAAAATCTCAATAAAATATTATAAAAAATCATTCTAGTGACCAGGTATTTATGTATATAATGACCAAGCAGCTATATGGGTATGTAAACTAACAGAATTCTATATACTAAAGATATACTAAAAGAATTTTAACTAAATGATTCAAACCCCTGCTGCTATACTTTCCTTTATGATTCAAAACACTTAACTTCTTCCCTCTTTCCACATTTACTTATCTCTAGCACAGGCTTAGAAACGCTAACAGTGTTTCCTCCCTTGTCTGATCATCACTACATCAGGTTTTTTCCTCCTTCTTGACCCACTCAGGCCCAGTTTTCCAGCACCTGAATAACGCCAGGGCTGCATTCTAGCACTTTGTAGACTTCTCCCAAATCTTCAGCTACCTTGGGCTTCTTTCTGGCTTTCTGCTTTCCATGGCTGTGGATCTTCTGGTTCCTGGGTCTCTCAGCTGTTGCTTCCTTGCTTCACACCTTGTCTTCTTGCCTCTTACTCCAGCAGCAACTTCTGCCAACCCTCTGTAACACCCCCTTCCATCTACCTACTCTGGCTTCTTTTATACTTTATGTAGAACCTATTAGCAGCTTACGGGTGATTCTACAGAGTTTAGACTTTTTTCCCCCTTTTTAACTGCTTACATGTTTAAGGTTTGCACCGGGCAATCAGGCCACCAAAGAGAAAGAACTTTGACCTTGGCTTCTGTAGAGTAGCAATTTTTTCTTTATTTGTCTTTCACACACTTCCCAGTGTAGAATTCCCTGGAAGTCTCTCATTCTAGTACGAACCATGCCTGACCCTCCTTAGCTTCCAAGCCTGTACAAGATCAGCATTGCCATCTGCTGATACTTTTCATGCTTGGTCCGGTGCAAAATGCAAAGATGTTCCTTGAAATCATAGATTGCTTTGAACAAAGTGTGGAAGCACCTCTTCAACAAACTCTTAATTTGTTTTAATTTAGGTGTAACTCTATTAAAATATCTAGAAGCAGTTAATACTTTTCCCCTTGCAATAAAACATACAGTTTGGTGACAACTTTTCATATAGGTCCACTTTTTCTGCTTCAGGCAGAAAAAAATGTCTTGGGACAATCCCAATTTTGGGTCTGGCAGCTTGCTACTATTCTAGAGAATTCTCAAGCTTGCTTTTACCCATCTGTTTTGATACTAGCTTATCACATTCCTAACCATTATCACTCCCGAATGAACAAAAATCATTAGTTAACAAATAGCTAGGGGGAACTCATAAACTTTTGGAAGAACTGGCCCCATTAAATTGACAGAAAGAATGACAGAAAAAAAACTTATTGATTTATTTTTTAACCACCAATTTGTTAATTATAATTACTCTCTTTCTTGTGTCCTGGAGGGTAAGGGAATAACCAGCCTAACACAACTTTTCATTAATCTTGATCACAGCTGGAATGTACAGGAATAATATATAGACTGAGCGCTTAGCGCAGCAGGCATAAAATGCTTGAGTGAACTAAAAATAAACTGCCAACACACGGAAAAATTAAACCATCTCTTCAGAGCAAATTATGAGTAAGATATCATTAGAAATAAAATGAGGCTCCGTGAACTTGGATGTTGGACTAGGCCCAGGGAAACACAAGTTGGAGTCCATTCTTAGTCAAGGAAGCTCACTGGCTACGTTTTGGGCAGTCACTTTCTTTCAACCCAAGGTATCTTTCAGGCTTGTTGTTGTGGGGAATACATTGGAAGAAGCAGCACTGTGTAGATGGCCTTGGACTCTTGTAAGAAAGGTGAGATATAAATTTGGAAATACATTAAATTGTCAAGCCTGGGTTTTTTTCAGCTCATTCCAGTATGGAGTTTGAGGACCAGGGCTAGCTGTAATGGAAATTCTAGTTTTACCCAGGAATATACATATATTTAAGCAGCTGGATAGCACAGTGGTTAGAGCACAACCTTCGATGCAGGGGAGCAGGGTTCAAATCCCAGCTGGTACCTACCTTACCGGTAGGGGTCCTTGGGCAAAGACCCCCTAATGCTTCACCTGCCTACCTCAAATATGAGAGCGACATGAACTAAGAGTGTCATGCCGGCTCAGACGTTGCCCAGATTAACGGGGAACCAGGACAATCTGACGATAAGTGGGCTACTGGAGCAAACCATACATGGATGAGATGAGAACTTGGAATTGATGGAATGCTACTACAACAGTAGACCTAATGAGAGGGGGTAGATGAAATGCATGAGGGAATTATGGATGGACAGAAGACCTACATCCACACTAACTGAGAAACAACTAGTTACCCAGTGCTTCAACATAGTGAAGAGGAAGCTGCTCTCACAACTTGAGACAGACTAACTCCACATTACTATCTGGACTCAAGCAGACTTGGAAGAACAACTGGATCTGCAGCCGCCCCTGAAGCTGGAATGTCACTGCCATCCCCTCCATTACAGAGCACAGCAGCTGATATGAGGCAGAAGATCATGGATAAACTAGCTACAGTCAACCCTCGAGACCGATTAGCAAGCCTCAGTGGAGAAGTACCATTGGATAGTATGCTAGAAGATGCCAATAGAGCCCTCCAGACAATCCCTACTACCACCATAACTCAAACCAATGAACTGGTATACTCTACAGCCACTGTAATCCTGGAAATGCTTAGCTACACGATCAAGAAGAACAGCAGTACATACCCACCCTGGAAAATGAGGTTGGAGGCTAAGATCAAGGCAACTTGGAGAGAAGTCAGTCAGCTGGTGGAACTACGGAAGGGTATGGAGATTAAGGATAAGACTCAGCTACTGAAAAAATATATGGGCCTGACTCCATCTGAAGCCCTACAGACTGCTAAACAAAGGCTCACAGCACTGGCTGCCAGGCTCAGGAGATACACCAGAGAAGCAGAGGCCAAGAAGATAAATGCCCTGTTCTCCAAAGAACCATCCAAAGTGTACTCCCAGCTGCAGTACTGGAAAAACATATGGGAGAAAGAGAAGACACATAACACCAGTGCAAAGTGGCTGCTAGACCTGAAAGCAGACCACAGCAATCTCCCAGAACAGGAACAAGTCACCATCACAGTAGCAGACATCCAACAGCGGGTCAAGAACATGAAGAGCTGGACAGCACCTGGCCCAGACCTGATCCACACCTGCTGGCTAAAGAAACTAACAGCAGTGCATGAACGCCTAGCAGCACAGATGAGCCAACTGCTAGCAGCAGGCTCCCACCCAGACTGGCTAACACAAGGAAGGATAGTGCTGATCATGAAAGACTCCCACAAGGGAACAGCACCATCCAACTTACCAGCCAATAACCTGCGTCCCCACAACATGGAAAGTCCTATCAGGGATCATAGCCGCTAAGCTGCAGGTCCGTATGGGCCAGTACATGAGCACAGCTCAGAAGGGCATTGGGAACAATCTTCCATGGCTGGGAGGAGATTAGAATCAAGGTCCCGCTAGTGTCAATCCAACACCTCAACTTCTACACCACATTAATTCTCTTACTGTCTGCTAAGTGAATTTTTTTGTAACTGATCTTTACTACCAAGGCTGATATTAGGCCAATAGCCAAGGTTTTGTTTTGTTTTGGTTTGTTTTCATGTTAACCACAGTGCCTCTCAGTAGGTAAATGAAAATTAAAATCAAATCAAATTCCATTTTGGCCACACCCGTTACTTTTTGAAGGATGGAGCGTGTCACTCAGAAGCCAAGTAGGGTCCTCAGCTGAAAACAAACCACACGCCTCTCCTATATTCTAACTTGTGGCAATGCTCTATATGTAGTCCAAACAGTACTATCCAGGCATAGGATGATACTCTCAGCAGGCTTGGAGGAAACCTTACAGTTTGCTGAAGTGCAAAAATTCTTCTGGAGAGGGGGAAAAATTCAGTGCTGCTGTCTGAAGGCAGGGGAAGGAAATCTAAGAGAGAGGGGATGTATTGGAATATCTTGGAAAAAACATGGCCGGCTATATGTATGGGAGTAGCATAGAAAGGGGAGTGGCCTGCAGGCCAACTGAATACCACTTTTAATTGATATTGTTCAATTAAGAGAAATTAAACTCTATCAACCAAGTTTCTTTGGAACCACAATGATATCCTTAGTAGCTGGGTAGGGGGGCATCTTGACCAGGGTGGATAACCCTGAAGTCACATGCTTCATGTTTATTGTCTTAGTAAAATATATCATGAAAAATGCAGGCATAAAACTGTTTTAACATTCATTCATCTTTTTCCTCAGTAGTTCTAGAATGTAAACCATGGGGATATCAAACAAATAATTGCTAATATCCTCATGAAACTACAACCCTCTCGGATTCTCAGGGAGAAGCCATGACAGTTAACTTCATATAAAACATTCTGAAATAAGGATTCTTCATGAACTTCACATGTCTTTTATAAAACCTCTTATGCAATTTCACTCTGGAACAGACCTGGAGGTACTGTTTTCACTGTAGCCATTTTGGAATGAAATTTTGCTTTGACTCATAACCAAAAGCAGGTCCACACTTCCTTACTTCTCATAAATAGGCACAATAAAATTAATTTTTCCCTCTGAGATTGCTTTAAGAAGGAGGGGAAATTCCATTCTAAAGAAGTCTAGGGGTTGTCTAAATCAGAGAAAAATACATAAATCCTTTTTAATTTTTAAAAAATGGAACCTGTTATACTGGACTGAAATAAACATACTTGCCTGATAAAAGAAAAAGAGATAAATCACTGCAATAAATGGGGAAAATGTACTGGTAGATTTGGGGGGAAGGCTGGATTTCTGATCATCTATCTTTTAGTGAAGGGTTTCAGGCAATTAAGTGCTAAATATATTCCAAATCACACCCCACCTAGACTAAAGGCATTCAAACTGGAAGCCTTCCGTAGATTACATTAGTGTGATGGATTAATTAAGTTGTATCAAGACATGGTTTTCACTACAAATAAGTCTGAACATTAGAAAGTATATTGAGACTTTTAGTTTAGAAAATCATAATTATCAGAGAATACAGGGTGGATTTTGATCTACTTATGAATAGTGCTAAGAAAGCCCTCTTCTTACATCATTGTCTTGTAATGGTGAAGGTACACCCCAAATAATATCTGTTGAGCAGGTCAAAGAAAACAAGCAGACTAAATACAATCCACTAGAGAAGGACATAGCAATCCTAAAGAGCTCCTGGAGAAGAGCAATGAGCAACTATGAGTAGCCCTGGTGCTTGTGATGGGGCTGGATTAAAGAACCTCCAGCGCTGATGAACTTAGAGGCAAAAGGCATGTTCAAGAGTTCAAAGTTAAGCAGTCTGTGGGTAGACATAAATCATGAGCCAAGGCATACTTGACGTTGGCAAAGCAGAAATATCAACAGTGAACATAGACATTCTAGGATTCAGTGAACTGATATGGACTGAATCTTCACATCAGAGGAACATCAGATTATTGCAGTCAAGAAAATCACAGAAGGAATAGAGTAGTCAACATGATTAATTAAAAGATGTGGGTATCGATGTCAGTGCTTGGTATCAATCCTTCAAATGATCAAATGATCTCAGTTGAGGCTGAAGCAGGCAATCAGTATTACAATGAACACAGTTCTGCTCCACCCGCAGATGCAGATGAAGCAAAAGTTGGACTGTTTTATAGTGATTTGCAACGTCCTCTCAACATAACCCTGAAAAAAGACATCTTGCTAATTCTGGGAGGCCAGAATGCTAAAGTTGGAAGTAAAGTAGCATCTGGAGTAACAGGAAAATTTGATCTCAGTGTTGATCCTATGTTGCAGTTAAAGTGTGGTTTGCAGTTAATAAGCAGATATGGAAAATGCAACAGTCACCCAGGAAATAAAAATTAATCCATAGTCCAATACCAGAAAAAAGGGAAAATAATGTTCAGACTACTGGATGATTGTACATTGGTGGAATCCTTGGTGCTCTCTTGAGCTTGGTTGTTTCAGAAATTACACATTTCTCCCATCCTAGTAAGTAATGCTCATGATTTTGCAGTCCAAACTTCAGTACATGGAAAAAGATGAATGACTGAATTCAAAAGAAGGAGGGACATCACATGGCTAACATCCAATAGGAAAGACAAGGGATGGAAGCTGGCTGGCTGGCTTAGGGCCAATCAGACCCTCTCAGCCCCACACAAGGTAGTTGTTATGAGGGAAACAGGAAGAGGGAACATTATATAGGTTGCCTTGAGTTATACAAAATAAATATGGGAGATTCGCCACCCAGAGTCACCTTGGGTGAGATAGGCAGCTATGTAAATATGATAAATAAATAAGTGTAATTAACAGAATTGTTTTAACCTTGGGTTATATGTTGTGGTTTTTGTTCTAATCCTTGTACACCACCCAGAGTCCTTGCTATGAGATGTGCTGCTATATAAATAATATCAGTAAATCAATAAGAAAACCAACAAATAAGGTAGCAGAATGCAACTTTGTCACATATTTAGTTGCACCATATTCGGTAGTAACTGTTGTCCGCTGGTCAATGCTTCTTACAGTCTACACCAGTGTTGTCCAAACTTGGCCGCTTTAAGATGAGTGGACTTCAACTCCCAGAATGCTGGCTGGGGAATTCTGGGAGTTGAAGTCCACTCATCTTAAAGCGGCCAAATTTGGACAACACTGGTCTACACATTCAAAAACTTTTGTGTAATCAACAAAAGCAAAAACTGACCTCTTTTTGGAACTCCCTTGTCTTTTCATTTTCCATACACAAGAGCTGGGATGTCTGCAGGGTGTGGTCAAAAAAATTGAGAGGGCGATCAAAGCATAAAATGCACATTAAAAACAAACAGAGCTTCAACTGCACCATTGCAATCTTGATTTCTTTGACCGTACCTTGCAGAGTTTCCTGCACAAAAGCCTTGACAGGTAAGAACAAATCATTCTTATTCAAGATCTAAATTGATGGCTCAATTTAGACTGCCTTAGTTCGGAATATTCATGGCCAGTACCACATCAGACAGCCAGTTTGGGGTAGTGGTTAAGGCGCCAGGCTAGAAACTGGGAGACTGTAAGTTCTAGTCCTGCCTTAGGCACAAAGACAGCTGGGTGACCTTGGACCAGTCACTCTCTCTCAGCCCTAGGACGCAGGCAATGGCAAACCACTTCCAAAAAACTTGCCAAGAAAACTGCAGGGACTAGTCCAAGCAGGCACTAGGAGCCAACACTGACTCGAAGACACACACACACAACTGTATCAGTAGCTATTTGATGTGGAAGTTATGCACTATTTTCACCATCACATTTTGTGATTTGTCTCTAGAATACCCAGATGTACTCTTTTGCTGAACTTTCTGCCACTTCACCGCTCCTCAATTGACAATCTCTGATTCTTCTGAATGAGCTCTTCAGTGACCAAACCCTATGCATATCCATATAGTATATCAGCCCAAACTACAAATATAAACAGGAATTATATTATAAGGAGAGGAAACAAAATAAAGGTGGAATACTTGTGGAGAAGGCAAAAGGCTTGCTTTACAGCTCTGTTTAAGGATTAAGAATTGAAACAAACACCCTTCTTCCCCTCATTAGGGCCACATAATTTATCAAGTCAGAGGCTGCGTTCAGCTTATTACATTATTTGTCTAAGCATAAAAATCCATTGGTTATTGTAAATGGTAATTTCCTGGATGGCCACACATCTGCATTTCAATTCAAGTTCAGAATGATTAACTCAAGTGCAAGCTTTCTCTTTCCAATCAGCACTGAAAGAAGTGAACTCAGAAGATCCTTTTTCTGAATGAAACATGCACAGAGACACACATGCTAGTTCAGGAGTATCCAGAGAGAAGATCAGACAAGTCAAGATGGTGACTAGGACATGACACACATAAAAAAATGGGCAGGGCTTCAATTTCCAGACACTTCTTAATGTTTTTTACCCCACCTACCCATCCACTGATGCTCCATTATAGTGGGTGCTGAGCTGAATACGGTTCATATATCTCGTTATAAAATAAATCTCATATCCCCTTATATGAGCACACTGATGATATACCACCTCTGTCTCTCAATTCAGCAAAAATAGGAGATGGGGAGACCAAATTCAACAGAAGTCACCTGCTCAAGGGTTGGCTGGAGGGCTAAACCCCAAAAGAAGGGAGGGATTAAAACCAAAGAGAGACTTTTTTGGCCAGAGGGCAGAGTTTGTAAAAACTGAACTATCGCCTATTTAAAAACTCCCCAAATGCATCTAAATTCAGCCATGTTTTTGAACCCCACTCACCATGAGTGGGCCTTGGGGTGCTGTAAAGCGATGCTGGCAGGGTTAGAGTTGGGTGTTTTTGGGGGGGGGGGGTTCCCCTCCTGGGTTAAAGTCTCAGGGTATAAGACCGCCATTGAAGGTGTTGTTGTTCTCTTTGTTTTGCTGCTTCAAAGCCAAAGTGAAAGAAAAGGGGGTTGGGCCATATCTAAGAGCCGATGTCCATTGGAAGACAGAGTAGGCACCAGCAACCAGCACTGATGGGTATCTACGGAGGTGCATGCTTCAGCAGCATGCCTACTATCAATCTCAGCTTAAGCTAAGCTTCTTAGCTTCCAGGACTTCCTGTCCATCATTTTCCCCTCCCATGCTGATTGCCTACCTGCCTTCTCCAAGTTGTTTTACTTTTTTATTTAGATGTAAAATATTACAGTACAGAGGCAGAGATACTCATTTTTCTATTGTGGCAGGGTGAAGCGCCTGGAAGTGGTTGGGTCTCTGCTAAGGTCATGGATGGATTTTAAGGGAAAGCCGACGGCTAAGCGCAAGACTGAGAAAGGGAACAATTCTAGCATGTGCCTGTAAAGTGCCTTAGATACAGAATAATAACAGCATGCCTTAGATCCAGAAAATAAAAAGGGAGAAGAGACATGGGGGGGGGGGGGGGCGTATATTGTAGATGCTGCAAGACATGCTGTTAGAGAGGATATCACTTGATTAACATGGAATGGAGTGGGGAGATGTCTCAGACTGCCAAGTCCAAAGATTCCAGCCCTGGAGTGTGGAGGAAGACCAGGAGGACAGACTGTGTTGCGCATAAGAAGATTCCAGTGGCGGACAGTGGGACTTTTTGAGTTAAAAGCTTTATTTGGCAGCCAGGCAGGAGGGAGGAAACTCAAAGACATTCCCATATCAGTAATTGAGATAAGGAGGGGGAGGAGAAGCAGTGATAAATTACAAGCAGAAAGTGAGCCACGAGAGGGAGAAAATTAAGTAGGTTAAGGCTTGATTTCTTATATTTCTTATGCGATTTTGTATATACATAAAAAAACATACTAGTTTTCACTTGTATATATTATTAGACACAGTGCCTCATTAATATAAATATTACAGTGTCCATAATAAAATCCCTCTTTTGTGTAACTGTATCACTTATTACACCCTCCATGTCACAGGGCTGGGCTACTTGTGGGACTGCCTTTCTCCTGTGCATTCTGCCCACCCCACCAGATCTAGTAGAGGAGTCATGCTCTGAGTCCCTTCGGTCAAAATCTTCTTGGACCCTGGAGTCATGCCTTCTTGGTGGTGCCTGAGCATCCCCCCAACCCTGTTAGCCTTTCACAAGGCATTGAAGACCTGGGTGTTTCCCCAGGCATTTGGATCAGCTCTGTTGTTATTTATGTGTCTTTTGTTTAGTGGGGTTACTCCTTGGGCACCAGTGTTGGGGTTTCTGTGTTTTAACTTTTGTAAGTCTCCTAGACTCAGTTGTATGACATGGGTAACTATATAAATCATATAAATAAACTAACTAACTACTGGTTCTGTGTGTATTTGTGTGTGTGTGTGTGAGCTCCTTATCTACCCTCTGACATATATAACTTCCCTTTCAAAGTTATTTGCTCAAAATCCATCATACTTTTTTCCCATCTACCACCGCCTCTGTGGAGAGCAGCATCAGTGACCAACTGTGGCTAGACAATTAGCAGGAAGAGAATGAGTTGAGAAGATCCTCCTTTCTGATCCTTTATTTCCAACATTGGTCTCCCAACATTAGATCTCTTTCCTTTCACACACATGGATGGGAAGAAATCTTCAGATAGGAGCTCTGTGCGTGTAGTTGAGTCTCAAAATCTCAATAGGTGATGAGTAGATGTTCCTTCCTAACAAATTACTAATGATTCAGAATTGAGGTACAACCACGAAGAACCACAAAGAAAACTCTGGCCTCATCTCTTTCAGCTTTCCAGAGGTCCATGGTTGTGTCAGCAGGCCTGCAGACCCCAGGGTACTGGCAAAATATTGAGATGGCTCCTACACAAATCTCTTTTTTATTCTGCTTTTAGTCTTGTGCCTTTTATAATTTTAAAGTTTGAATATTAATAATATTAATATTAATTTGTATATTTTGTTTTTAACTTTGTCGTTCGCCATCCAAAGTCACTTGATTGTGAGATAGGCGGCTATATAAATATGACGAATAAATAAATAAATAAATCATGATCAGGAAACAGTCATACGGTCACTTTCAATATGAAAACTAGGATGATGTAATGGATAACATGTTGAGCATGGCCTACAGAATCTGCATCAACTTCTGGTTCAAATATGTAGCTTGACTGGACCATCAACATTTCTTAGTCTAAGTTACTTGATACAGTGGTACCTCGAGTTACGAACTTAATCCCTTCTGTGACTCTGATCACAACTCGAGTTGGTTGCAACTCGAGGTAAATTTTCCCATAAGGTTCAATGTAAATACGGTTAATCTGTTCCGCCCTCCGAATTTGGTCGCACCACGAGGCAAATTTCCCCATAAGGTTCAATGTAAATACATACGGTTAAACAGTTGCCAAGCCTGCTCTGCATTTTCTTTGGAGCCATGCTGACAAGCACACCAAAAACCTTCCAAATGCCACAAAACACACCACAAGCCTCACCGAACGTCTCCTTGCTACCGCGATCTCGCCCACAGGAAGCCGCGACCGCGTGGCAGCAGGGCAAATGGCCGCGGATCCGGTTCGTAGCTCGAGGTGGAGTTCGTATGTCGAGGTAAATTTTTGGGGCCGGAGCTGGTTGTATCTTGAAAAATTTGTAAGGAGGGGTGTTCATAACTCGAGGTACCACTGTAGATGCAATGATATCCATATAATATGGATCCTGGGTTATGGACTGGATTAGTGTATATTTTCTGCACCTTTATTATGGACTAAATCCTATAGATATTTTCTTCTTCTATCCGTTAGCCCAATTAAATCTCACTTCCTGTCCTTAAGGTCATGAAAGACCGATGAGAAATTTTATTCCTCAGCCAATTCAAAAGGGTTCCTCCCATTAAAAAGTCCATCTTTCCACCCCACGATACTAGCTAATTTCGAGCCGGCACAAATAAGAAAACATTGCAGACTATTATCTTACTTGAGCTCCAATCTTTTTTTTTTTATTATTAGTTGTTCTTGCACTCTTGACTCTAGTGTATTTCTGCTCTTCATATTCTAGATTACCTGTATGGGGTTTTTTTTAAGCAGGATGGACCAATGAAATAAGAACAATGCTAGTTCTAATTAGCCACCATGCCAGCAACATGCCTTAATACCATGAGCAAAGCTAAGCGTCCAGCCTCAGGACCTCCTGAACATGTAAAAAATGCCTTGGATAATAACATATGAAGTGTGTTCCAGACTAACACGAAGAATACAGTAAAACAAAGGCTAACCTGATGCTAGAAAAAGAAAAAACTTTCTTATATATCATTTGTAGTGAACAATATATAGAAGGCTTGTATTACACTTTATTTTTGTGAGTTTTCCTTTTTGAAGGGAAAACAAACCCTTGTGAAGAACATAAAACTCTTGCCTTCCACTGTTTCAGCTTACAGCAACCCTCGCCGCCTTCCCTCACTGAAAAGCCACTATTTCAAGCAGAAGACGAAGTTTTTATTTGCCAAGACATCTAGTCCAATACATCCTGTCTTAAAACATTATTTGAGCAATTTCATTGTTAGTCAGTCAAATACTTTCCCCATGCAGCTCTTGATGAAGTTAGATTTGGGGATGGCAACAAGTATTTGAATGCAAATGGCCTCTTTTTCCCCACCTAGTCAATTCATGACAACTGCACTGGAACAAATGGGGATCAACTCCAACATTCATTTCCTTGCTTTTTCTCAAATATCTACAGCCACCGGCAGTTCCTTTTGCACACTTTCACAAAACAGTGTGGGGAAAAAATGACACTCAAAAGAGTCATGTTTTGTGATGGGCAAAACTGTTCATGAAAAACTGACATTTGATACTTATACAAAGACTTTTTAATTATTACATATTTGGAAGAGCAACTGTAATGCAAGGATCCCAGCATAGCCCCTACTGGACTTCTTGTCCAACTCCCAAAGTTAAATAGTAGTACAGTCCCTAGTATCTTTCTTCCAAGGAATGCTTCCTAGCCCTACATGGATCCTATCATAAGGTAGGTGGCTGCAGTGGTAGATAACCAGAATATGGTAAGTATCTGTAATCCAGAATTAAAAAGGGAGAGATGCCTGGAAGGACAGGGGGGAAGAATGTAGATTTGCATTTTTTGCCCTCCAGGATGGATCAGCCCATTTGTTCCTGTTTTTGCCAACAATCCCTTCTTTAGTGGCCCCTGCCTCCAAGAGATCAATGAAATTCCAAGTAAAAGTGTCTAGATTCTGAAAAGACTGTGTCAGATGGTGAACATTCAATATCAAACCACAAATAGGAAGCAATTCCACCATATAAATGTCTCTAAAGATATTGTCCTGCTTCACTCCTTCCTTCTCCCTTTTTCCCTTGCTCTTCCATGAGATGAGAATGCTGAATTTTGTAATAATCTACTAAACCTTAAATTAAAACTATGTAGAGGGAGATCTGGTCTGATCCTTAGTGCTTGTGCATTCAGTTTACTTAAGGAGCATAAACGGGCTGTAACTGTGACCCAGGGCTTAGATATCTGTAGGACAGTCTCTTTACAATCATTTTATCAGTCCTGTAAGATCAGATCAGGGAGAATAGATATGCTGGAGGTACCATCAATAAAACAATGTCATCTCATGGGACCAAGAGACATGCTTTCTCCATTGCTCTTTGGAGTAATATGCCCCTCAGGATCTAGATGGTCCTATGCCTATGGCCTTTAGTAGACCCCTGAAGACCTGGCTGTTCCCACAACTCTGGGCCAAGATATTGATTGAATCTACCAAATGACATGTATCTACAGTTTAACTTTCTCCAAAACAGTGTTTTTATTGCTGTGATTGTTTTCTTACTTGTTTTCTTCCTATGTGATTGTTTTTAATTTTCTTGTAAGCCAGCCAGGGTCACTTGTCAAGTGGGTGGCCTTGAAGAAATAAATAAATACATCATCTCAATATCCATGGCAAGGCCATACCTGACAGACCAAAGTGTGATTGAGCGAGAGATAAATTAATGTGAGATTTCTTGGCAGAGATAGTCCTTGAAGGTAAGGTTGACTCAGGGTTAGCCCACAGTAAATGTAAGAAACCCAGAGGGTTATTCCTAGAAGGCATGATTACCTTCTGAGCAGCTCAGACTGCAAAATGTGGAAACCGGAGGGATGCTTAACTAATAAATACACACCCACCATCAGTTGTGTGAATACAGAGGAAAGAAAATGTACTGGTAGATGCTTGGCCCCTCTAACTTTAGTCAAATAAGAGCAAATGTATAATGGAGCTTTTTGAAAGAACTGCAAAGAAATAGATGAAAATGATGATTTCCTAGATTTTTCCCAGTTTTTCAAATCTCAAAACATAGTTTTTCTCAGAGAGGAAAGGACTTCAGTTCTTGGTTTGGAGATTGTGTTTACTATATGTTTGCCCCCCCCCCCCGCCCCGCCCCCACCATCTCTGCCCCATCATTGGTATCTGGGACAAGCTAGTATCACATCACACACAGTGACATCATTATGCAAATGACACAAATTAAGCCATTGGCACAGTGGTGAGACGGAGGCGAACGACGTAATTTATGTCACTTGAGCAATGACGTAAGATGTCTGTGAGGTCACTTCCCCCCTTCCCTCCCCACTTGACAGGCACCCAAGGACCCAAGCTTATTTGAAAGAGATGCAGAGACACCAGTCACTTAAAATATGGCAAACATGATAGTGCAGGAATAGACATTTATTTTGGCACTCAGTTACACGCAGCTGCAGTGCTGTTTGGCATCCAGACTAATTCATTCTGGCTGAATAGCAAGGAACATTTGGCGGGGAAATCTTCTAACATGTTCCAGTACTACTCCCTCATGGTTCTGTCATCTGACCTTCTGTTTGAGTTCTATATCTGCAAATAGATGATATTTGCTTCTAACTCTATACAACAGGGGCCGGTGGCTCGACGTTCTCCTGTAATGCCTACCAAGAGATTGTATTAACAGATAACAAAGAAGCATATGGTGTTTAAAATCACAAATAGGCTACAGAAGGATTTTGCTGCTATATTGTTTTCTTCCCTTTTTGAGCTTTGGGCATTTTGATGTTCTTCTTCTCTGAGCAGGTATTTCAGAAAAAGAGCATTTATTTTTTTAATTGAGCTTTAAACTTGCTCTGTTCATTGTGCTTAGAAACGAGAGTCAGGTCCATGCTGGGGTCCCAAAAGGAAAGTATATAAGAAAGGAATGTGGAAAGATCTCCCCACAACCCAACTTTTTTTTTTTTTTTTTTTGTAACCAAGATTAAATTCACCCAGATTCATGTCACAGGGTATAAAGTTATTCAAACCTATTGGGATGTTCTGTCAAGACTATACTTCATACAAGAGTTGGAACCAGCCAATTTGCTGGTTTTCAAGGACTACTGCTCAGAGAAGGAAATCAGATTTCCAGCCAGGATTGTAGAATCACGCACCAGAATATTTTCAGACTGTCCAATCTGGGAAACTTCTCAATGGGCTTTGTCAAGCAACATACCCTGTAAGCCACGATAGAACCATAATGATAATCCCCATTTTGGACCACAATATTTGATAGCTTTGATTTTTTTCCTAGGTGGACCCAGTTTAATTACTCTTTTCTCCATATGTTTACTTCAGATAACCATCAGATAAGTGTGGGTCTTATTTAATCTTCTCTTGCAAAATAAATTCATTAATCTACACGTGAAGCAGAGTAATCTAATGAGTCTTTAGAGGAGAGGGTCAAAATCCAAGTTATTACTTCTGACCCTGATTACTCTCATCAGACAAATGCTTATGAAAGCTTTGAACTCAGCACCTTAGAAATTATGACTACAGCTTTCACTAATGAATACCAGAGAAATGCAGCACATATTCCTGAGATTTATTTGTTGTTGTTGTTCAGTCGTTAAGTCGTGTCCAACTTTTCGTGACCCCATGAGCCACATCGCGCCAGGCCTTCCTGTCCTTCACTGCCTCCCTGAGTTTGCTCAGTTTCATGCTCATTGCTTCAGTGATGCTATCTAGCCATCTCATCCTCTGCCGTCCTCTTCTCCTTTGGCCTTCCATCTTTCCCAGCATCAGGGTCTTTTCCAAAGAGTCCTCTCTTCGCATTAGGTGACCAAAGTATCTGAGCTTGAGCTTCATTATCAATCCTTCCAATGAGCAATCAGAGTTGATTTCCTTTAAGATTGATGAGATTTATTGCCCAGAGGCAATTAACCTTTCCTTCTATTTCTACCCAGGTTGTTTTTGTTTCCCTGCTTTGTGTTTTATTTTTTGAAGAGCAGGAAGAAAAATTTCATTGTGCAAAGAGTCAATCCCATGATGGTCAGAAGATACTTTTTCAAACTGCAGGAAGGTAATTGATTACCTCTTTACATAGAAACTCCTTGCATAACATAACAATGCCTCCCTTCCCCAAACCCTAGATGACAGGAGACTGGGATGCTAGCAGAAATGTCTTGTAAATTTTCTATGTAGACTGCTTTGGTTGGGAAGCATTACTTATACACCTAATAAAAACCATACCAAAAGTAAGGAACTACTGTGCAGTGTAAAGCTAAACCTTTTTCAAGGAAGTTTTACTATGGGGTAAGTTATTTAAACTAGACTGGAGTTTCTGGTAGCAAACCAAAATTCACATTGGGGTGAGGAGGATGTTTGGCCCCAGCACTGGAAGTCTGTTTTAGAGGAATTGAAGACGTGATTGTAGGGTAAGACTAAAGGAAACTGTAAATAAATCCCTGCCATAAAGTCAACTGATCTCATTAAGTGCTGTTGATTACTGCCCAATTAATTTCTAATAAAACTTCCAGCACCCAAAGTTTCAATCAAACTTACATCATAAATATATCCTGGTGTTCTTCCGTCCTTGCTTAGCTTCCAACTTCAGATATAAGTAGTAGAAGAGAACATGCCTTGACTTTTTTCTGCAGTCTTTTCTCTTCCCTCAACCCCTAAACAGCATCCCTCCTTGCAGAAAAAAAGAGATATAGGTGACCTGCTTCTTTATGATCCACATGCAAACCTTCTCACCTCTTTGTGTGTATAAAAGGATGTGAAGTGGGGTATGTCTATCCATGCATATCGGTATACGTTTGTGAGAAACATTTGGTATGAAGGCATGATACTCAATTTACTGAGATCTAACAAAGAAACCGTACTACCAAACTAGCTTTGAATTGTGATGGAAACCGTCATCCTTCTGGCGATGCCCACTGGTTTGGCATGAGTCTGCCCATAAATACCTGTGTGATGACAACCAGACTTAAATTTTCATTTAGGATATTTCAGAATTCTAGGGAATGGAAAAACAAAGGAACAGGAATGGTCTAGCTCTCTCTGAGATGGTCAATGTATATTTGGACACCATCCCTTGAGGCTGTGGATGGAAACTGAATTCACAAAACAAAAGCTTAGGAGTTCCGGAGAAGGTTCTAACTGAGCTTTCTCCTTGACAAATCTTGGGGTCATTTTTCTTATTTTCAGGAATAAACCTGCAAACGTATTGCCCTCCTCCTGCTGAATGCTAAAGTGGCATAATCTAAGCACAGGTCTGCCACCCCACTGAGAACAAGAAATTGAAAATGACCGCTGTAGCAGCACAATTAATCTTCAGAACTTAAATTTCATTCCAGTCTGCGTGTAACAAGAATGTGATTTTCTCTTACCTTTTAAGCCACCGCAGTGAACTTGTTCTCCTTTAATCAGATGTCCTTGTCACCAGCTATAATCAATCCCACAGTTTTAAAACATCATTGGGTTTTCATTATGTACATCCCTTGTAACTAATGCAAATGGCAAAATGATATTCAGTCGCAAGAGCATACATCAAGTGCATTGGTGCAGAAATGGACATTCTCTATTGGGTTTTTTTCCAAAGGCAAGAAACACTTTTCTGATTTGAATAGCGGTTCAAGTTCATATGAGATACGCATTTCACATACTTAGCTTGAGCATCCAACTGTTGTTTCCTTAAGGGAAGAATTTTGCACTTTTCTCAATTCAATTTGTTACTTTCAGTCCCTTTCTTCAACTTATCAAGATCATTGTGAAATTTTTTTGGTCTTTTATCCCACCCAATGTGATACCAAAATTGATAAGCAAGACTTCCACCTCTTAATCCAAAGCATCAGTGAAAATATTGAAGAATAAAGGGCCCAGGACTGATCCTGTTACCCCACTTGATATCTCTTTCCACTTTGACGATATCCCACTGAAGAGCATTCTCTGAGAATAGTTCTCAAGCCATCTGTGTACCTTATGTACCCTTTCCTCAGCCTAACCTAAGTCTAGAAAAAACCTTCATCTTAGCAGAGGACAATCTTGCCTTCCCTTGGGCACTTGAACTCTCAAGGACTATTTGCCTCAGTCTTGCCTAGTCCCAGAACCAGACCTTAAATCAAAACACAACCCACTTTTATTTCACACTAGTCACTCCATCATTCCCTGACTCTGAGAACACAAGGAAAGTATACCTCCCCCTTGCTTTCCACTTCTACAGGATTAACAGTTTCTTCTCACCTGAGAAGATCAACAATGCTTAGTTTGGGTACATGAAAGATAAACAACAAGGTTGCATATAGATACAAGCACACAGTGGATCACACAATTAAAACAATGCTTTATTCCCCACACACGCATACACAAACACAAAATTGGTTTACCTTATTATTATCCCTGCATGCCTCTCCTACAGGAAGTACTCTTGTAGGGCAAAATTGTGAAGTTTCCCCAGGGGTTCCCACAGGGGAAACTGCTAAGACCACAAGCTAGTCAAGTCCCATCAGGATAGTCACTATGGATTTGTTGTGGAAATCTTCATGTATGGAAGGAGTTCATTCCTAGCTGTATTCACAAACCAGATTTAGGGAACAAAGCAAGGTAATTTTATTCAGCAGGATTCTTGTACAAGAGGTGCCCTCTCTAGGCAACGTTTTATAGGCGGGAACTCAGATAAGTATTTAGCAATGCTTTTTATAGGATTACAGAACACTTATTATCATTCAGCAGTTATAAGCACAGTTTCTATAAGCCGATTATATACTATAACCATTAAGTTCTCCTTCTTAAATTTCACTGTCCCTTTTATCTTATATCTATACTTTTACAAATTTTCCTTTCCATCAGGCAGAGACAGGATGATGAATCCATTATCTTCTTTTTCACACTCTAGTCACTTGACCTATACATACTTTACATATCTTTGACCTAACTACAATGATCTAGCCAAGGAAAATTCCACACCAGTATCTATTTAATTATTATACCATCCAGCTTTCCAATCAACATGCCATGGGCAACTTTGTTAAAACTTTGCTAAAGTCAAGATAAACTATGTCTACAGCATTCCTGCAATCTATTAAGGAAACTACCCAATCATCATGAGATAAAATTACATTTTAATTTAATTTAAGATTACCACATTTGTTCATGACAAATCCATGTTGACTTCTATTTTGTTTCGTGATCTACTCTAGGACTTTTCCAGACACTAATTTCAGACTAGTCTGTAGTTTGCTGGAGAATCCTTTTCCTCCTTTTTGTAGATAGGAACAACTTTTGCTCCCCTCTAATCACCTGGTACCTCGCCAGTTCTTTCCGAATTCTCAAAGACTATACTTAAGTGTTTGCTGAGACCATCAGCCAGCCCCTTCAATACTGGAGGATGAAATTCATCTGGTCCTGAAGATTTAAACTCACTCAAGTAAAGAAGTATTCCCTGACCGTGTTTCTATCACTTTCAAGCTTCAAACCTGCCCCTTCATCTTCCCATTCACAATTTCCTGGTGAATCATATAGTTCTTATTGAAGTAAGTGGAACTAAGCTAGAATTTGAGTAGCTCTGCCATTTTTTGGTTACCTGTTAGTATTTGGCCTTTTTCACTGAGCAGCTGATATACTCATTATTTTCGTTTTCCTTTGAACATACCAAAAGAAGCACTTTATGTTATTCTTGCCATCCTTTGCTAACCGTAGCACATTATGAGCTTTCACATTCCTGACATCAGCTTTACACATGAGAGCCAGCTGTCTGTCCTCTTCCTTTGTGACCTGACATTCTTTTGATTTCCTGTATATGCCCTTTTTGTATTACTTGTCTTATTCTTTCTAGATCTTTCCTCACTTTTTTATACAGTTGGTTTCTTTTGCTATTCTTCATTTTTTCTTCTCATAGGAAATGTTTGCAGTTGTGTTTTAATAGCACCTTCTTTAAAAACTCCCACATCACCCAATAGCAGCACTGTAACCTTCAAAGGTCCAGCACTACATGGGTTGGTCCAATTCCACAGGTCCTTTTTACAGGATCCAGTTAGAATCAGACAAGAGAATCAGGTGGGACAGCTTCATAGGATGGATCTCACCCCACCTAGTAGAAGGCATTTAAAGTTATAAAGGCCATTTGGTGGATGAAAGATTTGGATAGTGTTTTTATGCTGCTTCTAAACATGCAAAGGGATTTCCAAGTAAAAACAATGAAGATGAATCAAAGGTAGGGATAACATAGTGAAACCTTGGAAGTGGTTGCCTCCTTCTTCTCTCTGATCCAACTTTCTTTGGGATAATTATTGCTGAGAGTATCAGATGATAAAATGGTCAAATCCTTTCTGAACTTCTGAATTTAGGTCAAGAATCTTTGCTTATAAAACATTTTCCATGTCAGAACAATTTGGAAACTTTAATTGTGGAGCTAGGTTTTATTTCAAAGGCATGCACCCCAACCATTTAGATGTCTTGAAAAGGACAAGAGAGCTCCCAGATGTGTCCTTTCTTTCTCTCTCAACCTGTATTCTCAATGAAAGTCTGATATGCTGTGATGCTCCCAGAAAGTTTTGGACTACGGTTCTCATAATCTAAATCTATTAGGCCCATTGGTATGATGGAAATCTAAGATGAGAATAACTGCATTTCTGACTCCCATGGAATTCACAGATCAGAAGATATTCCATCTGACTTTGATGCCAAAGTGAGCAGAAAGCAAATACTTGTTTATTCTTGAACCGTTCTTTGAAATACTTCAAATTCTTGAACTGTTTTTCGTTCATCTGAACTCTCTAGCTCCTATTCCTATTCTTCTAAAATTCTGCAGTTGCTTGCTTAGATATCCAGTATGTCAATATTCTATATTATATTCTGTATCAATATTATAATTTATATGCCACCCAGTGACTCTGGGCAGTTTTCCTATAAATTGCTCCCCACCAAAGCAGAAGTTAAAAAAAAAAAAAAAGTAATCATTGGTTTCTCCCTCAGATCAAAGATTTTTTCACATGATCCACTCCTGATATTTTTCTAACATTTTTCTGATTCTTAGCTAGGAACAATTAACCCACAAAAACCATGCAAAAAACATATTCTTCTCAGAACTCTACCCCTCAATGCCTATCCTCTTTCTCAGCTGGATTAATTAGATAAATTAGAGTTGATGGTTTGGATTTTCTAAGCATTCTGTAGCAACCAACTTTTTGCTATTAAGGTCATCCTGAAAGTAAGCATGTTTTTTCATTTAATAATAAGCCACAGAATCAGTGGGTCCTTTAGGCTAAAATGCTTCGTGCTAAAATTACACATAATTTCACATCAACATAAGAAAATTGTTTGCAGAAGAACAGAGCCACCAAGACAATAGCATGCATTTGAAATGTGCCGGGAGCCATGCCTTGCATTTTGTAACTGGGTTCATATATCTGACTAAGGCATGGGTTGTTTAATTGTGGTTAGGTAAATAAATCACAATTGCCTGGATCCCACATTAAAATAAGTTAGAAACCTTACAGTTGCAAATTACATTCTGGCATCGCAGCTTGTCTCAACCCAATCATTGTTTCCCTGATCTGGCATTCAATAAGCCCCATTCCATTTCCATGACGGCCAGGTCCTTGACCACTTAGATTTGCTATCAGAGGGAATAATGTAACATTTTCTCAGACTCCATGAAATAGTTTTCATTCTGTTCCCTTGCAATGTTATAAGAAAGACCATCTCTGAGAGGTAGTGAAACAATGACTGATTGTTACAGTGGCCTGGAAAGCTGGTGTTGCGATCTCTTTGCATGTATGTATGACATTGGTCTTTAGATACATTTGGTCAAGTATTCTATTTGTGGATTGTATTCCTATGAACTACAGTGACTCGGTTTTATTTGAGCCATTCTTCCTCCATGTTGCAGATTGCTATTTGTCGCCTGTTCCAATACTCCTTCTGTGTAATGAGATGTGGCACTACTACAAGATGAAAAATCACAGCTCCTGGAAACTGTCATCAGCAATCATGTCCCAAAGGGCTTTCTTCTTATGTTCCTCAGTGTGTTCAGGTTTTCCTTGCCTGGTTTTATTATACCCAGGGCTGTTGATTTAAGGCTGGAGTATCATGATCTACGATGGTGCCCCAGGGGCACTTTAGTGAATTCCATTCAGGAAAATAAAAAATGAGGCTTGTTAATTTCCTAACTTTCTCAAGAATAAAACCCAGTTGTTGTTTTTTTAATTTTAAATGTCAGTCCTTTTGAAACCATAGGAGTCCCTAGAAAAAACATACCCTTTAAAGGATTGCAGACAGATGCTCAGACATGTGCCAAATCACCTATTTGAAATCAAATCCAACTATAAAACACAATGATGCTTGATGTCATTTGAAAAGTAAATTTTCTTATTTTATCAGCCGTTCATGACTTGAGTTAATAAAAACAAAATTTGACGGTCCAAATGAAAGCTATAGTAAAACGTTTCAGGGAATACCATGACCTTTCCATTTAAAAGAACAGTGCTTTTCAACTATAATAGCTCTTCCTTCAGCTTTAGAATCAACTTATGATAGCTGGTGATACTTATTAAAGCATTTCAGGAGCACCCCAGTCCACTGGAACAGTCATAACTGGCCAGTGCTCTTACAGAGACATAATTTTTTTTCCAATCCTTCCTCCCTCCTAAGAGCAATCACCATGATTTTATTACCTTGAAAAAACAGATAATGTGCAAGTCCTAACATGAAACCTCACTGCTTCGTAGAAATCACTGCTCTTTGCAAATGTGTCCCAGCTTCTGGTGGCTTTCTGAATTCCCTTATTGCTTACAGCAGAGCCCCTAAGCAATTAAATGACTGATAAAGATGATGGTGGTAAGTTTGCAGCTACCAACATCTGTGCAGCTAAAACAACTACCATTACAGAAGGCTATTCTGTAGGACTGCAGTGTTTAAAATCTGCAGCTTTGCAGCCTTAAGGTGATATCGGTCTGGCCACTGAGCAACTTCATAGAAAAGCTAAGGCATTGTAGAGCCAAATAAATTCTTTTAAAGCCATGAATATTTTTTCTTGTTCTAGAGCAGGGACTTTTGACCCTTTGCCTCCTCTGCCATAGCCTTAATCTAGAATGGGACCCCTGGTTCTGTAATTCATATTGCAAAAAAAGTGACATTTCAGATTTCATTAATAGTTTTAGGATCTATAAATTATATATCACTCCCCAGGATATGTATCAGGACCACAGATGCAAGAAAAGCATAAGGTCTTGTTATGTCTTATCTAGAAGGGGACCTCTACATTAATTTTTAATGTAATATTTTATGCAGCATTTAATTACTTCTTTAAAACCAAACACAGTTTGACCCCTAGTAGCGGTGATTTGATGCTTAGAAGCTGCAATCACTAAAGACTAGTCAGAGGCTACAAAGAAACTAGATAAAGTATGTTTCTCTCTTACATTCCTGGTTCAGTAGTAAGAGTGAGCAGTGGGCAAAATGAATCATTAAAACATGGAGTACCAGAAAGTTTTTCATTCATGTTTATAACTGATCTGAGAGTGCTGATATAAGCTTGCATTTCTAGTATTTACTCCATATTTAAAAATATGAACCAAGAACATTTGAAAAATTAGAAACTTGGACACCAGGAAAAGAGAAGGTAAGAAATTTCAAATAGTATAATTAACGGAGCTATTCCCCTTTAAACTTTTCATTTTTGCATTGCGTTCTTGAATGGCTTCACCTAATATCACTTAGCAAAAGAATAATGTAGATATGGGCCAAGTTCTCCAGGTTTTCAGCAATTGTGAGAAGCTTTTTATATAGAGTGGGTATACCTCCAATAATTAGTTAGAGAAGTAATCATTTTAACTTGTTTGTTTTGTTTTAAAATTTTCAAGTATCATTTAGTTATTGTTAAAGAACAAGCTTATTGATATGATAGATATAAACCTTCACTCAGCCCTAACATGACAATTCTACAATTGGGGACACTTAATATTTCATCTGAAATATTAAGGAGCTCAGTGATTTTCCCCCCTTTATTTAATAAGTATCTGGATATTCCCTTCGTACAAGTGAAATGGCCAATAGAGAAGGTGCTTGGAAAATATACTGGGACCATGAAGGATCAGCATAAATAAATAAACTCTTCTTTGAGTCAAGTTCAACTCCTGGTGACTCCTGGAACATGTCCAAGTTGTTTTCTTGGCAATAATACAGAAACTGCTTGTCATCACCTTTTTGGGGATCTTCTTTCAACTTCACTGTTTATTCTATAGTCCAGTTTTTCCCTGGTAGTCTCCCATTGCAAGTCTCTTCAGCTTTCTGATATCAGCCAATATCAGCAAAGATTAGAATTAAGGTTCTTTCTTTCAATTTCCTTTCTCATCTCCTTCCTTCAGGAAGCTGGTTGGAGCAGAAGACACACATATTGGGGTCTACCAAGAAGGGAAATGCAGATGGGACAGGGTCTGATCACAGAATCAGAATGAAGGTACTGCAATGAAGACTCCTTACTCTCAGTGTTTGCCAAATTAAAGAGGAAAGGATTTTAATCCAAGCAGGGATTAAAGGGGCTACAGACTCTGCAAATGGAATCTGTGAACTCCATCTGAAGTGAACCTATGAGATGCCCAATTTCACACAGCAAGTGACTATTCTCACCATTTGCTGGGAATAGTAATTTCTCTTAAGAGAAATATAAACCAATATGCCCTTAATGTAGATGGGCAGGATAGCTAAACTAAATGGACATTTGGAGTGATGGAGCACTGCAATTGTCATATTTGATTAGTTTTGAGGTGAAGACCAGTGAAGAGAAGAAAAACATTCAAGTTATCCAATATGAGTGGATAAAGTTGGTAACATTCTACTTGTTTCTACCAGAAAAATGAGTTTCTAAATAACTCCTGTGGGCATTACAACAGTTGACGAGAAATTAAATTAGATACAATTAATTGCCCAGTTTTACTCTGGTTATTTTGCCTTATGCGTTTCTAAAGGTTGGAGAAGTGTACTGAATTCATGATGAAAGTAACAGAAAAGCCAGGTTAAAACAAAGCATTGTCTGCCCCACTTCTATTGTTCAATGTTAATTTTGGTATCAGTGTTGGGCCATGACTTCACATAAGTGGGTGTTTGGGAAGGGGGCTGGGGCACTCCCTTGTGGGCGGGAGGGAGGGGGAAAGAGATTTTTACTTTTTCAAGTTAGTGTGCCAAATCTTGATTCATATGCTTCCTGAACAAAATCAGCCTGAAATCTTGACACAAATTTATTTATTTATTTATTTATTTATTTATATTTCAAAGTTAGATACAGCCCATCTCGCAAAAAGTGACTCTAGGCGGTTCACAATAAAACAGCAATAAATATTAAAATACAATAAAACCATATAAAATACAATAAAAATAGAATAAAAACCAAACACATACATAAATAATATCTTCCAAGATGTTGATGGTCAGTAAGATATTAACATATGGGAGTATCTTCAAGGTGCTAGCCACCCCCAGGGTTGATTGTTCAGTATAAATGTTCAGTATAATCCTGGAGGCCATGAAAAGCTATTTTCCCCCCTACAGAATTCTAATTTTTAAAAAAAACAATTTTATCCCATTTTTCAAGATGGTTTATTTCAACATAATTTAATTTGCACTATATCTTGATGGGAATCCTGGTAGGAAGGGGCTGCAGAAAGGGCCTGCTTTTCTCTCCTAAAATAGGAGAACCTAACAAATAAGTCCAATATGTAAAAAAGAATAGCTTAAAATATTTAAATTTTCTAGCATTTTTGTAACTCATAAGGGAATTCCTTTGTAGCCATATGTCAAGAGTCCTTTGAATGTAAAAAGCAACTTTTCCCCTTTAAATTTTTAAAACTGAACCTAGATTGGAAGTTTTAGCTGGTTCGTAGTCTTTTGCGGCTATCCTTGCTACTTGAAAAACATAATGTAAACAGGCCTTGTTAAAGAATTGTTGAAAAAAGAAAATATCTGCAAGCAGTCCAATGACAAGGGGAAATCTGGAAAGTGAGCTGAGTGGCGTACCATGAAAGAACTGAAGAAAAAAAGGTAGTCCTACATACATGTGGTATATTACTCAAAGTTACCAGCGTGTGCACTTCCATTCTAAGGTCGTTTTCTTCAAGAAATGATAGCATCTGGCTTATCAGTCAAACTACTCCTATTCATTGTCCCTCAGTCTGAGAAAGGAGAAAGTAATGTGAATTCAGAGGCACCCCTAAACTGTATACCTGCTCTTTCTGGGGTAGCATAATGAGGTTACCTGCTCTCTTAACTCCTTACTATGACTGCCTCTGCATTACCTGTACTCAACTGCAAATTATTATTCCTCATGATTCTTACTTTGTATGACAATTTGGGACCCAACCCTACTTTATTTCAATAATTTCCAGAATACATTTGTTCTAATCATCTCCTCTTCATGGTTTTAAGTAACCATAAACTCTGGCACATTGCCATCCTTATCTGCCTGATGTAAATATTGCTCAGGTTTCCCCATTTGGTGCTTTCCAGGGAGCTGAAACTCCCATAGTCACTAAGCATCATATGGGGTATATGGGGTAAAGGACTTGATATCCAAGCACTGGATGCCCATCTGAGAAAGATCGACTTGGTTTATTTGGTTTGGCTAGGATATAGGGAACATGAACTGAAACTAATTTTGCACAGGGCTTGAAGAACAGTCATAAGAGATGCTCTAATTAGCTATCAATAAGACAGGCATCTAACCAAAGTCACTCTTGAGTGTTACAAAGGTTAGCAGCAAAACCAAGCTAGGCTACTTCTGGTTCTGTAATATTTACAAAGTGGGACTTGGGGATGAGAGGAGAAGCATATTTCAGCCTGAGGTTCATTTAAGGACAGGTATAAAAAGAAACAGTAAGAAAGTTTTGCTGAAAGAAAATATATGCAGTGTACCCCAGGCCTTATTTCAGCTTTGTCCTCATATTCGGTAGGAGGTGATATGATATACTGTGAAAAGGAGAGACTGCATTAATTGACAAGAAAAAAAAATATCTCTGTGGAATAACTCGAAACACACCCCAACATTTTAATGCGTCTACATAGCAACAGCATATAGTAATGCTGTGGTGTTTGGGACTATTCAGATCTTTGCAACATGCCTTGAAATGAATTTTCAATATTCCAAATATGTTTTTAACTTTTTTCAAAGTATGCTGAATGCTATAATCTATAACATCTATAAGTGCTTGCAGAGTGTCAATCAATCCATATGTAAATAATACATACATGGAACCGAGAACTTGAAATGCCACGAACAAGAAACTCAACCCTTGGAGTAGGAAAAGAGAAGCTGGATCATAAATGAAGTAACTCTTCCTAGTCCAGCACTTTAAGTACTACACCACACACTGGCTCTCATGTATGTATGTTTGTATACACAAGTTCTTCCTTTAGAGCAGTGTTGTCCAAACTTGGCCACTTTAAGATGAGTGGACATCAACTCCCAGAATTCCCCAGCCAGCATGGCTGGCTGGGGAATTCTGGAAGTTGAAGTCCACTCATCTTAAAGTGGCCAAGTTTGGACAACACTGCTTTAGAGTAATGGTTGCATTTGGAACATAATTCCAAAGTGAATATTCTTATGCACGTGCTGTTTAAGGTCCCTCTTGAATCTTGGCTTAGCTTGACTCTAATAATAAAAATTAACTACCAGTGAAAGGCACCAAACCTTCAGAGTAGTAGAAGTTAAAACCACTATTTTTCTTGCAAAGGTCTTTGCCAACAGATGGCGGAGAGGAGGAAAACTAATTTAAACATGGACAGGGAACAAAGTTGAATTTTCCATCTATGTGATAAGAAGCAGGCCTAGGGGAGGAGGAAAGATTACTATTATTGGAAGAGTCTGATATTATTTTATGATTTTATAGCAACGTAAGTCTATTATTGTTCTCAATTTATAAAGAAATTGACTCATGGTAACAAGCATAGTCTTTCATTCATGTTCTGGGCATCAGAAAACCTTGTATTCAAATTACTTTGATTTTCTACCTTTCTTCTCATATGGTAGTGTAGAGTATCCCATTGTAAAACTTTATGAATACTTTAATATTTTATTAAAATATAGTATTGGGTTTGATGATCTGCTTGCATTTAGTTACAGAAAATCTTGTGGGATTACTGAAAGTTGTTTATACTACAGATATCTTTAGAACAAGTATTCCAGGGTTTGTTAGTTGTTGTTGTTCTTTTGCCAGTGTGGACATTTTAGAGATTTATTTGTTTACTCATTTATACCACCCAACTCCCAACAACTAACTTTTAGAAAGTTTTCTGGATGTTTTCCCAATATGATGTAGTAGGGTAGTTATGGGAGTTATTTTATGAACACACAACCCACCTACCCTACTGGAGTTACTAGTTAAAAATTATTAGTCTACTTCTTGGGAAATGGGGAAACTAAGAAGAAAAACAAAGTTTGCCCAGAATTTCAATGTATAAAAGCTCTCTTTTGAAGGCAATATCCTCAAATCCTGACAAGGCCTAGAGATAAGTAAGTTGGCCAAGAAATTGAGAACCAGACTGAGTATGAAATGCCAACTTTCATATTTGTCATCAGCAAACACAAGCCACTTATTAAATAAAAGGTAAATTTGGGATGCTCAGAAACACTAAATTGGGGGGGGGGGGGGAACCTACAGGTAGTCCCCAGGTTAAGAACACCCAGGATACAGATAACCCATAGTTAAGAACAGAGCCTATTGTAGCAAAATTCAAGTTAAATACACAATGATTTGAGTTAAATACACAAACATTTGAATTCATTACCCAATACTACTTATACAGTATTATACAATGATACTATTCTGGCTTACATACAAATTCAACTTAAGAACAGACCTTGGGAACAGAACTTGTTCTTAAACTGGGGACTACCTGTATAGCTGAACAATATCTCACACACACACACGCACACACACAATAGGAAATGCATCCCACGCCAGACTAAACAAGCAAAATAGAAGCAAGCAAGCAAGGGAGAGCATATATATAGGCAAAAACACCCACCACCACCATCTGTTAATTTAGGATGTTCCTTATCATCCCTTCTCAAAACCTTCTTCTTTTCTGCATTCGTGAACATCCTTCTGAATTCCCACATAGGATGCACAAGATATTCTTGGGAATAAAAGGGATGTTGGATGGTGGCCCATTGCTCTATGCCAGCCATTTAATTTTTTTTTAAAAAGTATTTTAAAAAATAGAAATCTGGAGGGTAGAAGACTCTGGTAGGTGTGGCTACGGTGATTTTTTTTTTTTTTTTTTTAATCTGCTTAACAGTCATTACTGACCCTGCAGTGACCGCCCCCTAGCGGTTTTCAAGGCAATTGCATCTTTCTAGTTTCGGAATTAAACTTTGCCAGAGCCTAATTCCTAGAGCGTCAGCCCAGCTGGCAGCACAGGAGGCGGGATTTCCGTTGCTTCGCGCCCCTTTTTCGGACGAGCGCGGTTTTTCGCGCTTTTACCGGCAACTTGTCCCGTCTCTCTGTTGAGCCGTTGCCAGCATTTTTCCTCCCACCGGGGTGAGAGTGCTCATTTATCTACTCACGTACGTTTTCGATCTGCTGAGTTGGCAGAAGCTGCGGGTATAGAAACAAGAGCTCACCTTGTTAACGCGAGGCTGGACTCGAACCGCTGAAGCTTTCAGCCATTTCTGGCCGGCACTTTCAGCGTCATTAAGCCGCTGCGCCTATCCATGGACAAAGTACAGGAGATACCAGTTCTACAACATGAATTCGCTTTCAGGATTTCCCTTAGAACTCGAGCGGCTGGATTAATAATATATTGCCACCTGGTGGTAGGAGGTGTGACTCACCTAGTCTTTGTCATTGGCTTTATATTCCCTATGCTTTCTAGTTCTCTTGAAAAATGTAAAGCTCAGTTTAAGGAAATGAAAAGGAGAAAAGTATTTTCAATTGAGTTCCTTTGTTCCTTTCCAAACAAATGAGACTTCCATTTAGCTTAGCAAATGTAATAGCCCAGATAAGTTTATTTTATTTTATCTTAGCTCAGATGAAGAGGCAACATATAAGCCTTCCCTTCTCTTCAATGCACTGGCTATATTTGAAGCAATTATTTTTGCAATATCTGTATTTACAAGAGTCTGTTTCAAATCACTCTTTCATATACAATGCAAGTTAAATCTGACCCTAAAAGAACCCACTTCAATAATTTAGCTTAATTATTTCCCCTCTAGCCCATTTATGCCCCCTCAAATTTGATTTTTTACTTGGCAACGTTCCCATATTCTGTCAGAAACACTTTTAGTCTGATAGGATTAATTTTCAGATAGCAGGAGGAAATGTACAGCTGGGTTTCAATGGGATTCATTCCTCTAATAATTGTTTTAATAGTATTATGTGATTTTTACAGGAAACTCCTAAACAATTTTTTAAAAATCTAACAGCTGCAATTGTAATGGTATGTGGGAAAGACCTTGGGAGACAGGGTGAAGAGACGCTGCCTTGGGAACGGTCAGATAAGAGACAGCATAGCCTGCAGCTGCACAGTGGGTGAGGTAAGAGGCTCAGAAGAGACACACACACCCCTTAGTTTTTCGGGGTGAAAAGGAGACTGTGGGAGAATTGTACTTTCAGGGTTGCAAGATCGATGTCAGCCTTACAAGGTAGACCAGGCAGGAATCACGACCTGATAAGCTAATTCTACTTTATTATAAGGTTACACTAACAGAAACTTGCAAGTTCCATATCTTATCTGACTGTTCTTTGGCAGCATCTCTTTGTCCCATTTCCAAGATCTTTCCCACATGCCATTACTGCAATATAAACAATACTTGCTGAGTACTGCTATAAGAGTGCAGATGTTACATTTCTATTGTAAAAAAATTAAATCTTGTCCAGCATTTTGGAGTTATAATAGTGTCATTAGCCCCTCATTATGTCATTTGCCAACCAGGATGGGCGGCAGGGGCACGTTCCTCACCCAGATTCAACCTGAGCACAAAAATTATCCTCAAAGGTTGTACATTACATTGAGGTTACTACCCTCAGGTTCAGGCTGGTCATCTCTGGCATCAGCATTTGTTTGTGGTGAGAAGTCAAAGCGAAGTTGGCAAGCCTAGGAGAGTGTCAAAATGGCCGTTTCTCATTAGCTGTGCTTCTGTAACCCAGTGCAGGAAAACACATTAAGTCTTTCACCACCATTTTAGGGAGGAGGAAAATCAGAGTTGCATGACTCTGCTGGGCATCTTCTGAGCTTTGGTAGGAGAGTAGTAGCAGTCTCTGAGCAATGATACCTAGTAATTTCATCAGTAGTATCTTACCACTAGTTTCTTATTTTTTAGGCTTCATTCACATGACTAGTGAATTATGAACTAGCCACGGTGTTGTGAGAATCTGTTTCTGTGGTCACTTGATGGCTCACTAGGCCATTAACTGAGTAAACCATGACTCAGTTGACTACAAGTAACCAGGTCATGCAAACACCACCTTAAAGTTTTTTATCTATTACATATCCTTTGGAAAACATTTATTTCCGTCTTGTGGAGTCTCTGTGCATTTTGTGCATAAAATGTAAAGTCTGTGTCAACCACCGAAGCAAAGAAAAACCAAAAAGGTTAACTAGTTTTTTGAAGGGATCAAGTAATAAAAAACTGTTGTGCAGAGTGTGTTGTTCAATTTCTAGCCTATGTGTTTAATTTCCTCCTCCTCCTCCTCCTCCTCCTCCTCCTCCTCCTTCTTCTTCTTCGTATTATTTAGTGTGTTGGTGGTACAGCTTGGCTACATGAGGGTTGATATAGGAAGAACCATGTTCTTGAGTAGCACAGAAGGAAATGCATTTAAAACATGGAAACCTAACAGACCACAAGAGAATTAAATGCCTCTCCCTTTAAAAATGTTTATTTATCTTAGAGACCTATTTTGGCTTGCTTCTGAGCCTTGCAAACAAGAATCCCCCATCGATGGATCACTGGAGTAACTCCAAAATCCTTCCCAGTTATTACCTGGTTAGCTCCTTTTCTCTGGGTTGGAAAGGTGTTAATTGCTGATCTCCTTCTGTGTACAAGCTGAAAGCCTCAAATGTAGCATAAAATCCACATCAAGGATAGCTGAGCTTATCCAGTTGGAGGATTCTCTTTTCTCTACCGATTCGTTCGCCGTGTTTTAATCTGCAACAAAAACAAAAGACAAAAACCTTTCCTAATAAGCATTTGCAGTTTAAAACATATAATCCCTTTCCTCATTTTGCCATCATCGAACAAGATGGATGATCCGTGTGTCCTGTAAGTAATATCCGAAGCTTCCCTTTAGAATTGTGCAGTGTAAGTTATTCAGTGAATAAGTTTTAAAAATGTATTTTTATTCAACTGTAGACATTGTAAGAGGAAGCTAGGTAGGCAAAGAAAAAACATCAGAAAGAGTGCTACAGACGCCTTCTGATTGTTTTATTCCACCTCATTTATAACCTTAATATAGATTACAACCTTCCTTATCTTTAACCTTAATATAGCTTTTAAACAGATACTTGGAATTTGAATGAAAAATTCACGGTAGCTGTGTGTCAAACTGCATATATAAATGCTACATGCTGTATTCACAGTGACTAGGCAAAATAACCGTGATGACTTGATCTCTCCTGAGTAACAATATAGATCTTTGATTTCCCATTACCCAAGTTTTAGGGATGATTGTAACAGGTATAAGAAAGAAAAACCTATGACATAGGTTATGACATATATTGACTTTGTTGTAAATTCCATATGTTCAGCCAGTTTCCTGAGAAATCATATGTTCTGAAAGTTGTCCCTTTCTATCCCAAGCAATAGCAAAATTGGACCTTCACTGTTAGACCTGTTGGCTTGTACGAGCTTATGTCAACAAGCTTCCTTTTCTTAAATTTCACTTTGCCTCTTAATGCTTCTTGTTTCAAGAGACTGGCATATTTACTGTACTCTGGATTTTTTTTTTCTCACTGTGATTTTCTTTGCATTTCATATAGAGGTGAGCAACTGGTGATGTCGGGCCCCATTTGCATTTACAAGGTCTCTTTTTATGACCTTTAGAATCTACTGTTTAAAACTGAAAGCACAGCTTCTCAGGTAGAAAAAAAATGAAAACTGTAATATAAATATATCGTCATTTTTTTTTAATGAACCTTCCTCCAAACTCTTCCTCAAACTTATTTAAGAATCAAGCACTCTATGAAAAGTAGAAAAAGATCCAAGAAGATCAGAACAGTGTTCTGAAATCTTTGTTTTCATGATGCTAAGAATCATTATAGCAACTGCCATTTTCTTGCAAATGAGTTTATTATTTCAATACACATTGAGGCTGAGCAGACCTTTCACAGAGTCAGGCTGCACACTGCTGTGCAATTTGTTACCTTTGTAACGCGTTTGAATAATCTCAGCACTTATTTGAGCCAGTTCTGACACTGCCTGCAATCCATAGCTGTGTCCTTAGTGAAAAGATTACATTGTAAAACCTGCTTTGAAAAATAGTAAGTAAACGCCACAGGAAGGTGAATCGGTGGGATTTTGAAAGACAGCTGGTAGCTTTAATTAGTAAAACACAACAAATAAATACATAAAGCAAACATATATAATCAGGAGGGTCTGCTAGGGTCATTCCTAGAGATGGATGTCTTTGCCAGTCCCTTATATACTTCGATACTCTCCAGGTTGAGATTTAGTAACATGTTTTATATTAATACTAGAAGCAACCACTCATCTTCTATCTAGTAATTTTTCCAGATATTTTGGACAGCCCAACTTGGACTGCCAAATTTCAGAACCCCAATCAGCCTAGCCAAACTGAGAAAATCCTTCAAACTGGAATTAAAACTGCAGGGTACCAGATTGAACAACTGGAAGATGCTATCATTGCTGATTCATCAGGCTATGGTGTCTATATATTTTACTCCAGAGATGAGTTTGTAGCCACAAGAAACCTTTAAGGTCCCAGCTGGCTAGTTTAGAATATATCAAAAATGGCCTCTAGCTGCAATAGGTTGTAGTAAAGCAAGCGTGTGGAAACTTTTTCACATCCTTCCATATCCCGTTCACATTCAATACTATGTTTTACACTCAAATGCACCCCTCCAGACATGCATGCCCCCATTCTTATATGTCCACACTTTCTTCTTAACCCTCTTACCGTCTTCTAAAATAAGAGCAGGGAAAGGCCAAATAAACGGGAAGCAGACACGGGGGGAAAAGTCTTCTACTTAAAGTAATCAATTGAGGTCCTTCTTGAAATGTTGGTGACAGTGACTCACGACTCATACCCGTATCCCCATGTATTCTGCAGTGCACAATATCTGGGGCTGAAGATACCAGAAACTGTAGCTGGTATTTATCTTACAGTCACTTCACTGTAGACTTCCTGCCTATAGACTTCCAGACACAATTCACAAAGTGCTTGTCGTTAACTATAAAGCCCTATTTGCCATGGCACCTGGTTAGCTTACGACTATTTTGTCAGACGGTCCTGAAAGGAGCTTGTTAATATCCCACCCCCCATATGAAGGGTGGGAATTGTGGGTTGGAAGACTGGTCTTCTCAGATGTGGCTGTGCTCTGTGGAACATGCGTCCCCCAGAAATATGCTTGATCCCTCACTCCTGGCCTTCAGGAAGCTACTGAAATGTTTCTTTTTAGTTAGAATTTTTAAATTATTATTTTAATGCTTAGGATAGAGTTTGGCCATATAATTGTGTATGTTTTTTTTTTTTACATTGTTATCTGTGTTGATTCGGGGGAGATATCTATCTACGATTCTTCCATTTACCTCCTAAAGTCATTTGATTGAGGGGTGTGCACATGATGTTAATAAATAAATTAGATTCAATCTGCTATTAAAATAGTGTGTGGCCTTCCCAGTGATGGTACCCATTTCTCAGAAAGACTTTTCCTATACAACTAAAACTTGGGGAATATAGGGGAATGTCTATATTTCAACATTATATGTTCACCATTAGCTACAAACCAGATTTGGGGTGGGGGTGGGGGTGGGGGTGTTTTTCTTTCAACTGAGAAATGCTATTGATTTTTCCAAGGAACTTTCTTATTATTCCACCAAGAGGTGCACTTTTATTGATGGAATGCTTTACGGTGCCCTGCCAACTGTTTAAGAGCTATGTTGGTATAGCCTTAATCTCAAAATAAAATAAAGTCATAACTGTCCCAGGGCCAAAATTCCTGCTGGGGGAACAACCTATTATTTAGCCTTCCTCAACCTCATGTCCTTGAGATAAACTGGAATTCAACTCCCACAACCCTCTATCCATTATGTTCTTGGACATTATGGAATATAAATCCAATACAATTGGAGGGCAAGGGATTGGGGACTACTGCCCCTTCCAGAAATCATGGCATCCATCTCCAAGGGGCAGAAGAGGTAGCGTTAATCCCAGCAGTTGCTCAGCTGCATCTACAGCACTAGCAATGTCAATTCAAAAGATGTTTCCTAGCCTCAGGGAAATAGGAGTCTAGCCGATGGCACTCCTTAGAGGGTGGCCCCAGTTTCTGATTAACACGGCAGTGTTGCCAATTTGCTGAAAACACCCAAAGGCAATAGAACAAAAACAAATTGTTCAGAGCCACTGTATGGAAGAAATTACTGAGGCCAATATATAACTCATCTCTACTTGCTAATAAAACTCAGCCTTGACATGATATAGCCTCATAATTGGGTAAGGAAGTAGCACATGGAAAAACAGCCAGGGGAAGCACTTAGAATTTTGTTTAGAGCTTCCCAAATGATGTGTCAGATGAGAATAAAGAATAAATGCAGAACATCTTGCACTATGAATTATACAAACACTGATGAATGAGCAAACGGTAGCACAAAGATACTCCAATCTGGATTTCTAGCTTTCAAAACTCATCCAACTGTCATGTTCATTAGAATTTAAGTCTGAGAAACACCCATGAATCCAGACTGAGCCATGGTTGCTGGGCTCAATTACATGCCCCAGCTCATAATCCATCAAGCGGTAGGTGGCTGTTTATTGTGCTTGCAAATCTGATATTATGGTGTCTGTTAAGAACTGGCCTTAGCTCATATAATCAATGTACACTCTGCACTGATGGAATTAATTGCTTAGCTTATAATTGGAGTGTACACATTGATAAACAGTCACTTTCAGTGTGAGGTGTACAACAAACCACCAATATATACGATAAGAATTAGATTAGGGAAGGTCAAAGACATTAGTTTATGTATGGAATTGCAGAGAGATAATGGTGCACATTTAACCACAACTACCAAGGGTTAGCACAATTAATAGGGTTTTTTTTTTCCAAAAAGACATTGATTAAACTCTCAACAATTGCATAGCTATACAACCAGAGTTCTTAATAACTTCAAGGTAATGAGACAGACATTATAATTAAGTAGACCCCTTTCAGACACTAATTATTTATGGTATTATTCAATCTCGGTTTCAAAGGCTATTTTGACCTTTTAATTGACTTAGCAATCAGACATTTCATATTTCATTCTTGGCCCATGAGCTGTCTCTCTCAAGGTTTTAATAAGTGAAGTCTTCCACTTACCCATTCATAAGGTTATTAAGGCATGAAATGTGCACAAGTGGGTGTTGTCATATATAAAGTATTGGTAGAAGTGAAGGTTTAGAAATTGGCCCACTCCAGATGCTCCAAAACTTCATATGCAATGTATTCAGGTAGACGGGAAGGTGATTAACCATGTCATCATCAGTGAAAATAAATCAGATGAAAAGTTGACATAGGACCTAATATGCAAATGTAGGACAGTGGGAAAGAAAGCCAGAGGGTTAGACAAAAAACAACCCTTGAAAAAAAGCAGTGCAACAAAAGGGAATTGTAATCAAAAGGAATGACCAGAAAATCAAACACAAAGATTATTCCTGTCCATAAAAAACATTACAAAGAAGCCTGGACCAGAACTATTTTATCTCATTCATATAGAACAGTGTTTCTCAACCTTGGGAACTTTAAGATGTGTGGACTTCAACTCCCAGAATTCCCCAGCCAGCATGGGGAATTCTGGGAGTTGAAGTCCACACATCTTAAAGTTCCCAAGGTTGAGAAACACGTGGGTGGGTGGGTGGGTGGGTGGATGGATGGATGGATGGATGGATGGATGGATGGATGGATTGATATGGCCACCCATCTCAAAGTGTAACACTGGATGGCTCACAACAACAATGAAACCACAAAACCAGCAAAGCCAGAAACACATAAAACCATACAATAACAACAACAACACAGCTCCTCAGACATCCCCCTGAGATGCCCCAACAACCAGCTCCAGACACACTTGTCTATCCCAGCTCCTGGGTAAAAAGCCAGGTCTTGATGGCCTTCAGAAAGCTAAAAGGATAGGAGGCTGCTGGATCACTGGGGGGAGAACGTGCCACAAGGTAAGGGCAGCCACAGAGAAGGAATGCCCCTGAGGTCCCACTGGTTACCACCATTTCAGGGAAGGAACCTGGAGCATGTCCACCCTATCCGATTTGGTGGGAGAGGCAGTCCTGCAAATAACATGGTCCAGTGTGTCACAGGTTCTTTTTTAAAACTGTACCCAATTAAATTGACCTGGACTCAAGAGAGACACAAAAGACTGGACCCTGGACAGGTGGTTTCTTTATATCTCCCTATAAGGGTAAGGGGAATGTTTTATTTTGTAAAAACAAACATATCAAAGTGATATGTGAGTGCTTCCTATATTCTGTTCTATTACTATCTCTATACATTTACTATGATAGTTACTATTACAATAAACGATTACGATTCAATTACCATTACCTATTGCTCTGTTTTTTTAATCGTATCTGATTCTTGGAGACTGCCTGGACAAGTCCCTGCAGTTTTCTTGGCAAGGTCTTTCAGAAGTGGTTGGCCATGGCCTCCTTCCTAGGGCTGAGAGAGAGGGACTGGCCCAAGGTCACCCAGCTGGCTTTGTGCCGAGAATTCATGGTCTCTCAGTTTCTACCCTGGTGTCTTAACCACTACACCAAACTGGCTCTCATTTCTCTATTACAATTACCTACATATTGTCTTCTGTACTATTATTAGTATGCATCAACATTTCTTTCTGCAGCCTGCTCTGTCTTAAGTCCCCTCTCTGAGATTTCTTTTTCTGTTAGTGGCCAGTATGTGGATCTCTTGCACTTTTTTTACATTGTGCTTTATCTTGCTGGGCTGCTAGGCTTCTTTTCCTCTCTTCTGAACCGTCCACTCCTTCTGAACGAAGGAAAAGCACCTTCACTCCTGTACTTAGTTGCTGGTGGTTGCAGAGCTCCACAATGCCTGTCTCCCCCCACATCTGGTTTCAGCTTTATTAGCAACTCTGCCACGCTGACCCTGGGGAGAAGGCTCCAATGGGAGGGAAAGAAGGCAGCCCAGGGCCTGCAATTGTGCTAAGCAGCCTGCTCTTTCACACAGTGCCATGTAGGGCTTTCAAGGTGATAACCAGCACTTTGAATTGCACCTGGAAGAAAATTTGGAGCCAGTGCAGCTTGTACAACAGAGGTAATGTGGGTGAACCTAGAAACGCCCAGCCCTGTGCGTGTTGCTCCATTCTGGACCAGTTCTAACTTTTGAGTGGACTTCAAGGGGTCTTCAAGGGCAGTCCCACGTAGAGCACATTGCAGTAATCCAAACAGGAAATGACTGAGGCATGAGGGATGATGCCCAAGACCTCCCAATTCAGGAACAGGTGCTATGGGAGCACAAGACAAAAGAACCAGCTCAGATGTGCCCACTGACACGGATTAATTTCTTGTTGTATGAGAAAAGCCCTCAATTTCTCATTCTCACATCACATTACATGCCTGCTTCTCCCTGGGCTCTGTCTCAGCTCTTCAGAAGAGCACAAACAAGGGCAGGGATTGTGAGCAGGGAGAGAAGAGATGTGTAGCTTGGAAGGAGGTCATCTGCTACAGTTTCACTACTTCTGCTGGGAGTGGTCTGGTTTCAGCCTTCACCCTGAAAAACAGATTGGGGAAAACCTCGATCATACAGCCTTTCTCTAGATTTTCTATACTCCTTGAAATTGGCTCAGGCTAAGAAAATAATCAGCGACAGGCTTTTAGGCACCAAACAGCAGAATTCACTGTTCCAACAGAAGTTCTTCTTTAGAGCAGGTTTAACATCTTACCCTTACTTCACATCTATATGGGAAATTTATTAAAATCCCCAGAGCAGGGTTTCTCAACCTCAGCAGGTTTAAGATGTGTGGCTGGGGAATTCTGGGAGTTGAAGCCCACACATCTTAGCAGCTTGCTAAGTCTGTCCCATCGCTTTGGTGCTGTTGGAACCATCCATCACATTTTGCTCTTGTGTTTCTTCTATAACAACAGCCAAAAAAGCTTCATGGTTCCCTTGTTATTGCTTGTCCCAGGCTGGTCTGAGGAATTCTGTGTTAACTTTTTTTTTAATCAGAGAAGAACACTTTTGTTACATAAAATGTAGTAAATTTGTACAGGACAACAACTGACTTTGGACTCACAGAATTAGTTTCCTCATATGGGTCTGTTAGGCAATTGTTACATGGTTCACCGCAGACAAAGACTGCAGCCATGAAATTAAAAGATGCTTGCTCCTTGGGAGGAAAGTTATGGCAAACCTAGGTAGCATATGAAAAAGCAGAGACATCACCTTGCTGACAAAGATCCGCATAGTCAAAGCTATGGTTTTTCCAGTAGTAATGTATGGCTGTGAGAGCTGGACCATAAGGAAGGCTGAGCGCCAAAGAATTTATGCCTTTGAATTGTGGTGCTGGAGAAAATTCTTAGGAGTCCCCTGGACTGCTAGGAGGTCAAACCAGTCAATCCTAAAGGAAATCAACCCTGACTGCTCATTGGAAGGATTGATACTGAAGCTCAAGCTCAGATACTTTGGTCACCTAATGCAAAGAGAGGACTCTTTGGAAAAGAACCTGATGCTGGGAAAGATTGAAGGCAAAAGGAGAAGGGGACAGCAGAGCATGAAATGGTTAGATAGCATCACCGAAGCAATGAGCATGAAACTGAGCCAACTCAGGGAGGCAGTGAAGGACAGGAAGGCCTGGCGTGATATGGTTCATGGGGTCATGAACAGTCGGACACGACTTAACGACTAAACAACAACAACAACAACAACAACAACATGGTTGGTGTCTTAATGATATTTTATTTTTGTTTGCTTCTGATCACTAATCATAATATTATCTGCCTCTCTCTTTCTGATATTAGGCTGTTTCACAGCTGTTGCCATTGAATCTGATAGAAAGCAACATATGATAAACTCAGGGACTTTTGCTTGCACAAAATGTCTAAACCTAGTGAAATTTCAGGTAGAAGCCTGCTAGATATTTGCAAATTTTCTCAGGATAGCTGGTCCATTGCATAGGCAACCCACGTAAACATTATGTGGATATAGCTAGTAGGGAAATTATGAAAAACTCACTGTATTTTGATTCTTCAGGACCAATGATCAGAACCAATTTGGAGGCTGAGTCAAATTCTGCTGTTTGTTGTACTAATATATATCCAATGAAAATATGCCACTAGATCAGAAGGCCTAGATTTAGCATGACATGAAATTACAAGCAAACATGAGCAGCTGAAATAAAGTCTGATATACATGCAGCACAAATCTGTTTTGTTTGACAACAGCTCGAAAAATCTTACAAATAGAGGTCATCTGACATCAAATACAGCATTTGATTCAGAAGGCAGTGAAAACATAAAATTGTCTTTTTTTAAAAAAACGGAAAATGTATTCATTATTTGCTATTCATTGCCATAAGGTATCAAAATATTATGAGAAACTATTCCTGGAATCCAAGAAAGAATGTTGCATGATATCCATCAACAGAAGAGTAGGACATTCAGTGTAGCAACTTGGATGCCAAGTACATGTGTCTGATGTCATCAGAAAAGTCTTGGGATGCTGATCTATGATTTGGTGCAACTCCTGTCATGTACCTCTATAGTTGTAACAAGTACACATTATAACTTTATCTTCATCTCTTTAAAATTTTTAAAAAGTGACAGCAGTCTCTGTCTAAAAGCATTTCTGTGTTTTTTCAGGCTGTGCAAAGGTCACATGATTCAATTTGGGGATGCAGTCTAGATCTCAATCAATGACCAAAACTGATCTGGGTTTGATGTCTAGAGCTGGGATGGGGATGGGAAAATGGAGGGACCTTTTCCCTTAGTCTTAACATAGAAAAAATAGATGTGACCATAATTTTTGGTTTGTTATTCAGCAGAACAGAATGATATTTGTAGGCAACTGAATCATTATGAAAGGATGGAGTGGACTGTTTCATGAACAGTGGGGCAAGGCAATATTATGCTGTACCCCTTTAACATCTGGTTTTTTATTAAAGTATCAGTACCTTTGTATTTTAGGGACAAAATATGAGAAAGGTTGAGTGGTCTGTTCAGATAAATAACGTGTGGATGTGTGCATAAAAAAAATAAGTGATTGCAAGGAATGGTTTTGATGCTTCCCAAATGTGACAGATAGTTGTCAGGTTAAGCAGAAACATAAATAATCCCACTGATTCTTCCAGCCGTTAGGATAAATTTATGTATCCATTTGTCGGCTTGTATGTGCCTTATACCATAGGGTTAAAAACTTCAGATAAATGACAGCTAAAAACAAATGGGCAAGACCAGATGAGTCCATGGGGCACATCTGGGATAGCAACTCAAATGTATTCCCCACCAAAACCTACCATTTTTGCAGATGTCTCGTTCCTATTCCAGGGCCTGAAAAAAGAGCAAGCTTGTTACGGCTTTCTGGAAGCCCATCAAGTTTGGAGGCATATGGATCCCAGGGGCACACTGTTCCACAGGGCAGGTGCAACAATGGAGAAGGCACATCTCCCAGGTCCCAAAGGTAACAGTGCTTTATAGCTGGGACCTGGTATACCAGCTCTTCCAGAACTTATCAGTCAGGCAGAAATAACAGGAGAAAGATGGTTCCATAGTTACCAGGATGCAAGCCATGAAGGGCTTTATAAGTGAAAACTGCGGCCTTGAATTGCACCTGGAAGCCAACCAGTAGCCAATGCAGCTTGCAAAGCAGGGATGTTACAGGAAGCAAGAAGCACCCATAACTACTTGGGTAGCTGCAGTTTGGATCAGTTGCAGCTTCCAGGTGGTTTTCAAGGATAACTCCCTGTAGGGTGCATTACAATAGTCAAAACAGGAGGTTACTAGGATATAAGTGCCTCCTAATCCAGGAAAGGACATTATTGGCACATAGGATTAATCTGTGCAAAGGCCATGGCTGATGCCCGTTCACGGAATAAGAGCCAGGAGTCTAGGAAGGCTCACAAATTACATACCAGTTCTTCCCTTGAAAACTAATGATGGTAAATCACTGTGACTGGCAGGTTCTTGAGTCAAAAAGTCACTCAGTTTTGCCAGGGCTGAGCTAAGACTGCCCCTTCCCACCCAGACCCTTATAGTCTCCAGGCATCAGGACAAAATTTGCACAGTATCATTTGCTTGGCCTAGTATTGAAATCTAAAGCTGGGTTATTATCGGCATCCTGACGACAGCTGACTCTGTGCTGGCAGATAACTTCACCCAACAGCCTCAGGTAGATGTTGAATAAAAGTGAGAAAAGCATCACATTCTCCACTTGATTTGCTGGCATAGATGAGAAGGGGAAAGAAGTGGGAAAATCCACCAATCACAGTTCATGTTAACCACTGTGGCCAAACAGAGGAAGGGATTAAAATCCACAAAAGGATTTCTTAAACTAGATTCATTTTCATCACGAGAGGCAAGCTGAAAGGTAGTCAATAAAAGTACATTTTTAGAATCAAACTTCTGTATTTGTTCAGGGTGAACTTTCATTGCCAACGAGGAGAAATTGTATAGCTTCGATCTTAGTATCTATGTATCTATGTATGATTCTCAATCAGCTTCGATAAGATAAAGGACCATAATTTGTATAACTGGAAAAGTTTTGGCAACCAGAGAAAATATCAATTTTTCAAGATAAACACACATTCCATTGTTTCCAGTTACCATTACTGGATTCAAGCCAAAACCTGCATCCCACTTGTAATATATTCTCACACTAATTCCCTTGGTGTGACTCTTTTAAAAGAAAATAATGGCTGACTAATTATTCATGGTCTGAAATAAACGTGTTAATTAGAAAAGTTCTATTGAAATACAATCTAATTCTTTCATTTGACATTTTCATGACTTAAAATTGGATGCTCCATGCACAGATTGATTTATATGCTTCTTTCTGCCCACATTATGTATGCAAATAGAGAATAAAACACCTTTATAAAATTAACATTGCACATCCTCTTCAAATCTGTTCACTTATATATATATAGTTCCAGGAGATGTTCAGCTATACAAGAAACATTGGGCATAATCCATTCTAAGCTGAATACTTCTATAACCCAGTTGTTTGAAAGGTCTAGCATTGAGTTAGGACTGTTGTTCTATCCACCAAGAGGAGAGAGGTGACATTTCATAAATGGCTACAATTCAGAAGGAAACCCATTTGGGAGACGGAAATTTGCTGGGACTCCAGCAACATCTGGAAGGAAAGCCAGCAGTTCCTCACCCCTGTGATGCACACTTAGCCTGAGAGTAAGTTGCAAACATTTTATTTATTTCATCAGTGTATATGCCTCTTCTATCAAGAACAGCAGTGCCTAACAGCAACAGAAGAAAGCAATTAAAGATACAACACAATAGTAATTTATAAATTATCAGTTAAATTTATAAATTAATTACTTAAATGCATTTAAACCTCCATGTACATACACTCAACTCAGACCAGTCAAGTGTAGGTGAAGAAATAAAGAGGTGATGCTTAGAAAATATTGCTTTCAACACTTCCAAATATCTTTGGAGATGCTTCCAGAGGATGGTTGCTATCATAATGAAGGCCCTTCTATGAAATACTTAGAGGACAATTGGCAGGTAACAATCTGGCAGGTATCTTCCAAAGATACAAGTGATCCCTTGAATTGAAAACAAAGAAGACATTCCACTCAGATTGTTTCCAGATTGTTCAGAGATTTCTGTACCAACAGATTAAGCCTCAAAACTGGTTCAGTAACCAGTTGGCAGATGGTGTCAGTCACTTCAACACACGCATGCTGTACATGCATTGGCAGGCAGGCTGCTTGGAATCTTGGCTGCCTTATTCTGCATCAGCTGCAGCTTCCAGGCCAATTACATGGACAGTCCTACATCAGGCACATTATAGTCTAACCATGAAGTTCTCATTGGATACACTACAGTCAAAGTACAGTAAGTCCTCCTGGTTCCAGGGATTGCTGAGTCTCTGTTGATAGTGATGATGCCAGGAACAGAACTACAGAGAAGAAGCAACATTAAGAGCCCTTTTTCACAGGATGTTGGCACTGTTCTGGAACTGGTGTCATGCCCCAGCACTCACATCACTGTTCTCCTTTGTCAGTCAAGTCAATTTTTCTTCTGGTAATTTGAGGAACTCAATGGGCTTTGCGGTAGGCTGGTCCCATTCTTGTCAATCCATTCCTCCCTCACTATGGCCCTCTCCCCTATTCATATCTCTTAAATCTCTTGGGTACCAAGGTCAAGGGCACCTGTGTGTGTGTCAAAAATATCAAAATGGCAGCTGTGATGCATATAGAAAAAAACTTTCAATTGCATCTGCCATTTTGATATTTTTGACACCCGATTTTAATGTTCTCCATCCCCACTAGTCATCTGGAGGGATCAGCGATTGGCTGATCCAAGGAATCTTTGCTACAGTGAACCTGGCAATAAGGACCTTTAATTGGTGGTGCAGGTCTGTTTTAGAGAATTTGGGGATGAAGTCAGTTGCTGTGTGTCTATAACCTGCCAAAATCCCTATTTTGGATTTTTAGCACAATCAGGGAACAAGTTGGATCCACAGACATCTCCAGGGACTCACGTATAGCCACCTCTGCTCTCATTTGGGTCTGTTAACAGTTGTGCCCCAGATTTTATCTCCCAGGAGTACATTTATATTTCTGGAATCAACCTCATTGATTTTGCCAGTCATGCTGGGCTACTGTGCACACTTCCTTGGAAGAAGCAGACTTCAAAACTGCAAGACAGTCTGAATGAAATGTTGCCAATCATCCAGAGGAACTATAACAGAAACATTAGCCACCATCAGTCTCTGTGTCTATCTACAGTCAAGAAACCAGGTGGCTAGCAAGATCAAGAGTGCAGATGCCAAAAACTCAGGGACAGGTAGAAAGTAAATCTGAAAAATTTGAAAGATTCATGGACATAATTTAAAGCAAAACTTCAAGAAAGTTCACAGCCCAGAAGCATTGCCCAGAGACAGTTGGAGGTTAAGAGCAGGTCAGTGGAAAATCCTAAGAAGCATGATCAATGTTAATTTGGAAATACTGTTACCATCACTGGCAATTTCAAACCCAACTGTTAGGTTAAATCAAGAATCTATAACTTGGTTCCTACACAGCCCTCAAGTTAATTTCATGGGTGCCTGTTTTTGATTGATTATATGCCATCAAGTTGGTGTTGACTCTTAGCAACCAGCTAAGCAGATTTTCTCCAAGATGATCTCTCCCTAAACTGACTCTTTGGTTCTTCTAATGGTGCATGCATCACTGCCGTAATCAAGCCCATGTTGGTCATCTCTTCTCCTCTTTCCTTCCACCTTCCTTGGATTTCTCAAGAGAGCTTGCTGCTTAATGGCTTAATGTATCTAAAATATGATAATTTGATAATTTATGCTTCAATTGATAATTCTGAATTAACTGATTGTTTTCAGTTAGATTTATATCCCACCTTTCCTCCAGGAGCTCCAAAAGCTTATATTTATTAGTTAGCTGGTTAGTTTACTCAGTTGATAGGCCACCCCTATCATACACATTGGATGGCTTATAGGTTGGTATAATGGTATGTGAGAAAAGCCTTGAAAGATGGGCAAAGAGATGCTGCCTAGGGAAAGGTCAGATAAGAGAGGGCATAGCCCACAGCTGCATAATGGACAGAAAAACAAACTCAGAAGGGACCCTCCCTAGCTTCCCAGGCTGTAAAGGAGACAGCGGAAGATTTATACTTTCAGACTTGCAAGATTCTGTTAATGTAGCCTTGCAATAAAATAGAAATACCTCATCTGGTTGTGTTTCCTATCTGGTCTACCTGGGAAGGCTGACAGTTGGATAGGAAAGGAAGGGAGAAGACAGGCTTGCTTCTAAGATGGGAAGAATGGTTAGAAAGCAGCCAGGCAGATAGTAAAGGGGAAATGGTTGGGCACAGGCAGAAGAAAGGGACGGAAGGAAGTGGAAAGGAAAAGTGGAAGAGCAGGGACACAGAACAGAGGAAGCAGAGTGCTGGAGCAGAGAGAGAAACCACGGCAGGATGGGACAGAAAGAAAGAAGTCAGAAAAAAGTTGGAGGCAGTGGAGGGGATGCTCCTGCAGTTACTTTAAAAAAAACAAACAAACAGCAATCCTGGATATCTGACCTCTTTTTAGATTCCCAGCTTACCAGAGTTTATGGAAACTGGTCTTGTCTAGAAAACTCCTCCACTGGGATTTTTCAATACCCTACCTGCTAAGGAAATATTCTGCCTTTGAGAAATTGTTCAAGAGTTTCTGCTTTCTCATGTGAAATGCTGAGTACTTGGCAGAGAAACCCAGCATCTCTGCTAACAAATGATGGTCAAGGATTTCAAAAGGCTGTTTTTGCCCATTGAAGGAGGCACCAGCCCCATGCAGTGTGAAAAGAATGAACCTTAAATTTATTCATGATACACTATTGAAGACAGGACCATGCATATGTGAATTTATCTTTGGCTTCAGAGATTAGATGCAAGTGGCAGAAGGAATAATGAAGTTTCTGAGACAGTTAATGCCCATTGCTAAGATTTCAGATATAGGGCTGATGAACAAAGTAACCACCTTTCAGCCAAATCTTGAATGTGAATACCTGGAACAGCTTCCTATTTTAGTGAGACTCATTAAATGTGATTAAAATACAGCCTTAAGTATGATCAAAATTCATCTTCCAGTTGCCTGCATTGTGCTGATAAAATTTTTAACTGTTCCCATATTGAAAAGATGGAAAATGCTCATAAAGTTTGAAGTGCAGGTACTTCAAAGTGATATGAAAGGTAGGCTTCAAAGCAGCATGAAAGAAGTTTAAATGTTTCTTTCAGTAATTCTTATTATTCTGGAATTCTATGTTTTCTCCAAACTACATGGCAGAACCCTTGTGCTGTGAAGGTAAATCAGACCATGTGCTGGTGACAAGCTCTCTGGAGATAAGTAAATCAAATAGAGTGATGTTGACTTGTCCAAAGCCAGCTATTGAATTTCACAGCTGATCAGGGAATGGCTTCAGACTTCATTAGTCAAACGCCAGCACGTTCTTCACTCTACAGCAATGCCTCCTCTAAGCATGCTGTGGGTAGTGTCTAGCATCTCTTTAGAATCAGGGGTCGGAAGGTGGGCTGTGAAAGTGAAGGCAGATGAAATGTTACATGAGCCAATGCACTCTAAATGTTTTGATGAAAAAATAAAGTTATACAGAAAAGGACATGCTGAGAGGGCAATTGGCGAGAGCCCAAGTAATTATCTACAAAACCACTCCAAATGTAGGAGAAGCGGGGGGGTGGGGGAATGACTTGGCAGCTGGCGTGCAGGACCGTTTCTGGAAATGTTCCTGTATTTTAATCCTGGCTTCCTTGTTTTCTTCTGCTTTTGTTGCTAAATAATAAATTTAGCATGATTTCTATTGAAATCATGCTAAAAACATGGTGCCTGGACTTAGGATCCATATTAAGGTTTTTGTTCTCTCTTTCCCCTAACTTTAATTGGACTTCATGATGCCTGTAACAGTTTTCTGCATTCTTGCTAACCGATTTCCTGTGTTCTCCCACTTTCTATAGGCTTTTAAATGTTAGGAAATGCAACCACGCATACGGTACTTATCCACATATACAGAATATGCACAGATCTCCTGCAGCGGCACATACTGACTGCAGATTATTGCTATATATTCCTAGCCTTTGGAAACATTGCTGTGAATGTCCATGCTTTTTGAACGCTTGTTTCTTTGTTTACTGTAGATTTCTGAATGAATTCTGTGATCAGACTTTATCTCTTCATCCCTTCCAGCCACTCAACAAATGAATGCATTCTGCAAAATCTCATAGGAAGGAAGGAAGGAAGGAAGGAAGGAAGGAAGGAAGGAAGGAAGGAAGGAAGGAAGGAAGGAAGGAAGGAAGGAAGGAAGGAAGGAAGGAAGGGGGGAGGGGAGGGAGGGAGGGAGGGAGGGAGGGAGGAATCAGCCATGCAGGGAATGGTAGAGGAAAATTCCTTAGAGCATCACTGCCAAGCTGTTTCTCCAACTCCTCTGCTCCAGTGTTGACAGTTCCCTTCTTTTTCCAACTGCTATGACATGGCACATTCTGTCAGTTTGCAGATTCCCAGAATCTTTTGTTCTGTGAAACAGTGGCTGCCACTTGGGTCTGGCCTGCAGGAAGGAATCAATTCACACCATAATGAGAAAAGAGAAAGTATAGCTTCCTTCTTTTCAGTGACATTCCATTATAGTCATGGTGAGCTTCAAATATAGAATGCAGATATACATGAGCCAGGTTCCTTTAAAAAAAAATGTATGTGATATATTTAGCAACTTTCACTGAAATCTTGATTTTGCAGAAATAAGAGTATGAGAAGTTACATTCAAAAAATAGGAACCTGGGAAGACTGGGTGGTTTCCACCAACCTGTTAATTCTGGTCTTTGACCTTAATAAAAATTCTGTGCTATGCTATTCCACCAACCTGCTGTCCAACAGATTGTGCTTCTATAATTCCCATTTCTACTTTTCAGTGACTGGGATTGATGGAATTATAGTCTAATGTATCTCAAGGGATTGTTCACTAAGAGACCATTCCACTGGAAATGCCGTGAATCGTTTTTTGGCAGTTATGGATCACAGTATTTGGGGTAACAGTGCAAACTTGTGGCGGCCATATACATGGATACAGCTGGGTTTTCTATAATTCCGTCTCTACCTCCTCCCTGGGGTTCTTTAACATGGTAATGGCATGGTTATGCAGAGGACTTGTTGTCGTTTTAAGTATTAATCCTATTTTAGACAACTACTGTATTTTCAAACAGTTTTGTGCCTCTTGGGTGAGGTACAGAAAGAGAAGGAAAAGAATAGCAACATTAGCAATAAGTGGTTTTATTTATTTATTTTTTAGATTTTTTAATCCCGCCTTTCTTATTTTTATAAATAACTCAAGGCAGCGGGCATACCTACTACTGCTTCCTCCTCCTATTTTCCCTACAAGAACAACCCTGTGAGATGAGTTGGGCTGAGAGAGAGGGACTGGCCCAAAGTCACGCAGCCGGCTTTCATCCCTCAGGCAGGACTAGAACTTCCAGGTTCCTGCTTTCTAGCCTGGTGCCTTCACCATCAGACAAACTGGCTGTCTTGAAGTCTTACTTTCTTTTTTACTTCTTTTTTTTTTTTTAGTTTTACTTCTTTTACTTGGAGTTTTTAAAACTTCAGAGAGATGGATACAAGCCTTGCCTTGTGAGTTCTTTGGGAGAAAATGTGAAAGATGCCTTCCACGTATATGATTTCAGATTTGCTTCTCTTTATTGAAACTCCAGTAAACAGAAGTGTTGGTTTTCGAAACACCACTGCGGCAGAGAGGGTTCTAACTTTTAGAAAAAGGTAGGCCTAGTTCAACCCTTACTCCTCATCTACAAAGAATGCCAGACGTAGAGCCCTGTGGTCTTGGTATCAAGATGGGGTCTTATCCAGGACTACAGACCCCATCTTCCCTGATCAATGGTCATGATGACTGGGGCTGATAAGCATTTGAGTCCAACAATATCTGGAAGGTATCTTAGCACAGTCTTAGCCTTCCGAAGTGATCTGTTTCATTCTAGCTTCTGTCTCAAAGCCTTACTTTTTTCAGCTGCAAGGGGTCTAGTGCTTTGTCTCTTCCTGCATTTCCATTTTTTGTTCACAAGTAGCCTCATCTACTTAGAAACAACTGAATTAGAGTTCTGCTCAACAAAATTTATTATTTGGGAAGGGGGATCATAGGGACCGATATTGATCCAGATTGAGCAGGATACTTAAGATCAGGACAGGTATTGTTAACTTCAAGAGATGTAAGAAAAGGTTGCTTGTTAAAGCTGCTGACAAAGAGTACCAGTTGAATTTGGTCATAAACCTTCAGCCTTTTATCTGGAGAAGTGTTTGCAAAATATTGGTCTTTCCAAATGTTCAGAAAGTTGCCTTTTTCATGAAATCGTTAGCTATTTCTTCTCTGAGCCTCAAAACATCTATCATTCCTTCTTTAATGGCCCATTGCTTCTAAATGAGTCATGGTTATTTTGTAGAAGCAGTAAGCCAGCAGGGGTAGACTTTTAAAAGCATATTTCATCTTTAGTGTCTTGACATTTCCATGTAGTGTTTGAAACAAATTGGAAAGTGTGCAAAGTTAGAGCAGAACAGAAGGAGTGTGCCCAGCAGTGGCTTTCCTGAAGTGTTTGAGATAATATGGGATTTAGGGAATGATGCCCTAAGGTTTAGCAGACTCATCCTTGGCATAGAACATTACAGTTATTTATAGGATAATGCCAATGATTGGAGTCAGGCCATTAAAATCAGTAGGTACTTTACAACAGCCTCTTGAATTGTACCTGATGTCTTCTTAATTGCATTTGGCATGTTCTTTGACATGCTAAGCCATGCAGGTTTTGTCTCAGGAATACCTACACACACACACACATTCTCTCATTCATTCAGCCATCAAGGGTTGCAAGTTCTTAGCACAATTGCTGAAATATCAGTGGGGATGGGGTCAGTATTGGGCCCTCTTTCAAATTTAAAATTGAATGAATATATATATGTATTAGTATGGCTGTGAGAGCTGGACCATAAAGAAGGCTGAACGCCGAAGAACTGATGCCTTTGAACTGTGGTGCTGGAGAAGACTCTTAAGAGTCCCCTGGACTGCTAGGAGGTCAAACCAGTCAATCTTAAAGGAAATCAACTCTGATTGCTCATTGGAAGGATTGATAATGAAGCTCAAGCTCAGATACTTTGGTCACCTAATGCGAAGAGAGGACTCTTTGGAAAAGACCCTGATGCTGGGGAAGTTGGAAGGCAAAAGGAGAAGAGGATGGCAGAGGATGAGATGGCTAGATAGCATCACTGAAGCAATGAGCATGAAATTGAGCAAACTCAGGGAGGCAGTGAAAGATAGGAAGGCCTGGCGCAATATGGTTCATGGGGTCACGAAGAGTCAGACACGACTTAACGACTGAACAACAACAACAACAACAACATATATAGTTTGTTAAGCTAATTAGAGCTGTATATCTGTTTTATGGTTTAAACAAACCATCAGAAGAAAATTGCATTTGGCAATTTGATGGTTTACCATCAAATCTCAAGGAACTCCAGAAACTATAGGAAATGAGCTGCATTCCATGTGCCTCTCAAGTCAGAGGTTCCACGAGGCAGGGCTGAGCGTCAAAATCTGCAAGATGGTAGGTGTGGCATTGCTCCCTGCATCTTACAGGTTTATACACAGAGAGAGATGCATAGATGTGGATGCCCTAGCTTTGAGTTAAAGGTCGCCCTCTTTTACCTATCCAGTGAACTGACAGAATCACCTGAAAGTATTGTATGTCAAAGTTGATTATGTTTGACAGCTCTGCGATTGCTTAACACACTCTTTTCCAGCATGCTGTTCTTTGAAAATCATTCTAAGGGCACTTTTCTTGAGAAACTTATATAAGTAAGGAAATAATTGTAGTCTTTCTGGCTATTTAAATTTGCTGGCCTTCAGCTGTAATAAAGATATCTATCATCTATCTATCTATCTATCTATCTATCTACCTACCTACCTACCTACCTACCTACCTACGAAACAGGCAATCATAGACTACAGCAATCTCATTATACATATCTAAGAAAACAATGACTCGTTTATTTATTTATCCATTTATTGGTTTATCAAATTTATATGGCTGCCCATCTCACACAAAGTGACTCTGGGTGGCATACAATAAATCCAACAATTAAAGCATTCTACAAAGACCACTTAAAACAATCAAACATAAATAGAAACATCAATAAAAACATTAATCTTAAGGAACAACTAGTCATGTTGGTTTTTAGCCTGTCCAAAGACTCTTCACTATTCTAAAAACCAAAGCCCTCTTCTAAATCAGGTAATCCTTGCTGTACTCATTTAGACCTAGAAGGAATGTATAGAAGGGGACAGTATTGGAAGTATGGTTCCCAATATTCAAACTCCACTACCAGTTTCATTGTAAACCTGGACATCTGAGCTTTAGGTTTCCACCAAGACTGTAGGACAATGTTGCCTAGAGCAGGTCAAGGTGCACTTGATCTCCAAGCACTGCCAGGATCTGCCATAGGCAACATGTTGACACAATGGTTGCTGTATCCAGAAAGAAAATGAAATTGTCAAAAATCATGAGGTCATTCAATCTCATGAGACCTCATGGAGAAACACCAGCATCTCATGAGACTTTTCATTCTGCCATGAGAGGGTGGGTTTTTTCTTTATTTGTTCTTATCCTCTGTGTTTGATCAAAGCGGCTTATTTTATTAGTGTAGTCATTCTTTAAGCTTCTGCTCTAGATCTTGCCTCTGTTGGCTGACCCAATTAGACTGACATTTAGCTTGACAATCCACAGTTCAAATGCTTTCAGGCATGGTGAATGAAAAGGGTAATGATGCCGTCAAGTAATGCTCAACTATGGCCATCAAGAGCATAAAAGTCATTCCCCTTTGCCTCTTCCAGCTTATTTTTTTCAAGTTCCAATCTAGCTGCAACCTCGGCATTTTATGATGATCTTCCTCCAAGTACTAATCATCTCTGACCCTGCTTGGCTTTTTTTAGATCACCTAACGACAGCTAAGTACTATCATCTACCTGAATTAAAAGTAAAAACACCCTCAAGTCAATTTGATTCTTGGTGACTTCCTCAACATTCCCATTAGTTTTCTGTAGAATGTCATGGAAATGGTTTTGTATTCATTCTTCCAGGATGTTTTTTTTTTCCTTTTTTAAAAAAAAAAAAAATTATTAAAAGAAGATTTTACAAAGGTTGAAAGAACTACAGAAAAGAAGAAGAAGAAGAAGAAGAAGAAGAAGAAGAAGAAGAAGAAGAAGAAGAAGAAGAAGAAGAAGAAGAAGAAGAAGAAGAAGAAGAAGAAGAAGAAATTATAAAAGGGTAGAAGAAAAAGTGAAGAATAACAGAAAAGCAAGAAAAAGATATCTAAAGAAGGGACTTCCGATCTTCTTTGCAGCAGTTACCAACATAGTAATTACCATCTTGACCCTCCCATATTGCTTATCATAGTTCCCTTCTTCTTATAAACAAAACTTTTTAATCAATAAATCCTGAAATCAGCAGTTCATTTTTATCCATTTTCAGCAAAAAGTCTATAAAGGGTTTCCAGTCTTTTATAAAAGTAATTGTAGTTCCTTTCTTGATCAAAAAAGTCAATTTATCCATTTCTGCAAACTGAGCCATCTTCATAATCTATTCCTCCATTATTGGTGTTTCTGTAGTCTTCCAGGATGTTTTTTCAAGTTCCCAGTTCAGCTGATAGCCTTGATAATATTACAACTGGAAAAACTATGGCCTTAACAATATGACCCTCTCCATTGCAATATTTTATCTAGATCTGTCATAGTCTTTCTTCTAAATACCAGGCATCTCTTTATTTCATGGCTACAGTCACCATCCCAGTGAATTTTTGAGCCTGGGAAATAAAGCCTGTTATTACTTCAACTCCTTCTCTGCCTATTTCCATTGGTATTGCATCTTGAAATATTCTTAGTTGTTGGCAGATATTTGCACTCTGTCCTTTCACCTTCAACAAGAGAAGGTGTGTGGCTTTAAATGATCACAGATGTGACAGTTTCTCATTTATAAATACTGCTTGCCACACCAGTGATAATTTTCCTTTCCACTTATTTTTCTAGCAACTACATGCTTGTATATACATTGTCTGAATCACTTCTCTACTATTGTTCTCCTCTCTGTTTTTTCAGAGAAGGATCTTTTAAAATCCTAAGAACATTTTTATTTACAGATTTCATGATCAGAGCCAACATTAAAGTAAGCCTGAAGGCCAACTGTGTTTCTCCCAATCATCTTTTCTGCATTTCTCACCATCAGTACAATGCACATAAAATGGGTGGGGTTGATCATAAGTTGGTCAAAACTGCAATCTTGACTTTTTTATCTTGCCCCAGCAGACACCCATCATCATTTTCACATTCAAGATTCTCCTTAATAGATATTGCAAACTGGATTGCAAATTCATTATAATTCTGAGAAAGCTTCCTCAAATCTGTCGTCATTTTTTTTTTTCTTATCGATGCCACAGACCTCTTTGCTTATGAGTTAAAGTTAAGGACTCCATTTATGATTGCATTTTCACTGGGAAGAGGTTCAATATCATTCTTTGTAAAATTTAGCCACTCCTTAATATTTTTGGCTCCCAGCTCTTAGTGAGCCACTGTGCGTTTCAGTAGTAGGATCCTTCACTCCTGTAGCAAGAGTTGTTTTCTTTTGTATCTGATTCTTTTCTATCATTAACAGTGAACACCAAATCAGTCTTTCACTTCTCACATCTGCTAGTACGGAATGAATTATGAAGCAGTTACCAACCTGACACTGTTATCTGAGCGGCTAGAATTGCATATAAAATAAATGTATGTAGAAGCTTTTGTTCCTTTCTAATTGGCTTATGAATTAGCTTCACTTCATTACTCTAAGGCTATTTCAGATAAAGAAAAATTATGTATGTATGTATGTTTTAAGAAGAAAGTGAAATTGTGTATTTCCCTTGAAATTAATAGACTTTGGATGGGAGCGATGTATAGAATAGATTCATCGTATAGTTGGAGATTATCTGAAAGATATTGCTAAAAGATCCTAGTACTATTTGAATCATTTTCCAATCTACACAGTGCTCTCAAACAATTTCAATTTTTCATCCCCATAGGAACAAGTGAAAAACTCTTCCATCTGAATTCTCCTTCTTTTCACACCTCAAGCCTTACTAATCAGTAATGGAATTTGTTTTTTCATTCTTTGCAAAAAGGAACACACAACCCTCATTAAGGAAAAATTTATTGATCACAGTTCTAAATACAGTGTATGTCTTAACCTGTACCAGTGAAAACATTGGAATCCACAGCCATTGCTATGGATCCACATCGGGTATTTCACACCAGTTCTGAGTTCATGCTGGTCAAACAATGAACAAGTATTTTCTTAACAAGTTCACAACCAGGTCTGCTATATTATCATAAATCATAGCTGTAGTGCAGCCAGACGTCAACTGCAGGTTACAAAAGTTACTTCTCCTCTCTTATTGCATTTGTGGGCTGTCATCTCACAGTCTTATTCGAGGTTCAGCTTAATTAAAGGGAGGGAGCCAATTGCAAGAGATTCCCCTTGGACACTGTGACTAGTTAGCACAGCATTTTGCTGGGAAAGTCACTCAGATTCACTTGAGTCTTAGCTTTACATGAACAGAATTGTGAGGGAATGAAACTGGGGTTGCTGTCTGCATTTGGGAAAAGCAGCTGCAGCCAAACAGAAATACTTCCCACGGCCACTTCCCCAAGACTCAGTTCAGCTCATGCTCTCTCTCAAAGGGCCATAAAAGTTCACAGCCCCAGAACCTTGAGAGGAGATGGGCTCATTCATCTCCCTGCCCCACAGTTTACTCACAAGCATCCATGTCTGGTTAATTGAGCCCCACCCTGGCATTTTTAGGAACCTGCCCAATGTCCATAGGCAGTCTCACCCCACCCAGGCCCTTAGCCTACAAAAGTGTGGGAGATAAAGACAGAAAACAGCAAGCACACAAGGAAGCAGGAAGCGATGTCTGAGAATGTACAACTATTACAGGCAAGCAAGAAGGCTATCAGTCAACTGCCGGGACCACATGCTACAGGAAGCAGCCCATTGTGGTATGATTCCTGACTGGAACAGAGCTTGGAGCTTGGCCTGGAGCTCAGCAGGAATCAGAAGAGGAGCAACCATGCTGAGGCAGCCCTGAATCCCAACAAGTGCAAGAACTTTTGGAAGGAGGCAAAGGTTGTAGGCCACTTTATAAACTTTAAGACTTCTTCTTGTTTTAAGGACTAACGCTCAAATACTTATTTACGTGGCTACATCAGCTTGCAAAGCCTAGGAGGGTGGAGTAAACCCAGGGCAACAGAAAAGGTGTGTGCTACAATAAAGTATTTTGTACAGTTATCTTCTATACTGTGGTGTGTCCAGTCCTTGGAAAACAAAAACAATGTATCTAGACTTATCTAGACAGTTGGTCAATGTCTTGGCAGGTTATCTGGGCTTCTTTTTCACCTGTAACCACCAAGGATAGAGCGCTGTCTAGGACCCTCTGCCATCTGTGGCTTGAACCCTTGTCTCTACTAGCTTCTTTGTGTATTCCTTGGATCCAAAAGGCTGTCAAGGTCTCCTTACAGGAGGGGGTATTGCCAGCAGTCTTAAAGGAGGCTCTTTAGGTAACTACCACCCGATCTGCAACCTTCCTTTTTTTTAGAGAAGGTTGTTGAGATGGTGGTGAGGGACCAACTATAGAGTATCCTAGATGAAATGGATTATCTGGACCCTTGACAGTCAGGGTTCAGGCCTGGGCATGACATATTGGGCTGCACTAGTGTATTGCTTTTCCTTTTCTGTTCTGTTCCCCAGGTAAAATTGACAAGAGTTCTGCCAATTTCCCCTTCTAGCCCAGCAGACAGGTAGAATTATAAAACTGTGGGGTTTTCTTTTTTATTATACTCCAGCAGATGTACCAGACAGAAAGGTATCAAGTACAGTGGGGAATCAGTAGAGGGGGACTCATACAAAAGGTCTGCCAATGAAAACCTAATGTCCTCAAAGACCCTCCCAGAGAAAAGAAAACAAGCAGAGCTTACTTTTCCCACACAGATGGAGAGGTAAAGAAACAGGGAAATTCCCCAGTTGGGAGGAGAGGCATGGTAACCATCATCCAGATATAATATCTGGCCAGCTTTACTGTCAAAGCTGAAGTATGAATTTAAATCTAAACAGAAATTTCTTAAGCCAGCTTCATTGCCAGCCCATTGCAGAATGGGAGAAAAGGCTGCCATGCAGGAGACCCATTAGAGATGCCAACGGAACCCCACAGCAAGAAAACAAACTTGGCTTCAATTATCCTTGCTCTAATGAAAGAGCTGTAGTGGATAATGGGAAGTCAGAGAACATCCCAGAACCCCTCCCATTTAGTTGCCAAGAAAACTGCATGAGCATGTCCATCAAAAGAATTTGGGAACTTGGGTCTTCAAGTGGAACGAAATGTGGTGGTTCAGCTGTATGTAGATGTTCCACTGTCCTATTATATTACAGCTATATTATATTATACTAATTCCCTTAATGGCAATGTGTCCAGTTTAAAGTGCTGGCATTGCTCTTTGAAACTCTAAATACAGACTTACTCTGAGAGCAGCATTGGCTGCTCCTATTATATCTTTGCCTTTAAAAGGAATTAAACAGGTCAGCATAGACCATAGGACCTTTTCAGCATCTCCCCCCTCCCTTGTGAAATTATGTCCAATAGATGCCTCTCGGGTCCCATCATTTCAGGCCGTAGGTGTACAACCATGACCCCACTACATGAGCCTTCCAGAGGCCTCCAGAGTGGCCACCCATGGATCTCTATAGCTTCCCTAACCCCAGACCCTCATGCTGCAGCTAGTTCTTAAAGACGAGAAGATAAGGATGCATCCAACTTGATGGAACTTAATCAGTCCATCAGTCATGCATCTCTTCTGCAGTGTAATTAGAATGGAAGGCAGCCTGAAGCATATTCATGCTGGAGGAAGGAGTGTGTGAGGATAACATTTAGTTACTTAATTATGGTAATGGGGAAGAGGCAGAAGTGACTACCATCCAGCTGCCTTTCCAGAGTTGCCAATTGCTCTTTGACAAGAACATCTTGTTAGAAGAATCTTGATCGAGATCCAAATGCTGATTCCACATGGCACATGACCAAAAGAATATCGTCATGTTCTCCAGAAACTAGGAAACCTATGCTTTCATGACCTCTCTGCTTCCAGGAAGTATATCATCATTATAACATCTATCCAGGAACTTTCCAAGTTCCTTGTAAAATATGGTGGTCATCACCACATCCTATGAAGACAGATTCCATATTTTAACTGTTGTTTACCCTGAACCTGCTGTATTTCTTTTTATGTACCTAGCTTATATTCACCTCTGCTTCGTCATTTTTTTTTCCTAAGCTCCAGCGTTTTGATCACTTAGCTTGTCCTTTTCTGTTGACCTCCATTCTATATAATATAGTAATTGGAGGAGAGGAACCTCACCCTGATAGAGGAAGCAGATATGATTTATGGGGGAGATGATGCTTCTGAACACATGCAGTGTGACTTTTAATTGCACTGTATGATGAGAGGAATGCAATTAATGGATCATGTCATGGATGTTGGTCAGTAAATGAGCACTATGGGTGAAGCTGATCACAAGTTCAGAGGCTCTGAGCCTTAATTTTTGAACCAAACACATTTCAAATGTGAGTCCTTGGCTTGTCAGAAGTACATTTCATTTGACCTTTTCTTCATCAGTCCCTACTTTCAACCCAGGTGGGGATATAAATCTACTGTATAGGTATATGTCAGACAGCTGCATTCAGTGTCTCATCCAGTTAAGGTTAAATATCTACAGACTGCAAGCCCTAAGCCATTTAAGGCCAGAGGCATTTCACAAGAGACATGCTACTTTAGCAAATTATATTTCAGTCTCTCTTTGCCTGCCAATAAACAGATTCATGAGAGAAAATGGATGTATGTCTGCCCAAGCCTTTTTCAGCATGCTTTTAAAGAAACATCCCAATACACAAAGCCTTGATTAATGTAACTGGGAAAAGAAAAGATTCTGGAAAAAGGGGAATAATTATATTTCCCTTTTCAAGAATTGAGTTTTGTTCTTTTCTCCAGCAACTGTTTTTTTTTTCAAGTGGGTGGGTGACTTTGGCCAGTCACTGTCTCAGGCTAACCCACCTTCCGGGGTTCTTGTGGTGAAAATAGGAGATGGAAGCATTGTGGACACGGCCTTGAGTTGTCCAAAATCAAGGCAAGATATAAACCTAATGAATAAATAAATGGAAAACTCAAATGGGTACTTTCTGTCTTTGGAGCTCGGATGGTGAGAGGGAAACATGACTGTTCTGCTGGCTTGGGAAAAAAAGGCAATCACGAAGACAAAGGTGGCCTACATGGCATGGAGAAAGTGATCAGGAATTTATTTTTCTCCATTCTCCAAATATTAGGATGAGGGGCCATTTAATGAAGCTGATTGGAAGGAAATTTAAAATTGACAAAAGAAAGCGCTTTTTCATACAGCACATAATTAACTTTCAGAATTCATTACTCTAAGATGTGCTGATGGCAACTAACTTGAATGGCCTTAAAAGGGAACGGAATAAATTCATGAAGGTCAGATATACCAAAGGCTGTTGATTATGAATGCTCAACATTCCCTCCAGATGCAGTGGAACAACTGTGGGGAAGGGGTCTATCTCTGTCTTTTGCTTGCAAGCACCCCAGAGGTATCTATTGGCCATTGTGCAAAACAAAACTTTGGATTAAGATGGTCCTTGCCTGCTCCAGCAGGGCTATTCTTATGTCCTATGCATGCATAATATTGGTTTGTCTTTACACGCAGGGCTAGACCTGTCTGGTGCCAAGACCATGGAGTGTCCATCTGGGATACTGAATTATCTGTTCTTGTTCTTGCTTAGAACAGTATTACTGGATTCACTTTGACTGCTTGAAGGGTATACGTTCCCCATGTATTATTTATACAACATTATATGAACCATCTATCAGCCATATAATGCTACAGGCTTACTTGGAGCAGGAGAGGGAAAATGATTAGTTGCACACTCTCACTCTGTGATTTGACTTGTGCAATGAATAGATTTTAAAAATGGAAGAAATGCTAGCTGCAGTCAAAATTGGATGACACCACTATTTATAAAACAAAGGTAATGTTAATGATCCTGCTTAGGGAGTCACACATCTCTGACAGCAAAGAACCTAAAGTTGTACATAGTTTCCTTTCATTAGACTCAACAGTAGATAAAGATGGACAAAGTGCTGGAGAAGCAAAGAAATTGATCCTAGGGACAAAGATAATAAACATAGGCAAGATCATGTAAGATAAGGATATATTCCTATGACAACAATAAATAGATCGTTAAAGGAATGATTTTCCCAGTGGTGCTGTATATCTGTGAAAGCTGGACATTAAGAAAAAGAGGAAGAACAGAGATACCTTTGAATTAAAGATCTGGATATAGTTACTAAGAAGACTATGGGCTGCAAGAAAAAACAATAAATTGGTCCTGGATGAAAGAAAGATTGAATGGTCCATTGGGACAGGCGGAAACTCACACACTTTGGGTAAGGGATGTAAGTGGTTGACAGAATAGGAAGAGAGAAGGGGAAGATAATGGAGGAGGCAGACTAATGGAATCAAAGAGATCACTGGAATGTTCTTGAAATGAATGCTATGAATTATAATTGGAGACAAAAGGGCATTTGTCCACACAGTGCCAGGTGATAGGCCCAACTCAATAGCACCTAGCTTATTTTAAATAATATGAAGTTTAACTTCGATAACTTTCCATGCAGCTATTTCTTCTTACTCCTGTAATACTTTTCCTTCCTGAAAAGTAAAACATTTGATGTATCTTGCCGGCTGTAAATGAAGCTGAAGGTAGGCATAACTTTGTATCCCTGTCAAGAAACACCCCTGTGGTCGGTAATGGAAAGCTTGGAGTCACTGTGTGCGAGTTGGGCAGCCATGTAAATTTGCTAAATAAATAAATAAAAATAAATAAAGCTTACACAAGAAAGCAGGAAAGAGTTTCTTTGAGATTGCAGATCCCGCTCCTTGGCAAGTATCATTAAATGCTATTCTTCCAAAGCAAATCTTTAGGTGACAGGCTTTATTTTTGCCCTTCAACATAAACATGAAGCCCACATGGAGAGAGACATGCTGCTTTTTCAACTTCAAACAAGGCAGTGTTTAACAGACACTTTTCTGAATCTGTACTATGATCATTCTGACATTTATTCCTAACTCCACCATATTGCTTCACATCTCCTGGAGAACAGCAGGCACTTTTCCCCCATAGATAATATGTGTTCACAAGCTCGATTCAGGTATTCAGTAGAAATAGAATAGCAGGACAACAGAATCCTCTAATATTTAACTTCCTAGTAATATGAAGGCTTCCAAGTACAACCAGATGAATGTACATAGAGATCTCCTTCAAAATGTTGCATTCCAGACCTTGGGGACATTGGAGGTGGGTTTCATGCACTTGTTTTCACTTGTTCCCCCCCCCCATTTTTTTTTTAATTTATTTACATTTGGAAACCTGAAGAGGAAAAGTGTGTGAAGGCCATACTGTTCTTTGTCATCCACTCATAATATTTTCACAGAAGAGAAATACCTCCTCCCAGTGTTATAGACAATATGAAGCAATGATTTGACCAAAGTTTATGAACCGTATAGTACTTCAAGGAGGAACATCTGCATTTCCTTCTATCTTCTTTTCATGGTTGTTTCGCTTCTTTCTTTGAGCATCAGTTTCATTGACATCAATGGGGCTTTTTTTCTGAATGACCAGAACAGAATTATGCTATGCAAGGCCTTAATTATCTCCCGTCCATACACACTTTTGGATGCCAACTTTCAGATAAAGCATCTTCGGGGATTTTGCAAGATTGCCAAGGTAATCAGTAGATTGAAACAACACTATTGAAGAGTAAGCAAAAAGGGTTTCACAGTGGCATTATCCTTGGCAGCCAACATTAATGCTGTGATGGCAGAATCTTCTCTCAATGCAATTTGGTGAGCCCTAATTTCAAGTCTCTTTCATAGCATGGAAGTGCCTTACTGTTCCCTAGTTCTCATAGATCTGCACCAGGGTTCCAAAAGGAAATGCTTCACTGTGCATGCAAAAATTCAAAATTCAGTCACCCTCACAAATGGCTATCCCAGCTTTGGTTGAAAACCTCCAGTGATGGAGCATCCATAAGTCTAGGAGGCAGCTGTCAGGCTCAGGAATTATTTCAAGTTTAGATGTCCCTCTCTAAAGTTTCTACCCATTGCTTCTTGTCCTTTCCTAGGGAGCTCTGAAAAAATAAATCCACATTCTCTTCCCTGGAATAGCCCTTCAAGAGTGCTATCATGCCTGTCTATCAATGTTGAAGGTGTTGGACTAGAACCAGGAAGATCCACGTTCAACTGCCCTGACATGGAAGTTCAGTAGGTGGTTTTGGGCCAGCCAACTCTCTCTCTCAACACTACTCACCGCATTGTTCTGGTGGGAAAATGTGGAGGAAGGAGTGTTTTGTACAGCACTTTAAGATATAGTGGAAAAAGGGAATATAAACATAAACAAATGCAGATTTACATGCAGGATTCCTTCTTGTTTGATGGAGTTCTTTGCTCACAGCTCACCTTTGAAAGCTGGCCAAAAGATTGCATTTCTACTGCAAACTTCAGAAGCAGGTTGTGTCTCTTCCAGTTCCCCTCCCTAATAAAGAATTCTATCCCATGCTTCTGGAATTTTGTGAGCTTCCTAAAATGCTCCACCAACTTCCATTTTCCCATCAGATTAAGGCAACACTGCTGAATCAAATGCCCCTCTGGTGATGGCAGGCTTTCTTCCCTTTCTTGACGCATCACCTTTTGGTGCCTGAGAACTTTGCCAAGAGAAGAAACATAAAAAAGGTATAACTATCAATAATTCCACCTCTCTCTGTGTCTGTCTTAAAATGGGTGGGTAGAATGTTGCCAGAAGAGGTGCATTGTTCAGAGTTTGAGTTCAGTTCGCAAAATTGTTGAGCTTTTGAATGACAGTTGAGTGTGGTCATTTTTCCCCTTTAAAAGGTTCCAGCATATAATCACAGAAGTTCTACTTCTGGATAATTAATCTCTATCATTTTCTGATGGCTGTCCCATTCAAGTTGCCATTTTATGCACCGTCACTAGAAACAACACTCATTGTTGGAACGTATTTATTGGGAGGCCTATTATATTCAACGAGTACAGCAAACAGAATTAGTACTTCCATCTCAGAATGCAAGACCAAGCCAGTCAATTGATGTTTGTCAAGCACAATACTCATTCATTTCATTTAGCCAGGGACTGTTAATAAGGCGGGGTGGAGGGCGCATACGAAAAATTCTGCTTGTCATCTCTGCACAGTGCCACACACTGTCTTTACAAGGACTCCTCTCAGGAAGAGCCAGACACCAGCAGAAGGCATAATCTACAAATGGAACAATGGGAAGATATGTGGATGAAAGGGTTAAAATTCACGTTGTGTTATAATTTGAAGCGGGGGGGGGGATATTGCCTTCACTGCCATGGTATATTCAAGAGACCACTTTTTTTCTCATAGGAGTGAATGTTTCCCATGGGGAGGCATTATCTTGAAAATCAAATGTGAATTTGAAAGAGGGATAGGGAAATTTACTATTTATTTACCCATCAAATTTCTAGGCTGCCTGACTCCAGAATGACTCCAGGTAGCTTCACAATGAAAGGACAGGTAAAAATAGTATCATATAAAAATCATATCAGATGTTGTAGGATTGCAGCTCCTAGCATCTTTGACAATTGGTCATGCTGATTGTGGCTAATCAGTTTAAATTGTACCACATTAGTTTTACCGCTCCTGAATTTAAGAACTTGGACTGCTTGTTCAGATGCTGTGCCGAAAGGTAATCAGAGTTGAGTGCTAAAGGCAAGAAATAAACTATTACAATTAAATATACAATGCCTTATATTTTAAGAGCCCTGCCTGCAAACCAGCTGTTTTGAAACCAACCCCTGTTGATTTCGTAACTTCTGCATGTGTGAACATTCCAACAGACTGCTGCAAAAATAAATGTGTTTTTTATTCCATGTCTGATCCCACCGGTTATCACAGCCAGGCAAGTCTTCAATTCCTAATGTATTATTCCTTTCCATCCCTCAAATTCCAATGAGACCATGACAGTTCACCCAGCAATAGGTACTGTCAAGCCTTGCATTAATAAAACTCTTTCATAAGAAAAGGGGGCAGAGGAGGAAGTTGCTCAAGGCACAAAAGGTTCAGCTCTTGACACAGGTCTTCTCATCTTCTGCAGGAAGTACCCTTGCTCACCTTTCCTTCTTCGCATGGGCCTTTTTAAGAACTGGCAGCTTTCAGTCTTGCTAATTCAGAACTTTCTAGCCATTTACCAGATTCACAGATTAGTGTGGACAGGTGGTGAAGAGAAGGGTTATAGCCACTGCAAGCACGGTTATCTAATGATTATACCAGAATATATCTTGACTGGATGTAGTTTGTTCTACAGAGGAACCCCTTTTTTGCGACTGTGTCCTTTGAGACAGGGGACAGGGCTGTCCCCGTTTCCATCTCAGTGAGATCTGCTCATGTGTGACCGGGTCAGCTCAGGTCTCACTGCTGAAATATATTTTGTTATTTAATATGGATTCACATGAAGCATTTGTTGCACCTCTATTTGTACAAAATATAGCAATAATGTGTGCAACGTGAATAACGATAGAGGCTAAATATCTCTTTAGCAATAGCAATATCTTTTTGCTACGTCATTCCTCTGCTGTTTGATGCGATAGCTCTGTTTCAGATCCTTTGTCAGAATGAGGATCTATAGACATACTGTATATGGATAAATATGATATTTGGCTCTCTATCTATCTATCTATCTATCTATCTATCTATCTATCTATCTATCACATTTATCTCATTTATATCCCACTGCAATCAGTTTGCCTCTTTTTCAGACAGTAGCATTCATGTCCTGGCCTCTTTCGTTCCAACTCCACCGTTTCAGTGAAGAAGGATAGAGTTGGCTAATCATTCATTCAAGAGTTAAGCAGGATATTTGGAGGGGGAATCCCATCAAATGCTCTTTGAATTCATCTTTTTTTCATGTTTTCCATATTGCTGCTACACAAGATGTATGTTGTTCATGATTTGGCTTACTTGTTCTACTGCCTATACTTTAGTTACAAACTGCAGGTCTTATAATTATTAAGGGAGGTTCGATAAGCATGCTGAGGAAGCAAGAAAACATACCCCCCCCCCTTTTTTTTTAGGTGCCTTTGAGTGAGTCTTGACTCTTGGCAACTGCCTGAACTAGTCTTTGTAGTTTTCTCGGCAAAATTTTGGAAGTGGTTTGCCGTTGCCTCCTTCCTAGGGCTGAGACAGAGTGACTGGCCCTAAGTCACCCAGCTGGAATTCATGCTTAAGGCAGGACTAGAACTCACAGTCTCTCAGTTTCTAGCCTAATGCTTTAACCACCACACCAAAACTGGCCCTCTCCCTATTCCAACCTATAGCTCATTTCTTATTTCCAGCCAGGTTAAGAGGATGTGTACAGAGAACAGCCATTGGGTTGAAGTCTGAAGTATTCAGGGCTTCAGCATCCACTTCAGGTGGACATCATAAGGTCTGACCTGGTGCATTGAGCCAAGGTGATATTGTCTGAAAGGAAAAACCATGAGTAGATCTCTCAGATATCTCTTCCCAGTATAGAGTACCCACAATCCATTAAGAACATTACATAACATTGGTATATATTGCAAATTCATGTTCTTTTTCCAGAATTCCAATAAGCAGACAAATTATTGTTATTATTATTATTAAATTATTTATTATTTTTTATTGGAGACTTCTTCTTCCTCCTCTTACTTATGTTATGACTATGATTCTCAGAGCCAGTTTGGTATAGTGGTTAAGATGCTGGCCTAGAATCCAGAAGACCATGAGTTCTTAGTCCTCCCTTAATCATGAAAGCTGGCTGGGTAACTTTGGGCCAATCACTCTCTCTCAGCCCAGCCCAGCTCACAGGGTTGTTACTGTGGGAAAAATAGGAGGCAGTAGAATTAGATATGTTTCCCACCTTGAGATAGATAGATAGATAGATAGATAGATAGATAGATAGATAGATAGATGATAGATGATAGATGATAGATGATAGATGATAGATGATAGATGATAGATGATAGATGATAGATGATAGAATAAAATCATCATCATCCATGCATCTTGCAAAATCACTGTATACTAGACAATAATATGGTTGACTTTTGTATGCTGAGATTTTCTTTTTAGTTTTAAACTAAAATGGTTTGATATTTTAGAGTTTATTGCTTCATAAGTATCTAGATTTTAGAGAATAATATTTGTGGGTTAAGGTTATGCCCTTTTTTTCTATTTTAGAGTACATGGTATTTCTACAAAACAAGTTAACCTGATTCGTCCTGTGTTGTGTTTGGTGGTACGTGTGTGTGTGTGTGTGTGTGTGTGTGTATGAAATGTTTTAAAATAGGTATTAAATTGCTCTGGTATTTGGGATCATGGGGGTTTCATGGATACTAGCTGAACCATTACTGGATTTTGCTATAATTGTTCATAATCTTTTTTATTCCTTTATAGAATCTATCCCTGGAGAGGAAACGTATTATTGGTTAAAGGCAGTGTGGATATTTCCAAACCCATCTAAATACCTACTCAATAAATGGTAAATAATTTTCACCCTTAAATTCTCAATGGCCCCATTTGCACAACTTGCTTAAAAGGCTCCAGGGAGAGTTAGGATGTTGTTTGAATACCATATAACTCAATCAATCAACTCCAAAAACTAATCTGCAAGAGTTGGGGCGGGGGGAGGCTAAACTACCTCCTCCTTCATCAGTAAAATATTTGCCCTGTTTTCAAAAGACCTACAGAGACCTTATGAAAATGAAGTTTCTGTAGACATTTTTATCTTTAACTTTTTCTCCCTTGTCACCACAAAGGAATTGGAGTGGGAAGGGGGTAAGCTGACTATATATGCAATGATGCTGGCTTCAGTCACGTCATCTTGTTTTTATTGTTGTTGTTATTATTGCTGTTGTTGTTTTGTTTTGTTTTGTTTTCCAGTGTAGAAAAAGTCAGAACGTGACAGTACCTTAGCCTCCGTTATGGTGGCTGAGAATATTTCAAATATAGCCTGTACATGACTGAGCAGGTTATCTGTTATCATGTGCTACAAGTGCATTGGGATGAGTTAATTATCCTGGGAACCTGATAAGTCAATCAGTTGTGTTGTCCAAACAGTTCCAATGAATGGTCTGAAATATTCTGAAACAACAATGAAAGATAGCTCCTTATATTTACTAGTATTTATGCCTCCCCTCCCCTCCCCTCCCCTTCCTTTTTTTATTTTCTTTCTTTCCTTGGGTAAAGTATTTGGATGAACCCATGAAGTTAAGAGAGAAAAGCAGGTAATTATGATGTATTAGTGTCACTGCTTAGAATTCTTGCTTAAGCCAGTAAAGATTTTTCAAAAATCTAACTCCCCATTTATAATTGTTCTCTCTGCAATAGCTGGGAGCTGATTGTTTTCAAAGTCTTTCAAATTCAATGTCAAGTCCTTTTGGTAGTTATTAATCAGGCCTGGACAGCACTGATAGCAGTGAGAAAGATGAAAGTCTGTAGTGGCATTTCTGATTTCAAGAAAAGAAAGGAATTTTACTGGGATGGGGGTGTGGATCAATGAATAGCATCTACTACAAGGCTTTAGAAGTCTGCTCTAGGAAAATTAGCCATACCAAGATCCATTTTTATGTAGTGGTCAAGGCACCAGGCTAGAAACTGGGAGACTGAGTTTTAGTCCCGCCTTAGGCACAAAGCCAGCTGGGTGACCTTGGGCTGGTCACCCTCTCTCAGCCCTGGGAAGGAGGCAAGGGCAAAGCATCTCCAAATAACCTTGCCAGGAAAACTGCAGGGACTAGTCCAAGCAGTTGCCAGGAGTCAAAACTGACTTGAAGGCACACACCAAAAGAAGGTGATACCACCTAGCCAATCTCAGCTGATATCAAAAAGCTAATCAAGATCAGCCATGGTTAATATTTGGATGAGAGGCTATTAAGAAATGCCCAGGATATATAGGGAAGCTGAAAAAAACATTCCAGAAAAAGGAATGTTGACAAGTAAGCTACATGAATAGATATAGTAGTCACCAGGAGTCTAGATGAACTTGAAGGAGACTTTACCTTTTTTTTTTTACCTTGAAAAATATCCAAACTTAAATTTCAGAAAATTAATATCTTTTAAGAACTCTTGTTGCAAAAATAATTGTATCCTTTAGGGAAAAAAAAGTTAATCTAAATAGACTAAATCTATTTGGTGAACATCAATTACAAGAAGAAGAAAAAAATCAACCATCCGTAAAATAGGTTCATAGAAGGGCAATGTGAAACATCAGGGAGCTAGAAACTATGAAGAGAGATGGAAGGAACTGGGTATGCCTACCCTGAGTAAAGAATGTTGAGGGGAATGTATTTATTTATTTATTCAATCTGTATTACTGCCCAACTCCCAACAACTTTGGGACTCTATGGCAGCACCCTTCAAATTCCTGAAAGAATATCACCCACAAGAAGGGGAAGACCTAGTTCCTCTTCTTCCACAGTCCCAGGGCACTGTTTTAAGTTACAAGAAGGAAGATGCTAACTGAATCGAACATTACAAGCAGTTTGACAACGAAACCAATGGCCCAAGAGTTAGTGGGCTCCTCTTCATTGGGTGGGTTCCAGAGAAAATGGACAACCAGTTATCAAGGATGTTTAATTTTGGGTTTTTGCTCTAAGCAGGGGGTTAGATTCAGTGGTTTAAAAGGCACTTCCAACCTCAGGTTCTATGATGCTCAAAATTTGAGAAAGGGTATCTAAAGAACCAGAGAGTCCTAGGAAATAGTACATGTGGCCCTAAATTCAGTCTCTGGAAACATATCCTGCTTCAATTATTCTGAGCCCTGCTTTAATTATTTTTGGCAAAGCCATGTGCAGTAGAATAGGTAGCTGTATATGATTTAAATATCTTTCACGTGAACCAGAAAGCCACCTATTTTCAAAACATGAGATTGCTTTACTATCTCATTGCTTTTTCTTTCTCCCTTTCAGGATGTATATTGACTTCAATTACACAGCAACTGGTTTATTTGAGAGAGAAGCAGAAAATAAATACAGAACAGATTGGAAAAACTGATTTTGACAAAACAGGGAGCCAAGTGCAATAAGCAATGGAACAACTTAACTGACCTAAAAACATCTTGTTGGCAGGTCTTGAGAACCTGTGGGGAAATATTCATTGTGCAGAGCCAAGTGCCTTCAACAGATCTCATCACAAGACACTTGGCTGGTCAAAGGGAGCCCAGCAGAGGCCTGATTCAAACAGAAAAAGTAGACTAAAAACCTGAAACCAAGGGATGGGATGGACTCTCGTTTTGATCTGCATCCATTGCAAAGATTAGAACAATGTTTCCCAATATGGGCAACTTCCCGATGGGTGGACTTCAACTCACAGAATTCCCTAGCCAGCATGGCCATAGCTGAAAATTCTTGAAATTGAAGTCTACTTGCCTGGAGGCTGCCCAGGTGGATAAACACTTGGATAAAGTAAATAACCAGCTCGTTCTATAATGAAGTAAAGGCTTGTACAGCTTTTCATTTCTCAGTTTCAAATGCAGCATGTACTGCATCTGAATATCATAAATGTCATAAATGTGATGGAAGGAAGGGAGGGAGGAGGAGGGACATTGCTAAACTTTTAGTAGACCTTTTATATAACAGTTCACATTTACATTTATATTTATATGACTGTTTACATTTTCATGTCTGTTTACATTCTCATTTACATCACTTCTCCAGTTGCTAACCTGGCAGTTCTGCCTTTCCTGTCTGAGAACATGATCAAAATTTCTCCCACTTACTGTGCCCCAGAATGACCTCATTTCTAAAAGACAAAATTGTCCTTGCAATGTGTGCTTTGTTAAGCCACTCATTGTCCTCACTGTGCAATGTTATCATGAACCATTGCTTGATAAATTTGACTGAGGCAGCCTTGTCTTGTCAAAACGCTTTTGGCTGACTCACAACTGTCTAAAGGCAATCATAAATGTTTTAACCCACAACAGGCATTTTTTTTTTCATTTTGCTTTAATAGGGAAAGAAGATGAGAAGAACGCTTTAATAACCATTAACACATCAGACCGTGTTCCTAATTATATTAATTTTAATCACATGGGGCTATGTTGTTTTTCAGTTTCCCTGAATTTACTTTCACGCATTAGCTTGTTTTGCATTTCAGAAGAAAATAATATTTCAGTAAAAGCTACAATTGATCTAAAATAATTCACAGTGTACTCCCATGTTCTGACCCCCACTTTGATAAAGCTGTTCTTGATAACATAGTAGTCCTGTTCTCACAACTGATTTAACCCAGACATCCACCAACACAGCCAGAAATGTTACTAGTTGTTCTGAAAGCAATCATATGAACCAAGTAAAGAATCATTTAGGAAATTCAGAGTCCCCACCCTATTGTTTTCAGAAAGTGAGTGGTTTTCTAAGGCATCTGCAGAAGGGGTTAAAACAGTCAAGATGGCAGTCCCACCTGTGTCTTGCGTGTATTTTATCTTCAATGCACCTAAAAAAGGGACAGGCTTTCAACCAGGCAGCCATGGTCACCATCTTGACTATTTGACTTCCCCGATAAATGCCCTTTGGTCTTCCATGAACTGTAGCTCTACAAGTATAGCAATGATTTCTGGCATGGAAATGTACAGCAAGTGGGTACTACATGGAAATTTTTACCAAGCTATTCATCATGACTCCAAGACACCTCTCCTGCTTGTTTACATTCAACTGCATTTGCCATTTTAAAGCCTTTTCACACAATGTAAAGAAATTCTTTTGGAGCAATTCACAACCTCTTTTTGAAGCCTTTCGTAACCCTTTTTAAAGCTCTTCATTGTGTATCTCTAGCTGCATTGCAATTTCAAACTGCTTACCTCTGGTCATATCACTAATTTTGTATTGTGGAAATTATCCATTGATTCCCATTTTCTGCTTTAACTAGATACCAGTTCACGAGAGCACCTGCCCTTTTGTTCCAGCATACTATCTTTTTTTTCAGGAGTCCTCGGTGACATTTTTGAAAAGTCCAAGTACAGAAAATCTGCAGATCATTCTACCTCCGTGATTGGAAGTGTTCTCAAAAAAAGTCTAAAAGATTAGTGAGACCAGATTTCTCATTGCAGAAGTCATCCTGATTTTTCTCCAGTAAGGCTTTGTCTCTACGTTTGATTACATTCCACTTAATCATATTTTCTACCAATTTAGCTAGAAGAGATGTTAAGCTAACTAGCCTGTAATCACTTATATCCACCAACTTCCCGAAAATTGAAGTGACATTGTCATTTTCCAATTCTTGGAATGGATGCCAATTTTAGGGAACAATTTCATATTTTTGCTAGGCAGTAAGTAATTTCATATTTCAGCTCTTTTTTGAATATGTGGATGGGCATCATCTGAGCCCAATAATTAACTTATCTTTAGTTTGTTAGTTGGATTTTCACTTCTTGACATCACTAGGACTATTCTAGTTGGAGATGTCAGAGTGGGTTTGGCCATCACGTTCACAGTAAAATCCAAAGGGTATTTTCTCTCACACACATACGCACACATCACTCTACGGTAATAGAGCACATTGCACAACTGAATTTTTGAATGGTCCCCTAAAGCTGCTATTTGGATGGATGGTTTTTTGAAGGTATCTCAAAGCATATTGACTCAGACTTGGACCCCAAGAATTTTTTTGGTCTGAATGTGCCCACCTGAACTGAACTCTGAACTCAAACTATCCATTATGTTATTTGTGCTTCAGAACATGTTCTCTCAGATTTGAATGGGTTTTTGTTTTTATTTTGTTTTTGCTGAGAACTCTCTTCTACCCTGTTAATTTTCATCAAAACCACTGGCCAATTTAAGCATGCTTTTTTTAAAAAAAGGGTGGCATGATGTCTACTTTGGGGGCTGTGTGGTTCTTCCCCTTGGAAATGCTTCTGGTGTCATGGGTTCACGGAAAGTTACAATCAACAATTCGGGAAATTCATAGGAATCCTTCTTGTAACAAAGGCACTGAAAACTGGTTCCCTTTGACAAACGGTTCTGCTCTTTTGTACAACTGCTATCTAATTGCAGGCTTCAGATGAATGCCTGTAAGAAAGGAAGGTCACCCTTCAGCAGCAGCAGAGGAACTCTGTCGAAGAAGTCCTTCCTGCCAATGAATGAACAGGAAACTAGTTCTTCAACCACTGCTATGGAAATCTTGCCGGTTGTATATGTGTGTGTGTGTTTGTGTGTGCCAGAGAAGTGACACATAATTACAAGCATAATTTGAACTCTTCCAAGCAACTGTGGCAGGAGTAGAAGAAGGTCAAAGAGATCAATCTCTTTGCTCACAGAGGCACAATATTAGAGCAGGTACCGCAAAAACAGCCCCTTCTGCCATGACGTGATTTTTAGAAAGAACATGTGCACGCATCAACAAACTCCCTCCTTTAAAAAAGAAAAGAAAGGAAAAAAAAGAACACACTTGACAAGACATGAACGGCTGTTCAAAACTGCCAGATGGAAACCTCTAATGAATATTCTGTTGGCTGGCTGCCATGATAGAATTGGAAGAAATCAAGAAGAAAAGAAATAACTCTGGAAAGGCTTTAACCCAGCAGTCCCCAACCCTGGGCCTCCAGAGACCCAGGATTATCTTCCTTGTCATTCCCATGGAACACTACCAATGGTCGTATGGTTGTATCCAGTGCATTGGGGACCAACAGATTGGGAAAGGCTGATCAGTCTGAATGTGATAATGTACATTATGTTTCTTGACACTGAGCAAAATCCTAATAGGATTTTTTTTTTTAATGGACTCTATTGTATAATACATATTGCTTACCTAAAAGGTTCATTGCCTTCCATGCCAGCTGGGGAGCAAATAGACTTCCCATTCTTTTCAGTGGACGATAGGAAGATACAAGACTCCACTTGTCCATATTAGCTTATAATAAAAGGATTTCATTCAAATTAAATTGCTCTCCTACCCATGTCCAGTACGTTTGGGGGAAATGTTGGATAGCTTGTGTCACTTGATGAAACAGAGAGTTAGGAGCTCCAGGTTGTGTGTTTATATGTGTGTGTACAGTAGTAGGAGTAGATATCTTTCTTCATGTTGGAATAGCAAACTCATTTTATGTTTTATCAATTCTGTTTTGTCCCTGGGCCCAGAGTGATGAAGAGAAGTTTTGTCCACCTGCCCAGACCCTTTTTAAATCAACTGAAAGAGTTGCACATACCAATGGCACATTTTAAAATTTGCAGAAGAACACAGGCCGCTAATTAACTTTTGTAGGACTCCCACATAGTGAGAAGCATTTAAAATAGCCTGGTCAGAAGCAGGAAGAGTGAGCAGGTGAATTTAGATGTAATAAAATATTTACATTCTTTGAACTTCCAAGCAAAGATAAGCATTAAACACTTTATTAGCACTCATGTTCTCTACAGTATTCTAGGTGTTGGATCAGTGATGGCTGATTTTTATTTTCTTTGCCTAATGAGGAAATGAATTGATTTCTAACTCTTCCTTAACTAAGGGAACAATTCTATTTCAATTATCCAGAAGAAGACATCTTTAATGAAATTTAGGTATCATTTTCCAGCACAGGGAGTAAAGCTGACATTTACTTTACTACTCCCTGTAAGCCTGACAGGAGAGATTATCACATGAAACAAGTAATGCATTTTGTAACACTTTTAGTGATAGGAGGAACTTTGGCTGGTATGAATTCAATAGACATCTTCTCAGTAATTCTTTGCCTCTGGAAGAGCCAAGCCAAGGGCTTTAACAGATTGTGATCAGGAAATAAAAAACAGAGCACCTAAATTCTTGGTCTCAGCTTAGAGCTAATTATTTAAGAAGCTTTTGCTTGAAGTGATGCTGTACTAGGCTCGTGGAGGGGATGTAGTTTTCCTGGTTGAAGTATTGTGTGTCATTCTTGATGCTCTGTTCATGTGCAGGTGTCTCTTCCAGCTGCTGGATGTGCCAGTGTTGGCCACTAAATTGACATGAAGCACAGCACCAAGGAAGCTCTGGTCTTTAGAAGGAGGACTGCTTTGCTTGATGAAGCAATTTTGAAGGAGGCCAATTGCTTATTTGACTGATTGATAGATTGACTGTCTGATATCACCCCTTTGGTTCAGGAGCTCAAGATGGTAGTCCTTCCCTCATTTTTGCCCACAATGGCATCCCTGGGCTGAGAGAAAGTGACTGGCCCAAAGTCACCCAGTGACTTCTGAGGGTGAGGGTAGATAGCAAATGGCCACTCCTAATCCAACACCTTAAGCACTACATCACACTGGCTCTTGGGCTGAAAGAAAGGAACTGGCCCAAAGTCATTCAGGAAGCATCCTGGGCTGAGGATGGATTTGAAACTGGGTCACCCAGGTGCAATCCAACACCTTTATCTCTATACCATGCTAGCTCTTGGGCTGAGAGACAATGCTTGGCCCAAACTAAGAGTGGGCTAGAAACTAGGTCCCCCTGCTCCTAAACCACTGCACTACACTGACTCTTGGGCTTATAGAGAGGTACTGGCTCAGAGTCATCCACTGAGCTTCCATGGCTGAGAATAGACCAGTACTTGGGTCTCCCTGATCCTAGTCCAACACCTTAACCATTATACCACATTGGCTCTTGGTCTGAGAGAGAGGGGTTGGCCCAAAGTCACTCAGGGAACATCCTGGACTGAGGACGGATTTGAAACTCAGCTACCTGGATGCCAGTCCAACAGCTTCACCCCTACACCACAGGATCTCTTTTCTTGGAGCACCGACCAAGCAAAGGACACTTTTGATGCTTTGCATAGCCTTAATCTGTAGACCTGGATGGATGGCCTTTTCCACCTAAGGGCTATGCCTCTTCCTTCTGACATGCCTCGCAGAGGGCTAGAGTGGCATGGCTGGCGCCATGTTGATATAATTGCAGTGGGCAGGGGCAGCATTTTCGTATATGTTTTATTTTTCCATTGGGGAAGATATTTAAGGAGATAAATTTTGCCTCGATTCCCCATGGGGAAAATTGGGTGATATTTGGGATGGTCAGGAATTTTAAAGGGCACTCTGGGGGCAGGGTTTAAGGCATCCACTTGCCTCTTACAGGCCTGAAATTTTGGGTTGAATTCAAAGGGTTAGAAGACCCTTGCACATGACCCAGGCATTGTCCACAGCTGCATACACCATACTAACTATAATGGTGGCAATTTGCGCTAAGATCATTCGGTGTTTAATCATGATGAACATAAATGCCGGATCAAATCATATTTCCATCATGTAGTGACCAGCTAAATGAGTTTAGGAAGCTTGTAAGTCAAAGTCCAGGGACATTTGTCTTCTACAGCTGGAGGATGCTATCTCCTGCAACCATAGTATTGCAGTGTACCAGGAATTTAGCTATAGGTAAGCTTGAGAGTGAAGTCCAAGTTGTTCTGACATATCTTGAACCTATTACCAGGTTCTGTGTGACTCTAGTATTAAAGGATGTTAATAAGTTCTCATTCTCCCCACTATACTCCCCGCTGTAACCTTCAAACAACATAATCTGAAGCATTACTTCTGCATCTTCAGATAAGATGGGTTTGAAACCATTCAAGTTCATTTTCCAGCTGATACATTTCAGATGCTTTAAAAAAAAAAAAAACCCTTGGCTATTTTTCATTTAATTAAAAATTGTTTATATACTGAGAAAATGAAAGAAAAGGTCACAACCAACTTGTAAGCTGATGAAATCCAAGAAAAGGGTTTGCCCTTTTCATCATAGTCAATAAATGGTCCTCGAAGAATCCAGATCTTACTTATGTAAAATTAGAAATACAGACATCTGATTGCACCATCTGCGTCATTTTCGCAGCTTCAGAATACATTGAACATGTTGGATAGATTTAAAAAAAAATGTAGCATGCTTGAGGGATACAGTTTTTCTAGTACATTTTACATTATCAGTGGTGTAGCTAAGGGAAGAGCCAGATGGGTGGGTAATAGGACCAAAACAGTAGCATACTAAAAGGACAAAAAGCAGCATGATATGGATGAACTCTCCTCAGTGTATCACCGAAGTTAATGCCTCAGTCCTAATATTTTGTTAATTAATACTTCTTATGTTAGCCTGATAACCTTACTAAAACATGATCTGAGGTCTGCAACCTTGGAAGCTAGCCCAGGTTACAGACTTACAGTCTAAAAACCTATCTAAAATATCAAACCAAGCCAATTATTTTCTAAATGGTATAGGTTAGAAATCAACTTAGAAATTTGATATTGCATCAATGATATGGTTCAATTAACTTGAATCAATTATACGATGATTAAAATATACAAAGTCATGTACACATGTAACCAGTGTTGAGGAAGCTAACCACGGTTGCTTGCAAGCAATGAAGGAACTGTACAAAGAATGACTTTGGAGAATACCTTTCTCTTGAAGCAATATAAATGTTTTAAGTGTCTAGTAAATGTTTTATTATGTCAGAAGAAACTAGGGTATTTCTTATAGGTTTTCTCCATTTCATTCTAACCATTTCCTATCTAAAGTAGAAGCTTCCTGAACAATTCAATGGTCTTGCAAATGAGGATGCCTACTACAAGAAACAAAGAGGGTCTCTACAATTGGATTTTTAAAAATAAATAAATACAAGGTGGATATGATTTTCCCATTCTTCTCCAAAAGCCTTGCTGCCTGATGTACCTTATGGAAAGGAAGCAAGAAGCTACTTGACTTGTACATCGCATTATAAAGACTTGCCTCCACAAAGTCATGCCATTACAACCTCCTTCTGTTATTGGATGTGTTCATAAAACACAATGAATCGCAATGTGGTGACTAAATTTTCACCTAACATATTGTGAAAAGAAGTCCATATGTCCCAGTCTATCGGCTCAACCCAGAAGGTATTAGAGTGTCAACCCTTCAAGTTAGGTCAGGTCAGCACAAGAAAGATTAGAAACATTATTGCTGTAGGCTGTAATAACAGAATCTTGAAAGCCAGGCACCATTTTCCCTTCCCTCCCTCTTATACAAAAGAGTGTCAAAGAAGGGCAATCTTGAGTTTCTTTCTTACGCTTTCCCGTTTTTCTGGGCTAAGTTCAAGCTTTACTCATGGTTGCTCCATATCTTCTTCAAGGCCATTTCCATACCCTACACCAGTGTTGTCCAAACTTGGCCACTTCAAGACGAGTGGACTTCAACTCCCAGAATTCCCCAGCCAGCCATGGCTGGCTGGGGAATTCTGGGAGTTGAAGTCCACTCGTCTTAAAGTGGCCAAGTTTGGACAACACTGCCCTAAAGGGTGTGCTCCAGTTGGTGGAAAAAGTCTATTGAAGCATGTTTTGCACCTTTAAGAAAAAGAATTTTAATTACAGTAATACATGGTAGGGAGAAAGGGCTCCCACATCTTCCTATGATCACCTTTATGGGCAGAGATTCCCACAGTAAACTGCAACAAAGTCGAGCTGCAGCCAAGGAGGGTCTCTCTCCAAGAAGGATCGGAGGCAGCTCAGGTAATGGAGACCAGCTCCCTTCTTCTTCTAGCTTAGGAGTCAGTTTCAGTTATTTCATTTTACTTGGGCCTTTTAATCTGTTTATGCCACTGGCTTTAATTATCCTAGTGGTTATGTTGGATTTTAAATGTCATAAACAGCCATAAAATAGGAGTGGGCAGCTTATACATTTTTATGATAGATGGGATGGAGTAGGAGAAAGAGGAAGATTAGAATCCTGTTCGTCAGGCTGAGAACGTATTAAATATTCCATATCTCATCAGCTGCATCCATGGGAGATGGGAGGGACCGTCAAAATCGGCAAGAGAGTGGATCGAACCTTACGATAAACCTTCCCCTTGTGCATGCACATTGACATCACAGGCTTATTTGAAAGGGGTGAGGCTTGCATGGCAGTGCTCCATGTGCCACCTTGCAGATTCTGATTCCCCCCACTGGCCATTGCTGCTCTTACCCATGGCCACCTAGAGGCCAAGGGACATCTGAGCCATGAAGGCAATCCGTTCTTTCTGCCCAGGTTCACCAGCCAATGAATCATGCAGCTTTTGATATTGCAGAAAGCATACCCATGACCTGACAAATAATCATTCATAGCTTAATCCTCTAGATATTTGATTAGTGTCTTTTAAAAGCCATTGAAGTTGGCAGACCTGTGAGGGGTAAATTCTCTAGGTGACCAATTCAAGAGGTGAAGAAGCAGAGATTCTTCTCAATCCTGATTACCCCACTGTCTGGTTCCTGGGAAATCTTGGTTCTCCTAGGTCCTAGCATTAGGGAACTGATGGAGAGCTATAAATTTGATAGATAAACAAGCAAACAAACTCCTCTCCAAGCCATTTCTCTACGGCACATAACACTGTAAAACTTTGTGTTATATCCTGCCTTTACTAAACACCATTTTCTAAATGACATATTCCATATTTCTTAGAAGGAATCTCTTCTGCCAGCTGATCTTGGAGAAGAGCTTGGAAGGAGTGGATGATAGATTTGCTGCAAGGCCTATCTTTTCTTCATCCATCCATTATGACGTTTTGCAACCTTTCAAGTGTGTTTGCTGAAAGAGAGGGCTTTTTGAATAGATTGCACTCTTGCGGGGACGTATTGGGGGAAAACTATTTTAAAAATTGCACGTTTCAAGCAGATGATACATTTTTGCTGTAAAATAGAGTGAGATTCTCAGGTTAAGAATGCTACCCAAATAACTTCAACTTTTAAGCTACATTTATTTCTAACTTTCGAGGCGCTGCTGTGGCAGGCTGGAAAGTCAAAATGCCGTATTTCCAGCATGATGTGGAAGTTTTAATGTAACAAACATGTACTTAAGACAAACAAAATCCAAGGCAAGCTGTGGGAGAAAAACAAACAATTCCTTGTAGCCTTGCACTAAAAAGTCAGCAATCACAGCCATTAAAAAATTATAAGTGGTAGGTCATAAATTTTTAGCAATTCCTGTTGTTAATTAACCTTTAAAAGCTGATCATGGAGAGAAAGCTCAGAGGTTGGAGGCACTTTTCAGTCCAAGTACGATAATGAGCACCTGAGGATCCCTTTCTTGCCCAGTTGGAATATGACATTATAATTCTCAGAGGTATAAATAGCACCAATTTAGTGGCTTCTAAGCATGAGCAGAAGAATCAGTGTTTCCCAACTGGATGCACACAAGGCGATCATCCCCCTCCTTGTATAAAAGGACCCACAACTTTACTGGGAAGCTGAAAGAACTAGAATTGGGCAATGCTTCAGATGTGATTCCAAAAGGTGCTTTGAGAGGTACAGAGGTGTGCACAGAGCCGCTGTTTGGAACTCTTTAAAGCAGCCATACAATGCTGGTAAAAACATGGCTGCTTTAAAAAGTTGCACACAGGGGCCACGTTCACATCTCCACATGCTCTAAAGCCCAAAGATCAAAACCTGAAAGATGGTAGGCGTGATGTCCCAATGCCAGTCCATTCCCACACTCCCATGTACAATAGGGTCAAGGCTCGCATCACAAGGTCACGGCTGCTGTCTTCTTAATTGTGTCTTTCCCTTAATAACCCAAATAGTCCTCAACGTAAGTATTACCTGAAATAGCACTACCAATTAATCATTAGTACGACTGTGCATGCTTTCAAAAGGATTTAAAAGAGGTGCTTTGGAATGCAAAGGAGCATGGATTCCAAAGTTCTGCATAACATCGCACTCTATAGATGTATTAATTGATAGTGCTATTTTGGTAATACTTATGTTGAAGGCTATTTACTTCAGTTTGATGGATACATGCCAAGTAGATGGCATGTTGGATAAGAAGCAAGAAATGGGAATGCAGATTTCCTCTGCATCAATAGACACTCTTTTTGCTATTTAGCAAAATCAAGGCTGCAATTGTTATTTTTTGTTTAAGAATGTCATACCTTCCCTTTTCCATGGGCTCAGTGGTGAACCTATGGCAGTCTTGAGGTGGCAGGATACAAATGGAAAATTATTTGTAACTTCATTCTGATCTTTACACTACATTTTTGGGTTATGTAGTCCTATCCTATATTTTTGGGTTATGTAGTCCTCACTAGTAACCAAGTAGTGAACCTCTTCTCTGGAAGTGTTTTTTTAGCTAGAGGCTTTGCAGTGATAAGTCTCGGAAGCAAATATGAGAAGAAGTCTTTGTTATATCCTATATTTTGTATGAAACTGGTATTTTGTGAAGTTTTACATTTTAAATGTAACTCTCTGTAACTTTCCTTTCTGCTGATGCTGAGTGCTCTTATCTCCCTCCCTCCTCAGATAGCAATGCTCTAGACAGCAAGGCCGAAATGTACCCAAAACAAGGTACGACCGGTGAAGACAAGGACTTGTGGTTTAGCTACCAGCAATTGACCACATTTGGAGTACGGAAGGCATGGGGAGGGCACTGAGGGGGGGATTGGGGAGAAACGGCTCTTGTAATGATAAAAAGGCTTGCTGAACTCCTTTTCGGGGTTCAGTTCTTTGCAGGGACCTGCGAGTCCTAACTGAACCTTTGCGCAAATAAAGCTTCTCCCTGAATGACCCAGTGAGAGTCTCGTCATCAATAAATGTTGCGTTGCTCCCACCCGTAACAGTCTGAACCCATGGCTCTTAAAATGCAGAAGGCTGTGATCCTATTTATACACACTTACTTATTGTGTATTATTAATTACACACTTTATTATTGAAAATAAGCCTGATCGAATTCAAAGTATAGCATTACATGCTCAAAATCTTATCTAGAGGAAAACAATGGTCATGCTTCTTACATCTCCCTGCTCAACTTCATTTGTGTACCGGATAACAAAAACATCAAAGCAGAACTAGGCAACAGAATGGTGAATTTCTGACTTTCAGTCTTTATGTTTTGCTAAATAAATAACACAAAAGGATAATTGATGCAGAGAAAACATTCGTTCCCATTTCACGCTTCTTTCCCAATGTGCTATCTGTTTTGCATTATCCATCAAATTGAAGTAAGCACATCCTTTATTATAAATGCATTATTCAATTATACTTATTTCCACAAAGAGGAAGACTTTTTCTGCTTGCTGCATCTTCCTTTTACAAGAAAAACATGGGCATGCATCTCAATGAATGTAATTAGCTTTATCTCCAGGACAGTGTGTGCAGCTTAAAATATTAGTTCTTCATGATATTTGTCATGAGTATCTGGGGTGTGGGGGACGAAAGGCCAAATGACAATACATGAATGATGATATAATTATGTAAATGCCATGATCAGATACTTACATCAGTATGTCTTGATGCAAATATTTAATTACAACATTTGGAAGATTACATCTTCACAGGAGTGTCCTTATTTTGGTGTCATCACAGTTTGCTGAAGATATCACTGATCTCTGTGTGTAACAGAGAGTTGACACTTTAGTGCTGCATAAAATAGATTGCGTGCATTTTAAAATACTTTTTCACCTAGAAAAACATTGCTCCAGTCAAAGTAAGAGAAAAATTATTCTCACCATGGACAGCCAGGCCGATCTATTTCTAATTTTGTGAAGCTGTTGACAAGTGACTTCATCCAATAGCAAGGTTCTCCCTGGGTTTTCTTTAACAAGATTTATTGAAAGAGAAAGGAATAAGGCTACATAAATCTCAGCAATTGGATTACTTCCACTTCAAAACCCAATTTATCTCTCCACTTTTTAATGTGTAGAGTTTTCCAGTTATTATTATGGCTGGTTGCACAGTCAGCCAGATGTTTAGACCGGATTTGCCATTTTTATCCACCTATTGAGTCCTTCCCAAGGACCTGGGATAGGCAGATGTTGTTGTTTGATGGGGTTAAAGGTATTATTGCAGGATGGAAGCTGTTCCAAGTAAAACTGCCTTTTGCAATTGACTGATGGTGATTTTGTCAATGCCAGTGGTCTTCAAGTGGTACTTCAGACATTTTGGGATTGCACCCAAGGCACCTATTACTATTGGTACTATCTTTGTTTCTTTTGCCATAGTCATTCTACTTCTATTTGCAGGTCTTTATATTTTGTGATTTTCTCCAGTTCTTTCTCTTCTATTATACTGTTTCCAGGTATTGCAATGTCCACTATCCAGACTTTTTTGTCTTTCTTATTAACAATTGTTAAGTCTGGAGTGTTGTGTGGCAGGTGCTTGTCTGTTTGAAGTCTAAAGTCTCAGAACATTTTAGCTTCTTCATTTTCTATGACTTTGTCTGTTTTGTGGTCCCACCAGTTCTTGCTTGCAGTCAAGCGGTATTTGTTGCAGACATTCCAATGTACCATTGTTGCTACTTTGTCATGCCATTGTTTGTAGTCAGTCTGCGCAATCTTCTTGCAGCAGCTGACTAGGTGGTCCACTGTTTCTTCACCTTCTTTGCAGAAGTGGCATTTGCTGTCTGTTGCTGTCTTCTTGATTCTGGCTTTGTATGCATTTGTCCTTAAGGCTTGGTCTTGTGCAGCCAGAACTAGCCCCTCTGTCTCTCTCTTCAACTTTCCTACTCTTAGCCATTGCCAGGTCTTGTTGTTATCTGCTTTGCCTGCTAGTTTGTGTGTGTGTGTGTGTGTGTGTGTGTGCTGGCCATGTAATACTTTGCCTTGCCATGTCTCTTTTCTGTTCTTCATTTGGTCTTTCTATTATTATTCTGTTTGTGAACTAAAAAGGTAGCTGTTCATTTTCCAGGTAGCTGAGGAATGTAGAGTGGCCAATGTTTTCCCAACTGACTTCTCAATCTGTCTCAGGTTCTGAACATTACAATTTCATTTATGTGAACGTACATCCCACTGAAAACAACACAATATGGATGAAGGACAGTCACAGTGCATTATTTGTGTGGAGCTGAACTCAGATGGTTTTTAAATAATGCTTTCCTATCTGCTTTTTGCTCCAATTAGCCATGCTCTTACAAGTACAATTCTAGCTGGATTAAAGGAGGCACAGTTTTGCTCACCCAAAGTATGAAAGCATGTACATTTATGGTGAGGCATAACTTCATCTGACCATTCTATATGAGAACATTTTGTCATATCACACCAACAGACCTATTTGGCTAAATCAGTATTTCTCAAACTTGGCAATTTTAAGGTGTGTGGACTTCAGCTTCCAGAATTCCCTAGCCAGAATACCTAAACACTGAGCTAAATACCATTATGCCATCATGCTCTCTATGAGAAACATAACTGGTTGAAGAATCTGCTTCAGGTTATTCATTTTTTAAGGCCCTAAGCAGTAGGAGATGTAGAACCAACAATGTCTGTTGACAAATGTGGAAAGAAACCTGGGCAAAAAAAAAAAAATTAGGTTTTTTTTTTTAATCTTCTTTCAGTATGGCAACTTTCACAGTGAAAATTTAGTTCAGCAGTTCAGAAATTAATCATGCAACTTTGAATATGTATGATTTCGCATTCCATTAAGTGCATTAAGCAAGGTGAGTGTCTTATTCATCCAGTAATGATCAAAAAGTTGGCTAGCCAGCCTTAGCTGACTTTTGAAAGTTAAGCAGGGGTTGGATCTAATTAGTATTTGGATCGGGAAATCTCAGAGCTGTAGATTAGATGGGGAAGTCATCTACAAAGAAGGCAATTTCAAATCTCTTTCATGGTGTTGCCAAGAAAACCAAAAAGATGTGTCCGCATGATTACTGGAGTCAGACTGAAGTTCAAGGCGATTTACTTTTCCCCCTTTACAGATGCACAAATTGTGCATAGTGCAAAAGCTTCAGCTGAGATATTATGATCCAAACCAAAATGAATATAAGCCACTTCCTGTTTCTCTGGATTAAAAATAACAGCCAAAGCTATTCTCAGAGTTCATGCATTTCAGGCAATTGACCAACTGCTATAGCTTCCTAACTTCCCCGAGATGCTGTGATTGCAACTTTCAACAACACTGTCGGTATTTGAGAGACTGGTCTACTGAAATCACTCGCAGTCAACGTGGAACAAAAACAATCACACTATTTTCTGTTGCTTCCGCATCTTTACGCTTTTTGACTCATTAGCAGTTTACTACTGTATGAAAGAAAGTTATTGAAAGGGTCTATGCAGGAGGTTACCCAAAGTGTTCTCCAGCTACTGAAAAGCACTGTGTCTAACCCCAGGGAGTGTCACATAGTGTTTGATTGTAAGGAATTAACACATCCAAGTGTTGGTTTGGTGAATTAATCAAATAATTAACTGTTACAAATTAATCAGGAGAATTACTCAGCAAGACTGACACAAGGTCGTATCTTAGCTCTTGAGAAGGATGGATTTGGGTTTTGGTACACAAACAACGCGGTGGCGCAGTGGCTTAATGACGCTGAAAGTTGCCGGCCAGAAATGGCTGACGCTTCGGCGGTTCGAGTCCAGCCTTCACGTTAACAGGGTGAGCTCCTGTTTCCTCTCCAGCTCCTGTCAACCCAACAGGTCGAAAACTCACATGAGTAGATAAATGGGTACTCTCACTCCGGTGGGAGGAAAAATGCTGGCAGCGCCTTGCACAGAGAGACGGGACCAGTTGCCGGTAAGCGCGAAACCGCACTCACCCGAAAAGGGCGCGAAGCAACGGAAACCCCGCCTCCTGCGCTCGCCAGCTGGGCTCTGCTCTAGGAAGGAGGCTCTGGCAAACCACTTCCGAAAAACAATTGCCTTGAAAACTGCAAGGATTCGTCCAGGCAGTCACTGCAGGGTCAGTAATGACTGAGCGCAGACAAAAAAAAACCACACACAAACAAAGCAATAAATTAAGTATCATGAGGGGTCTGTCTCATGGCAGGTGTGGGACTAGTATCACAGGCTGCAAATAGCCCGTGGTTTTGATCAGAGATGGGTAATGTATAAACTACCAAATGTTGTTAAGTAGCTTAGCTAGCACAGTTGTTATACTATAATTCTCCTAATTCTTTATAACTGACTGTGCTAGCATCAGGAGAATAGTACATTGCCCATCCACAATGCAGGATATCATCATCTACACCCTTACATGAGAGTAATTTCCATAGAACTGCTACCTGATTGTGTTGCCCCTCTAACCTGTATACTAGTTTGGCTCAAGGTTTGTGCAACCGGTCAAAATCGCTGAGAATAAGTCCCTTCAATGCAAAATAATACTCTTCTGAAACTAAAAGGCTTCTGGCAAGTTTGAGTAGTTTGGCCTAGGTGAATCACCTCTGCTTCTTTTCATATTGTAAATATGAGATTCAAAGAGGACTTTCAAGCTGGTATTTCATGGATAACCCATTTGAACTGCCTCGATATTCAGACTGAAAAAAGAAAGAGAAAAAAAGATTCATCCATAAGCTACAGTATGTTTCCATTCTGGCCAAATGGAATGAAAATAGCCAGCACTGCAGACTCTTTAGATTAATGCTGCCAAGTGTCAGCTGGATACCTTTAAGATTTACAACAATATATTTTTGAGATCTTCCCCTTGTTCCTCTTTTAGGGCAAAGACAGAAGAGACAAGAAAAGGCTAGCACAACAGCCTCCTTGTCTAGCAAAGGGCTCATAGAGAAGTTTGCAGAATCAATGCAGAAACTATCCTATAAAAATAGCACCCTTTGGAAACTTTTTTGAAAAGAATAAGCTGTTATTATCCACTTGCTTTTCTGGGAGGTTGCAAGAATTGAAAATTGCCAATGCGGGGAATCTCCTCCCAATTTATATTCCAGAAGGAGAAGGGAACCAGAGGACAGTGACAGCTGCAGAGGAGGCAAGAGGGCACAGAGTGACAAAGGAAACATCGCAGAGCAAGCCCTGTGCATTTTCCATATTGCAACATCGTGCACATGCCCCAAATAATGAATGAATGAATGAATGAATGAATGAATGAATGAATGAATGAATAATAAATAAATAAATGGTCATAACCTAGGAAAACCTCCATCTCTCAGGTTAGGAATACATTTAGTGGCCGGGTACCCAAGTACTGGTTGACTATAGATGCACTGTGGAATGAGGTGACCATGTTTATAAACCACGTTAAACTTTTTAATGAAAGTCCATTTCTGTTTCTTTAAGGATTAAAGAAGCATCTGGGCTCTCTAAACCAGGAAAGGATTTAGTGGTGGCAACAATACACACCGATTCTGTAGAGGTCTCCAGAACATATGGGATTTTGCTTAATTTTAAATAACAAAGTCACAAGAGGACCCCCATTGCCAAGAGAACCCTTGGCATGACACTCAGAAGGGAACTGTGACTTGCTCCTGTACAGTATGGGGCACTGCTGAGTATTTGGAGATGCCAAGAGAGTTGGCACAGGCGTTGGCAAGCTTGGCCTCTTCTAGAAGGTATGCTGCCATCCAGAGATATGACTTGCTGGTGATACTGTGTATTAACAGCAGGGTATGTACAAACTACAGTTAGTTTGTAGACAACAGAAGCACAGTGAGATAAATTCCTGCAGAGAAAAGCAGACCATGGAGAAAATCACCTTCAGTCTTACCACTCCCGTATTCTTAAAACCCATAAATGTTGGTACTCGTACCTTCAGCATTAGTTCAGCATCTTTCACTCATTTTCGAGAGGCTTCAACCTTTCTCCATCATGCAGAAAGAATGTACACTGGACTGGTCCACCTAAGGGCCTATATTTAGAATGCTCCCAGTCATGCTCCAGGAGCAACCTCAAACTGTATCATTACACTATCATAAGAGAGAATAAAATTAAGGTTTGGCTGCATTAAAGAATTGGAGCACAGTTAGCCTTGGCCCCTCAACAGAATTTTGATACACAGAGAGTTGAATGAATTGATTACATTCATTGCCCCCTGGTTTTCTGGTAGTAGTAGTAGTTACATATTCCAGTATGATTCCAAGACTCATTTCTTCCAAATGTATTTTCCTTTTCAGTGTTATTATACTGCAGGATGTGGGTGGGACAGGCTGAATAACACAGCTGGAAGAAGGTGTCATGTTCTCTACCTGGACATTGGTAGAATTCTGAGGCTAAGCTAGTGCTTATTTTAAATGGATTGATCAGCAATAGGTTCAGAAGGGCACAGCTGACAAGGGTGACAATGGATGGGTTCCAAGAACAAGCATCGAGGGGCAATTCTACACTTTTCTCTCCTTCTACAGTCCCAAAGAAAATGTAACCTCTGCAAGGAAATTCCTTGTTGGAACCCACGGCGAACCCATTCCATTAAACTGCAGTCTGACTTTAAAAGCATTATTCCTTTTCAAATCCCACCCCAACCTGATGGGATCCTGCTAATTAAAAATACCCTCTAATTTTAATGAGATGTTTAGTCTCACCTCTAAGTTTGCCCTCAGCAAGTAGTGAATTCTGCATGGTTTTGAGTTTTAAAGGGTTAGGCAAAATCCATTTAGCTGTAGAATTACAGACACCAGCCATAATTCCATGGTTGCTCCAGATGAGTTGGGACTACAAATTTCAGCATATTCTACTAACTTGGCTGTTCATCGCTATATAGTCTCTGTATGGAGTCATTTTTGGAGAGTGATGCTGCTGGTAAATCTGGGAGTTGCAATTCCAACACATTTAGAGAGCACCTTACACCATCATGTGCACAAATATACACAACAATATATATTTTTAAGGGGGAAATACTTTATTGATTACCTAGTCTTCATTCTTAGCCAGAACCCACATCTGTGAAACATACATTTGCAAACTCCGATGCCCTGTGCCTCCTCTTCAAACCAAAAATGAAAAACTTCTAATGTGCTAGTAGATAGAGTCTCCTTTGTATTTTAAAATCACTGCATGCAGTGTATGACTTTTGAGAGATTTTTCATATTAATGGCTCCACAGCCTTCTCTCTTTTTTTAGCAGAGACAGGACCATCTTGCTGTGAACTTCATAATTAATATTAATTTGAAGTTTCTTTCCTGCTTTTAATCCCAGCCAGAATAATCAGTTGCAATGAATTCTGCCCTGCATCCTGTTTTGGAGAACTATACTGGTGGGGGGGGGGGCTGGGGGGGGTATCCTGTCCATTCATCATCTATTCTCCCCTACATAGGCCACCTATTGCAGAAGGACAAAGGAGGGTTTAATCTTGGAAGAAGGTTCAAAGTAGAGGATCTATGAAATTTTCATCACAGGCCAATTTGGGAATGTTTGTTCTTATGAAGTCTTTTAATTTAATTCTAATGCAAGGTAAATGTTAATAGTGCATCACAGCTAGCTTTCAGAGCCCATGAGCTTCAACAGCTCCTCAGGAGCTCTTCCCTAAATTACTTAAAATTTAAAAAAGCAAGAGCATGAGGCCATCAACTTCTAAGAAGTTGACTACTCTGTGACCCTATCGTGGGATGAAACCTATTTCTCAAAAGGAACTTTCCAGACAATACAAGCAATGAAGAGAAACCCTCTTTCTCCCTACATTTTATTCCAGATCCACTGAGCCAAAAGCAATCCAGCATCTGAGCACTGAGGGCTCTTCCTTTTGCTCTGTGACTTCTGTTTTAAAAGCAGGGCTGTCTTCTCAGACATTACTTTCCCAAGAAATAGTCATGTTCCTCTGTTGCAGTTAAGACAGCAAAGATTCTTGGAGCCTCTTAGTAAGCTGTTGATATATTGGTGGTCTCTCGTCCATAACAAGGGATGCCTGAATGCATTTATTAGGAGTGACAAGGGTCTTTAATTGGGTTTGCTTATCAGGGTAGCCCACAATTTGTTTTAATCACGGCTTGTTGGGGAAAAACCACAATTTAGCATGTTATGCAAGGTTTACAAATCACAACATTTAGATTTACATATCACAATAAGCCAAAACCTAAACATACCACATTATGGCTTGATGTGATAAGTAAAGCCACACTTTGTTGTTTTCACAGGAAATAATTTAAGTTTTGTGGGTTATATTCAGGTTGGTAGGGCACACTTATGAATGAATGGAAGAAAAGCAAGCATGCAAAATGAAACTGACCACATCACAGACTCAGAAAATCTCTTTTTTCTGCCTGTCCAAATCTGCAAAAATAGCAGAACTGCTAAGTATTTGACAAGTTCTAAAACTGAATATACAGGCTGTGATAATCTGTTCTAGTTCTATGATACGGCTTATTCAAAAAGCTGTATCATAGATAAAAAAGGAACTGACTAACAAAACAAACTTCTACATTGAACTATTTAAAAATTCATTTACAATATATTAAAAAGAGTTTCATGTGCCTACCACATTGTTCCAACAAAGATGAAATTTCCAGTATATTGTTACCAGTGGATATCATATGGCTTTTAATGCAAGCAAATAGGTTTATGCAAAAATAATGCCATATACAGTGGCTAGATACATTCACACTTTCATTAAGTTACACACATAAGCTGAAATAAACCTATAAGTGAACAACCTGCTTTCTGTGTCAGAATGACCTGTTCCAAACTGTTTCAAGCACAAAACATTAAAAAAAATACTCCTTTCATGTGCTATTTCAATTGTGAAACAGAATGCATCAAATGTCTTGAACTTATTTCAGGCTTGTTTGAATGTGAAACACTTCCACAATTCTCCAAACAACCCATTTCTCACTCTAAACAGCAGTTGCACGCTTGAAACTGAATACTGTGTGAATTCTCACTCTTGAAATACTTTGAGAGAGAACATTTTGCACACCCCATATATTAATGAACATCAGGTGGAATTGCTATTGTAGAAACTGGAAATTGAAGCTGCTTATGTGGGAATAAGCTTCTTTGTATAATGCACCCCTGGCTGGGGTACTGAAGTCCACATTTCTGCAGGGTGCCTAGACTGGAGAAGGTGCTTGGGATCATTCCAGTCCACCCTTAGCTGAATCACAGCCTCTTTTGAGCTGTCCTTGGTCGTGAAACCTTCCTTCCCTTCAAGATTCCTGATCTGTTCTGCAGATTAGTTCCTTTCAGGAATACTTTTCAGGCTGATGATAGGATGGTTTCCACAATCACTCACCACCCATAACTATTACATGCACACATATACTAAAATAAGACAGCTGGTGGCCATGGCCATGTATTTTACTGCTTCGGACTGCAATGGAAAAGCTTTTGTATCCTGAATGCATGGTCTTTGGAGATGCATACAGTAGAAATAGCAGCCAGAGTGGTGCAATGGTGAAGAAGTTGGACTAGAACCTGGGAGACCTGAGTTCAACCACTCTTACCTATGGAAGCTCAGTAAGTGACTTTGGGCTATTTCCTTTCTCTCAGCTAAACCGACTTCACAAGTTGGTGGGTGCGGGAAAGAATAGGAGGAGGGAGAGTTGTGCATGTCACCTTGAACTCTTGTGGAAAGAGAGGATATAAATCTAACAGACAAATGAATAAAAGTCTGTATGATCTGCTAATCCATAATTAAACTTGGTTTACCCAACTATCACATCCTGGGCCATCAAGTATCCACTGTAATGGCTCCCAGGGGGAAAGAGAGAGAGAGAGAGGGTCACATTTTAATCTCTTCACCAGTCTCTACACAGGAGTCTTGAATAAAGACTGAGTAAGTTTCCATCTTAAGATTCTGGGAGATTCTGAAGTGCACTCTACTGTATAGTGAAAATCCAGTTGCTGAGATTTCTGTCACCGTATCCTCACCTCTTTCAATAAATCTTATGAAAGAAACTCAGGAAGAGTCTGGCTTTTGGTGAAGGAGGGTGACTAACAACTTGATACCCACATGGGCTGGATTCACACAAGTCCGTAGGCCTAATCATGGTATGTCACGGAAATCAGCCATTACAAACATGGAATGCAGCCTCTCTATGTATAGCTAGATTTCTTGACAAGAGATGTCACAGCAGCTCTGGGTTTAATAGCACTACTGACTATCACTTCTCGGTTCCTTTCAAAGATACTGGGTTTTCTAAACTGTGGCATTGACAACCAATATTTCTAGAAGTCAGCTGGCAGCTATTATATTTCATCCTTGTTGAGAATACATGGATCAATTATTAATGAACCTTAATAGGCTGCTAATCCAACAAAACAAAGTAACTAATTGTGTTCATTGTATAATGATTTCCAGGTTTGGTAACATCAAAGCTGTATGAAATTAATGACATTGGATCTTTCCTCCATGCTACCTTTGTCTCTTGTTTTCAGGATCACCTTGCTGTTTCAGTTTCAGATGACCTTTTCTCAGTGAAGATGGTTATTAGATGCCCCCCCACCCCCGCCTTGCTTTATTTCCCTCTCCTCCATCTAACTCCCACACAGAAAAGAAAATAAACTTGTGTTCTTTGCTGTTTTAAAACTCCCACCAGCCCTTATCCTCCAACTTCTAATTCAGAATCCTCACTCAGAAATTAGTACCTCAGTTGCTACCAGAACATTTGTCAGTGGAAAATCAGTGATAAAATGTTATTTAACATTTATTCTCATTTGTCTTTTCTCCATAAAACATAATGGTTCTTTATGGAATGGGAAACATCTGTAGTCCAGATATGGCAACTGAAGTCTCCCCATAACCCTTGTACATTCTTTCTCATCCTGGGTCTCTCCAGAGCCCCATAGAGGAATGCAGCAGTTCAGGCCCTATAGCATCGCATTTAATTCTCATTACTGGTAATTTTGGTGGCATACAATCATACTAATTATATTACTTTTCCGTTTGTTGTATTTACTTGTTTACATTAGTTTGTTTTCATTTTCATTTTATTTTATTTGTGCCTTCAAGTCAGTGTGGACTCCTGGCAACTGCCTGAACTAGTCCCTGCAGTTTTCTTGGTGAGATTTCGGAAGTGGTTTGCCATTGCCTGCTTTCTAGGGCTGAGAGGGAGGGACTGGCCCAAGGTCACCCAGCTGGCTTCATGCCTAAAGTGGGACCAGAACTGACAGTCTCTTGGTTTCTAGCCTGTTGCCTTAACCACTACCCCAAAGTGGCTCTCTGTTTGTATTTTAGAAGGTAATATTTCAATAAAAATTACAACTGATGTCAAATATTTCATCGTTTCCTGCAGCTATGATGTTCGCTTTGATGTTTGTTCTGTACAACGTATATAAGACATGTTATATCCTGTTTCCCAACATTTAACTCAGCCAGCTACTTACCAAATCCAAATCTTAGCAGCACACCATCTCACCAACTTAGCTAAAACTCACAATGTTGGAAATACAGAGTCCTCACCCACTTTCCTCAGGAGCTTCCTAGAGCACGGGGGCAAGATTTCACGACATCAGGAAGTCCCTTTCCTGCTGGCCACTCAGACAGCAGAAGACATGGATTGGCACTGCAGTGAAGCAAAGATGGAAGGTATGTCCTGGGAAAGGTTGGCTATTACAGCAGCTCTTTCTCTCCAGGTCTTTTTTTTTTCCCCCAGAAGTAGCCACACAATGTCCCCCCAGTATGATATAACTGACTGGGTGGAGTTAATTTAACCCTCTGTATGAATGGATCTGTCTGGAGTTAACAACCTAGGGATTATTTGATGGCGTCAACTCCTTTTTGATGTTCCCACAACATATTAACCTCCTTATAATATTAAGTGTGTTGTGGGAAAGGGGCAGGGTCTGTATCAAAATCCATAGTGGCAATATAAAAATCTCATAAATCTAGATGAGAGAGGTAGTAGCCTATCCAATATTCTGATTGTCTAAGAGCCAAGTTCTTTTGGGCAGCATGGTATAGGACTAATTTCTTATTCCTGTTACTTCCCCCAAACCATGTTGGGTGTGTGCTTCCACCCACCTACTCTCAGCTCTGGGAGAGAACATATCAAGTGACATCTGTCAGGATTTCACCATTTAGCTTGCTTTAGTATTCATTCAGCCATTCGTTGTGGTTAACATCAGCCTTTCCTAGAAGCCTTTGAAAAACACACCACAGGTTCGTACAGAAGGATGGAGTTTAACCTCTTGCTTAACTGGGTGCTGAGGCACATGAGATGTCCCTATTCAAGTCCTGACTCTCTTTAATGCACCTGATGCTTGAGACATAGTGAGAGATATCTTAACCCAGGTTTAGAGACACTCAGAAACATTGAAATGTGCTTCAACTCAATGCACAGCAAGTTGTCCATCATTGCATGCCAAGTCCTAAGCCCTTTTTGAATTCTTGTGGGCTCAAACAGGAATCCTTTCAGGCCTGTCTGAGTGCAGAAGATTTCAGAAGAAGGACTTGGCACATAACAACAGAGACACCTTCTTCTCTTCAGTACAGAGTAATTAATAAAGAATCTATCTGGTTGAAAGACCACCAGAGTGAGATAAATGCTTTTTCAAATTAAACTCAGCTCCTGGTGGCTTCAGGGATGCCTGAAGAGGATTCTTGGCAACAGTACAGAAATGGTTTGCCATTGACTTCTTCTCAGATGTTTCTTCATCCCTAGTCTAGCCTACAAACTTGGGACCTCTGGTGGTCTCCTATCTAAGTGCTAACCAGGTCTGTCCCTGCTTAGCTTCTGAGCCCAGAAGGAGTCGGCCAGACAAGGCAACTGCCAAGGCAATCAACAGCAATGGTCACAACCAGAAAGAGATGTGGATTTCTATACTCCACAATGTCAGAAATTAACACACCTCTCTGATTATGGTTCCTGTTCTGACTGGCTTTTCCTCAGATTTACAGTGAAAATGTTCAAAAATGTGTTTTCTTTCAGAGGCCATTAACCATATCATAGACCTTGAATGAATGTGCCTAGCAGACACATATTGATCAAAGCAGCTTCTGCTCACATAGCTGTATGTGTTAATTCTCTTTTTCTCTGCATTCACCTGATTTAGTCTGACATTGGCAGTATTTCTGCTGCTGTTTATTGCTTTGTGAAGAAGGGGGGTGGGGTGGGAAGTAATCTTATGGTCTCTTCTTTCTTCATTTCAGTTTTTAAAATCCTGCAATGTTCATTATAAGATGTGGTTGCAGATATAGGATACAGTTTTCGTACCCTTTATCCCAAGGAACGTAGTTATGAGAAGTTTGTCTCCTCATGAAATATGCAACTGATCTGCCACTGTGACAATGCTTGCAACATTTGCTGCTTTTGTAGGATGACTGAGGTCTCCCTTTCTGTCACTGTAGCTTCTTCTTCAGTAGTTTGGTTGTCAGCTGAACTTGTTCAATATGTACAATATTGGTTCAGCATTGTGCTTTCCCTTTGCTTTAAGTAACTCAAAAGAAATTGTGTTGATAATCTAAATATCTTATAGAAGTTAACTCAAACATTAGGCCTTGAAGGAATTAAGTCTTCTGTTGGAATTCCTTAGATGAGGTTATAGTTTAGGGTTGGAACTTTGTTTCTATGAACACGTCTAGTTCTAGAATCACAGCAGTTGTGGACATTCTTTTGATTATGACTTTCTTCAATAAATATTCTTTATGCTAAATTGTTTGAATTTCTTGTCAGCTTGCTATGTGTTTCCAGTCCTGACTGATTGGGTGAAGCCTGACACACCTAGATTCCTGATGACCACAAGATATATTCATGGTGATTTCTTGGCAACAATAAGGACATGTTTTGCCATTGTCTTCTGGGATTTTTTTCAGTTTCCCACTCTAGCCAATGACCCTGGTATTTCCAAGTAGCTTCTTATCTAAGAACTAACAAGGTCCTATAGAAATAAGCTATAATCACGTGCACCTGAAACTAATACAACTAGTTATGGGCAATTTCCATTGTTTTCAAACAGATTTTTATCACAAACATATGCATGTTTACTAAGATATTGTAAAGTTATGTGGGAATGACCTTGGGAGACAGGGGGAAGAGCCGCGACCAGGGGAATGGTTGGATAAGAGGCAGCTTAGCCCCAGCAGGAATGTGGGTATGGCAAATGTCTCAGAAGGGACCTTCCCTAGTTTCTTGGGCTTTAAAAGCAACAGGGAAGAAATGCATTTTCAGACTTGCAAGATTCTGTTAATGTAACCTTACAATAAAGAAGAATTAGTTCATATGGGTGTGCTTCCTGTCTGGACTACCTTGTAAGGCTGACAGATATGCCTATCGACTAGGTATTTAGTAATGGCCTCCCACCCAAGTACTAAATGGTTTTGATTCTGATTAGCTTTTCAAGATCAGCCAAAATAGACTAGACACTGCCACATGCTATGGGGAATAGATACTGAAACAGAGATGTTGAAAAGACATTGTCCAGATGTCAGAGTTCAGTCTAATGTTCAAAGAGAATAGCTATTGAATGAATATGAGATACAATGTCTTGAGACTGAGAACAGTTCAAAAGGGAAATAATTGAGCTGGGGAGATCAGATTTCAGGTACTTGTTTAATTACTAGAACTCCCAGATTCACTAAAAAGCAGTCAGTGCAATGAAATAGATTTAGAATTAAAGAATTTGGAAATGTGCGTAGAGGTCAGTACATGTGTTAGGAATACTAAGAATGACTCTACTGCACTCTGTGCAAGGAAGCAAGCATGAAGGTATTTGGCTTAAGAATACTTACAATGCACAACGCTGTAACGCTCCTACCCTCAAATTCCTACCGATTTTAGGCAGACACCATGTTTTTGATCCCACCCAGTATGGTGGTCCTTGTAAGGTTCGTCACAACTCCTGAGACTTGCAAGGGGTCTTCTGGCTAAGCTGCAGTGCTAAACAGGACCCTAACCGGAATGGGCAACTCTGTGATTCATCTAGAGATGCAGCAGCTCTTCTGCGAAGAGGTCAATCCAATCACACACAAAATCACATGCATTATTCAGGACAAAGACTCCCTGCTGAACTGTCACTTAATTCCTCCATTTCAAGGAATCAATCAAGAAGGATGCTAAATTGTCACAACTCGAATATTACAAGGACTGTATTTTGTATGCTTCCTTTTTTGGAATATGGCCTCAGATGTTCATCCAGAGCGGGGGGTAGAAAATAAGGGAAAGTCTACAATGCTGTGATCTCTTGCAGGTTGTTCTCAGGTTCATAGAATTGGTTTCCTTTGGAGGGGAGCAGTGGGGAAATCTTTTCTTCTTATTCCTTTTCCAGTCACAGGCTTGCTCTTTGTAATGTCAAAGGAGAGAAAGGGGAAAGGAGAGATGAGTAGGATTTGCTGAAAATGCTGGAAGAAGTGGGTAGGGAAGGCTGAATATCGACAGTCCTCTTGGTCTTGACCTATTAAGAAGTGAACATTTACTCATTCAACTTTTAGAAGCTGAGGCTCATTCTGAAGATCCTGACATTAACTCCTCGGGATTATTGCAACTGACATTCATAAAATATACAAGCATCCTGGCATGTTTTAGAGCCACTAAGGATATATAAGCCTGCACAAAAGTTACAGAGAGAAGCAGCCAGCTACTCCTAGGAAGTCCTCTTCATTGCAATTTCACCCTGGCACAAATGTGATTGTGCAAATATCTGTTTTTCTCTTAAAAAAAAAATCTTTGTGGTGTGGTCAATGCAAACTGTATCTTCAAACTTTTTTTTTTTCATTGCCAATCAAAAATCACTGGCAGTTTTGGCAGACCCCTTAAATAAATGTCTTTGTTTCACAAATCAGAGAGAATGCACTTCAAATTTTAGCAAGTGGTTTTCTTCATTCTCTGCATTGTAATTAAAACCAGTGCTGCCTTATGGAAAATCCAGGAAGGGCTGTTAAAAATGCCCTACCCTAAACCAACATTTCAATATCCTGTTTTCTAATTTACTAAAACAGTCTCCCTCAGAAGAAAAAAGTAAGCTAACAAGTACATATATCCTTGGTTGTTCTACATCCTTTCTGCAAACTGAATGAATGGAGCTTGATCAGTTTAAGAATCTTTGCTCTAGGGAATAACTTGAATATTTTTGTCCTTCCTTCCTTTGATTGCTGCTGTGGTTACCATGGAGATTTACTCAATAAAAATCTGTCCTGGTTCATAGCAATCATAGCCACAGTCACTGTGGTGAAGGGAGAGAACATTAGGAGCATTGCACTCTTAAGTATCCCTGAGAATCTTGTCTTCCACTAGTCCAGCATTATGCCACCTAGAAATTTTTTTATACCTAGAAAAGTTGCAGAGATGCGTAAGTATTCTCAACTGTAAGCTGGCTGTAGAAGGATGGAAGGAAGGAAGGAAGGAAGGAAGGAAGGAAGGAAGGAAGGAAGGAAGGAAGGAAGGAAGGAAGGAGGGAGGGAGGGAGGGAGGGAGGGAGGGAGGGAGGGAGGAAGGGAGGGAGGAAGGAAGGAAGGAAGGAAGGAAGGAAGGAAGGAAGGAAGGAAGGAAGGAAGGAAGGAAGGAAGGAAGGGTGGGTCACAAGCTAATCACTTATCCCTCTGATTCTACATACATGATTGATACTACATACATGGTTGATATTACCAAGATGTCCTACATCAGTATTTATTTATTCATTCATTCAAATGTATTGGCTACCCAACTCCAGTGGACTCTGGGCAGTGAACAAAATGAAGAAAAACATAAAAACTGCTAAAAACATTGAATCACACAGGCAGCCCAGGCTAAAATAATCTAATAGATGGCAAAAACAACACCAAACAGGGGCCATTGAACAAATAATAAATATCAATGCCAAGCCTGGGACCAAAGCCAGGGTTCCAAAGCTTTCCAGAACCCCAGGAGAGAAGGGCTGTCCCAAAGGGTGGGGGGCGCCACAGAGAAGGCATGCTTCCAAGGTCCCACAAGACGACAGTGTTTAATGGAGAGGGCCTGGAGTGCACCCACTCTGTTGGATTGTACTGGGTGGGCAGAAACTGTTGGAGATAAGCAGTCTCTGAGATATCCAGGCCCTATGCCATACAGGGCTTTAGAGGTGATAACCAGCACCTATTGCACTCAGAAGCCAACTGGCAGCCAATGCAGCTCTTGTAGCAGTGGTGACACATGGGCACACCAAGAGGTGCTCATTACTGCTTGCATTTTGAACTAGCTGTACCTTCTGAGTGGTCTTCAAGGGCAGCCCCATGGAGAGCACATTGCAATAATCTAATAGTGAGGTGACCAGAGCATGTGTTACTGTCTGAAGGGACTCCCAATCGAGGAAAGAGTGTAACTGGTGCACAAGATGAACCTGTGCAAAGGCTGCCTGGCCACAGCTGCCACCTGTTCTTTGAGCAGTAGTTGCAAGTCTAGAAGGACCCCCAAGTTGCACACCAGTCTTGACTGGGAAAGTGCAGCCCCATCTAAGACCAAAAATGGTGACATCTCTGACCCAGGGGGTCCAATCAGCCACAGCCACTCAGTCTTGTTAGGATTGAGCCAAAGTCTGTTCTGCCCCATCCAGACATGAACAGCCCACAGACACTGGGTCAATACATTGACAGCTTCACCTGTGCCGCTCAGGGAGGAGATGTAAAGTTGGGTACGGCTCAGTCCTGGTAAATCATAAGGATGAGGACTAGCAAGAGCTGCAAAATTCAAACTTCTCCAAACTGTAGTTGATATTGCTGTTTCTGCCACTCATACCTTCACAGCAAAGTCTACATCTTGCAGGTTTGCTTGATATACTCACTTGTGATGGTGGTCAATCAATATAGGATTATCAAAGACAGGCACACCGCGTCATTGTGATCCATGATGATATGACACAGCAATGGGGATGGTATCACAGGAAGCACATCCCACTCTCAAGATTTGCCATCTATGCTAAAAAGTTGGCATGTTTTTAAAGCTAAGAGTGTAGGGAAATGTTAGCCTAAGCTGGTAACCCTGGACTAATAAATCCTCTGACCAGTTTGAAATTGAATACATCAGTGAGCCTATCCTGAAATAGAATTAGTTTCAGAAGGGTTGTTGTTGTTTAGTCGTTAAGTCGTGTCCGACTCTTCGTGACCCCATGAACCATATTGCGCCAGGCCTTCCTATCTTTCACTGCCTCCCTGAGTTTGCTCAATTTCATGCTCATTGCTTCAGTGATGCTATCTAGCCATCTCATCCTCTGCCGTCCTCTTCTCCTTTTGCCTTCCCTCTTTCCCAGCATCAGGGTCTTTTCCAAAGAGTCCTCTCTTCGCATTAGGTGACCAAAGTATCTGAGCTTGAGCTTCAGTATCAATCCTTCCAATGAGCAATCAGAGTTGATTTCCTTTAAGATTGACTGGTTTGACCTCCTAGCAGTCCAGGGGACTCCTAAGAGTCTTCTCCAGCACCACAGTTCAAAGGCATCAATTCTTCGGCGTTCAGCCTTCTTTATGGTCCAGCTCTCACAGCCATACATTACTACTGGAAAAACCATAGCTTTGACTATGCGGATCTTTGTCGGCAAGGTGACGTCTCTGCTTTTTAATATGCTATCTAGGTTTGCCATAGCTTTCCTCCCAAGGAGCAAGCGTCTTTTAATTTCATGGCTGCAGTCTCCGTCTGCGGTGATCTTGGAGCCCAAATAAATGAAGTCTGTTACTGCTTCCATTTCTACCCCTTCTATTTGCCAGGAATTGATGGGTCCAGATGCCATGATCTTAGTTTTTTTAATGTTGAGTTTCAAGCCAGCTTTCGCACTCTCCTCTTTCACCCTCATCAAGAGGCTCTTTAGTTCTTCTTCACTTTCTGCCATTAGGGTGGTATCGTCTGCATATCTGAGGTTATTGATGTTTCTCCCTGCAATCTTAATTCCGGCTTGTGATTCTTCCAGCCTGGCATTTCTCATGATGTACTCTGCATATAGGTTAAATAAGCAGGGTGACAGTATACAGCCTTGTCGTACTCCTTTCCCTATTTTGAACCAATCGGTTGTTCCATGACCGGTTCTGACTGTTGCTTCTTGGCCTGCATACAGATTTCTCAGGAGACAGGTAAGGTGGTCTGGTATCCCCATCTCTTTAAGAATTTGCCACAGTTTGTTGTGATCCACACAATCAAAGGCTTTTGCATAGTCAATGAAGCAGAAGTAGATGCTTTTCTGGAACTCTCGTGCTTTCTCCATGATCCAGCGAATGTTGGCAATTTGATCTCTAGTTCCTCTGCCTCTTCGAAACCCAGCTTGTACATCCGGTAGTTCTTGGTTCACGTACTGCTGAAGCCTAGCTTGTAGGATTTTGAGCATAACCTTGCTAGCATGTGAAATGAGTGCAATTGTGCGATAGTTTGAGCATTCTTTGGCATTGCCCTTCTTTGGAATTGGAACGTAAACTGACCTTTTCCAATCCCGTGGCCAGTGTTGCATTTTCCAAACTTGCTGGCATATTGAGTGCAGCACTTTAACAGCATCGTCTTTTAGTATTTTAAATAACTCAGCTGGAATACTGTCATCTCCACTAGCTTTGTTGTTAGCAATGCTTCCTAAGGCCCACTTGACTTCACTCTCTAGGATGTCTGGCTCAGGGTCAGTGACCACACCAGCATGGACATCAGGGACATTAAGATCTTTCTTGTATAGTTCTTCTGTGTATTCTTGCCACCTCTTCTTAATCTCTTCTGCTTCTGTTAGGTCCCTGCCTTTTTTGTCCTTTATCGTGCCCATCTTTGCACTAAACGTTCCTTTGATATCTCCAATTTTCTTGAAGAGATCTCTAGTCTTCCCCATTCTATTGTTTTCTTCAATTTCTTTGCATTGTTCATTTAAGAAGGCCTTCTTATCTCTCCTTGCTATTCTCTGGAAATCTGCATTCAGTTGCTTATATCTTTCCCTTTCACCCTTGCTTTTCGCATTCCTTCTTTCCACAGCTATTTGTAAAGCCTCATCAGACAGCCATTTTGCTTTCTTGCATTTCTTTTTCTTTGGGATGGTTTTAGTTGCTGCCTCTTGTACAATGTTACAGACCTCCGTCCATAGTTCTTCAGGCACTCTGTCTACCAAATCTAATCCTCTAAATCTATTCATCACCTTCACTGTGTACTCACATGGAATATGATCTAAGTCATACCTGAGTGGTCTAGTGGTTTTCCCTACATTCTTCAATTTAAGCCTAAATTTTGCAGTAAGAAGCTCATGATCTGAGCCACAGTCAGCTCCTGGTCTTGTTTTTGCCATCTGTATAGAGCTTCTCCATCTTTGGCTGCAAAGTATGTAATCTATCTGGTTTCGGTATTGACCATCTGGTGATGTCCATGTGTAGAGTCGTCTCTTGTGTTGTTGGAAAAGAGTGTTTGCTATGACTAGCTTGTTCTCTTGACAGAACTCTATTAGCCTTTGCCCTGCTTCATTTTGTACTCCAAGGCCAAACTTGCCTGTTATTCCGATTACTCCTTGACTTCCTACTTTAGCATTCCAATCCCCTATGATGAAAAGGACATCTTTTTTTGGTGCTAGTTCTAGAAGGTCTTGTAGGTCTTCATAGAACCGGTCAACTTCAGCTTCTTCGGCATCAGTGGTTGGGGCATAGACTTGGATTACAGTGATGTTGAATGGTTTTCCTTGGATACGCACTGAGATCATTCTGTCGTTTTTGAGGTTGTACCCCATTACTGCCTTTCCCACTCTCTTATTGACTATGAGTGCAACTCCATTTCTTCTAAGGGTTTCTTGCCCACAGTAGTAGATATAGTGGTCACCTGAATTAAATTCACCCATTCCCGTCCATTTCAATTCGCTGATTCCCAAGATGTCGACGTTCAATCTTGTCATCTCATGTTTGACCACATCCAGCTTGCCTTGGTTCATGGATCTTACATTCCACGTACCTATACAATATTGTTCTTTACAGCATCGGACCTTCTTTTCGCTTCCAGATACATCCACAGCTGAACGTCCTTTCGGCTTTGGCCCAGCCGCTTCACTCTTTCTGGAGCTACTTGGAATTGCCCTCCGCTCTTCCCCAGTAGCATATTGGACACCTTCCGACCTGAGGGGCTCATCTTCCGGCGTCATATCTTTTAGCCTTTTAACATTGTCCATGGGGTTTTCTTGGCAAGGATACTGGAGTGGGTTGCCATTTCCTTCTCCAGTGGACCACATTTTGTCAGAACTCTCTGTCATGACCTGTCCGTCTTGGGTGGCCCTGCACGGTATAGCTCATGGCTTCACTGAGTTACACAAGCCCCTTCGCCACAACAAGGCAGTGATCCATGAAGGGGTTCAGAAGGGTGGGATGGGTCAAATTTGGGAGTACAGGTAGTCCTCCTTTTGCGACTGCCTTGTTTAGCAACCGTTTGCAGTTATGACAGTGATGAAAAAGTAACTTTACAATCAAACTTTGTATTTACGACCTTTGCAGGTCTTTAAAGCAAAGAAAATCTGAAGTAAGATCATAAGCACAGCAACGATTTCACTTAGCGACCGCTTTGCTTAACAGACAAGTTGTCAGTCCCAATTGTGGTCGCTAAACAAGGACTACCTGTACTACATGAGCAGAAGTGCTGGACAGGATATCATGACATCTTCTCAATAGTCATGCCCAGACCACCTGAGCAGATCCTCCCTCATCCTTGTCCTTCCTTCAGCTCATGAAAATGTCTCCTAGGAGCCAAACTGCTGTTTACATCACAAAAGATAGTGGATGTAACTAGTAGAGAAAATAACATACAATTTTGAATGGAAGACAAAATAAAAACTGAAGGAGAACCATTGGGGAAATCCACTTTCTCAAACAGGCAAAAGAATAAGCTTAAAGAAAACTTTTCAGTTCCATCTATTTGAAGAAGCAAAGGCTAAGCTAATAAGCTTGCTAATGAACCACTTCCTCTATCTTATCATTTTCCTTACCTTTTTAACTTATGGTGAGTAAAGGCTAGCAAGTCTTTGTCTCCCCAAATGCTGTCTTTTATGCTTTTTTTTAAAAAAAAACTTTGATTCATACCATTTCAACTCTCTATAGATGGCTATGAAGAGCAAGTAAACCAGTCCAACTAATACTATTTTGAACATTGGCATAGCAGAGTTGCTGAGAATATATGGTTCTGCCTGGTCATAGAAGGAATAATTTACAGGTGACTTTTTTTTTAGTGGCATCAGTAGTTAGATAGTTCCAGAGGACCTGTCTTCCCCAGCATAAAAGGAAAAGCTTTCTTAGAATACTAATTTTAATTTTAACATTCTAAAGTAGATTCCAGTCTGGGCTGTTGATGAGTCTGTCTACATAACAAGCTCATTTGAGATGACAAAATGACTGACAACCCCAAATGTTGTTGTCCTTATACCTTTCCTTGGTGAAAATAAGTGACATCTACCTAATACTTGTCACCCATCATCAGTTAGCTGTAAACCATTTGGAAACCAAAGGCTGAATTGGATCAAAGCAAACACACAGTATGGGAGATGTGGACATGTTATGCGTTCCGAAAGATTTATTTCTTAACAATATTTAATTCGTCACATGTCATCCCACTTCTCTTCTAAGGAGGTTTGGATGGCCTACATGTTAGCATCACAACAGTCTCATAAGGCAAATTAGGGTGAGACAGAGGATCCCATGTGTCATTTGTGTCACTCCCAGATCATCTTCAAACCCCAGTGATCCCATGTAGTCATCTCCATCTCCAATTAATGGCTCGGGGGATTTGGTGGTCTAGAAGTTAAGGTGTTAGACTAGTATTAAGACAATCCAGGTTCAAGTCCATCTCAGCTAAGAAGCTTACTAGGTGAGTTGGGGCAGTCACTCTCTCAGTCCAACCATCCTCAGAGAGATGTTAATCTGGGAAGAAATTGGAAGAGAGAAACCTACTTAAGTCACCTTGAGTTCCTGTCAGAAAGACAGCATGTAAATCTATCAAATCAATACCTGTGCTGCATCAGAAATCACCCTGAGTCCATTTTTTATGGAAATATTGGGGAGATGACCAGGGAGTAATGTAAATGAATTTAATTTTTGAATCCATTTTTTTAAAAAATGAGCAGGCAATGATGCCATTGTAGTTTTTCACCTCTCATAGGAATTACAATGAATTTTACAAATCCCTAAAGGAACTCAGGATGGGTAAGTGTGGAGCACTCACCTGTCTGGTCTCCTCCCCATTTTTAACTGAATTGACCTAATTTGCCCTTCTCCGGATACAAATGTAATTTAAAAATATAAATAAATAAATAAATACATACATACATACATAAATACATAAATAAATAAATTCACTTCTCTTTTAGTGTTCACACTTCTTGAAAGTTTATAATACATTTTCTTAAGAAAAAAAATTAAACATCTGTAAAAATGCTTATTGTAGGATACTGGAACATTAAAGTGCATATTTTGTGGGGTCTGAAAGCATTTAAAAAATAGATAGGAATGCTGGGACCTGTTTTTTTGAAGGCACTTCGATAGATAAATAGAACAGATCCTACAAACAGACGGATCTATCTGTTTCTAGTAAGTGAATGCAGATGTTGCTTTGAAATATAATGTTGGCTCTGGTTGCCAAGCTCAAGAGGGAACGTATTATATAGAGTTGGACTACTGCCCTAGCAGTGCAAGTGTAACGTTAGCTTCTGGACTTGACAGTCTTGGTTCTGGTACAATGCATCAAGGATAAAAAGCATAGTGCCCTGTAGATGCTTTAAACAATTTCCATAATTCTCTCCTTTTTTCATAGAATCATAAATTATAAAAGTAGGAGATGATTCAATCCAAACTCCTGCCCAGTTCAGCAGTCAACTGCTACAACATCTCTGATGGATGGCCATCCAGCTTCTGTTTAAACATCACTGGTGAAGGAGAACCTGCCATCCATAGTTAAACAACTCTTACTATTAGAATTTTTTTCTTGGTGACCAGCCAAAATCTACTTCTTTGTCATTTAAACCTTTTGTTTCTTGTCCTGTCTTCTGGAACAATATTGAACTGTTCTGCCCCATCTTCTACATGATAGCCCTTCAGATAACTGACGACGGCTATTACATCTTTCTGCAGTCTTCTCCAGACTAAATATACTCAATACCACCAATCTTTCTTAAGATTTTCCTTCCAAGGCCCTTATCTTGATTGCCCAGAATGGGATCCGGTATTCTAGAGGTGGTCTGACCAGTGCAGAATAAAAAGGCTCAATGACTTCCCTTGATTTTAACACTATGCTTCTATCAATGCAGATTTGTATCATTTTGGGGGAAGGGTTGGGATTTTTTTATTTTATTTGTTTGTTTTAGCTGCATCATGCTTTTGGCTCAAGTTCTGCTTGTGTACCACTAAGGCTTATTCAGATCCTTTTGGCACGTACTGCTACCCAGCATGATTTATTGTCTACCCACCCTATACTGTGATCTTTCCTATCCAAATGTAGGACTTTGGATTTGACCTTGTTTATATGGATCTTGCTAGCTTCTGTCCATTGTTCCAGCTTGCCAAGACCCTCCTGAATCTTGATATTGTCCTCTAAGAGGTTTGCTATCCCCCTTCCTTTGAAAATTTGATAATTATATGTTCTAACCCCTCATTCACGTCGTTTATAAACATGCTGAACAGCACAGCACCCATAACAGAGCCCTGTAATAGGCGACTTGATTCTCCCTTTCAGCTTGAGGCATGTATATACATTGGGCGTGAGCGATGAGTCAGCTCTGTATCCATCTAATGGTAGCATACTCCAGGCCATTTTTTCCAGATTCTGTACTTGTCAGCCTCACAAGCTAGACCAGACAAAGAAATAAACTCCATGGACTTTATTTCTATTATTAGAAATAATAGATATAAAACTATTTTTATTAAGATAGTCTATAGTAACAGAATCTTACAAGTCTGATTATGCCTTACCTCCTCCACCTCTTACACTCATGTGAATTAGGGAGGTGTCTGCCCAAGGCAATTACTTATATCTTCTGCATGATTTGGGTTTAAGCCATGTTTTCCTTTTCATTGCTTTGGTAATGGATCTCTCCTCTCCTCTCCTCCTCAAGGTCATACTCTTTACTCCTAATAATACATATTAAACTTATTAGAACTTACGCAAAAGTTTAATACCCTTTCCAATCCATGGTACCATAGACATATTATTTAAATTAAGTAATTTGAGTTTTCTCAACTTTTAAGGATGCCACATCTGGTGCTCAAGTTGGGTCTCCTCATCCTTCATAACAAATGGGATCTTCCTAACAGTTGTGGAACTCATTTGAGTTAATTAGTCCACTGAATTGAGTGGCTACATTAAATCTAATGAAAAATAAATAAATAGTAATAATAATCTAGAACTGAGGATTCATTGTCAGGGAGCAAAAAACAGCAACAATATTCAGAAGTAATGAAAGCTAGAATCAAACTGCAGCTAAACCAAGTAGATCAGTTTAGCTGATCAGAATACTTTATTTGGGGAAGGACAGTAAAGTTCAGAAAGTACTAACCACTGGGGAAAGGATTATTTTTGGTTTCTCATAACAAATGGGGGTTAAGTCTCAAAAGTTCACAAGTCATACACACTGAGAGCAAGTAGTTTAGAATAGCACATCTGGAGGTGGATAGGAAGAGAGCATTGGCATTTAAAGAATAGCCATTGATTATAGCAGCAGGAAGATAACACAATGACCACCCTCAAAAATTTCTATAGACTTGTATGATTATATATAGATACCTTAGGAACTTATGAGAAAGTAATAGGTCTAATGACGTATCTCACTGTATTCTCTAATTTAGTGTAGCTGGCTAATAACTACAGCATAGTTTTGTAGAATAATTTGGGCCAATTATTACATATCTGTGGAAGGAAGGAAGGAAGGAAGGAAGGAAGGAAGGAAGGAAGGAAGGAAGGAAGGACGGACTCAATGTGCAATAGCCATTAGATTGCAAACTGAGAGGTTATATTGTTTTTTTTTTTTAATTCCAACCCAGCTAACTTTATCTATGAAGTAGTGCCCCCTGGCAAAAATAAAGCTGGCTAGATTTAAATTTGATTACTTTTTAGTAAAGCAGATTGCCTTAGATCCCTATTTTTGGAGATTTAGATTGCAAGTAGCAGGCTAGGAGATGGTATTCAAAATGGTTTCGGAATCAGAACCTCCCATTATGACCTTACTGGAAGTGTTCCAACGTTGGAATGGCCTGTTTCAACTTTACTAGAAGTGTTCCAGTTGTGAAATGAACCATTCCAACTTGTGTTTCACATCAGACTGATCCATTTCATGGCTACACACAGGACAATAAAAAAGCCTTCGTTTAGTCTAGTCTACCCACACACTGTTGCCATATTCAGTTGTTCACTCTACTACAATGGTTTCATTGTTTGAGGTAAGGCAGATGGCAGCTGGGGAGTGGCGTTGACACCCTACCAGTAGAATTTTCTGTCTGGTGAGGATAGAACCTCAAAAAAAGAATAAATCACAATTTCTAAAACAATTCAATCTAATTTCTCTGATGCTTTTTATTGTTGCTTCTCAGTACGACTGGCTTTTGTATTATTATTTTTGCTTTGCTGTTTTTAATTTTGTGAACTAACCTGGAATATTCTGGGATTGGTTGAATCAAGATATATTACTAAAGCTATACAAGTCTGACCTGATCAAACATAAATATCTACGTGGTCCAATATTCCTTTTCCAAACATGGCCTACCAACATTTTATTAAACTTTATTAAGTTGATTATTTTCATATATATCACATAACCCTCAAGAGACTATTGAAGCCCTTTTCCTTCTGATCATGCCTCATTTTAAGACTACACATCCTAAATTACAAAAAGAAATATAACAGACTTTTTCCTATTTTTGTCAATAGCAAAAGCTAGATTAAGATTGTTCCTTTCCTCGAAAAGTTATTTTTATATTATTTGCCCAGATGTATGCATTATTCAGAATGTATACTATTCTGAAGTTATGATGCTAGAATTAGAGTTATTCTAAACAAAACTGAACTTGAGCTGAATCAGATCAAAGGATTATCAAGTCCAGGATTCTGTTCAGGGCGGTTGGTAAATAATATGTCTATGAAAATTCCACAGGCAGGACACAAATGTAATGCCTTTCTACTATTGCTGGCTAAAGGCCACAATAAATAAAATTGATTGATATCCTTCTACTCTTGTTTCCTAGCAACTGGTAGTGAGAAGCTTAATGCCTCCATGATGACCAGTAGACTTTCAAAGTTTCTCTTCCATGAATTCACCTAGACTTTTTTGATGGCCATCACTACATCATTCTATTTTACGTTCCTGAGAGAAGAGTAGTCTGCTTAATGAAAAACATATCTGCCATTCTAGGCCAAAAGTGTCATTTAAAGATGATAAAGCGATAGTAGCCTATAAAGATGAAATGTCAGATATAATGTGTTGGGGAAAATAAAAACTCTTTGGTGTTATAGACAGATCCCAGTCTGCCCTTTCCTAAAAGCTCAAGGTCATTCTGATTGATTTCTTCTTTCAATAAAACTCATGGGTTACTTTGAAATGCCACTCTGTTTGAATAACTCTTCTGATAACTCAGTTTTACAACTGTGTTTCTGATGGTAGTAAATCTGCTCTTAATATTTATAGGATTCATAAGGACTCTTTTTGGTCACCATTTGGTTCATAAGGGGATCTGTGCCTGGAAGCCACAAACCCCAGACAAAACTTGTTGCCCAGTTTCAGATGATGACTCTCAAAAAACTCTCAGTACGTGGCATCTTTTACAGTTTTTACATAAAATAAGCATGTGAGATTGATAGCCAGTCCCACTTTGGAATGCCCATTAAAGGCTAGAAAATCAATACATGAATAGCCATACCATGAAACTTTCCTCCCACTTGATATAACCGGGGGGAGGGATAGGAACTGAAGAGGCCAATCCATTCTACATTTATTTTTTGTCGTAACAGCTTTGGTGCCCTCCCCTCTATCTCTTAAACTGGCATGAGGTTTTCCAAATGAAAAGCTGGGATTTGAAAAAAGCCATTTACTCTTGCCAGAGTTCAAAATTTGATAAAGTTCTTCTGTTTGCAGAAATCCTGTTGTGCAAAAATATACCATCTAATTTTGTTATCTGTGTATTTTCAGTAAATTGTGATGGGCTGAATCAGTTTTCATAAGGATTATTTAGTACTGTAGCTTACAGAATGTTCCTGGCAAATTTCTCTGAGGCCCCGTCTGGTCATAATTTAAGTATGAAATTGATCATTATTACGGGCTGCTTTAAAATGTTAACGTGAGCCATAGAGTGTTAGCCAGCAGGAGATTCCACCACCACCCCCCAAGAGGAAGTCATTGTTTATTTATGTATGTATTAGCTGGGATATTTCTATGCCACCCACTCCCTTAATAGATTTAAAACAGGGAAATGCAATGACAACAAATCTTAAAATATATTTAAACAATAAAGCAAAACATTAAAAAAATAAAATGAAAATGTTGAAACAGTTAAAACAATGCAAACAGTTAAAAGATCCAAGTAGACTAGTCTGTTTTGCTTCCATTTCAATGGCAGTCTGTTGTACAGCATGAACCCCACCATACAGAAAGCAGAATTAACCTTAGATGTCCAATGTATCCACGGTGGGATTGATTGAAGGTGTCCCATTGATGCTGTAGGAATACAGGGCAGACACAATGGGGTAGCTCGTCCTGTAAGTAATTTGGGCCTGAGTACCATGAATTGGACTCAGAAGTAAATCAGCAACCAAGGAAGCTGCTTCAATGAAAGGGTAATGTGGGAATTTCAGAAGACCCACTCATCGCCCATCCTGATCCATCCTGAGCTAGCTGCAATTTCCAGACTCTCTTCAAAGCTACCCGATGAAGAGCCCCTTATGGTCATCCAGCTTTGCATGAGCCAAGCAAGTATCTCTTCTCACAGCCGATAAAACTGCTAACTATGAGGGCTTTTTATGTGGATTCAGGGAGATCTGCAAGCTGAAAGCCTGCTCCTTAAGCAGGAGGTCAAGCCAACTCAGAAGGAGCATTTTCTCCAGATCTTGAAGTCCAGCCTCTGGAATTAGTCTGTTCTTCAACATTCAATCCCTAAAAGTCTAAAGATATTCAGTGGCCCCGAAGATGCCCAGTACCTCGCTCAAAACGAAGAAGCATAACCGAATATCATCAGAATACTGTTGATAATGAACTCCACATCTGCAAATGATCCTTCAGTGGCTGAATATATAATCGATGTTGTATAACATGAGTCTTTTTTTTCCTGATCTATGTTTAATTTAATGTTTACGTAGTCGCTAGAAACAGAGTATTCCCACTGCTGTCTCTATTATCAGATGACCTCTGAAGACATTTTCTTTTCCCCAGCCTGTCTCTCACGGTGTTTGGCTGCTATATCAAAGGTTAAGCATCTGCAAGTTTTTCATTCCTGTAAGTTTCTTTTTCCGCAGTGAGACAAAATGCCAAAACTTTTGCTCAGAACTATTAATATTTCTCCTACTCCCTGTGCTAAAAAAAGGAAGCTTTGAGTCTTGTTTGAAACTAACTGTGCTATAAGCTACCTATAATGCCATTTGTTAGTCCACTAGTCTTCAACTAAATATCCAACTCTGAAAATACGTATTTGATCACTGATGTGGTTGAAGTACAGTAAACACTGCAATAGTTCTAAAAAAGCAATGCTTTGACAGCTCTAACTCAAGCTCGATTATCTCTAGAGAACAACATGAACAATATGATTTGACAACATTTTATTCAATGTTTAAAACATGGAATCAATAATACAGACACACAAAATAGTCAAATGTATGTTTGGACATTCTGATTCCAGCAAGGCCAGAACAGATGGAGATGGGGAGAGAGAGAGAGAGAGAGGTCTATAGATACAATTAAATATTTATACTTTCCATTTTTTACTCCAGACTTCTGGCCTTGTCATACTTTCTACACAAAAGAAGAAACTGCAAAAGGAAAAAGAGTGGGGGATGCTTTATCTCTCTTTTTTCTGATGTTCACCTCTCACACTGACCCGGACACACATCAGCACGGTTAAAATCAGAAAGGAGATAATCTCATGCTTTCATCTTATCTTCATCCACGCTCTGTCCTCCCTATCTCCTTGCACAGCCTACACACTGTCAGATCGAATTGGCCAAATAAAATAAAACTACTAGCAGCTTGGGGAGAACAAGTAGGAGAGTGGAAGCCTGATGTCAACTCTTTCAACCAAGACACTCCAAGTCAACATACTATCCTCCATTTTGCTTTTTTCCCCCTCTTCCTCCAACAGGCATTCAAAATTAAATATAGTCTCATTGGATGTCTAGAGAGAGTAGTTGTATCCTCAAGATTTCTCTCTGTCTGTCTGTCTGTCTGTCTGTCTCTCCCTCTCTATATATTTCTTTCTTTCTTTCTTTCTTTCTTTCTTTCTTTCTTTCTTCCTTTCTTTCTTTCTTAGCCTTAGGGTTTTCCATGTGCCCTTGCAGCTCCATGTTCCCAGAAGCCCCATTTTTAGCTAAAACGCTCTCAACTATTTACATTTTATTTATTATCGATTATATTGATTTATATAGCCATCAATCTAACAATTGCAACTCTGGGAGGTGAATGTAGGATTAAAACCAGCAACAACAACAGTTTGCTGTTAGAAACCTTTGGTGCCTTCACTTTTCTTCTGCTATCTGATGTCAGTTTTTCATCCAATATGTAAACATTCCATGATTATTCCTGACAACAACTGGTAGCCATCTCTTTAATATTGCACCTCCTTCGAAGTGAGTGACGTGGACTTTTTCCAGTGCCTTGGGTCGTAAGCCTAGAACCCTGACTTTAAAGTTTGCTTTCTTTTCTAATTCCACTTGCAGCCACTACAGCTTGTAACTGACTTCTTCCTTCCTTATCTTTAATATTCATTTCCTGACTTTTGACTGTAGCTGACACAGCATCCACCAGCAGAACCTGGAGTTTCCACAAAGATCATTCAGCCCATCAGCCAGCAAAAATAAAATGGATGTATTAAGAGGTGTGGAGGAGGAGGAGGAGGAGGCAGTTTAATGTCAAGTTAGACTGGGGGGAAAAGACTATTTTAAACGCGAACATCTTTTTTTTTAAAGGATGGATTGGAAGAAGATAGGAACTGATTTTTCAGTGCAAGTTGAAGAGAACAATTTATTCTAAAGATGGATTTTAAGGATTTGTGAGAGGCACATGTGTGTATGTGAGAGAGAGAGAGAGACTGTGTGGGTTGTGCACGTAGGTAGGTTTAGATGAGTTTATTTGTAGCAATGTACAAAACAGAGAGGTCTGGCTCTGGAAAATTCTATTTTTCTTCTAGAAGGGCTTATTTGAAGGCTGAGCCATGTATTTCCATAAGTGCGCTATCCAGAGCAGGATGTGACTTGTGGTGTTTTGCCACTGTTCCAGCCCCAACACTATGAACCATTTCCTGTTCCAAACAATACATTTTTAGAGATGGTCAAGCCACACACGCTTAGTTTGGCCCGTTCTGGAAAAAACTAGAATATTCTGATGCCTGGCCAATCTTTTCCATGTCTCTGTGGCTTAACATATCTATAGTATTACTTAAGCACACACTGACCATTGTTTTTTGACATATCCCACTTTCTCTTTATTACCTGCAGTTTGTGAGACAACAGTCAGTGTTACCTGGATGACTGGCAGCTGGCATAGAATGGATTGCATTCCACGAAGACTTGGAAGAAAGTGGATGTTGATCAGAAGTGTTTTCCACTGACTCCTGCAGGAATTGGAAATGGAGACCGAGAAATATCAACTTCAGATAAGGGCTTCTCCATTGCAGCAATAATTGAAGGAATAACTATACTGAGGCCTATTAAGCTGCTCAGTGAAAGCTTAGGAACAACATTGACTCATAAAATTCATGGTCTGCATTATTTATGTACTAATTCTCAGAATAGTGGAAATAAACAAGATGAACTTGAAATCTTATTACAGAAAGGTGAAGATGATTTAATCAATTTAACAGGGACCTGATGACATGTTTCTCATAATTGGCATGCAGGATTTGAAGGATATAATTTGTTCAAAAATAACAGAAGCAATAGAAAGGAAAGACACATTGTACTGCATGTTAAAATGTCCACATCAGGGCAGAAATCCGGAAGAATGAACTGGACAACACTTCTGGAACCCTCAGGGCTAAAAGCAGTACCACTGTAAGTTTCCACTACTGGCCAACCCATGAAGATGTTAATGATGCTTCCCAAAATCAAGCTGCAGATCTTTCAAAGGGGCATGAAGTAACAATGATAGGAAACGTTAATGACCCCACCAGGGTTTGTAGGAGGGGAGCCACATTAGTCTATGATAGCTAAAAGTCAGAGAGAATCTGGGAGCACCTTTTCTGAACTAACCATTTTTATGAAGAGGCACAAACTTCATCAGATGCATAAAGTGGCAAGGCTGATGTAGGATTTAAATTGGGGTGAGGTGGGGGAAGGGAGGGGAAGGCAGTTTGTTGAGGCATACGCAGGCTACACGAGACAGATTACAAGGACCATATCAGTTGTAATGTGTTAAAAAACCATTGTGTTCATTGATACCTTCTGAGATTGCCTGCAACCTTTTGATGTATGTGAATTCAACAGTTGGAGGAACAGCAAGTTAAGGCACCTCTAACCTTGTGCATGTACTTGCTGGGGGCTATGATGGTGCTGTCAGTGTAGATGTGGAGGCAAAGTTGACATTGAGGTTTGTTGTAGGGTCTGGTTCCCACATTGACAGTATAATCATGTGGTTTCTGGTTACTTGTGAAAATCTGCTTCAGTTTGGGTAGTTGTCTGTATGCAAGGATGGGCCTGCCACCCAGCACCTGAGAAAGTACATTGTCATTGTCCAGTGTGGAATGTGCCTTATTAATAATATGCTTGAGTGGTTTGAAGTGTGAACTGTAGATGAAAACCAGCAATGTTCTGTTGTTCCATTTGTGGTCTTTCTTTTAATAGGTCCTCCCTGGGAGTTTATCTGGCTGTATTGATTTGTCTATTGATCTGGTTGGGTGGGCAGTTTAGTCTCCTGAATGCGTGGCTTAACTCCCTCAGTGGAGTATCTCTGTCAAGTGGGTCAGAAAAATGTGGTTATAGCATAACGCCTGATTATGGATGATGGATTGGATGTTGTGTTCTGGGTGCAGGTTGGAAGCATGTAGTTATGCATGGCAATCTGTAGGTTTCCTGTATAATATTATGTTTATGTGTCTACTGTGTAGTTTTATGGTGAAATCAAGGAAATGGATTTCTTCTGTAGACGGGTGTAAACGGGGGTTGATAGTGGGAGGGAAGCTGTTAAAGTCATGACAGAATTTGTTGAGAGATTCATTTCCATGGGTCCAGATGATGAAAATGTCATCAAGGAATCTCAAGTAAAGGAAAGGCCTCAGACAGTGAGAGTTAAGAAAGCTTACGCCTTTTAATAAATTCTGTTTGTTGGAGAACGTCCCACTAGCCCTGGGAGACAAACTGTGCCAAACAATTTCTGACATGTCTTTCTAACAACTTCCTCCTTCAGAAAGTGTAAAATGGAAAAACATTGATGAATTCTGATTAGCAAGCTAAGTTATTGTGGGTTGGATGACATGACAATTGACTAAATACACGGTAGCCTTGAAAATCATAGTCAACAAATGCTCATCAATGGTTCTTCACCAAACTGGAGGAAAGTATCAAGTGTGTGCCAAATTGCATTGTATACAGTTCAGCCCTGTATTCTTTAACAGTTTTATTAATGTTGTGAAAGGATAAAGGGAATACCGCTCAGATTTGCAAATGACACCAAACTGAGTCATCTACATAATATCCTAGGAGACAGAAATAAAAATAAAAATCATAATGATCTTTAAGTTCCAAAGAACAGAATCAAATTTAATTGAATAATTTGATTCTGTTCTTTGGAACACAATTGATTAATAAAGGTAAAGTTATTCAATTATGGAAAATAGATCAAATGCACAGGCATAGCAAGTGAGTTACCTGTCTTAGTAATCCTAAATGTGAAAAAGATTTGAAATTGTAGCCGGCCAAAAGCTGAATACAAATCAGCAGTGTGAGATGGTTGCCAAAAAAAAAACAAATACAAGTTTAGGCTGCATCAAATAAAACTATAATTGCAAATCACAGGATGTAATTGTTCCATTATATGTTCCATCAATCATATCCCAACTTGAGTATTGTGCCCAATTCTGGATGTATTTTAAGAAGTGTTCAGACAAACTGGAACAGGTGCAACGAAGGACAAAGAATATAACTGACAAGTAGAAACCAAGTCCTGTGAAGAGAGATTGGGAAACTGGGTATATTTGGCATTGAGAAAAGATAAGTGAGGGGGAAGGAGATGGCTTTCCTTAGGAACCTGAATGGGTTTCACAGAAAAGAATGTCAGAACCTGATCTGTGTTATCTCAGAGTGCTGGGTACATCTCCAGTTATACAAAGGGAGATTCCAAACGAATGTATTTTGCTACAATAACAGTAGCAAAAACTACAACAGTGGAACCAGTTACTCTAGGACTTGAAGAACTCCCAGTCATTGGAAGCATTCAGATATAGACTAGACAGTTATCTCTTGGGAATGGTTTAATCTGAATTCCTCTACTAAGGAGTAGGTTGGCATGGATGGCCTCAGTAGCTTTTCCAATTCCTTATTTCTTTGTTAACCCCCAATACATTGCTCAAGAACCAAATGCAGACCTCAACCTAGTAACCCCCTAACCTAGTACCTCCCTCAACCTAGTAATCCCCCCTCAACCTCCAATCTGACATTCATAGTTTTATTGACTACAATTCATCCTGGTCTCTGGAGCTCACTTGTTTAGGTGTATACAAGTCTCTCTTCAATTTGATGTATGACTAAGTATTAAATATGATGCAGAAAACTGTCTATCACCATACATATCTCAGACATGAGTTAGTATCTGTTTTTCTTAACATTCAAAAAGGAGAATGACAAACGAGAGGGCCTCTTCTGTTTAACCCCTGCAGGCTGATGACATGTCCTGCCTTTTAAAATATAAATGTTGAGTGAGATAATTGAATGTGATAGATCAAAGCTAAAATGTATCAGCTGGGGGGGGGGGGTTGAAAGAAGGATAAATGATGTGTTTTTATAAGAATATAACTGGAATTTAAGAATGGTTATGGAGTAAGCTGTCCAAAAAGAAAACTCCATCTTACAGAAAGCCAGCCTTTCCCGTGCGTTAATTAGCAAATTTGCAGAAAACAGCAGTGATTTCAGAATGAAGTTCTGAATGCTTCATTCTGCAAATCCCACTATTATGTATGTGTGTCCCAGAGTCTGACTAACATGTGTAAGTTGTGGTATCTGCATGATAATGCCATTCACACGTAGGCTGTCATTCACCTCCCTTACCTCCCATGATGGTAGCCTTCATGGTTTGAACTATAATTCCCATTAGGCCTGGACAGGCTGGAAGCACCTTTATGACAAAGTGGCAGTGGGGGATTCTTAGATTCTTCTCCTGAAAGGGATGCAGCAATCATGATTTTAATAATATTGTTTGGTGCAATGCAGACTTTTTCTACAACCTATCCATCCATCAGCTAAAAGCCAATTATATCTAAACAATATACATGAAATAAGATCCTGTTGATGGATTATTTTTTTCCTATAATCCCTGGATTACTGTAATACTTAGGCGATCATAATTCAAACCAGATTATGTCATAAAATAGCATATTTCTCTATGTCAAGCTACTACAGGCTCTCTCATGCTCTCGTGGTGGTTTTGGGACTCCAGAAATCCATTTTTGAGGTTGCCACTTGAGCTTCTAATGCCACTTCTGATGGACTCAATAAATCTCCTAAATCTGGCCACCTCTTTCATTAGGAGGAAATAAATTGGCACAAATAATGTCCATAAAAACAGACAAAGAAGACTGTTTCACATCCTTGAAATTTATTCCTCTTGATCCAACTTAACCTTGCTGACTATCATATATATCCAAGGGTCAAGTTAGTTGCTTTTCTTTTCTTTCTATTGCCAATTAAAGAACACTTTCCACATTAAAAATGTCTCAAGTGCAATATTAAAAAAGAGAAAGAAAAAACTTGACACATGTGCAATTTGCTTTGCAGCACGTTGTGCTCTGCTCCTTGAAATAGCACAGTGCAGAAAAAGCTGTACAAATCATTCTTCAGAATATCTAAATCAAGATCTGACATCTGCACTACAGGATCTAAAAGATAAAGGTAAAACTTTGCTTTAGCTGTGGGTACATCCACATACTTTTGTTATTAGCAATACAAAACATCACTTTTCCTGGGACTTTTTTTCGCATTTCCAATCTAACCTTCAGCCCTTGGATTTGCTGGATTTGCTCCCATCCAGGTTGTAACAGATTCCAACCCTTTTTTGTCATCAGCAAAAATTGGCTAACTATTGTCACTTGCAGGGCAAAGTGTCTGAAGGACACTGTTAGGGAGCCCCCCACAAAGAAGCTGTAATTTCCTTTACAAACTAAATTGCTTTAGTATGGTCTTTGACCAACATTAGAAAAAAGAAAATAGCTTGCTACAGAAAAACCCAACAAAAATTGTCATAAAATTTACCAACAAAAATTGTCATAAAATAAATAAGATCAGCACATCTAAGTTTTCCGCTATTGTATGGCTCGGTAGAGGTATTTTGCAACCTGAAATGTAAGTGAAGACTTAACATCCCTTAAAAATAATGAGCATAAAAGATAAAATCTATATAACCTTCAAATCTGGAAATAATTGGGGAGAGCAAAGTAAATCTCAGGACATCCTAGGGACAATGTAGGACGATGTGGGCAAGAGTTTCTACCTCTCTAGAGCCACAAAGGAAAAGTCGTTGAAGATAAAGAGTCTCATGAAATCTACACCAGCAATGAAGAAGGAAGAACATTAAAACAGGATATAGAAATATATTTACTCAGGATTAGATTGTATAAATCAGTGTTTTTCAAACTTGGCAAGTTTAAGATGTGTGGACTTGGACTCTCAGAATTCCCCAGCCGGCATGCTGGCTGGGGAATTCTGGGAGTCCAAGTCCACACATCTTAAACTTGCCAAGTTTGAAAAACATTGGTATAAATGTAACGAGTCTAGCAGAAGGAGCATGCTCCGGGCCCGTTGGCTATGTTGGCCAGCAGGGCCCAGAAGGGGACCCTTTTCTGCCATAGCACCCACCCTCTGGAACATCCTCCCTCTGGAGATTAGGTAAGCCATGACCCAGCTAGCCTTTCATAAAGCCCTGAAGACCTGCCTTTGTGTCTGGGTCTGGGGCCCCAAGTGTGTGAAGGAACCCATCTCCTGGTTCTGCTAAAGGCTGCTATATATTTTAATGTTTATAGTTATGATTGCAATGATTTTGATTGTTTTCACTGGAGTTGAGATATTGTTCCCCGCCCCGAGTCATGCACCAAGATGGGCTGCTATAGACATTGACTAAATAAATAAATAAAGGCCCAGCAATAGAGAACTTGCAACAATCCATCATTTGGCGACAAGATTCAGGAACACTGTCAAAATCATTCTGTAATTCAGTCCAGTTGAAATCAGTAAAAAGGGCTATTTGCACTTGCCACTGCTTTCAGAAAGACGTCTATCACAACCAAATGCATATTTACTGGTAACATCCAACTGTGTTTACTGCCGCTCTCCATTTCATGTGCTTAAAACTGCAGTCTTTATCTCAGCTACTTAAAGTCCTCCTTAAGGCAAGCTTGACTCCTGATGATTACATGGGCAAATCCCTGTTTTCTTGGCCACAGCTGTTATTTCTTTAGTTATCTTTATTATATCCCAGGTTTCAGTTATATCCCAGTTTTTTTTATATCCCAGATTTCAGTTTCTTCCAACACTCAAGGCCGATAATAATAATAATAATAATAATAATAATAATAATAATAATAGTATGATTCAGAGTACAAAACCTAAAAAAAAAAATTAAGACCATTAAAACTAAAGCCAACTTTAAAATCAATCATTAAAGCAATTGACAGTTAAAAACTTGGTTAAAGAGTTGCATTTTTACCATCTTCCTAAATATATGGACCTTCCACTCTCCCAGTATACAATACAGTACATTTCTTAGCACAGGGCTACACAGGAGAAGGACCCTTCCTGTGTAACCAGTATTCAAGATTGCAGCCAGAAGGGCATCTTCAGAAGGACCTCCTGAAGTTCTAAGTAACCAGGCGGGTTCATAATGGAAGCAGTGGTTCTACAGACAAGACATTTAGGATTTGAAAGGTCACCTTGAAGACACCTTCATTCGTGCCCAGTAAGCCATTGGTAGCCACTGCAGATCTTTTGGTGCAGACTGAATTTTAAATAGTGCAATCCTTCGTTTTAAAAATTGTATTTCTTGGGGAAAAAAGACAGAGAGAGAGACGGCTCTCACTTAAAATGATCCACAGCTCTGCAGAGTCTTTAGTTTACCTTGTCAACCATGTACTTCCATTCCAAAAACCACTCAAAGAATAACAATTATTTGAAATAACTGCAGTACATGTAAGCTATTGCAGAGAATAGAAAAATTACTGTAAATGTTGCTGTCTCTACCTTTTGGCATTCAATTGGGCTGTCAAAGCAAAACCAGATGAATAACTTCCATGCAGATGTGCAGTGGAGCACTTATTTGGAGACAAACGGTGTACAACAGGATTATGAAATGTGTCACTACAGCCTCATGGTAGCATCTGTTGAAATTACTGGGTGTCTTAGTTATCACTCATCTGGAACAGATTCTCATTGTTCTTGATGCAATCTACAGTCATTAGTCATTTGCTTCTGGGGATCTTGAAAGAACATTTCAATCACAAAACTTCCTGAATTAGTCTAAGGGACATTTTGTTCTTGCCCCTAACCAAGGCACAAATATACCTTGGCAACACCTTTTTTTCCTATCAGCTTTTTTCCCTGTCTACCATCTTTTTAAGCCATAAGACAGGTTTAGTCTTCCTTACTGTACTGGTGTTAAAGCAGAATTTTTCCCTTATTCTGACACAATCCAGAATCAGTCTCAAGATGTGTAAAAACTCTTAGGCTCACCCAATTAGCCTAGAGGGAAGTCAGGGGACTGGCAATGATTGGGAACAGAGGCAGTAGAGGCTGGAAGAGGATGGCCAATTCCACACCTTCAGATTTTGTGAGAATGACAAAAAGTGGTTCATGATGTCATGACCCAAGTCCCACCATTACATAATTGCCTGCAATGTCACAACACACATATAAAAGAGATGGTGTTTGCATTCCAGTGTTGTGATGCACATTTTGTCCCCCTACTCCCACAGATACCCATGACTCCTACTTCTTATGTCCTTTCCAAATATGTTTCAGATGGTGGGAACTAAAGAATGACAGTGAATTGCTTCCATTCTTGATAGTGGACTATCAACCAGAGATTCAAATCTGCAGTATTTATTTGATAAATCAATAGAAGTCATACAGATAGTTTCTGATCACCAATTTTCCTGCTGTAACGACCTTCCCCTCTGTTGAGTAAAAGGACTCTCAACTTATCCTTAAGTTGATTGAATACTACACTAGAAGAGAAATTACCTCACCTTCTTTGCTGATCGTCATTTCTGTCGGTGGAGGGCTTAGTTGAAAACTGCTTTCTAGAAACTGTTCTTTTGGTCAATCAAGTCAGCCCTGTCTCCTTTTCTTAGCAAAGCTTTCAGAAGTGGCATTCCAGGACCTTCTTCCTAGGGCTGAGAGGGAGTTACTTGCCCAAAGTCACTTAGCCAGTTTCCAAGCAAAAAGCAAGTTTAGAAATCACCATCTCCTGGCTTCTAATCCAGCACCTTAACTATTAAACCTCTCTCTCTCTCCCTCTCTCTCCCTCTCTCTCTCTCTCTCTCTCTCTCATAATTTCTCTTACAAATGGTTTGGGGGTGGGGAAGGGTTGTTGTATGTGAGTTACAGGAAGTGTTTATTCCAGAGACTGCAAATCTCAGACGAAGAAAAAAATCAAAATATCTTTCCAGGAAAGCCCCTTGAAAATTACGTTATTGAGGAAAGAAGGCTAATGTGCATTTATGAGGAAAAAATGATTGCCTCTGCTTATTTATTAAGACTTAATAAAGTCCACATTTTAAATGGACTGTGAATCTAAGCAGGCCAAATGATATCAAATATAAGAGAAGAATATCTGTATTGGATCAGAGCAAACAACCTTTCTAATTAAGAATTCTGTTTCCATAATAACCAAACAGATATTGGCAGGATCACAACAAAGCAAACATCAACTTAATCTTCATGAACAAGAGCATTTTTCCCAATGAATCAGTGAGGAACTGTCCCTCACTGGAATTGAGAATGATCAAAGAAATCTGAGCTGTTTCCTAATTAGTTCAGATACTGGTTCTTATTGCATTATTAAAGTCATTATTAAAGTGTTTCAATATGATGCTTATCAGACCCTTGGGACAGAAAGCTGATTCATCATCTTGTTTTAATACGATGTTTTGCTAATACGTTCTCAAAGACAAAAGAGGCCAGTTTTCTAAAGGGTTAAAAGGTTATATTTCTGTTTCATATGTGTTAGTATCTTTAATGCTGGTGGGTATAAATCCACCCAAAGTAGATAATATCCATTTTTCTAAAGAAAACACCATAGTTTCTAAGGGGGAAAAAAAAGATAATTTTTACCATTTCATATAAATGAGGTTAGATTTGGGATCATATTAACATTGTGGAAATTGGTAGCTTAGGTCTGGGGATAAGCTGATGATTCAGCTGTGAATTTCATGGGGTTTACTTCCCTTACACTGAGATTACAATTATTAACTGGTTTTTAATCTTAGAATAGCTATCTCAGTTATTATTAACAACACACATAAATACACATACATACACACAGATATTCTGGTCCAAGATGTACCACTGAACAGAATATGTCTAAAGGACAATCTTCAGTGTAAGTTCTAAATAAAGAAGGAAATATCAATTAAGAGCAATGCAGGTATATTTTCCTTTCTGTGCTTATCTGCCAAATAACATCAGGGTCTTTAAAGACTAAACAGAAATAAACAACTAAAAAAATAACCCTATACAGTAAGTTTTCAAGATCAGCAGAGAAGTTCATAACGTTATTGATTCTCACACCAAGCAGCAGCTTGTGTGAGTGAAAAAGATAATCCTAGATCAACAATTATAAATATAATGTTGCCATCAGCTGTTATCAGTCTAGATTCTACAACGTGAACAATTTACAAAAAAAGAAAAGAAACCCACAGGGGAAAAATCATTGATCTATTTTATGTGTAGTTATTTACTGCTCGTTCCCTCTTACCAGCTGTTTTCTCATATTTCTGAATAATTTCAAGCATGCCAACAGATGCTATGAAGAGCCCGACGGTAGTTTTTGAATTTTAAATAACTGCATATGAAGCCCACACAGTTTCTTTTTACTTCCTAGCAGGAGATAACTAGTCAGAACATTAACTCTTGCCCATTGACAAATTGGCACAAAGCAGAACACAAAACCTTACTGTCAGAAGTACTGTATAGTGAGACCCATGTTTCCTTAATTATGTTTTATTTATTAATAGCTATATTTTATTGTATCTAAGCATCTAACAACCAGCATAGTTTGTTTTTTCTGAATTAAAACTGAAGGCATTTTTCAGCACAGAAGGATGAACCCTTAGGGGATCCCAACTGTATGCAAGTGAAGAAGCTTAAGATGCCTTCTTATCAAGTTCAGCTCCTGAAGACTAGACCCATGTAATTTTCTTCACAAAGTAATGGAAGTAGTTCACCACTGCCTTCTTTCAGGCTGATTTTTAGTTCCCAAACTAGCCGTCATTCCTGGAATTTCCAGATGGCGCCCCATCCAAGTACAAACCACTCTTAACTCTATTTATCTTCCATGATCAGCCAAGGTCAGCTAGATGCTGCCACCTCTGGAGACTGTTTTAAGATGCTGATCTTCACACTCTGAGCAGCAAAGGAGAAGACTTCATGCAGCATGTCCTTCCAGGGAATGAATAATTCAACTTTAGTTGCAACTGATTACAGATGTGAGTCTCATACAGTCAGCAAAAAACAAGATGTTAGCAAAACTGACCATTTCAGAGAAAGACAGAAATTGGCCCTCCCATGTCAAAGAGGGGACTGGCGTCAAACCCCATACCACAGGAAATGATCAAGGAAGCAAGTATCATAGACATCAACAAGAAGTTTTAATGCAGAAATTCCAGGCAAGGTACAGAATTTTAGAAAGTGCAGTAGAAACCTTCAGTCCTCAACGTTTACAGTCTCTTCTTCCTGGGTATTTTTGACATCTGTTGTTTATGTCTAGAGTTCCTCTTGTTTCTTCTTCAGGCTCCTCAAAACCTCTCACAGGTGGGTGGTCTGTTATGTAGAATAGGTATGAGTAAGGGGTGCAAAAAGGTTTGAATATCATTTCCTTACATAGGAAACACAGCTGTCTTTAAGGCTGCAATTTACACTTACTATAGAGAGTAAATGCTCAAGAAGCCTTCTTTTTTAGAAGTTTATACTCCATTCTCTATGCTGCTCATGGTCAGACTAGCTATTTTCTTAAATCATGCCTCACAACTCAAAACTGACCATTTCATTCTTGAGCCACTCAAGAACATTTTAAGACCTACATATTTCAGTGGCAGAGCTTGAGGACATGCTTGTGTTTCTTGTACTGAAAGCAGTGAATGGGTTGTGCCTTCAAGAAATGTATGTTGATACATTAAGGATTCAATCAGTATCAGTGATGTAACTTTTCCCCATTCAAATGAAGGAGACTTAAACGCGCTGATTATGTCTGTAGAAAGCCATCATAATGGAGAAAAACAGACATATGGAAGGGCCATACAAATATAGCTAGTGATTCACAATGGACCCAAGTAACTCGCTGTGGGAGGCCTTATAGCCTCTGAGATGAACAAGCCTGGATGTCTTGCAGATTAGCTCTGGAGAAGCAAAGACGTTGATAGCAAAATCTCAGGTAAGCCCCAGGCTCAGCCAAACCTATCTGGATCCTACAGAACAACATTGTGGGGGAGCCCTCTCTATCTGGCTACGTGAACATACACAACTTTGATCTGATAATATGCTAGTTGTATGTGCAACTTGTCTTTGGCAGATGGCAGCACCTAGGCCACCTTGGCTGTTCTCAGTATACTACACAAGGACAGGCCTGGTTAGTACTTGAGAAAGAAACAAAATGGTGACCTGCTGGCAGCTATGTCAGCCCCACTATATAGACCAGACCAAGAAAATCAACTCCATAGGAATGCTAAAACTACTCTTATTAATATTGGCTATTGTAACAATACCTTGCAAAACTGAGTGTACTTTACTTCCACCACCATGACCATTAGGTTTCTGCCTGAGCCATTTTCATATACCTTCTGCTTGTTTTGGACTTAAGCCATGTTTTCCCCATGTCGCTTTGGTAATGGATCTCTGTCAAGGTTGTCTTCCTTACTCTCTACAAGTTCCATATATACATTCCCATCCTGTGACTGCTTTCATCCCCTCTGGTTTAGCCACCATAGCCTATGTATGCCATCCACAGCCAAGAAAAGAGCACAGACCAGCCCTAGTGATGACACTGAGATTCATGAATTCAATCAGGTTGCAAAGCAGATGAGAATTGACTCCTGTCTTCCCCCAACAGAGACAGCACAAAGTGTAAATATTCTGTCCATGAAAAAGGACAGACTCAGACTCATCTTCCCCCTCCTCCCTAAATGGGACTTCAACATGGAAGCCCAGATCAAAGCAGGTGGCCTGCTTGCCATCCCAAAGCCTCAGCACAGCCTGTCTGGAGCAGGAAAACAAAGGAGATAATTCCCTTCCCAAATGAGTCCTTTGTATCTCTTGCACCCTCAGTACTCAATGCAATGTTGTCCAAACTTGGCCACTTTAAGATGAGTGGATTTCAACTCCCAGAATTCCCCAGCCAGCCATGCTGGCTGGGGAATTCTGGGAGTTGAAGTCCACTCATCTTAAAGTGGCCAAGTTTGGACAACACTGCTTTAATGAGACAGGTCTACTGTTAGTGAAAGTCCTGGTCAGGACTTGAATGGAAGACCACCTCAGAAATGCACGTTTGTGGACTGCCACTGAATGAGAGCGTTAAAACCAAACCACTCCCAGACTGTTCTCGAGAAAACCCAAACATTCAGATAATCCTCAGGAGCCAAGCTCAGCTTGAGGCTGACATTTTACTTCTCCTTCACAGATATCTGAAACTTGGGTAGCTTTACTACACTTACTTGCACCTCGCTGTAAACAAGTTAAGCTCCAAACTCTAGTGTGTTGATCTCTGCATTTTAAAGCTGTTCTGTTTGGAAGCATGTCCCGGCAGACTGTGGCATTCACGAAGGCAAATCTCGTTCAGTAATGCCACCCTTTTGACTAGCCAGCTGGTCTTTATCCTTATCAATGATAAGGAACCTGCTGCCTCCCTCACTTCCTCCCTTCAATTATTTAGGCATCCCCCACATTTAGATTGGCTTCCTGCTGACAGTTCTGTGGAGCAAGTCTATTAATCATGAAGTGTGTGTGGCCTCTTTTTTAAAGGAAGGAACTTACACCCAAAATAGCACACACGCACACACACACAGACACACACACACACACAATTATAATGGAGAAATAACCGTTTAGTGCTTCAAAATGTCACTGCTTCTCCAAACAAATGAGTCCCCATTGGTCTGCTTGTATTGTACATCTTAGCAATGAAATGGTTCTGTATCAAATCCTCGCTGGGCACTAAAGATCTAGCGAATTACTAGGAAAAATATAGTAAAACATTGGTTTTATGAACCAATGGGAAGCAGGGAGAGATGTCCATCAAAGATGAATGTCCGTTCAAGCTCAATTGACATAATGTACCTCAATTGTACATCGATTACATAAATTGTACAAACATTGTCTGGACTCAGTCCCCATCCACAGACTTCATCTACGAGACAGCCTGGATTCATACTGTGTCCATTGAAGCAGAAGTCTACTGAAGCAGGGAAGGGCGCATAAAAGTAAGATTTTCCTATATTATTCACCTCTTTTGCAGTGTTGAATTCACAGAGTCACATATACACAATGTTATGTTTTGTGGCATGGAAAATACTTTTCCCCAAGATGAGTGCTATGTTGAGAAATAGTCTTATAACCCCAAGATGTTGGGATACAGCAGAAGATGCCAGATTAGATGCCAAAATAATTCTAGTAACCTGCCCGACCTCTAAAAAAGTGACACCCAAAGATGTTTGCAGACCCAACACTTTCTTCAACATGGCTATTTGCCCTGTATATTTTTTTTTTTCTTACTGTTTTGTATTCTTTCTTTTTTCCTAACTTCATGTATTGCTTACTTAGTGCTTCTCTTTTTTGCATCCAATTAAGAAAAGCAGAATTGATTTTTTTAACCTGACCAAAACAGTGTTGTGTCATCAGGGTGGAAATGCCACTCCCCTCCCACCTTTTTTTTATTTTACATGCAGGAGACATCATGGTGCACGTACAGAAAGGCAGAGCTCGTGTCATGACAAAGTCATGCTGTTTTAGTCATTCGCGCTCCCTTGTCCCCTCCCCTGGACTCATATCTGACGATACATTTTAGAAACAGAGGAAAACAAAGCAGTTAATTCTTCCCCCTTGCCCCCAAAAGTTTTTTTCTCAGCTGAGAAAAAAAAAGGAAAAAGAACATTTATGTCAGTTTGCATCCCCAGGTTGGCACCGTTGAGTAAGAATATACTGTACACGTGCCCCCTAGGAAGTATCAATCCGCATTTAGTCAATCCATACAATATGCTATTCATTGCACCACTGAGTAGGTGGGCAGTTGTGTAGATAGAGCAGTGTGACACAGCATAATGATTGAGGTGTGGAAATAGGATGAAAGACCTAGATTCATGTGCATCATAGCCATGGAAACTCAATGAGCGAATACGGGCCAGTCCCTCCCTCTCAGCCCCACCTATTTCACCAGTTAGTTGTTTGGAGGAGTAAAATGAAAGCTACCTTGAGCTCCTAGAGGAAAAGCAGGATATAAATCTAATGATTAAATAGATACATTTTCTTTTCAAATTCAAGTTCAATTTTATTATGGCCTGAGGCATTAGAAACACTTAGCAACAAAGAAGCAGATGCACAAATAATCCACATACTAGTGATTTGGGGTTGATGTTTCTCAGCTGCTTTGTATTTTAATTTTTGTAATGTTTTGTAATTGTTTTTATTTTATTTCAATTCTGTTCGTTGCCCAGAATCACTTGTTGAGATGGGCAGTCATATAAATGGAATAAATAAATACCTAAAAATTAAGAGATGTCATAATTAAAATGCTAGCAATGATCTTAGTTTTTTAAACTACAGAGGTCATCATCTGCCATCTTCTAAAAGCTAAATAGCAACACTTGGTGACATTATATGTAACATAGTAATGTTTATTGGCAAAAATAAAAGCTACCTAAAAATCTTCTGTCTGGTTTGGAGTCACTGCTAAAGAAGGAAAAATCAGATTGTGCTGTAAATCTGAATAAAATTAACAACGAGTGATTGGTTCAACCTTCTTCCTGCCACTTGGGTCACAAGGGATGGGCTGTAGGCATTTTAGCATATCTACTCTGCAATAACACAAATGAGAGGGTGTTAGGACATGCCTTGTAAAGGACCAGTGAAGACAGAGTTGGGTCAGTGTATAAAGAAAGGAGGCCATGACTCTCCCTTGAAAAACACGGGGAGATTTGCAAAAAATAAACAGAGGAGTTAAATTAAGCTATGTCTGGAAGTCGTGTGTTACATGTTTGGCCAGGTCCTGATAAAAGTACATAACACGGAGAATAATCCCTCCCTTATTCACTGCTCATCTCTTCCTCCTCCCTGATACTACCACAACTGTGCTGTGGAAGATGGTGTGTGTGGCTCTCCACTGTACAGTTACAGACTCACCAGAGCCTTCTTTGCTGGGGTCAGAAAGGGCACGGGAGAAGAATAAATCTACATTAAGATCTTGGGCCAATTATTTGATCACTAGCGAGAAGAGATTAAGCTCTTTCCTCTCCCCCCTCCTCCCCTCCTTCCTTATCCTGTTTTCCTGCTGGTTGTCGCTAGTATCATTAAGAGAAAAGAGATTCTAATCCTCTAAAGAAAGAAATTGAAGTCTTTCTTCCTCTCTGATCTTGCAGGGTGAATTCTGTGGGCACGCATGGTGTACCAGAAGCCCTGAATTAGGAGGAAGGGTGTGGGTGGATGAGGGGTGCCCTGCATTCACCCGGCTGACCAGTCCAAGAATTTATGGGGTCCCTGGGGGGCTGTACAGTGCTAAATGCAGCTCCCTGCTACAAGTTTTGCAGATACAATATTTGTATGGCTGAATGCTATCTTCACTGTTTTCCAAATATTTTTTCTGAAACTTTAAATGACAGAGGATTCTATCTATCTCTATACTCTACCTATTCTATCTACAGTATCCATCCATCCATCCATCTATCCATCCATCCATCCATCTATCTATCTATCAATCACCTTTCTATCTATATCTTCCACCATAGGATCTCACCTTATCGTAAGACTTAATGAAGCTAAGGGTTATGTTGGTGATAATGTAGATACTGGTAGGATTTCCAAAGCCAGACTGGCCTTAACCAAGATAATTGAACCAAGAATATCTCAATGACCCATCCCAAATCAAACTAGAACGCAAATCTCCGTACTGGATCAGATGTCACCTGGTTCAACAAGGGCCGCATTTGAAGCCACGGGCCCTTGGTATCAGGTGGCAGGTGGCCTAGAGGGTGGGGTTCCTTCTACTATGCAACTAGAGCAAGGAACAGCAAAGCTGTGAGGAGGAAATTGCCCCCCCAAAAAGCTGTTTTTAATCAAATGCTTTGACTCATGGTTTCAGAAACAAATGGGTGAAATTTGGAAAATAAAAATTCCAGAATCAGTATCACTGAATGACTTATGGATCAGCGACATTTCATACTAAAAAGAAAAAGAAAGGGAGGAAGGAGGCAGGTATTTACAGATACTGAACGTAATGAATTGGAATGCCAATTTAAAAAATATTGAACTGGAAAAGAAAAACGTGCCACAAAAGCAGTAAAAAAACAAGCCAACGTCAACATCCATTTGGATGCAGAAAATAAAACATTTGAACAGTCAATTCAAAATAATGAAACAAAACTATAATGGTCTCAACATCAACACCAACTTAGAAAAAAAAGTTTTGGAATGTATGAAAGAAACTGTAAGACAGAGATTAGCTTCTTTGAAATCTTCTCATAAGAAACATTTAAGTAAAATTATGCATGATGTAAACATGTAATTGCCTAATCAATTACAGTTAAAACAATTAAAGAGATGAATTAGCCTCACAAATCTAATAGCAATAGAATTGTGTTATATACTGAAGGCAAGCTGCCAACTGAAAATCAGATGCCAAAGTAAAGAATTAGATTGGAAAATAAAAGAATTCAGTTTATTATCAACCTACATTTTTATTAACAAAAACTGAAAAATGAGAAAATAAAAATGAGTTTGAAAGTAATACAATATGAACAGCAAAATGACTGCAGAAGGAATGGAAGAATTAAAACAGAGCAGTGGTAACTTCTAAGAAAATTGAACAATATGAAACTAGAAACAATAAAATTCCAGCAAAATAGGCAATTCCATATAAATTGAAATCAATTTTTCTCCTGAAGCTTAAATGGAAAGCAAAACCAACCGAATCTCCTAAAAATTAGAAAGAAATATTGGAATTTTGGAAAAGCATTTTCCAAATCAAGCATGCTGAAATGGCCACATAGATATCTAATGTTGACAAATAAGAAAAAAAACCTGAACAAATAGAAAATATTGTAGTAACAACAGAAATTGTAAAAGAACAAACTATAAAGGTGAAGAATTTGAGTTCCCCAAAAACAAACTTCATGAATTTTAGCCCAAACATCTATCCATTCTACATTCTCATCTTACAAATAATTTCAATTAAATGTTGCAGCAAGGATCAAGAGATAACTCGCTCAAGACATGCTGAATGTTTCTGATCATGAAGATTAAAGAAATGGCACCCAACAATTTTTGTCCAATCATTTGTCTGCTTGCAAGAACAGGAATCATTGTCAATAATACCTACAAACACCTGATCTCAAATTCATTGTACCCTGTAGAGCAAAAAAAAAGAACTTAAAAAATGCTAAAGGTACAAAAGACCAACTTTTGATTGATAAAACTATCTGAAAGCTCTAAAATGCATAAAGCAAACTCTTATATGGCCTAGATAATTACCAAACAGCATTCAACTACTACCTTACAATAGTTTGGAAATTTCTGGAATTAATAAGAAACCTACAACGTTTTTAAACAAGTGGATGAAAAAAATGGAAAACAACCCTAATAACAAATTCAGCAGTTGAAGAAATCAAAACCAGAAGAGCAATTTTTCCAAAATACTGTCTTCATTGCTTTTTAATTTGGCTCTGATTCCATTGACAATATGTAAATTTGAATAAAATGTCAATAGGCTCTGAATTACCCAAACAAGAGACAAACACTTCAGATTCACTCTACAAGGATGATTCGTAACTATACTGTATGCAACATCATCTTGAAAAATACAATCTCTTTTAGATATAGTTCAAATCTTCAGTGATGACATCAACATGGAATTTGGATCAGATAAGTGTACAACACTAGCAATAAAAAAAGGAAAGATTGAAGACTTTGATGGACTCAAACTACGGAATGGCACCAAAATAAAAGCATTGACAATGGAGGAAGCCCCAAGTATTTGGATGTTTTAGAAGCAAGCAACATTTTGCATGCCCAAGTGAAAAAGAAACCAGCACTGAATATGTAATAATGAGCTTTAAAAGTTTTATAGTGGAAGCTGAATGGCAGTAATACAATCGAAGCCATTAACATTTGCGCTGTCCCTGTATGCTACACAGCAGGTATTGTTAAGTGAACACAATCAGAACCAGATGCTTTAGACCACAAGAGTTGAGAACTTGTAACAATGCACCAGGTACTACCCCCAAACCGTGACATAAATCATTTGTATTTACCAAGGAAAATTGGTGGTCACGATTTGTTGCAAACGAAACAGAAATCAGAGGTCTAAATTATTGCCTAAAAGCAAGAAAAGAAAAGATGTTAATAACTGTCTGCAAGGGAAACATTTTGAATGTGACAGAATCAAAGGTGGCATTCAGATCGGAACAGTTACAACGGCAAATGAACAATTGGGAAGATCAACGGCTGCCTAGGCAATATCTGAAGGAAACTGAAGGCAAGGTGAATACCAACAAAATGTTGCAATGGCTTCAGATTAGATCCATCCAGAAGGAAACAAAGCTTAATATTTGCAGCACAAAAAGCAGCATGAGCAACAAATGCCATAAAAATGAACATTTAAAAAAGTAGAAACAACAAATGTAGACTATGGAAAGAGAAAGACATGACTGTTCCTCAGATTATAAGGCAAGGCACGATCGCATGGCAAAAACAAAACATTGGAATTTATACCAAAATATGAACTGGGTATCCCAAAGTTCTAGTATGAATATAATCTTGAAAAAGTGCCCCAGAATGACTACATAAAGAATTTATGGGATTTTCTAATTCAAACAGGCTTACATCTAGAACTCAACATGCCAGACCTTACAGTAGTTGAAGAAAAGCAAATTCTGTTGATAAATGTGACAACACCCAATTACACTACGATAGCTTAAAACGAACTGGAAAAGATTGCAAAATGTTGGGATTGAAGGCAAAACAAGAAGGGGACGGCAGAGGATGAGATGGTTAGATAGCATCACTGAAGCAATGAGCATGAGATTGAGCAAACTCAGGGAGGCAGTGAAGGACAGGAAGGCCTGGCGCAATATGGTTCATGGGGTCACGAAGAGTCGGACACGACTTAACGACTATACAACAACAACAATTGAAATACTGAAATTATGGAATAAACTGGCAAAAGCTTTCCCAATAATTATAGGAGCATAATCAGAATCATTTGACCTCATAACATTTAGTTAAAAAAAATATATTTGCTTGGAATCCCATCTGTATTTCAGTGGTATTTGGATAATTCTTAGGTTTGAGATAAAACCCTAAATTATTAGTATTTACTGAGTCTTCTTAAGAGAAAAGGGAAATAATAATAATAATAACAAAGACAACAACTGTAAAACTGATGGGCATGTATGATATCTCAAGGTATTATTTGAATAATTCTGAACTCAAATTTCCAAAGAACACCAGTTAAACATATGATTTTTTGTTGTTATTTGTACTGTTATAATTACTTTATTCCTTGAAAATAATAATAATAATAATAATAATTAATAATGCCTTGAAGCTAAAAGTGACCACTCACTTTGTCCTATAAGAAAAAATTAAATGATCATATTTTAATATAGTCTGATTATTGGAAAAAATAAACTACAATCTAAAAACAACAAAAATGATGCTTGCAATATATAATACTGAACTTTTAAAATGATTTTAAACCTTAGGTTTTTTACAATGTGATACATTTTATTTAAAAATAAATAAATAAATAAAACTGGGGATTTAGTGATTCATGCTGGGCACTAGCTTTGTGCTTATTTTTTTTAAAAAAAAACCAAATTTGAAATCATTTGAAATTAAGAATAGGAAAGAATATTAATATCTTGCTGTAGGCAGAATAGGAAAAAAGGAAAAAGCAGAGAAAGCAGGACAATCCCATCTTCATGTTTTGAGAGCTGAAGAATGTTTAAGACAAATCTCAGAATCTCGCCCACTTTAAAACAAATTGCTTTATTGTGGCATAAGATTAAAAATGAGGCTGAAAGAGCTGTCACTTGAACTTCAAAAGGCTCTGCCAACCTCATTCAGAGTTTTGTTCAAAGGAATTTAGCAAAAAAATTCTATAAGAAACCTGGATGTTTTCTTTCATAAAGCTACTGTAAGTGCTACCTTTACTCAGGCAGCAATGGTTTAATGCTAAAATGCCTCCTCTAGAGCACTTTTTGAAGCTGGAAATGGTTTCCTTGCTCGCTTTGAAAATACGTTCTTCAGTTCATTGTTTGCCAGAGGAAATTGCTTCCAAAAACTCATTTTCTCACCTGCAGCAATTGTCTGTAGCTCCTGCACTAAATGGTGGGTTAGAACGATCAAGCAATCAAAACACCAGTCGATACAGGGAAGAATTTAAATGGAGTTGTCCCATCATACCACAGCTCCATTCCCATGCCGCCTACTATTACCCTCAGCCTCTGAGCGTTACCAGCTACGAGAGATACCAACTGCTGAGTGGCAGTAAATGGTGACTTCTGCTCAGTGAAACGTTGCCCACCTGGTATCCTCAGAACCCTCTGGGAGGTCTCCATAATTTTTCTGCATATCCAGAAGATGGGTGCCAGGGACTTCAGGACCTCTCCTTTCCTCTTGCTCATTTCTAAAGCACCAGATAGAGCGAAACACCAAGCTCCAGATTTGAGGGAGTTCCAGTCCTAAATGGCAACTCCAGATTCGAGGTTGCCTCCTTCCTTGTAAGAAGACAGGCACTGCCTTTTCTTTAAAATGGGTGGACAGATGTGTCTAAGGAAAAAGCAGCACCCAGGCTGTTGGGATGAGCTCTGAGGCCATAGCTATTCAGCACCCCTTCAAGCACTGCAGGCTATTGCCAGGGAGGGTGCTAGAACAGCAAATCCAGGGCAGCGACACCAGCAAAAATGGGTCTGCAATAGCTAAGGATGCTGCTTGTTGATATCTTTGGTTCTTTGGTGTTGGAGTGAGGAAAGTCGCAAATCTGGGATGTGTTGTGCAGAGAGAAAAGTCTTCACACACATCCCCACAAATACACATCCCCACAAATGTACTAGAGTCTAATCAACCACCATGTTTATTTTCTAACAATGCTTTTGGGGCCTACAAGGAGGCCAGAAGCATTTTTGAAAATACACGTGAGGATCAGGTCGCTGTGGACACCAAGACAGGTATCCATGAACACTTTATGCCAGTTGCTGCATCTTTTTCTGTGATTCCTGCAGCCCCAGAAGTGGACTAAAATATTGACTGAGGTACAGATAAACTTCTGGCATGCTGTGAAGTTCTGGTTTTCAACACAGATGAACATCAATGTGAAGTGTACAGATAACCTTCCCATTTCATTGTATGTGACAACCAAGCAGACATTTCACTGAGAAGAATCTTAGTCTATTTCCAAGGTTATATATATCTATCCGGATGGCCTCACCCTTGTGAAAAGAGCCCTTTCATATCCAGAACCATTAATAGTGACTGCAATCAATTGGATCAGGGGCATCTTCAGGAGATGTCAAAAAAGTCAAGATGGTGGCTGCAATTAAATTTTCGAAGCCCCATTCCGTTTTTACATGTGTTGCACCCCCTCCCCATAAAGGCCCCTGTTTTGAGCACTCTTTTGGACACTTTTTTGGGAATATGACTAATTTACCTTAGTAGAATTCACTTTTGTGTTCATTGTAGAGAACTATACTTCAGTTGTGTATTTGAATCAAATACAGGTAGTCCTCGTTTAGTGACTGCCTTGTTTAGCAACTGTTCACAGTTATGACATGATGCAAAAAGTAACTTTATGACCAATCCTCACATTTATGACCTTCACAGGTCTGTAAAGCAAAGGAAAGCTGAAGGAAGATCAGCACAGTCACAGTTTCACTTAGCAACTGCTTTGCTTAGTGACCAAGTTGCCGGTCCCAATTATGGTCACTTAACGAGGACTACCTGTAGGCCCAGTTCTTGAAATTTGATTTCACATGTCTTAATAATGAAGTTATAAGAACCATAGGTGGTTTGCTTGTTTAGGTGTTTCTCTGTGTCTGTACATGTGTGTTTAACATATTTCTGAAAAATGATGCCTGTTCATTAATTAGAACTCTTCATTTTCAAAGTAGTTAACAGCTTGCAAGAGCTTAACATTTTGTTGGTTAAAAAAAAAAAAAGATTTCTACTCCCCTGCCATTTCCAGCCATTCTGTGGTAATGTTTTCTGCTCAGAGTTATAACATCTAAACCCTGCAGTGATTGCTGTGCAACCTTAGCTATTTGTTCAATCGATTACCTAGGCAGAGAGCATGGCGTAGCATAAGCATCTGGGCAGCCTTCTTCACTGAAGAGTAAGTAAACAACCTCTGTGACATCCATTCCCTTTTGACATTTCACAGGTGAAAATAGGAATATCAAAATCATTACCCCTGGAGCTTCCATTTACACACTGGCACTTTTCTGCTAGGGTTGCAGATCTAGGTTGAAAAATCTGGATGACCACCAGGTAGTATCCAAAGATAGAGATCCATCTCTTGGTGGTTCCCTAGATTTTTGCAGCCTAGGTATAATAGCTTCATTTTCTACCAGCTAACCTCCCTATTTAATCATTGGTTGTAATAAGATATCCTGCATAGGTTTTTAAAGAAGTGACAGCACATTAGGGTTACAGAATATTCATCCATGGTTTCATGTCACAATGGAGCTAGTTGTCTTTCCAACAATATCTTGCTGCTGATTCAGCAACACTGAGACACAGTGGCATTTTAGCAGATGGTATTTACATGGATGTGCAATAAATTCAGATACATCAGTTTCTCATCCCCTTCTTTCTCATATATTTCTTTTGAGGGACTTGCCAATTGCAGCCCTTGAAATGGCTGACACTTCGGCGGTTCGAGTCCAGCCTTTCGCGTTAACAGGGTGAGCTCCTGTTTCCCCCCCACAGCTCCTGTCAACCCAACAGGTCGAAAACTCACGTGAGTAGATAAATGGGGACTCTCACTCCGGTGGGAGGAAAAATGCTGGCAACGCCTTGCACAGAGAGACGAGACCAGTTGCTGGTAAGCGTGAAACCGCACTCGCCCGAAAAGGGCGCGAAGCAACGGAAATCCCGCCTCCTGCGCTCGCCAGCTGGGCTCTGCTCTAGGAAGGAGGCTCTGGCAAACCACTTCCGAAAAACAGTTGCCTTGAAAACTGCAAGGATTCGTCCAGGCAGTCACTGCAGGGTCAGTAATGACTGAGCGCAGACAAAAAAAAAAAAAAAAATGTCACTAATTGTAGAGAGTAAGGAAGATGACCTTGAAGGAAATATCCAAGAACCTTTACCTAGGCCAAGGGGGCTGAAACATTGTTTGAGCCCTAAGAAATGAGATAATATTGTGAAGCAACTCAGGCAGACACCTCCCTGATTCACTGAAGTATAAGGGTGGGGAGGAGGTGCAGCACAATCAGACTTACAAGAATTTGTTATTATAGCCAGTCTCAATAAAGGTAGTTCTAGTCTTCCTGTGTAGCTGATTTCCTGGTCTGATCTATCTAGTGGGACTAACACTAATCTTGCTAAAAGGCAAGAGAGTTCCCATTAAATGTTTCACTGTAGGATTACCTGTTCTCTGATCAAATGAACCTTTGAATGAATTCAGTCCCAAATTTCAGCCACCCATGATTCAGATCTCTGTGGTTTGCTCAGAAACCAGCCCTACTTATTTCCATGGGATACACCTCCAAGAATCTAGGTTTGAAACTGCAGCCTTTGGACCAAGTAGATGCTTGAAGACTGTATGTGTATGAAAGCAAGGTATGTTCCCCCCACCCTGAAATAATCTATATTAAAAACAGGAGGGTTTTTTACATTTATTGAGTAAAGGATTCGGGTGGATTTTTTCTACTTAAACATCCTTATTTGAAGGGAGGTCATCTGAAATTCAGGGTCACCTTGCATTTTGGCAAATGCAGGACTGTTTAATGAGTCTTTTTCAATAACATCTACAGGTAAGTGGCATGCAAGTGGAACATTAACTCCTTCTCTCATGCCATGTTCTTGATTAAAATTGCTCAAAAGCTGTTATTTCTCCATAGGACATAGCAACTTTGGGGGTGCCCAGGGGGCAATTTTAATCAAAACTATCATGCAAAGGGAAAGGATTGAACACCGTTCTCAATGGGTCATGGCTGTGATGGAATTCCCCCATGGAAAATTCTATAAAAAGCCATGTTTAAAGCATCCACAAGTTGGCTATCATGCCATTTCCATTTCTAGCAATGGCCATTGTTATCTGGGGAACGTCTAGTATTACAAGCCATACAGAATCTGAGAACTCAAAGAATTAATTGTGTACTTGCTCCAGCTTTACAGCTCTGTGCTCATAACCTTCTTTTGCTTGAGCATTATGCCAGGAAAACAGCCAAAAGGCAATTCTACTGAATCTCTGAGCTATTTATGGGCTTCCCTTCCACTCCTTTTTGTTCTATGCACTGAACCACTTTCTGGATATTGAAATTTTCACCTTGTTCACAGCACTTAAGCCTCCAACCAATATTTCCAGCAACTGGTTTTGTTGCATCTCTCCCATGTGAATAGTCCGACTCTGGAAGGGCAAGAGTTTAAATTCCTCATCTTGAGCTGAGAACCATTAATTCAGCCTTGAGCACTAATTAGATATCAGAAACAAAAGAAGGATTGTTGGGGAAGTGGCCATTGAGCATAACAATTTCTTTGATAAATCAGTCTACATGCAAGCATGTTCTGACTTTGTCTGTAAAACCACTGTCAGTGAAAGGAAGCAAGATGCCCTAATCTCTTTGAAGGATAGAAGTGCAAGGCAGACAGCCTTCACAGAAAAGACTATAAATAACAAGAGTGGACAAACTCAACACATAACTGAATTCAGGAAAGGTTTACGCTATCAGAAACAGCAGGAGTCTATTCTGAACTCTGCATAGAGTGACTGATGAGCCCTTTGAATTGCACCCAGAAACCTGTCGGTAACCAATGCAGAGCCTGCAAGATGAGTGTCATATGATCATCACGTACCAACTGCAGTTTCTGAGTGGGTTTCAAAGACAGTTTGCTGCAGTTCAGTAGACACCCAAACCAGAATGTAATTGGTTTTTCTGTATTTTGGAAGGAATAAAATCCAGGAGGATCCTGGTGTGATTTCAGGGGAAGTAAGAAGGGGCTGGTGCACATTGTCTTCTTTCTCACCTCTGCTGCTCTGGTCACCCACCTCCAATCTTCCCAGAGCCTTCTCTCCCTCCCCTCAGCCATCACATAATAAAGATGCCTCCTGCTTTGTCTGCTCCTGAGTCTAAACGGCAGGTACGCTCCTCCTTAGGGATCCTAGCAAATTTACCCTGGACCAAAGAAGAGGGGAAGACATTAAAATAGGCCTAAGCGAAAGCTCTTCAGTGGTTGGGTAATTCCCTGATTAGCTGGCTGCAGACTTGGATTCAGTCTCCAGGATCTAGCATCATTACAGGCTAGACTTAGCTTACTTTGACCATCAGTATTTAGGACTCACTGAGCCATGAGAAGCCAAGCCCTAAGCGAGAGGCCATAAATTGGCATTTTCATCAATAGCATTTTCTTCCAGACCAAATGAAATGTATAAAATGAAATGAATTATTAAGGGAGCCAAGTCCACTAAGTTAAGCTTTAGCCAAGATTCCCAGACAAGCACAACCTGTCTTCTTGGGTAAATCAGAGCCCTAGCACAAGATGATGGTTGAGATCCACTTAAGAATACTGACTTCAAGAATTACACAAATTATGACCTTAACCCATAATTCATATCAAAGTGAGCCAAAGACTTAGCCTTGAGTAGTCTGAGAGCCACACGCACAAAGCCAACTTTTGATTGAAAAAGCCTCTTAAAAACTGCAGCATTTCTCCCATACTGTCAGCCCCATTTCACAATATATTCCAATCTTTCACTTTGTTTAAAAGAACCATTTTTAAAATTGTATTGTTTGTTTCACTGATTCTTCCTCCCTCATTTATTTATCCGCACTATACATATAACTCACTGCTTCTTAGTAGCCTTTTAATTTAATAATTAATTAATTGTAAGCATCTGTGATTCTGTCTTCTTCCTGACATTTGTCTTTGTAAGCTGTCTTTGCCCCCAACCCATCCCATTTTGAACCTACTGGTAGATGGGTGTCTGTGTTCATGTGGTTTTGTGTATACTAACACAAACAATATTAGGCCATTTTACTGGAGAGACTGGGTTGATCTTAGTCAAATTCCATTTGGAAAGAATTACTGGAAATTGTTCAGAATTGGTCTGAACCAGAATTTGCTACAAGTTCCATCTAACAAAATTCTCTATGCTGATTTCTACTTAACATGCCATTTTCCCTCGTAACGGTTATGTTTTCCTGTAAATTTCATCCCGTTCTGGTGAAACAAATTTAAAAAACATCACGGGCACTTCTTTTTCTATGCTAAGTGGGTTTTCTTAAATAATGTTCCAAAGCAGGAATAAGTCAATGTGTAGACCAGCCCAGACAGATAAATTTACATTCCCAGCTGAGAATCTGACTATAAAGTGGGTTGAGCATTTCTTGCACAGCTCCAATCCAAATTCACTTCCAACTCATTGCCACACTTCCTGTGACTGATAAACTGAACATGATCAATTTGTTTGTTGTTAAAGTGCCACAAGTCTATTGTTTCTGTTCCATCAGATATTTCAGTTGTCCTAAAAGGACATACTACGTAACTGTTTCAGAAATAGTTTTATAAGGTGAAATCTGGCACAGGGGTAACAGCTACTCCTTTAAGGTGGGTGGTCTGTGCTCTGCTTTAATGATGATGAATCAATAGCCGGACTGAGCAAGCTTTCACCCTTCTGTATTGAAAAGGCACATTTTTACAGAGGCACTTCAGATGTCCAAAGATGAAATTGGTTGAAATGTAGCCAAGCAAATATATGCATATATGTTTACTCATGTTAATATGAAGATTATGGCAGACCTATTCATGCCAACTAATTTCTTAATCTAAAAATACTCTAGTTCATTCCAGAGGCAATGAACTCACAATCTGGGAAATTGTACACCTGTTATGACTGTGCAGAGTGGGGAATATAATTTCCAATTCAATAGATTAAGCAAAAAGCTGGAAAATCACAGATGTTCTTTTTTAAGCAAGATCCTTGGCTTTATTTTGTACAGTAAACGCTTACAGATTATGCATTTACGGGTTTTGTTGAAGAAACCAGCATTGGCACATCGTACCTTCTACCAGTTTTCTCTGGAAGCAGATATCCTGCCCAGGCATCTTGGGCAAGCGAGCCAACCTGTCTGCATGTTTGAAGGCCAATTGTTCGTCCTATGCCCTTCCTTCTAACATTTCAGGAAACATCTTGGGCACAGCCACCCTTGCAGAACATATCCATAATGGCATTTTGTAACACTGTACAGCATGCTCCATCAGCTTCGAGGCAGTAGAAGCGAGCCAGAAATCCTTCTGTTTATCATTTCAGCCACAGGGAAAGTGGGGGAGGATGGTAGTAATACAGTGACATTCCTAGCTGATCTCAAAGGCTCATCTTTGAGATTTAACACTTTGTTCTAGATTTGGAACATGTGGGGAGGTTTTTTTGGCACAGTATCAGCAGCAAGTAATGAAAGCAATCAGACAAAAGTCCCACTTTCAACAATACTAACAGGTGTTCCAAAGATCCCTTACTGATGATAGAAAACTTAGCTAATCTTGTGCTGATAATATATTACTGAATAGGCAGATCATGTTTATTATAATCACATGGTTCTGCTTTGTACACATTCTTAGAAACTCTATCAAGAGATTCTGGCTAATACTGGGTTGGGTTGAGATTAATTTAGCCATGGTTTAATGCACTTGAATTCAGTGGGATTATGCTTAAACCACCATTCCTTAGCTGCAAACCTCCAGATGACCCCTAGGTGGCAACAAGGATGTTTCTCTTGGCTGCCATCTAGTGGTCAGCTGAAACCTGACAGCCTGGATGTGGTTACCCTAGTTATGCTGTTAGCTTGGATCTATTCCGCAGTCTGATCTTCAGTTCTGATTTACACACCCGTGTCCAGCACATTTCCTTGAAAGTAAACCTCCCTGAATTCCATTGAACCTGTTCCCACAGAAATAGGACATAGAAACCTGCTTTATTCTGGCTGGGTTTGCATAACATATTAAACCATGGTTACTTTGGCACGGATTAATCAATGAATCCAATTTTCAGAAGCACTTACCACACGCTGAACCATAAATAATATGGGCTGGGTGATTCGGTATGTCACGCAAACATGGCTAGCCTTTCTAGCTTAATGTTATCATGAACAATTGGCAGACATGCTAGAGATTGATCTGAGATCTTCTGTACATAAAGCATTTGCTTTTCACAGAGTGATGGCCCCCCTGCATAACATGAACAATCTCTGATAAGTTATAGAACATTTATTTTAACAGTGATGTGCTATTAGTGATCCTCATATACGTAAATAGATATAGTAGATATATTTGGGTGATGCCTCGTTTTTTGAGGTCAGCTCTGAAGAATAATCACTGTCATGCTGAGTCTTCTGATTCAGATTTAAATCCTAATCTTAACCTAGTTTCCTTCAAAATAAAATCCGTGTGTTTAAAAAGAGTTTGCTTTGACATAAGGGTGCCTCCCATTGCTGCTCTATCTACCAAATGCACAAGAGGTGTAGGTCACTTAAACCAGAAGGAAATGATCATTTCCTGTAACAAATGATCTGCTCTTACCTTGACCGAAGGCATATAATATATTCACCAAGTCTAGCATCTTCTCAATTGCACTTTCAAATTCAAATTGTTGTAACAATTTTATTCAAAAGTAGGAACATAAAATGCTTGGAAAACACACATGCGAAAATGCTGATGAGCTTGACTTTTCTGTTTTTCTATTCTTACCAGGTTTTGGCATTGTATCATGCCATATTAGGGAATGTGTGCGGTATAATATAATATAATATAATATAATATAATATAATATAATATAATATAATATGAAATAAATAACAGCTCCAAATATGTCTCAAAAAACCTGCCTGATGGGGCAAGATTTTGATGGGGCTTAGAAGGCTCATGCCTGGTTAATACTTGGACGGGAGACAACTGGAGGGCTCTAGGCTGGACTGGAAAATTGAAAAACTCCCAGAAGTCATTTGCAAATCACTTCTGCATTACTCCCAAGAAAATGACATGGAGGTGTCCATGGGTGTCTGCAAGGAAATGGGGGGACAAGGGAGGTCAAGTGATGAAATATGCTTCATAATGTCACAATGCAACTCCACCCCTTATGGACTTCCCTGTAATATCGCAACGCCAGGATGAAAGGGTAGAGCTTGCATCATAACACCACAATGCATGTTTCCTCAGACATGTTCATGAAGTCACCTGAAGTCAAGTCCTATTTGAAGGAGACCTCAACAGCCTCAAATGGATGTGGATCTGGAAGGATCTTCCTTTGCAAAGAGTGATGGCGTAATCTTGAGCATATTTCTCTCCAGCGTCATTCTTCTTCCGTATAAAGTGAATATTAACCTTTCTCATGAGACAAAAGCCTAACCTTTGCAAAGGGTTTTACTATTTTTGTTCATTTAAAACTAAATATGATACTATGAACATCAACTATTGGGGAGATCTAGAAAATGTTCGTGTATTTAAGGCATACAGGCTGAAACTAGTATACGAACAGAAAATATGCAGCCCCAAATGACATGGTTTACAAGAGATAGACAAGCCCCAGATTTATCTTCCATTGGCAGAGTTGTATTCTTAATTTTGGCTGGAGTTGATATTAGATTTTGATGGTAAGGGAGGCGGAGGAAAGCGATTGGATGTAAAAACAAGGATATGATATAGCCATTTAGAAATTTAAAGAATACAAGATTTTCTTCATCTAGCTTCTGAGCGACCGAGAATGTTTAGACCAACATCTTGTTCAGAGAAAAAATACTGAGAAGAAATAGTTCTATTGACATTTTACCAACATGGTTTCAGTTCCAAAAGATGCGGGAGTTGTTTTTTTTAAAACAAAAAACAAAAAACAAAGATTAAATAGCATTACTTGTACTCTTACCAGCTGGCATCCCATAATAGACCTTAGAAATGAATGGTAATATTTCATCCTTTGCATTCCAGCTGGAGTAGCTAAGATCAGAAATGCTTTCTGCTCTTTTGATTTGCTACTTTTCCTTTTAATTTATTTATTTATCTAATCTAATCTAATCTAACTAATCTAAAGTAATCCCTATCAGTTTAACAACTTTTGGGGGAAAAATTGACCTCATTATCACTTGAAGTGCCCAGTGATTATGTCCATTTGATTTACTAATTTTGCCACCCAACTTCCCTCACTGTCTGAGAAGAGCTTAGAGCAGTGTTGCTCAACCTTGGCAACTTTAAGATATGTGGACTTCGACTCCCAGAATTCCCCAGCCAGCCCTGCTGGCTGGGGAATTCTGGGAGTCGAAGTCCACATATCTTAAAGTTGCCAAGGTTGAGCAACACTGGCATAGAGTAATTTTATTAATTACTTTGTCTGGTTTTGGCAAATGAAGGCTGAAGGGGCAGGATTTTTCTTTGGCACAGGGTTACAACTATTTGAAGACTCACACTGTTGTTTTGGGGCATATCCTTGTCTCAAAACAATAGCACGTTACACTGCAATCCATTTTGGGCAACCGTAGTCTGGCGCGGGCACCAGGGAATATAAAAACCAAAAGCATCTGGGGACTCTGAAATTGCCTTGATCTAAAGGAACCCTTCTCACCTATCCGTTCCAAAGGGAAGACTAATAAAGCTACAGTTCTAGAACGGTTGGCAGTCAATGCCCACTTAGTTGGCATCTGTACTACCAGTTCAGAAGAAAAGTCAGCCGCAGCGTCAACAGCGCAGAAGCAACACGTTATTATCCGAGTAAACTCTTGCAGCTGTTTCGTAAATAACAGATCTGGATTGTTTAATCTGGTGAGATCAGTCGATACAATACCTTCCTTTCTACTTATTCATTGCTCCTGCCTTTCTTTCTTTCTTTTTTTTTTCATTCCTGATGTTATACTATCACCTTCAGATTGGGAAATGCAATGGTGAAAGCATTAATAAGGCTGACAAAATCCATCAATGTTAGTGCTGCGTTCCTCATCAGACTGGCTCGGTGACCGCAATGTAAAAAGGATTTTGGAACAGCTGAATATGAATCAGCAGCATAACATGGCTGCCAAAAGAGAGAGAAAGAGAGAAATGAACGGTTAGGATGCATCAATAAAAGTACTATTTCCAAATCACATGAAGATCCATTGCTTCACTGATCCAGACCTCAACCTGAATATTGTATCCAATTCTGGGCACCACAGTTTAAGAAAGAATCAGAGAAGTCTTTCTTAACCCATCTTATCTTTAAAGTCCTGGCATATCCTAGTTGCTCTTGAGTGAGATGGGTGGTGACTAAATATGAAATATCAATCAATCAATCAATCAGTCACGTGTATCAAGTATACAAGTGATTTTCAATGGTGTTCCAGAGAGACCTAGATGCTTTTCCGGAGTTTGTCAATGAAAATATCCGTAAGGGGTTTGAACAGACTTGCCCCTCACTCTGAACTGGCTTGCTGTGTGTGCCACCATGGAAATCTTAGATCTTCTGGGATCTGCTCTCAGTTCACACAAAGCGCTGTGTGGTTTAGATAAATAAACCATGCTGGTGTTTAGCGTAAACTCCTTGGAAGTTCCATAGTATGTACTTGAATATTCCTCAGTATGCAAGGAGTTCCTAGAAGAGAGAAAATCTACAACATAAAAACAGACTATGTTCTGTGTTGGACAGAAGTAATTGTTCTATTAACTTAAAAGGCACCGCTGAAATAGTCTGACATTTCTGTTACCTCGTGGACAGTGTGATTCCTGAGATGACTTAGGACTTAATTTTAATTGGTACCAATGGCTAAAATAATCATGAAATGCAGCCAGTTTTGGACTTGTCATAGCCTAACAACTTGTGGTGGAAGCTGATTCTGAAAGACGGGAGCCTCTGAAACCTACCTGCATCCACAGGCTGGACTCTCTGAATCAGAGCCCCCATCCCATGTCTTCTGCCATACTAATACAGGCGACCTTTCACTTTGCAGAACACCAAGAGGCCTTGTAAAGGCTACAAAAGCCTAAATAAAATTAAATCAGAGGCAACTAAAGCTGCTTCTGGGGATACGCGTAAGCTATTTTAGCCAAATAGCTTTACTAATATTGCAAAATGACTTGTGACGGACACTTTTTGTCAAGCAGCCACCGCTGAATGCAAGCTGCAGAAGGAAATGGAGTACAGGTAGTCCTCAGTTAAAGAACAAGTTCTGTTCCCAAGGTCTGACCTTAAGTCGAATTTATATGTAAGCCAGAACGGTATTATTGTATAATATTGTATAGGTAGTATTGTGCAGTGAACTTGAAACATTGTGTATTTAACTGGAATCACTGTGTATTTAACTTGAATTTTGCTACAATAGGCTCCATTCTTAACTATGGGTTGTCTGTATCCCAGGCGTTCTTAACCCAGTGACTACTTTACATTTGAATAACCACCAAGCGATCATGTGTCTTAGATAACTAAAACTAAGCAAAGATCAGTTTAGCATTAATACTGAGGATCCCTCCATTTTAGCAATTCTCAGGCCCAGGGCCATGTAAGAGCCTATCATTAATTAGTCATCATTTATTGGGAATTTTTCCAAATTAAGTAATGAAAAAGATGCGTGATCTATCTATCTATCTATCTATCTATCTATCTTTGAGAAAGGCTGACATATTACATTTGATAGATCCTATAATGTTGAAAAATATTTCTGCCAAGCCTCTTATCTCTAAGGGGTATCTTACAAAACAGTTAATATTTATTCTAAGGAGAGAAAGGTCTGTTCTGAGTCATGCTTGACTTCTGGTGACTTTTCCTAGAAGTTTTCAGTCTTTCAGTCTAGCCTAAGCCCTGTTTAGTACTTGGATAGGAGACCACTAGGAACTTTTGGGGCAGTTAACCTGAGAAGTCAAAAATGCATCCACTTCCATAATGCTACCAAGAAAATTAATGGGCATGCCCATTTACCCAGCAGGAGTCAAGCTTGACTTGAAGGATATATCCAATTATCAAATATTGTATTTGACAAAAATTTAAAAAATACGGAAACCTGGTCTGCTGCAAAGCAAAACATAGCAACTAACCTCACTTATATTCCCCTGAATGTCTCTGAATCCCACATTGGCCCCAGAAGTATTTAGAAAAATTGAAAAATCAGGGCTGGTTGCAGTCCAGTGCTGTGACTGGAGAGGTGCACATTTACTCAGAATAGAGGACAAAGCTAACCTGAGGTGTTCTGCAGCATCCTGAACATTTTTATTTTATTTTTTATGTATGTGTGAGGAGGCCATGGGCCAAGTCTAGCCCTCCAGGCATTTTTATTTGATCTAGTGGATCTGCCAAACTCTTGCTTTTTCAAAATAAACTTATCTGCGTTTTAATGAGAACCAGTTCCATGGTATTTCTTCACAGGTAAGATTATATTTCAGTATTTCTTCTATATGCTACCTGTCTATGTTTTGAAGGGAATTCCTGTTTGGTTTTCTCTGCCACGAAAGTTCACTGAACAGGAATAAAACAAAAAACTTTCTCTGGAATATCTTTCCACTGAATCTTCCCTGATGCCAATAATGCTATCATTTCATTGCCAAAAATTACTTCTTTATCCAGATACGTTTAAATGGTCTGCTTAGTTTGGTCGTACTCTCTGAGTTTTTATTGCGATGAGGGTTTCACAATTTTATTGGATTATATTATTTTTCGCCTCTTGACTACTGGCCTAACATCCTAGGATGAAGGGCAAGTGAAAAATAATTTTTATACCTGATTCTCTCACAAAATGAATAAAATCATTTCCAGTTAGCCTCAGGAGTGAAGGAGACCTGTTCTTTTATTATATACTATTATCAAATACTGTATTGTATTTGCCAACTTTTTTTTTAGCACCTGTGAATAGAATACAAAGTAGACCTAAGATACAGATTTTTCTCTTCACATCTATTAATCCCGCTGCTCTATCTTTTTAAAAAACATGTTTTGTAAATAAAAATAATAATTAAAAAAAAACAGAAAGCTGGTCTGCTGTAAAGCAAAACATAGCAATTAATATCGCTGATATTATTTTGCAACATAGTTCTCAGACAACAGCCTCACGTCATCCAGTTCCTGCCTGTGAAATCCTTCTTTGGGTTATCAACTGGTTAATCCTTACGAAAATAGTTACTTCCTTGTCCAAGTTGTGAAAAATAAAGTGGCACACAAAATTGTGTGTGTTTGTTATCCCATTCTAAAGGTTGAGATGAAATAGCCATGAACATCCATTCTAAACTTAATACCAGATTCCTATACGGCAGTGTTGTCCAAACTTGGCCACTTTAAGATGAGTGGACTTCAACTCCCAGAATTCCCCAGCCAGCCAGTTGAAGTCCACTCATCTTAAAGTGGCCAAGTTTGGACAACACTGCTATAGGGGAAATATTCTATTCCATGACAACATTTAAATATATGGCCAAACTTTATGCAGAATCCTGCAGTGAGATTTACTTCTCAGATAAAACATTCGAAGGAAAGTGAAAGCTGACATTAGTCGGATTCTATCGTCCATCAGGCCAATGGATCCCTTCAATGGTTGCCTGTTAACAAGTGGTTTCAGGTCACACATCCACATTTGATATTTTAGCCTAAGCATGTTCTGGTGGCGCCATATCAGTAAGCCTAAAACCTTTTAGAGTACTTTTTAAAAGAAGAGAGACCTTTTAGAGGGCAATGCATGTTTTAGCCAGTGCAAAAGGCCTCGTCAAGAACTCCGTCTCTTCCACTTTCTCCACCCAAAAAAACAGAACGTAAAGAGGATATTTGGGTTGAGAGGTAATGTTTCCCCTTGTTAATGTTACGTGGAAAGAGGGTGTATGAAGGCAAGCAGTGACTGGTTAAAAGGAAAAAGAAAACTTCTAAAATCAGTTGAGTGTTTGGGGAGAGGAGTTCTTTATCCTTCTCGGTGAAGTTGGTTACTCATTCCAATTAGTAATTTATTTATTTATTAAATTTGTATGCCGTCGGGGGAGATGGGCGGCATACAAGTTTAATAAATAAATTGTTTTTTTGGGTGAGAATTGGAAGACGACCCAATCAGTAAAAGGAATATGCTCTAAACTTGTAGAGAAAGTTGGATCTAAAACGAGCTGGTTACTTCTCAGAGGGGCACTATCAGAGAATCCCAGGGTCCAAAGATCACCTTGGAAGAACGCAATGGCGGAGCACACCATTACTATACTGCTGCCAAGAAAACCACACGGATGTGTCCATTTGGTCACCAGGAGCCGAACTCAGTTTGAAGGAGATGTTACCGTTGTTCCAACTCACCCACCTCCAACTTCTTTGGCCCCAAACCCCTCTCCTCCCACAGAGCCACTAACTACAGCTCCACCTCGCCCTCAAAATAGCTAGAAATGAATAAGCAATGAGGCCTCGGCACCCCAAAACACCTTCCAGAAATATAGTCCCCTCCTTCACCTCAACCCAAGATCGGTCTGGGTTCAGTTTTGGGGGACTTTATAGTGACATCCACTTCGGTTTGGGGCAGGGATTTCTCCTGCTCCTTCCAGGTTGCTTTTTGGACTTCAGTTCTAGACCTGTTCCAGCTGACCGGGTGGTCTCCAGTCCAGTCCTAACCAAGATCAAGCCGGACAGGTGTCCCCACCTTCTGCGAAGCAAACGCGTCGGGAGCTGCCCCCGCTCCCCCGACCTAACCTTGAGTCTTAGACTGACCGCAAAGGAGTCCCTTCGCGACTTGCCGCTGCCGTAGCAGCTGGGGAGCCGGGCAGGCATGGCCGCGCCTTTCCCTCCTCCTCTCCGCTTGCAGCCGCAGCCGCGGCAAGGCCCGCCCCCGCCGTCGAAGTCCCGGGGCGCCGGCTCGCCCCCTCCCGTGGGGGCCCCCGCCTGCGCCTCGGCTCCCGGCGGCAACCCCGCCCCCCGGAGGGAACGCCCGCGAGCGCGGGGCTCTGCGCACTGGCCGGCGAGGAAGCGGCGGCGGCGGGATGCCAGCGCGGCCAGACGTCCCCACCTTTCTGAATATTTCATGCGAGCCGGCCGCCGGGACGGCCCGCTCCTGAGCGCTACAAAGCGGCTCGCCGCCCCGCCCCTGCCGCCCGCCGCCCGCTTCCTTCCTTCCTTCCTTCCTTCCTCCCTCGCTTCTGCCCCTTTCATTGCCCAACCCCGGGCGGAACGCTGGTGTGGATAAATCACCTTTCCCCTCGCCTCCCCGCCCCGTGTCTTTCTGATCCTGTCCTTGCGAAGAGATCTGAAGGCTTTTTTTCCCAGGATTTTTTGAAAAACCTCCGAGCCGCCCAGGACTATAAAACGCCTCGGGTGTCAGGGTTGGGAACTCCTCAGCAACTTCGAAGAGCGGCGAAGGATTCGGGGAGGGGAGAGAAGCGGCTTTGCGGCCGCCAGCCTTGATGCTGAAGCAGGAGACAAAGTCCCTCCGCTGAGTCCAGCGCGACTCCGCGGCCCTTCCGGGACACCCCCGTGGAATTTCTTGGCAGCAGCCCAGAAATGGCTTGCCGTCGCTTGCTTTCGGGATGTTCTCCCGACTTCCCAAGGTAGCCTCTCGTTCCAGGATTTCCGTGTGGTCCCCCATCCACGCCGTCACCCGCCCGGAGCCTGCGTACGCCGTGCGAGCGCCGCCGAGGCTGGCCGCGTGCAGCTAAGAGCCGGAGCCCAGGGTCGCCGTCCCCCGCCCGCGGCCCCGAGCCTCCCGCTCCTCCGCCGCCCGAACACCGGAGAACCCTCGAGAGCGGCTCCGCGGCGGGAAGGGGCAGCGGACGGGCGCCTCCCGGCCGAGCCCGCCGGGCCACGGCGCTAGGAGAGCGACCCGGCGCCGCGTGCCCCGGCGCCGCCATGCCCCCCTGAGGCGGGCGCTGCCGGCCGACGCGAAGTTTTCTCCCCCGCCGCGCGGAGCCCGGCCTTCGCCGCCTCTTGGGGCCGCCCGAAAGCTCGACGCTCGGCCGGCGCCGGAGAGGGGCGGGCGGCGGCGCGGCAGGCCGAGGGGTTCCCGTCGGCCGCGGCCGGAGAGCGCCGGGGGCTGCGCGCTGGGCGAGCGGCCAGGAAGCGCGGCCGTGTGGCGAGCGGCGGCGAACGGCGTCGCCCTTCCGCGGAAGGACAGGCAGGGCGCAGAAGGAGGGAAGGAGCCGGCGGCGGCGGCGGCGGCGGCGGAGATGTGGCCGGCTGGGGCGGCCGGCAAGCTGCCGGGTCCGCGGGACTCGGCGCTGCGGCGGGCGGCGTTCTCCGGCAATCTGTCGGCTCTGCCTTTGCACTTGGCGCCCAGCGGCAGGAGCGTGCGGGTGTTCATCAGCGCCAACCCCGAAGGTAAGGGGAGGGGGGCGGGAGCGGGGGGGTGAGCCGCCCTTGCCTGCCTGCCTGCCTGGCCCTCCTTGGCGCTGCCCAGCGCAGCCCGGGCTGGCGGTTCGGTCGGACCCTCGAGGCGGTGAAGGGAGGGCAGGGCAGGGGACGGCAGGGGTGGGGGCAGCCGAGACGCAGGGCTGGGCTCTGGCTGGCCGCCTTCCCACGGCCGCCGGACCAGCGTGATGTCTCGTGCCCGGCCGGGCTTGGTTGCGGCTGCAACGCCGGCCTGAAGTAGGCAAGAAAAGGTCGGGCTCGCCACAGACTGCCCCCAGCCCCCTGTGCAAAGAAGCCGGCACCTCAAACTAGATTCTCTGCCCTAATTTCTTAGCGCAGATAATCTAGCAGAAGGGAGGGCACCGCTTCCGTCAGATTGAGGACTGCCACGGTCCTAAAGCCAGGGTGAAAAGCAGGCAGGGTCGGCAGTCTGTGGGGAGAGGGGTTTAAGGGTGTCTGCAAAGTTTAAGGCATCTGTTTTGTCTGCAAAACCCTCTCCGATTTTAAAAAAAAAAGTAAAAAGAAAAAGTTGATCTCTCCCACGCTGGAGCCTCCAGAGAGATGGCCGTGCGGCCTGCGGTGCACCCTTTTTGCCTTAGGGAAAAATTGCTGCATTTCCTTGCAATTAGAGAGTGGTGACTCTGATGGGTGCTATTTTTTGCCAGATTTAAAGGATTTTTAAAATAGATTACCATCCTTGTTGTACACCTCTCAGAGGGGTGTTGTGAAAAGCCTTTTGTAGAAATTGGGGAAGTCTTGAACTCTGTATAACAGATTTCCATTTATTCATGCTTCAACCAAATACTCCACGAATTGTAACATCAGCATCCATATATGAGGCAATTCTGCAAAGAGAACAGGTTTTGCCTTGGGATTTACATCGTATTTAAAGTGAAAGAGTTTGCCTTCCTGTTCCACTTCGCCATGTGTGTCAGTACGTTCTAAAATGAGAAAATATCTGTTGAGTTTTCTGTCTACTAGTTTATCATAAGAATTCGGAAACAAAACACTGTCTCGTTGAGTACTTTCCCTCTTTAAGATGTTACACATTCAAATCATATTTTTTAAAAAATAGATTAAATACCTTCTGAAATCTTTTTCAAGCCGAAGTATATATAAACAGTGCAACCCATATTGAATTTCCTGTTTCCAGTGAGCATAAGGAGGTGTCTTCTTGTCACTTTCCCCATTCCCATTTTACTTCGCCCTTGAGTGAAAAGTTCATTAAATTATGTTGCCCTCCAGCCTGCCTGAGAAGACATTCCTACCTGTTTTTTTATTACTACTGTATGTTCATTCCCTCCATTGAAATGTAGTGGGAGGGGAGATTCAGTCCTCTAAAGCTTGGAGTTTGCAATAGATGTACATGGTGTCCCAGGAAGAACTGGCAGATAGCCCATTACTTAGAAGAAGAGCAATGGAGGATGAGAAAAAGATGCTTCTTATTCCTTTGGCAAAACCTCCTTAGAGTTTTAAGCATTTATTTGCAGCCACGCAGAGATGCAGAAGATCTTTCTGACTTGTTTATTGCCAGAGAAGAAACCCCCAGCCGTCAGCTGAATTATTGCTCCACCAAAGGCTTGGCTACTCATTAAAAAAGCCTCACATCCTCTACACAGGAGGTCTTAACTCATTTTCTCTTTTATATCTAATTATCACTGTCTGATTCAGACTCAGTAGGTTTTTTACAGAGAGGACCATTTGAAGCCTTCTGCAGATAGAGCTGCCCGTGGTACTGAAAATAAGCTGGGGCAGAATCAGCGGACGGTGCTCCAAAATCATTAGTATTTCCACACTAGCAAGAGGTGGTTGCCACAGTTCGGATTTCAAGACCAGCTTAACATGAATGTCTGTGGCTGTAAGCTGTGGCAGAAATTTTAGTTAAAAACCAGACGTGTGTTAGAGTCATTTACTTTAAAATTTTACAATATGCTACTACAAACTTAATTAGTTTAGAGCTGCAGCTGTTACATTTCGTTCTAACTTTTGATAAAAACTTACATCTAAAAGAGGTAAGGCAAAATTCCCAGAATGTTTCAAGGGTGCTGGTAGTATAGACTAGAAATATATATGTATTCTGATGCAGAATTTCAGTTATCCTGTACTTATTTATGAAAGCATTTAGGGTTTTTTAAAAAAAAAAATTAGTAAAAATTGTTTACAAAACATATTCTACATTAATATTTATTTAATCATTCTTTCTTAAATAATTCTTGCTAATCCTTGAATAAAGGGATCTACATAAGGTATGCAACATTTCTGATTTCTTTCAAATGACATCTCATATATTTTATTTTATTCAAGCAATCTACCCAAGATTAGCAACCTTGTAATAAATACCGGAAAGAACAGGAGCTTTTAAATTAAGAGATTATTTTGAAATCTCAGTGAAGGATCTGAGGCTGTATATAGATTTTACAACTTCCTGGATAAGCATTGTGTGATGAAGGTACAGGTTTTAATGAAAATATAATTTCTGACAATGCGTTTTGGAAGAAAGATTAACTTTCTTGCACTCTGCAACGAAACTGTTTTATTAAATGCTATCATTTTATCTTAATTAGAAACTGCTGAAAGGATTAGCTTAGAGTAATCAAATTTCTTTCCTCAAACCTGAAGCATCTAGATAGTATAAGCCACAAATAAAATGTAGGCATTAATTAGCAAATGCAATATGTCTTAATTAACAACAGAAGGTGGCAGCACTTAGCCGTGTTCAATAGATCTCAAGCAAGCTAAGCGTGGTCAGGTCTGGCTAGTATTTGGATGGAGGACTACAGGGAAATCCCAGGGTTGCAGGCTGACTGGGAAGTCAGAAAGTCATTCTAGAAAAAAGCAGTGCCAAATCATTTCCTTATTGTTTCCAGTAAAACGATAAAGAAGTGTCTGTAATGCTCAGGAAGGAAGCTCAGCTCAAGGGACTTTTTATTTAATGGGTCTGAATAGCTTATGAAACATTAAAAAATAGAAAACAGTTCCCAGCACTCTTCAACTGCTTTTTAACTATTCACTTCATTGATTAAATTCAAATACAGTGGTGCCTCGGTTCACGAACGCTTCTGTTCACGAACAATTCGGTTCACGAACAGCTCCGTTTGCAAAATTTTGCCTCCGTTCGCGAACTCCGCATCGGGTGACGAACAGGATCCGCGGCCATTTTCCCTGCTGTGACACGTGGTCGTGGCTTCCTGTAGGGAGGGGGACTCTCCCTCCAAGCAGTAACCGCCTCCCCACCCGCCTTCCTGTCCTCCACGCCAGAAGTCGCGTCGAGCAAGGTTAGCTTTCTCTCTTCATACTGTACTTTGTGTCATATTTTTGTGGTTTAAAAAAAAATATATGGTTCAGAACGGATTAACCATAATTACATTGAACCTTATGGGGAAATTTGACTCGGGTCGCGACCAAAAATCGGTTGGCGATCAAATTTGGGGTCAGAATGGATTAACCGTATTTACATTGAACCTTATGGGAAAATTTGATTCGGTTCACGACCAATTCGGTTCGCGACCAGAGTCACGGAACTAATTAAGTTCGTGAACCGAGGTACCACCGTACTTTATCTACTAGCAATCAATATTGGGGCCCGTTGAGATAGGAAAGCGTATTCACACATAAAGTTTATCAGTACTTGTGGTAGGGAAACATCAGGTTTTCCTTTTCATTTCTTAGAGCAGTGACAGGGCCAAATCCAAAGAATCTCAGCAGCAAAGACAGAACCATTCACTTGAGCCTCGCCTTTTATTCATTTATACAGCTTCTATATCATCACATTTCTGAAGACGTCAAGCAGCTTTTAAATCCCCTTTCTTAATTAATCTATTGACCTCGTGCCTGATCTGAGGACCATAATAACCAAAGCTGATTCCTGGTGTTGGTGTTGCTCATTCTGCAGTTTATTTCTTACTTTTTGAAAAGCAACGGCGATGAGACATTCTAATTGGCAAAATTGAAAATTGTGCAGGATTAGAAATCTTAGTTTGCTCTATTTTCTCATCTCTGCTCAGAAAATTATACCTGTCACCATTCTCTCCTATAAACAAACGTCCTGTTTCCTTTTAAATAAAACAAATACATGTGAGTTTCACACTGGCTGTTGGAGTTACAAGGGATGCTCAAAATTGAAAAAAAAAAGACGGGAAATTATTTTGTTTAAAGGTTCAGTAGAATACTGATTACACTAATTAAAAACTAACAGTACAAACGAAAACATATACATTCGTTATTTTTGTTACTATATTAACGTAACATTTTCCAATTTTAATAGGCCCAAAGATTGTTTATAATAAAAATAAAAGCAATTCACAAAATAGTCAACATTCAATGAAGGCAAAGCCCAACTTCTTCACCATGTCTACATGGAGATTTCAGATGTGGTAGATTTCCAACATGAAGAGCATTTCCATTCTAACCCTAATGTATAAGCTATTAAAAGTACAAACATGTTTTACCACATACGGTATAGATTCATACACATGGATTTTTAATTTATTATATTGCATGCCCTGAACAGAATTTCTTATTTAAAAAGGTAATAGCTGTAGAGGAATCTGTCATACTCTGGTCTGTTTGTGTCATAACACTGACTGAAGCAAGGAGATGATAAAAAGTGATTTTTTTTTTTACTTATTGCAGTTTGTTATGCTAAAATGACAAACTGGTTAAACTAGAATTAATTGAAGAGTGAAGATCAAGCTCTGGTTTGATCATAAAGCATGATTAAGTGATAAATGCAGTTCAGCATTTTCAAATATAACAGCAACTGTCTTGTGAAAAATGAACCATTTTTGTCTTGTCCTCATACCTTGCTTTTCTGTTTGTGAGATTAATATATTCTTTTACATTAAAAGAAATATCAAAGTCGTTTGCATAAAATATTTACATTAGGCAATAAATAAAAGAAATATAGAAGTACTACAAGAGTCAGAACAATAAATCAACAATAATAAATAATTACTAGGACAACTGGCAAAAAGGCAGAGGAAAAAATCAATGAAAGACTTGAGCAAACAGCTAGATGCTCAGGTTATGGTGTAAATGATGCACGTGGAAGCCCAGGTAACATCCAGGAAGAATTTCTTTCACATGGCAAGTGTCACAAAAGTGAGTGAATCCTTCCACACCAGAGCTCAGTTAAGATCAATGAGTTTTGGTGTGGTCTACAGCAGGGTTCCTCAGCCCTGGTCTATAGGGCATCCAGTCCAGAGTGGGTAGTCCTATATGGAGACAGAAGATTCTTCATATGCCCTGATTCCAAGTTGTTTAAGAACTTTTGGAAGTGGGTCAGAAAGCTGTACTGACTAACTTAGTCCTAGCATTCTATACTAGCTGAAACCATGCAACTGCCTTCAAGAGAAGCTGACCCCCAATGTGTTATAACCATCCAATCTTGAGGATATCTAAACACATGGACTGCTGTTGCAAGGGTATCCATGTTCAGGAGAGATTGTAAATATCATATTGGCCAAAATGCAGACTTATCCACCGAAGCCACTCTGGCTGACAGGGATGAAATGAGTATATAAGTGCCCCCACTCTGGGTCTTGTTTTCGTAGAGAATGCAACCGCTTCCAGCACAAATAAACTTCCCAGCTCTGGGACCCACCTACCCAAAAAGTCTCATTTTACCTTTTCGTTGTTCTTTCTCAGCCTAATTCTCCCATGCGCCCACCACAACATCTAGCATCACATCATATCTAATGAAACAGAGTTATGTGTCACCAGCATATTGATGACACATTGCTTCAAATCCTGTCATGACTCAGATAGATAGTAAATATCACTGGGGATAAAGGAGTGTTTTGCGGTTTCCTGGAGCGTCATGGCCAGGCCCCAATTTCTTAAGGCCACTTTTCATAATTGGATTCATAAGCTGCAGTTCAACCAGAAGAAACAACAGGGCTACTCCTCCTCCTCCCGCTCCATCAGGGCAACCAAATCAATTCTATCCCAGAACCCAAGCTGAAGCATGTCAGAATTAATGAACAGAATTATCCAACGGCTTATTCTCGCCCTCTCAAGGAAAGGGGCATTTTCAACAAGACAATATACGTCAAAAATCTCTTAACTCCAGAGGGCTTTTACAGAAGGGGTCTTACACAATAGTTTCTTTAAGGCAAGTAGGAACAGTCTGATGAATGATAAATTAGCCAACCTCTGCTTGTCTGTCCAAGTCTGGTCCCTTTAATAAGACATGATAAGCAGGGATCAAGAGACACAGCGTTATACGTCTCTGCAAGAGTGTGGCAGGATCACCATTTTCCAGTTCCATAACCAGAAAGTGACCATGCAAGATTGGATAAGACCGAGGGGGTAAGATTCCCTAAAGAAAGGCAGATCTAATCCTTGCATCTGCTGGTTCCTATTAAATGACAGCCTAATGTTATATAAAATCAGCCCGTAAGTCATATTGGTGATATGCAGTACTCACTAATCAGTATATTTCCCAGTCCTCTTTGCTTTTTGTATGATGTGTATAATATGATGCATATTAAAAAGATGGAAGCGTTACTTGAATCCATCATCTTGACTTTTTTTAAAAGCCCCTTTCTCTCCCCCCCCCCCCCCCCATTAATGCCTATGGATATAAATTTCTTGATTCTTTCACAACAAGGTTGAGATGAATAAATTCAGATACGTTAAATGAGCACATTTAACTACCTTGAAATGTATATAAACTACCTTGAAAAATCTTCCTTTGGTGAAAGAACGAAAAAATCTTACTGGTGCAAATGATATTTAGAATACTTGAAACGATCAAATAACACATCATGGTTGCACGAATACTAAATTTCAATTCCTGTAAAGCAGCTACCTTCTCTTGGCTACTTACTTAGGAGTAAGCTCCACTATTCAGCAAGAATTATTCTGAATAAGTGTAAGACTCCACTGTACATGGAAAAGATGAGGAAGTTTCCTTACCGTTTAGCTGAAGGCTGTTTTCATTACCGTATCAGACACCAGTATTTGAAAATCCAAATATTAGGCATTTCTTTCTGAAAGTCAGACTTTTTCAACATGTTAGCAGATGTTTATAAGGACTTGAACCAAATCATATCTATTTATGTGGTGCATCTTAAAGATAAAGTGTAGCACCTATAGGAACCCATTTGGATTCTGATTTTCTATAAATGTCAGCATAATTAAGCATTCACCAGCTTAGCACATTTTAAACAAGCAGTGGTATAGTTTTCTATAGTCTTTGCTGCCGTTTGCTAATTGTGTGGCGTTTTCAACTCAGACATGGCAGCGCTAGACTAACTACTGGTTATTGAATTGCCTTGCAAAATATTTCAGCTAGAACAATCAACATCTCAATCTTCATTATAAAAGTTGGCAGTTACACTGAATTCTTTTGACCTCAGCCTAGTCACAATAACATGGCATGAATTAGACTGCAGAGATCCATGAACATTCGCTTCATACTGTCTCCATCAAAATGAAAGTTCATAGGTTTCTGTAGCCTGCTTTGTATCTCCCCACTGGTCTCAGCAGGCTATGCTAAAAAGTGAAAGTTGTCTATGGTTGGAAGCTACCAAGTATAGGATCCCTACTCTTTTAGTCTTCCGGGGAGCTGTGAAGACTGGCTCTTCCCCCAAGCGTTGGGCTAGGATGGGGTTGAGTTGGAGGCTGTTTGACTGGCGCCTGGGGGAAGGGTATCTTGCTTTTAGCTGTGTTTTATGGATCATTGTGGGCTGCCTAGAATTGTTATATGAGATAGGTGGCCATATAAATCCTGTAAGTAAGTAAATAAATGCATTTAATAAATTTATATGGCCACCCAACTTGAACAATTGTGACTCTGGACAGCGTATCTGGAGAAATCAATTGTGATGGAATGGTTTGATGAAGGCCGTGCTTGGGGAAATAAGCATTTCCTTAGCCCCCAGCAGGAGCGTGGGATGGTGAAGAGGATGAGACTGGCACCACCCTAAGGAATTCACGGTGTTTTGGCTTGCTGGCTTGGGAAGTTTAGATTCAGTCTGGGGAGATTCTGTCTTGGAGGTGGAAGCTAATAAATGCAACAGAACTGTATCTGTGCTGGCTCGTGGAGTTCTTTGGGCTGAACCTGACATCAGTAGAGTTAAAGCAAGAACATGTTCATGAAGTCACCAGGAATTGAGACAGACTCAGAAGAGACTTTCCTTAATTCCCATTATGCCCAACATGGCTTATTTCCAAATAAACATGTGTTTAGGGAGAATATCACAACTGGTTTCAGCAGAAATGTGTAAATTAGGCCAATTGTATGTAAAGGGATTACCTGTTGACTAGCTGCCTGTAAACGGTTGCTTTTTATTGTAGTAGCCAGCTCCAAAGTATTTTAAAAGGGTCTGTCAGATCTAATTATTTGATCTATATAGACAGCTCAAAAGTATCATAGAATTTTTTTCAAGCTATTTTCCCGCTAAGTACACGCATTCTGTTTAAATTTACCTTTGGTTTATAAATTTGAAAGTGTTATAAAACCAGTATAGCAATTTTTTAGTTGCTATACTTTCCTAAAAAATAAAGCTATTAAAATTATACACAAAGATTCAGTATATTTATTATGCAAAATAAGCAGAAATGAAACTATTTTATGAAATGTGAATAAACTCATGGTGCTTTCTAGTTTAGCACTGTGTATTCTCCCCACTTGTGGTTTTCCTGGATAATGGGAACAGATTTTTTAAAAAAATATTTTTTCTTCCTGCCAAATGAAAAAAGGGCACATATAAAGCATATGCTTAGCTCTTCCTGTTTTTTCTTTAAAAATGATTTGGAGAAAATTAAATCATTCTGTTATCTATTGGGTTTTTGTTTTTTTTTAATCTGTTCAATCATGTCCAATTCTCAGAGACTGCCAGAACAAGTCCCTGCAGTTTTCTTGGCAAGATTTTTCAGAAGTGGCTTGCCCTTGCCTCCTTCCTAGGGCAGAGAGGGAGTGACTGGCCCAAAGTCACCCAGCTGGCTTCGTGCCTAAGACAGGACTAGAACGCAGGGTCTCCTGGTTTCTAGCCTGGTGCCTTCACCACTAGACCAAAACTGGTTCTCATCTGTTGAGATATTGTAAGGTAAAAGAATCAGAGTGATTTAAAAAAGAGTGTGGGTATTATCATATTTTAAAAGGATTTGGCTTTATTGGCATGAAAACAAAATGCCCTATGTTATTTTCATCTGTTTAAAGAAAATCTGTCCTTGGAATCTAGACTTAAATATTTGTTTCTTCAGGAGAGCTTTTAGTAGCAAAAAAGGTATATGGTATAAGTAACACTGTGTAATTAACTCAAATCATTGTGTATTTGACTCAAATTTTGCTACAGTAGGCTCCGTTCTTAGCTATGGATTGTCCGCAAACCAGACGTTTTTAACCCGGGGACTACCTGTACATTCAATTCATATAGAGACTTTTGTCCTGGCCTTGCCCTTTTATACAGGAGTACATATATGAATAAATATGATAGTGATTGGGGAGGAATATCTCAAGGATTGGGTTTTCCAAGTGTGGCAACCTTAGATGGCAAATCAGAGAATCTGGACACTGCTCGGTTTGTTTAATTTGTGTCTCTGTGTTTTGGTCTCCTCCTCCTTTCGGGGATGTTCAATTAACATTTGGTCCTCGTCCTTTAAATTTAAGTTGTGATTAAATATTTAATAGGGAGATTCCCAAAAGATGTGGATAGCAGTTTGAATGGCACAGATAAGTAAAATGATTCTGTCAGTATTTCTAGTGCACAAAACCCCCTTAGAATGCAAAATTAACAAGGACATGCTTTGCCATGTATTAAAGTTACAATTCTTTGTTTGCTCTAGGATACATTAATATTATTATTGTTTTCTCCTAAGAAATGATTGAATGGTGTGACATTTTGGATCTGGATCCTATCTGTACTCCCAAAAAATAACATAGCATCCAGTTTTAATGTGTTTTTCTTTCTGCCATCTTTCCCTTCTCCAAGTCAGTGGGACCCAGATAAGCTTCTTGGAGAAAGAGATATTCAAAACAAGGAAGTTGATGAGGAAAGTGTAAGAGTACACTTTCTACAGCAGGGTTCCTCAACCTTGGCAACTTTAAGACGGGTGGACTTCTGCTCCCAGAATTCCCCAGCCAGCAAGGCTGGCTGGGGAATTCTGGGAGTTGAAATCCACCCATCTTAAAGTTGCCAAGGTTGAGGAACCCTGTTCTACAGTATCTTTAAATCTATTTTATTATGAAAGAAGGTTAGTCTGAAGCACCCAGTTTTCCCCAGAAGTATAAATCCAAGATTTTGCTAGCAGAAGCAGAGTCCAGCGGTCAAGACCAACTTTTTAAAAGCCACACTGAACTCTTCTGTTTGAATCCCTGCTTTCATTTTTCCCAAGTCCACCTGGACTCCCAGCAACGATGTGGAGACAGCGATGTAGTTTTCTTGGTACGAAAGGGAAGTAGTTTGCCAAGCCTTGAAATTTCCTGGGGTTTCCCCTTCTAAGTACCACTAAGTCCATTCCACTTTTCTAAATCAGTCAAGGTCAGGTAGGGGCTGAACCTGAAGCTGGATTCAGTTAGAAAACAGAAAATCTCAGCTCTCTTGTATTCCCTTTCATCAAAGATTGGGATGGCTGTTAAATCAGCTATTCTCCTGGGAATGATCATTGTTTTAATGGTAAAATCATGGTAATGACAGGACATTGTTCTGTTACTACAAAAAAATGCAACAAACCTCTGGGATCTTGCTGTGTTCTGAGTTGCTCTTTGCCAACCTGCTTCTTTAAATGCACAGTTTGCCTTTTATTTAAAATCATTTGCAATCTGGTCAAAGACAGAATGGGAAGGAGATATGATCTGTGAGATGAGAATGTTGTACATGGCCTGAAGAAACTGTTAATAGGTCCTGTTTCTTCATTACTTTTAAGTGTGCATTTAATTGCTTTGGCAAAATAGAATCAGACAGGTGGTGCCATTCAGGCCATCAATTCCAACCCCTGAAAGGGAACCTGATTGTTCTCTCTCAATAACATTTGATTTCTAGCCCATCTGGTCTCAAAGAGTCAGCCAATGAATAGATATTTCTTCCCACATTCAGAAATGTGAAAAGTTATTTTGGGGAAATGTTAGGGACCTCCAGTGAAATTCTGAACGTGTCTACTAAGAATAGGTTGTGCTAAAATCAGTGAGACTTCAACCCAGGTAACTGTTTACAGAATTGATCACTGATTATGTACCATCAAGTCATTTTCAACTCCTAGGGACCACATTTTTAGATTTTCTCCATGACAATCTGTCCCTAACCTGGTCTTTCAGGTCTTCCAACATTGCACCCATTGCCACTGTAACAGAGCCCATCCCCTTGCTGTTGGCCATCCTCTTCTCTTTCCTTCCACCTTTCCTAGCATTAGAGCCTTTTCCAAAGACCTAGGTCTTTGCATAATGTGTCTGAAGTAGGATAATTTGAGCCTGGCATTTGTGCCTCGAGTGAAAGCTCTGGGTTGATTTGTTTGAAAACCCATTTGTTTGGTTTTTTGGGCTGTCCACGGTATTCTCAGGAGTCATCTCCAACACCAAAGTTAAAAAGCATCAATACTCTTCCTTTCCTGATTCTTCAAAGCCCAACTTTTGCTTCCATAGAGTCTCACAGGGAATAGCATGGCTTGCACAATTCTGATCTTTGTAGGTGTAGATACATCACAGCATTTGAATATCTTTCCAGTGCCTTCATGGCTGCTCTACTGAGTGCTAGCCTGCAGCGAATTTCTTGACTGCTTGTTTCTTTACTGTTGATGGTTGATCTTAAAAGGCAGAAGCTCTCCACCACTTCAATATCTTCATTGCCAATTCTAAGGCTGGTTGTGTTTACTGTGCAGAACTAGCTGTCAAAATTATCTTGGCTAGTGTCCCTACATCTGTACAGAAAATCACAGATATCTGTTGATTCGATAAACAATCCCTTTTCTCAATGTACAGTGCAAGGCACATAAGCTGCATTGCCAGAAGTTTATGACTTTGCTCATGTGTCGTAAAACCCCCTATCACTGCACACTTTATATATCGATGATTTAAGCACCTAATTAATATGCATGACTGTATGGAATGCATGTGAACAATAAGTGTGAAAGTAAATTTTAAAATGGTGAGCCAGTGTTTATTAGAGTCTCAACTAATAGTTTATGTCAGGAAGTTATGAATTGTTTCTGCTGTCTGGCCTCTCTGATCTTAATTTTCTATTCTTTCTTGCAGTTGGAAGGTTTTGCGACACAATCAGATAAAGATTGCCACCCATTCTGGCCTTAGCAGTGTTGTGAATGGCTGACATTTAACTGTTATGTCATCTCCCATCTCTGTCTCTACCAGCATCGTCCTTCCCGCAAGTGTTCTCTCTTTTGCAGCATAGCAATCCCCTAAAATATAATTAATAATTGAATTTGTGTAACTCTGCTCCCCCTCCCCTTGAATAAAAATTTCACAGGGGTTAGGTTTGGGCAAAAATTAAGTATTCCACTTTCAGTTAATAATTACATTTTAAACTATGTGTCACAGGGGTTCTCAGACTTTGCCCTAGCAGGTCCATCTATTGGGAACTTTGTCCATGCAAAGGCAGAAGTGAGTTTTGACAGCTCCCTCAAGCTTTGCTCTCTCTTTTGCTTGCATAAGCCTGATCAGCTTTACAAAAATTGCAATCTGGTCTTAAAATTGCTCACAGTCCTCCCGCTCCCCAAGGATCATGCACTACAGTTTGAGAGCCTTTGTCTTCTAGGTTGTCAGATACAGTAGATGTTCAAACCTCTGGTTTCAGCCCTGTATATTAAACCTGTGAGTTAGTATCACAATTTTACTTACTCCTGAGAAGGTAACTTTCTGTTGGAAGGAGGAAAAATGGCAATTTTACTTCAGATTAGTATAACATTTGTAATGGGCTAGAATATATTATAGATAGAGTAAATTATATTACTCAAGCCTCTTACAACCATATTTATCTCCTGACCATGAAGGAGAGGAATCTGTTTTGGTTTAGTGTATTATGTTGAGGCAGAAGTATAATTCCTGTGTGTGATTTACACACTCCTACATGATATACAGAAGGTATAAAACTGAGTGTTTTAGGGTTTCTAGATTCTTTTAGCTCTTCCCTGGAATTTACCCAAGAGTACTTTCAAGCAGTAGCAAATGCTACTGTTCAGATTTATGGTGATAAAGACTTCAGGGTCAATCTTTCTTTACATAGAGAGTGGAAACTTCAGAAAACCCATTCCCAAGGGAAAGTCCAAAAGTATAGAGAGCTACAAGGCACTTTGACAAATTCTTCTGGCAGCTCGTAGCTACAAGCCAACGAGATGTCTTCTCTACCACAGAGTGCCTTTTCTGCTGAATTATTGGCCCACTTTTAGCCAATGATGGAAGCTTTCTGAGATATCCCTAAAGATCAATATGCACAAACACAAAAGGATTTGACCTCATACTTCGTTATTTCATGTACGAGCTATATGTTCAGAAAGGCAGTTAAAACATTTCAGAGGAGAATTTGGTTCCTGTGGGTCCTTTATCAAAACAGATTGTGTTTACCCCTTATCACCAGAAAAGCCTTCCACGCAACTCCAGAGAGGTCTCCCAAAGCTGTAAATTTTACAGGGCAGAAAAGAAAAACGCAACTCCAGAGAGGTCTCCCAAAGCTGTAAATTTTACAGGGCAGAAAAGAAAAACCATTAAAAGCATGATTGGAGAATAAATCATATCCATTTTAATTTTAATTAGGTGGAAATGACATATTTTTTGTTTTTGCCTCATCCACCTCTTTCATGCGAGCTGATTTATAATGTTATGAAAACTATCAATATTCTGGGTGCAGACCCAAGGTGGAAACCTATTCTTAACCGTGATTGTACCGGCTGTTTGGTTACCTTGGTTCTTTTAGAACCAGTGAAGAACAGGTATGCAGTGGTGGATAGCTTTATACAGTGGGAAGAATAAATGGATAGGAAACACTAAGCTTAGGTGTGTAACTTTTGTATGAAGATATTCCTGCAGCTGGTGCCTGGGTGAAAGAAAATAAAGCTGAACTTTATTTAGGATGTGGAATGGTTATGATAAAGTCTTAGTTTCATAAGTCTGTTTCCAGCTAAGAGCCTAGGTAGAGTGTGCTTTCCTAGAATGCAAGTCAGGTGAGAATCTGAAGTGGACAAATTAGAGTCAGAAGTAGAAGCGGATTGAACTCAGGAGGGAAGGAGGCGATGACAGCCCTGAGAATATCAGTCTAACTGATAAGAGGCATGTTACCTGCATACTAGAGATATGCAGTGTAAGTCGTTTAGACAAGGAAAGGAGATAAAAATGCTAATTTTCTGTTGCCCAGTGGTTAGGAGATTTATAGGTACAGAAAACTGGTGCGTGCACACTTGAATCCCCAGAGTTAGTAAAAATCAATTAAGATCTAACAATTCAATGGTTTGAGAAACCGTAACTTAGCTTAATTAGCTGGATAGTTGAATGTGAGCTTCAGTTACGTGTTGGTTTTTACTGTCATTTGTGCTATGTCACATAAGATGGGCAGCTATATAAATCATTTAAATCAATCAATCAGCAGCTGACCATACATGGTTTCCAATATTGCAATCTCTATGAGCACAGTACAGAAATAATGTTCTTTTCCTTTATCAGAGATCACACTAAGAAGTAAAAGGTGGGAGATTTGTATAACAGCCTGAGGATGGTTAAAGTCCCTTTGCAAAGGATAATCTTCAGTCCTTGGATTGGCAAGAAATAGCAAATATGCAACAGTATTCTGATCCAGGCTAAGTTCTGTCCACCCCCCACCCCAATCCTTAGGAAAGTACAAACATTAGTAGTTGGTCAATGTAGTCAATAGCTTTTAATAAGCCAAAGTTTATAAATGACTCTCAGTCAGGCATTGCATCTGGAGACATGGTAATATCAATGCTGACTTTTTCCTTTTCTCCTAAAGTACATGTTGAGAATTTAAATTAACTAACACTTAAACATGACACATCTGACTTGAAGCCTTACACCATACTTCATCAAATGTCAACCACCACTGGCTGTGAATTTTCTTCTTCTATGAAAGTTTCTCCTCTATACTGAATACTGGAAAATATATTATCAGGATTCAAGTATGTGTGCATATACATAAATTATTTTATTTATTGGTTTTAAGATTGTTAAAGCACAGCAGATTTATTTCTAATGAAGTGAGCCCTTGAAAAGATGTGGAAGATAGCATTGGTCCCAAGGAGTATTAATTTTGCTGACAGAAGAATTAGCACATTGAATGTTAGGCCTGTCGGTCTGTTGTTCTATGTTATATGCCTCTGAGAGAGTACTGGGGTATAGAAGGAAGCCAACTGTTCCAGTCAGAGTAATCTTTTTAAAATTCAAAGCATTTTCTTTACTGGGAGAAGAATTTAAAATAGTTCTGTCCTTTTTTTCCTGGTTAAGGAAGGAAAATAACAGAGAAGATCAAAATGCAGTCAATCCTGTTGAAATTCCTATAAATGTAGAATAACTCATATAGGCATAAAGTTAGAAATTTTTTGATGGATCATTAGTTCCACTTCCCTGCAACTATGGCCTGAATGGGTTATGCTTAATTATTCTCTTATGGCAGCAATGGGCAACCTGAAGCCATAGCTGCATGTAGCTTTCAAACAACTTTTTTTAAATGCCGTCACTGAAATCCTCTGAATATACTTCCAAAATTCAGCAGTAGAACACTAAAAATTGGCAGCTTAGGTTTCTTCCATTTATGTCTTAAAGCATGAAAATAAGTCTTCTACCCATTTTTGAAATGAACAACCATGCTTGCTGATCTATGGACAATTTTTCAGTCCTAGTTTTGAGCTATGCAGATTTTTCCCATTAGGTCACCAGATTCACGGAGTGACCACAGGCAGGGTGGTGGTGCGATACCGTCATCCACAATTCCAGTATTGTCTTCTTTAGGAGACCCAAAAGAAACCTCAGCACGTTTTAGAAGAATAACAACAACAAAGACCTTGGGATGCTTTAAAAGACCAAAAAGAGACCTTAACATGCTTTAGGAGACCAAAATCTTAGCATGCTTTAGGAGACCAAAAAGAGACCTCAGTATCCTTTAGAAGATCAAAAATAAGACAGCATGCTTTAGGAGATCAAAAAAAAAAAAAGATCTTGGGATTCTTTAAAAGACCAAAAAGAGACCTTAACATGCTTTAGAAGACCAAAAAGAGACCTTAACATGCTTTAGGAGACTAAAAAGAGACGTAAGCGTGCTTTAGAAGATCAAAAAGAAGACAGCGTGCTTTAGGAGAGACCACTTAATCAAGACTTGCTTTTCTTCTCAATCTAAGTGCATCCAGTGTTGCTGCCCTTATCAATTTACTTTCATTCTCTCAATTTAGACACCCCGAGTATCCCCAAAATCTAGTAGTCTATTACATCAGTTTGTCCCTTATCTCTTCCTTGTCCTGCTGCCTGGAATTCTGTGCAGAAAATCTAAGACCACTTTTCTCTCTTCTTTCAAGTCCCCCCTGAGCTCTATGTTCTCCATTAAGCCTTTGTCTCAACCTCTTGATCTTGGCTCATAAAACAAAGCATTTAGACTTGAAAAGGGGGAAAGGAAGAACAAGCAAAATGATCAAAGACCTGAGTAATTTCAATTCAAGGTTGAATCATTTGGTTTTTTTAGTTAGAAAAACAATCGCGTTTATAAAATTACTTATTTTTACATCTCCCATTAGAACTGGGATTACCCAAATTGGCCATAAATGCAGGATGAACGAGAAATAACTATTTGTACCTTTTATTTTATTTTAAAATGACAACTGCTACAAGATGAGGATTTTGTTCAGAATTGGGGTGGGGTTGGGAAGACCATGAAATAACTGTGATATTTTCTTTGCAAAATTCATTCCTCACAAACATACACACGGTGCTACTATTCACAGTATAGAACTGCTGTGGCTAACAGTAGCTTTCGGAGAGGGGATAACTTTTACTGTGAAAATGGCATAGAAGATGAGTTACATCTCATTCCTGTACATGACATTCGTAATCTAGATCAAGGACGTATATGAACTTTACTAGGCTTGTAAGAATCAGCCCTGATTCAATTCAGTGTGGAGATTTAAGGGTAATCAAATTCGATTCCCGAAGCCCGGCATTGGGTCAGCAAATCCTTGGTTCTTCATTGCACCATTTGGTGCTGCTGTATTGCCTGTTCCTCTTCCCTGCTTTAAGAAGTGGGAAGTGTTGCCAAAATGCCACATGTGAAGGCCTTGAAAACATCCAGGAGAAACTAGGCAGGGTTCATGTCCTGCAAAGAATCCTCTAAAGCTGTTTTCTTCCCATCCAGCCAGAAATGGAAACAGCTGTAGGATATTGCCTGTGGGTGCATATTTTTTGATCTGGACTCCAAACAGCTCATATTAAATCAGGTTGCCCTCAAAGCTTATGCTGCAAACAGAAGTGGAAAGATCCCCTATTAGTCTCTTCAATTTGGACTGAATCAGGGCTGACTCACATCGGCAATGTCAGTGAAATAAAAACTTATTTTAAACAACTGGCACTTGGCATAACATTGAGGAATGATCACTGCTTTCTCCTTGTGGAGTAGTGTGATTTACTGCTTCTGATCACTGGGTTTTCTGGGACGCACAGCCTGGAAGAATGAGCCTTGACTTACTTTATGGGGTTATGACACTTTTCTGCCTCTGGGGTAGTGGAGTGACAGGAACCTCAGCACATCTAGCTGGCAAGCTTGGTCTCTCCTAGAAAGGACTACCTTATTAGTAGCATTGATTATTGTTGGAGGTTGAAGTGTTCTGTGTGACCATTCCTGAGAGTTGGAATATGACCTGAACAATGATTAGTGAGGCAAGTCTTATGACGATAATAAAACAGAAACTTATTTACAGGAAGCACATTACAGGAAGAGGGAAAGCCTAGCACCCAGCTAACTACAGCCTACCAGGAGGAAAGTCAAAGAGCATGTGCTCTGTACATGTGTGCCTAGGAAAGAAGGCAGAGGAAAATGACCTCAGATTAACAACCGCTCAGTCAACAAGCAGGCAGAGTGATAGGCAAAGAGGGGACACAGAATAAGCCCATAATTTTCTAGGTACACCCCTTGTAGTTCATGAGCTACTGATGAGTCAGTGGCATTGAGTCCACACCAATTGTGTTATCAGATGTACCCAAAGCAGGCGGACAGAATATCATGGAGACAAGCAGGCCACAGAGAAAGAGGGTGGCACAAAATAAATGGTAGCCACACCTTTGCCACCCTGTATTCTTAAAAATAATTGTGTAAATCTTGCATCTGTATTTCCCCAGTCAAAGTAAGGTTTGATTGAAGACAGCATTCTGGACAGCCTTTGGTCCATAATCAGAGTGCTGATAATTCAGTTGAATTCCCAGCTGCATTGGGGGAATATCATGGAAATGAAACTTCTCTTAGCACAAATGGAAGCAAAGTCAACACTTGTGGCTGGCCATAGTGACCAAGTTGAGAACTGGGAAATAAATGAAGCCCAAAGCAAGGTTAGTTTTCCTACGCCTCCAAAATAGCCCTGACAGGCAGAATTGAATGAGATGACATATTGGTTCATCACTCACTTTAATGTCAGAGAGCCCATCTTGCCGTACAACCCAGGTCCTTCTGGCTTTCTCCATTTAGGGAAGTTGCGACAACATATATGGTTTGTAACTACCCCCAAAGCAGTAGAAAAGTGATTGAATCTCCAAACGACTATGAAGCGCATCAAAGCTACCTGTTCTGTTTACTGCTCTGAAGCTGGTTCCCCCTTCAGGATCTACTGAGCAATTCAAAGTTTTGTCAAAAGGAAGCATGCCTTCAAAGCTTTGCCCAGTCTGAATTAGTATGACTAACGCAATCTCACATCTACTATATGAAGTAGATTGGGTGTCTATTTTGATACTAAGCGCTATGACGACAAGCAACAAATTAATAAGTAATATTGTGAGTAACCTTTAGCCCTGATCTACTTACTTACTTTGATATGAGGAAAGACATATTTTAGCCTGTGATGAAGATTAGTTCTTTGTGTTAATTAGACACAGTATCTGTAGAGCTTGGCAACTTTTTAAAGTATGCGCTTTAAAAGTGGTTTTTTAGTTGTGTTTTTTAATTGTACTGGTTGAACTTCCTTTACATTTTTTGTTTATTTATTATGATCCATACTCCCTGAGGATTTATTCATCTAATATAAAACCATTCTTCCTAGATCTGAATCATCGGAACATACAAGACATACAATTACAAGACTAGCTGAATAGATTTTGTTGCCTAGTTCCTACGTTTTGTATATTGAGATGTATTTCTGTCTATGTCTGTTTTGAAGCTGGAGGTAATTACTTTTAATTAAGAAAGTAAGGAATTTTGCCCACAGGAAAATCAGGTATGCAATCTGTAACACAGGGAATCAAAATACGATTCTCATCACATACACACAGAGCTGTAGAGGTGTACAATGTTTTGCACTCAGTTGCAGGAAAGTGCTTTGGAGCATTAGGAATACAAATGTTTCCTTAAATTAGCTGCTCCTTTTCTTGAGGTCACACAGCAACCTCACAAGGCAGGGGCAAAAGGCACAACTGCTTCAGGAAGTTGCACACCAGTTCTCTGTTCACCCACTTAGCTGTTTGAAGCACCGGTCTCACCCACACTGTTTGAAGCATCTTTTTGCAGTTGAATCCGAAGCCTTCTACATTTCTGCTTTATCATATTCTTTACTTAGGCTTGTCTATGGCTCACAATTTCCCACTATATTCTGGGCCAAAGAATCAAGCAGAGAAGGACGAAATAGCAGAACAAGTCATGCAGTTTTTACTTTTATTAAAAATATGACTTGGTCACTGCTTGGATTAATGTATGTTTCTCAGATAACTAGACTGTCTTACCATACTAGTAAAATAGCAGGGGAAACCTTTCAGTTAGGCCATCCAGAGCCCTGATGTGAAAATAGTCCAATTCCAAAATCTTCCTTAAGTCAAGATCAGCATTTAATGAGATGATAAACTCATTGGCTAATTTATCCTTAGAGAGCCCATTGCACTTGACCACCCTCAGCTTTGGCCGTCTATGGAGGAACAGCTAGACTGTTGCAAACTTTACAAGCCTCAAAAATTTAAATCAAGTTGTGGAATTGATTCAAAACCTATTTGGAAATATCTAGTCGGATTTGACAGTTTGAGATGATTTAGAAAGTTGATTTGATTTGGAGATTTTATTGAATCATTGTTGCACTGAATCCCCAAATTAAGTCTTATATGTGGTCTTATAGTTAGTACGTTTATAATAATGCCAGTATTCAACAACTTTCTGTGGTCTCAAACACCTTGGCTTTTGATAAGTAACTCCAAGCTCTCTGAAAGTTCTTTTCATTGCTTAGACTTCATTTCCTTTGTTTAGACGATCCCAATCCTGAGGGCATTTCTACATGGCATCTTTTCCAGCTGCTCCCGCAGAGCAGTTTACTCCTGCCAAGCTCATATCACTGAGAACTCAATGACCGATCCATGCAATCCTTCCATCTGATCTAATAGAAGCCTCCAAAAGATGTAATTCAATAAATGTCCCACCCAAGGTAGTATTTGATCCTGAATAACAAAACAACTTTCCTGGACATCCAGGAAGGAAGGAAGGAAGGAAGGAAGGAAGGAAGGAAGGAAGGAAGGAAGGAAGGAAGGAAGGAAGGAAGGATCAATCGATCTGTGTGTTTGTAATTGGGTGAAGTTCTCTGCCTAGCAAGCATCATTTCTTTTATACTAAAAGTCCTTTTGAGAACTGGGAAAGAGGCATAAGATCAGCAGCTTCTGTAGCAGACAGAGGTTTCATCAAAACAATGAAACATTCATCATGACATCACAAAGCAAGCTTCATGCCTTGTTTGCATGTGAAAACATGACGCAAGTACAAAAAGGATGGAGTTGGCATTGTGACATCACAATGCACATTTTGTCACTGCCTCCCTTTGCAAATGCCCACGCATAATATGTCATTAGTTTTGTAACTACCTTTTTCCCCCCAATGCCTCAAACTGTGGTTGCAGGCTGCAGTTGTGACTAAAAGGTGGTGAGGTTTAAACAACATACATAATTTTTAGACTGTAGGGACTGGACTCACTATATGAAAAAGCCCATAGCTTGGGGCTCCATACAGCTCAACTCATCTTTCTAATGGTTTCCAGCACACTGAAATTATGCTCCCAAATTTGGTGGGAAAATGACTGAATTTCAGTAGTGCAATTTCAGCTCATTTTCCCAGGTTGGGTGATGTTTTTAATTCTACTGAAGGAAGTGATTCCAATCTCCATCATTAAACCCACAAAATGGCAGAAAATAACCAAACATATACTGGATACGCTGTTCCAGTGATATCGAAGTCTCACCAGATTCCCTTTTGCAATGCTTCAAAAAGCTGGGAAGCCAATTTAGGTTACAACATAGTTGAGCCAGAACTAAATCTTGGCTTTTCCTTGTCATGCTTCCTGTTTGCCGTTCTCCCTAAAATGTTTGCTACATTAATTTGGCACAGGAAATTGACTGAAGTTTTACTCGGCTTTCTCATCCATTCCTGAAGATTTTGCATTATCACTGTGGCATCATTTGTAATCTGTGCAGGGGGACGCATAGGATGATGGTTGCATTTTCCTTCCTGGGCAAAGGCATCTTGGGCTCAGAACCATAGTAATACAGCTTCGTTCTGGTTACTCTGTGCCTTCCTTGGTGAAGAAAAACATGGGAATGGCCAAAGCAGAGTCATCTTTGCAAGCATTCCAACTGTTTTCAGCTATACCTTATGGTACAGCTGCGGCGCCACCATGTCTTCATGGAACAAGGATATGCAGTTGTCCCCAGATCCTGCCCCACCTGGTCTCTTCCCTTTCTATGGGAAGAGGCAAGCCCCCCTCCCAATAGAAAGCTGCCTCCTGCACTTCAACATGGCAGACTCTGTTTGATGAACAGGACGACACCACGGGGCCAGTTGGAGACCTTGCACAAGATGGACTATATCTACAGATCAGAAGTTCTCTATCTATGACACATTCACAGAAAAGCATTCCCCCCCCCCCCTTTGGAGATGCATATGGAGAGAAATTAAGGTAAAATAGAAAATCCCATATCTTAGATGAGATCAAAAGTTAGCATTGTGCCAACCCAATAGATATCTCATTGTTTTTGTCAAGCAAACAGAAGCAGTCTTCCACACATTCTAGAATAAAGAACCGTGAGTTATACAAGGCCATCTGTCAAAGATGCTTTTAATTACCTACTTCCAATTCTGTGATTCTGTAAAATCTATAAGGTTATTTATATCTCTATCTGTAATTATTACAACTGGATTATGGCCAACATTCTTTATTTGTTGTTTATTTTGTAGTCTTGAAAAGATACTGAAATAGTTTGGAAACAGCTGAACCAGTTTCCTTGTGGCAAAAAAGCCCTGGAGCCTTGTTATGGCTTTTAAACAAGCTGTATATTTACAAATATTTCAGTAGACTAGAGAGAACAGACAGTTATACAGCAATTTCAGATCCCTAGGGATAACAGCATAAGGGGATGCAATCTTTGTGGGCTTCTGGGCATATTTGGGGAGAAAAAAAAAAATCATTGAACTCTTCCCCGCTGTCCCTTTCGTTCTCAGGGTGTGTGTCTGTGTTTTTTTTATCATGCTACCTTACTTTTATCTTTTTTCCAGACAGATATACCAGTTCCAATCAAAGCATTAGCTTACAGCCACCCACCTTTTTTATGTCTATGAACCCCTATAGGACATGACATGTTTTGGTCCCAGAAGCATGGACTTGAATCCAGGGCCAGTCCACCCTAACCACTACACCACACTGTTTCTCGGGCCAAGAGACTGTGACTGACCCAAAATCTCCAGTGAGCTTCTGTGGTTGAGGAGGGATTAGAACTTGGGTCTTCCCACTCCTAGTCCAACCCCTTGGCTACTGCACCATCCTTGTTCTCGTATCTGGAATAATGTAAAGAAGGCAGCATGATTCAGATACATCCTACTAGTAAGCCTAATGTGGCTGAACCCATCATTTTTGTCCCTCCCTAGTGCTTCAAAGGGACTGTCTGCATTTTATTTTTAAAGAATGTAAAGCAATTTGTATTTTTGTTCCTTTTTGTTGTGTGCAATCAGCTTTTCACGTACAAATAAATATTTAAAGCGTTACTGGCAACAAAACTAGATAGATATGGTATCCGAGGAATACACCAGCAAGTCCCTTATGTAGAGGTTTTTCACCGTTACAAAATGTTATGGAAAATTGTGTGTGTGTGTGTGTGTGAATGGATGGATGCATGCATGATGGATAGGTAGAGTCTTCTAGGTTTCTACATGATATTATTATAATTATTGTTATTGTTGTCAAATGTATGCTGCCAAATTCTCAACAACTCTATTTTTTCAGTATTTTTAGTAAGAATGTATTATATGTTGAGAGTTACTGATTCATTGCATTTTAACAGTAATATTAATTATATTTTTTGTAGAAATCACCCTAGAAATCACCAGGAAACATATTCATTCATTGCATTTTAACTGTAATATTGCTTCTGATTATAGTTGTAATTTTTGTAGAAATCACCCAAGAAACATATTCAGGGTACCGAGAGTACTTGTTCCAAATGAATTTTGATTACAGTAATTCTGGTCCTTCTAGACTTTGCTGTTTGCAGCCTTTAATTGCAATCAACAACAATATTCTGTGTTAGCAATTTTAAAACTTAATTTGCACCATCTCTGTTACACTTGCCTTAAAGGTTAAAAGAATGCTAGCAAGGAAGTTTAGAAATGTAGAGCAAACCACCATTGCCTTGGAATAGTCATAGGTGAGAACCAGAGATGTCAGAATTAATATGTAGAAATTCCTTTTCCAGATTCCTTGCAGTCTTAGCTATTCAGCTGACTGAATTTTGTAGCATGCTGTTGTGTATTTGAAGAGGAAAGAGAGTCAGATAGCTTTCCGAATCCATTTGAATAATGTTGTTGGATTAACAGAAGTACAGAGAAATCTATCTGCCCTCCCAACCCCCCCCCCAAAAATCACTACAAGCTTTGAATCAAATGCCTCAAGCTATAGAATAGAACAGCAAGGTACAATATCAGCCTCCTGATTGCAACACAGTAGGAAGTCTCTAAATTGGCAGGATCCAATAAAAATCATAGGGCATGCATTTCTGCTTGGTGACCTTCAGGATCATCTCCTTGTCCCTCTGCTTTTACTAGTACTTACATAACCTGCTTAAAACAGCATACATCTGAAGGAAGTAAAGAAGACAGTGCTCACAATGCGTAGTCTGAAACGTACTCCTTCCCCAGAGAACTTTCCTGTAGCCGTAACAGATGCTATACATTTGCCAGTGGGTAAAAGTATTATCCAATTCAGAGAGCTTGTTGCTCAAGGGTCCTCCAGAGAAGAAAACTGTAACGAACACAATAGTTATATTTCCACAATGTTTGGAAAGTAATCAGATGACAGTCTAGGTAAAACTGCAAACAGTGGTTGTTATTGGAGAACATAATAGGAGGAGGCCACATCACTGTAACCCTCAAAGACTAACATCTCCATTTCTCTGCTAATGTTCAGCCAAAAGCTTTTTGGAACAGAAGAAATGCACAGCAATTCAGAGGAATTTATCTGGAAGAAATGTGGTTAGTGGGATTGATTTATTGTGGGATATGGCTGTATGAAATTGAAACCTCCCTCTCCCCATGTATTTAAGCCAGTGTTGTCCCAACTTGGCCACTTTAAGATGAGTGGACTTCAACTCCCAGAATTCCTGGGAGTTCCATGGCTGGCTGGGGAATTCTGGGAGTTGAAATCCACTCATCTTAAAGTGGCCAAGTTGGGACAACACTGATTTAAGCAAATTTTATTACAAACTCCCAGGTCTAGACAATGGAGACAATGGAAGATACACAGCAAAATATATTGAGGACTATAATTAACGAGCCTCATTCACCTTTTAATTAGCAGTAACTTATTTTTCCTTTGCATGTTGATTCAGAAGGTTTTCCTGCATTTGTTTCAGCTTACAATCCAAGATATTTGTTTAGGAAAATACTCTTAAATAATTGGCATGGACAGATGAAACATGTCTAAAGCAGTGGAACTAATTGGAAATACTCCATGTTCAGCCTAAACTGATCCGTCTGCTAAAGTACTGACCTCTGAAACAATAAAAGCAGTATGTTTGCATACTAATTATGAATACATGGCTCAGCTAAAGCCCATGATCTCTCCAGGAAATACAGATTCTCAAAGCAATCGATAAATAGATGAAAAGAAATACAGAAAAGAAAAGGTTTTAAATTTTTTAAGAAAAGGGATTTCTTAAAAAAAAAAAAAAAAAAAGTTCCTAATGGGCCAGGAGCATGGAGGCAAAATTAATGATTGAATGGTTCATTCAGTCCATTAGTATATGTACCTATTATTCAAATCATGGAGTCAGGAATAATTCTGTGAATGAACCAATAGCTGCTTGCTTAGTAATCCCACTAAGTTTGAGATGTACAGAACTATGTCTTGGGCACCAGAGGAAGGGACTAAACATTGTGTACAACCTTACAGGCATCTGGGTGATCTTTCTGAGGTCTACTAAGAAATAAATAAACCCCACTGAATTTGTGAAATACTGTCAACTGCTAATAAGAAGTATGCAATATATTCTGAACTCCAAGTTTCAAATGTTCTGAGCTTAGAATCAGGCTTCCCCTGTTCCAAAGCATTTTTAACTATCTTCAATTGTTGCTATTGCTACAAAAACTTTTTATATTGTTTAAATGTTTTAAAAATCATATCCATGACCAATTTTTCAGTAAATTGGGTAGTAGATAGCACTCTCATCCTGCCTACTTCCGTGGCTTTAGTCCAAAATAGAGAAAAAGAGAAAATAGGAACCTTGTTTTGAGTTTCCACTATTCTACATGGAGAGAGATTCAAAAAAATTTGGGGTTTTGATCCATTATAATACAAAACACTCAGAAAGTTCTTATGAAATGTTCCAGGTTAAGAACAAAATGGTGGAAGGAGGAATAGATCCTTTTTTGATCAAAACTTTCACTAAGATATATAAAAAGTACAATTAAAATATAAATCAGAAAGTATAGAAGAGAGAGAAGATAGAACTAAATGAAAAAGACAAAAACTTAAAAAGTGAGATCAAATAGAAAGATGAAACAGAAAGTGATTTCCAACTATCTCCAATACAGATATAAGTACAAATTTTTAAAAAGTTAATCTCTTACCACTATTTAATCCTAATTCACATTATTTCTATCAACACAAACCATCTAATCATTAAATCCCACAATCAAAGCTTCATTTTTTCCCAACCCAAGCACGTGATCTAGGAAGGGTTGCCATGAGGAGACAAATTTAGAAACAGTATTATCTCTTATTAAGGCTGTTAGTTTCACCATTTGAGCCAAGTCCATTAGTTTAATAATCCACACCTCCACTGTAGGTATTTGTGGAAGGGGGAATAAATGTTGATGCAACCTTAGCTCCTGGGAAGTTATTCTGGATTAAGAGAGAGGATTTTCCCCACTTCCCCTTTTTGCTTAAAATCCATAACAGTGGTTCAGCCCCTTTAAACAATTAGAAATGCACATATCTGGATCCATATCTATATCCCTGAATATTATATAATAAATAAGATTATGCTGCCAGACTCTGAATGTGCAATCATATAATCATTATGACTTTGAAATAAAGATTGTTATTTTGTTCTGCATTTTTACAGATATTATCTTTAGCACAGACTGCTATCAGAGTATTTAATTCATACGATACAAAAATAACTTCTTCCTTTCAATTTTAGCAACAAGAAGCAAACATTATTTTGCTTCTCAAAAGGCTGATATTTAAAACCCCCTCCTACGTTAAAATAAAAACTAAATTGTTTTATTTCATTATAAAGCAGACTCATTTTAGAGAGATCCTGCCTCAAAAATGCAGGTTAGAAATTTATATAATTAAACTAGATTACCTGTCATTCATCCTAATTAGTTTATTCCTTCTTAATTATTGTCACTGCCTTTTCAAACACACTCCAAGATATGGAGGAACATGGTAAAGCGGGTTTGCTGGCCTTCTTAACATACTTTGTATTATACCTGCTGAGTTTCACATTTATTCTAGTAAAAATAAATTTCCACATTTAGGCAAAAAGAGGTCTTCTCGCTCTTTGAATGGTTTCCTGAATAACTGCATTCATCTGAACGTAAAGATAGTTCACATCTAGCTCCAAGGCTGAAGAAACTCCATGGATACAGGAGCAGAGCTAGTCAACTGTTGAACTCTAACTAGCTAATTTTCCTTCATTTAACAGAATTACATAAATTTTTCTCTGTTCATTGTTAGGTGAACTGTTGCACAGAGTTCTAACTTTTGCAATATCCATAGTTAGCTTTCCAAAGAAAATCCAGTCAGAAAATATAAACTAACTGGACTTTATTGATAAAAATGCAAAACTTCATAAAATACAAGTTGCATATAAAATATAGGATATAACAAAGACTTCTTCTCATCTTAGCTTCCAAGACTTATCCACAACAAAGTCTCTAGCTAAAAAAAACACCCTCAGAGAAGAGGTACACTACTTGGTTACTAGTTAAGACTACATAACCCATAAACTACATGATTAACTTTTTACAAGACAAACACACTGAACAGGCTGGGCATTTAGCCCTCCCATTATATTGCCAGCATGTACACCCCCACTGAATAACTAACATACACATTACAGTAGGTGGCAGTAAAAAACATAACAGAATCACAAGATACTTTGTTTACATTAATCTCGACACCTGTTTTTGTATAGGGAACGGGATGACCTTCTTCCCATGAGAAAATCCTGATAAACATGGGTAGACATCCAGTCAACACAATGTTTGATCCCCAGAGAAGCTGGTTAAGATGTGCCTTTAATTGACTTAATAGCCCACTCAAACAGAGGAAGCAGTTAAGTGTAGAAGCACTATTTTTAGTGGAAAACACAGGATATAAATATACTAAAGAAATAATAGATCTCTGAACCGACATGAAAGAAGGCAAAGATCCCTTCTCTAGATATCACAAACTTTAATCATGGAGGAAAGAGTCCAATCCAGGTACCTGTTGGCACTTTTGGGGTATCTAAACATGTATATTATGCATTTACACATGAAAGCAGGAATGATATCAGCTGAACTGAAAATATGGTATTAGCTATTAATTGATGGTTAAAACAACTTACTTGAAAGCATTTGATTTCTCTTACTCCTTTAGAATCATTTGAAAACCTGTGGTTTAAGTCTGTTTCCATCACACTATAAAAAACTGGTTTAAAGCCTGGAGACCTTCTAAAATCAAAGTATTATAAGGCAGTTGTAAAACAGAGTATACTAGATATTGAATGTCAAAATATTTTTGCAGCTGCTAAAGGATTCAGCTTTAATGTTACATCCTGAATTCTATGGAAAAAAGCCAGCTTTTATTTTGGCCTGATGTGACATATTGCCATCTATGGTTTAAGAAGGATGATACAGGAAGAGAGTGGGAACCCACAGATCTGTCCGTATAGATATGGAGAAGTAGGCATAATTGTTCATACTGTACGGTTCTATGAGTTTTATAAAGAAACTTATCCTACCGCTAAAGTACCCAGGCAAATATCTGAAATTCCACAAGATTTATTAAGAGATCAGTGTCTTTATTACAGAGTGATATAATCACCATATGTGGTTGCAAAACTCCAAACAACCACTAGGTGCCCCTGAAGAGATGCTGCCTTTTAGTGACCAGCTAGACTTTTCCCCCTCCTGATATTCTTGCCATCTAGGCTATACTGCCAAATTCATGAGTGTTCATGAAAAAGAAACTCTTCTTGTTCCATGAGGACACAAACACCTTATGGCTGGAAGTCTAGCCAGATGGCACCAGCCAAATTAAACCCAGATCATATGGGTTGTTCCAGAGACAAAAATCTGAAGTTCGCACCTGCACAGCAAGACTGGTGCACCTTGCCTCTGTGAATCCTCCTTCCCTACATGGCCTGTTTACCAGCCCCCTTGCCAATTTCCCCAGTGTCTTCCCCTTAGCTGCTCCCAATGCATTTGAATTCAAACGTGGCATTCTCAGTGGCCCTCCTGCCCTTCTCCCTATGGTGAAGGCTCCAGGCTAGAAAACAGGAGGCTGTGAGTTCTAGTCCCGCTTTAGGCTTGAAAGGTGGCCGGTGACTTTGGGCCAGTCACTCTTTCTCAGCCTACGACGTCAGGCTCGGGCGACAAGCTGGTCGGTCAATTCCTCTCGCCACCAATGAATCAACATTTGGTTGATCTGAAAAACAAGCGGATCCCGCACCTGTGGGAAAAATGCTAGGAAGAAAAAAAAAATCATAAATATAAATCTGTCATTACATTTTGAAACTCTCACTAATGAAAAGAAAATTTATTTTGCTTTCTTATGTCATGCCACATTATTTTACAACTGAGAATTTTCCAGCATCACTAATGGTAAATCTAAGAAAGTTGTTAACAAATTAGGGAAAGCAAGCAGTCTGGGGCTTCCTGAATTCTTTTCAGTGCTTTTACCAGCGGTGGCTGTAAAAGAATCTGTATTCGCTTCATATTGTGTGCGTACTTCTGTGTGTTTGTGTGTGTGTGTGTGTGTGTGTATTTTCCCTTTGGGCTGGGTCTGAATGTGTGTACGTATTTACGGGCAGCACAAGATTGATTGAGTGCGCCATTGAGTCAGCGCCAGCTCTCAGGAACTGTCCAGACAGACATTCTCCAGGATGATCTGTCCCCAGTCTGGCCTTTCAAGTCTTCCAGTGGTGTAACACCATTGTTGTAATCAAGTCCATCCACCTTGCTGCTGGCCAGCTTCTTCTCTTTCCTTCCACTTTCCCAGCATTAGAGACGTCTCAAGAGAACTTGGTCTTTGCATAATGTGTCCAAAGTATTTTAATTTGAACCTGGTCATTTGTGCATTGAGTGTTTTCTTTTACATTTGCTTGTTTTCTTTGCTATCCACGATATTCCCAGGAATCTTCTCCAGCATGAAAGTTCAAAAGTGTCCGTACTCTTTTCATACTGCTTCTCTGAGGTCCAACTTCCCCTTCGCAGGGAAAACCATTGTCTGCACAGTTCTGATCTTTGTTGATACAGACATGTTGTGGCTTCTGAATATTTTTTCCAAGGCTTTCATTACCAAGTGCTAGTCTTCTGGTTCCTTTATTGTTGATAGTCAGTCCTAAAAGACAGAAGCTGTCTATCATTTCCATATCTTCATTGTCAATTCAGGAAGTACAAAGGAATGGCATATGTTCCACTCTGGAGAGAGGCTTAAAATGGAGCAGTCAGCTTTTCCTGCCATACTAAATTTGGCCTTGTTCTGTTTCCAGAGATGAACCCTGCCCCTGCTGAAGGACACACATACAGAGTTCTGAATCCTTATACATCCTGTCCAAAGCATGTTGGGTTGGAAAAACAGCGTCATAGCCAGTCCTTATCATTAATGTGTGTGTGTGTGTGTTTGCTTGTTTATTGTCAGCTAATTCCTGCTCAATCATACTAAATTTATTCAGTTTTATCTCACTTTCCATAACAGAAATATCTCAAAACTGAGTGTTGTTATAATCAATTTTATGTACTGCTCTTCCTCTTGCCACCGCAAAATCTGTATAATGACGAACTTTGTTTTTTAGCAGTTCAAATTCAGTTGTTTTATTTTAAAACAATTTAAAATATACCACATCTTTAAATATTCTCAGTCACGAAATGTCACATACTCAGGTCTCAGACATGAAAGGAAAAAGGAAAAGGTTTCATCCAGTATAGCCAGCTTGCTGTGCAAGGTCGATGAGTATTGCGGTGGCTAAACATCCTTGATGAGGAACCCTATTAGGGACTTGTAGCATCTTCTAAAGTCACCCAACCATTGTTGTGCCAAAATAATAGTATTGAGTACAACTTTCCATCATCTCACTGAAGGTTGGGTGATGTCAGAAGATGCTCTAATTTCCAAAGAAGGATCTGCTTCTGTCTCATTACAACTTCATGGTCTGTATGATTCAGAACAGCTTCCTGTTGAGTAAGATGGTAATCCTATGAAACACAACAACCTCAGAATATTCAAGAGAGACAAAGAGAAATAAAAAGAGCATACTGTTCAAAATACACGTACTTTAAAATATCACATTTCATTATCCCTATATTATGTCACAATCAGAGTCTTGAAGGGTGTCTTATGACGGCTTGATCGCTGCTGGTCTTACCTTTCTAGAGCTACTGCTAGCTAAAAAAAATTCAAAATCCGTGTCTTATATAAACATTATGCTGAATTATTGGAATAGCTGTTCAACTAAATATGGGTAAATGTCACACTAAGTGTTTCTGTTCAACAAGCTATTCCCTAGAGCATAGAATCAGATTTCTGCATTACGCTTATGTTCACAATTTTTAAAATAAGTGTTTTCTTCTACATAAAACTACAGAGCTATAAATATACTGTTGCCACCAATTTTATTAAAACTTTTTCACCTCCTTGCTTACAGATACAGTTGCACAAAGAAATGCTTTACGAGAACATGTGTATCCCAAGCTACGTGAATTCTGCAGGGAAAACTATGGGATGGAATTTCAGGTAGTGTTTTCTACATTCAAAATTTAAACTGTTATGTTCATAAGCCTGCCAAACAAAATCTGTCAGTAGTATGAATGTTGATATATCATATGCAGAACTTGTGCAAACAACTTCATCACTATGCAGCTGCTACTGCACCTGTAGCAAATACAACAGGTATTAGTAGCTATAGCTATAGCTCTCTCTGCACCTTTGTTGTGGCTTGTCCCAAGACAGGGTTTGACTGATTGACTGATTGATTGATTTTGTGCTATCAAGTCGTTTTCGACTCCTAAAGACCACATAGATAGATTTGCTCTATGATGATCTATCCCTAACCAAGTTCTTTCAAGTCTGCCAACAATACACTCATTGCCACTGTAATTGTATCCATACACTTGCTACTGGTCACCCTCTTCTTCTCTTTCCTTCCCCTTTCCCAGCATTAGAGCCTTTGCCAGAGAACTGGGTTTTCGCATAATGTCTGAAGTAGGACAATCTGAGCCTGGTCATTTATGCCTTGAGTGAGAACTCTAGGTTGATTTGTCCAATGATCCATTGGTTTGCTTTCTTGGCTGTCAAGACAGGGTTAGGACCTGGGAAAGGCAACAGCACAGTTATACAGTTCAAGGTCTAATCTTGACATGGCCGGAGAGATTCACAGAACTGTAATCCACAAACCCAAACAGTCATGATTCTAGAAAGACAGCAAGAGAACAGAAGTTAAAGTCCAGGTGAAAAAGATGCATACCTTGAGAGATCTGTCCAGCAGGAAGGCTCAGAAAGCATACATAGCTTGCAGGAAGTAAATATTGCTTCCAGCAATGAGCTGCTGTCAAACAAAAAATTTTACACAGAGGTGCAGCTTCCTTGCCTTAACTCGGTTGGTGGCCTGATCTGGCTGGCATGTCACCTAAGCATATTGAGCTATCCTCAAGGAGATCTTTATGTCCAGAGCAGTCTCTCTTTTAGCTGAAGAGGCAGCTATCGAGCTGAATAATGGGAAGTGATGACAAACGAAAGGAAATACGTCTTCATAGACACTTAGTAAAACTGTGGCATTTGATATCATAAGATGTAATGAAGACCCTAACACTAGATAGCTCTGAAAGAGATTTAGCTAAATTTATGTACTATAAAGTCATTGGCTGCTGATCAGGATCACTCATGATTGGTCCTTTTACCACCAGTATTCAGAAACAGCAATGTCTTTTTCAATACCGTTTGTAGAAAAATATGATCATACAATTTCCTAAATATGTCTGGTTGGCACTGTGGGAGCAGAATGCTGGCCTAGATGGACCTGTGATCTAATTCTTAATATGTTTGCCAACAACTGCATGTTAGTAATCATTCAGCATCAACAAATGTTGACTGATTCGGGGGCAGAACAGATTTTTTTTCCCCTGATGTAAAGTTATACTTTGGAAAGATCTTTTCTCCCATTCTTGATGAACCAGGATAGGCCACCCTCATGTTGTGCAGTTGACCACCATCCCATAATTTCACACGATATCATTGGGACAAATTAAAGGATTAACGAAAAACTAAATAAAACTAGATGGCTAAAATCTTGCTTGATTTCATCTGAGAACTCAGAGATCTTGTAAAATTTAGTTACCTCTCAATATTTTGGCTTTTTTCTTTTTTTAATGTGGAGGTTAGAAAGGACCATCTAGTGGCACTGTAAGCCATATGGCCTTTGCAGGAACTACTTTGCCACATGGATGTCCTTGCTCTCAACTTGAAGAAAGGGCTGATGGAACAATGATGGCAGCTGAATTTGTGGACTGCCGGAAAGTTACTTCCTCTCTGTTGGTTCTCTTCTGTGACTAAGTATACGATGCCTAGAAGGTTTGTTTCTGGGTCATAAGGCTAAATGCACACCCACGTAATCGATATGTGAACATCAGTGTTGTGTTTTGGCTGCTATCTCCACGGTACTAACTTAAAATCACCATCACAGTAGGAAGAGATTGTCTGATATTATGTCTGGCTTGGCGTTTCTGTTACTGTGCTGTGCAGAGAGAGAGCGAAATAAAACAGCAGGGCAGCGCCCTCAGAAGATTTCACAGCCAAAGATAATTATATGCCATTAATGTTCTAGCCTTGATATTTCCACTGTACTGTTATCACCTTCTAATGCTAGACACCCTTAACTTACAGTGGCTTTTTATTGCTCTTGTTATGCCATTGGTAGAGTTGCTTGTCCTGTGATATCTTTTGAGTATTCACCAACTCCTGGGCTGCGATTAAGGTTTATCAGTGCTCTCCCAAGCCCATGCCATCCATACGTGCTCATCTGCCTGCAGGCATCAAAGTGGGAAGGCTGCCTGCCACAGAGCCTTTCAATCATCATAGTTAGCACAGACTTTCTAACAATAAAGAATCTTGACTCAGATATTGCCCAGTGTTAAAGTAGCCATCAATATTGCTACTTCTAGCATTGGGCAATATTTGAGTCAAGATGCTTTGTTATATACAAAACAGGCAGTTTTGCATAATTTTATGCACAATAGTGGGGGAGAGGAGGGAAGAAAGAAGGGAGGGAGAGAGTAATCGGGATATTTTCTTATTTTATACAGCAGTATGTGTGCATACCCAATCAAGCATCAAATTATTGCAGTTCAGTGGCCAAAAATATTGAATTGGAATGCTGTGATTATGCCTGGCACATGAAAATCCGAAGTAGGACAGCAATATGCCAGCTTATGCTGAAGGCAGGTCTTTCTTTTGTAAGCTCCTTGATTTTTAAAGGTCAGTTAATTTTTTGAGGTTTAGAAAGGGAACGCTCATGCTAAACACTGGTTTCTGAGAGAAACACTGATTTTTTAAATGAATAGCTCAGTTTGAAAATAAATTGATACATAGAATAAAACGGCAGCTACAGATACTGTATGGTTGCAATACGATTTGATAATCTCGCTGCATTGATATGTACCAGCCCGTCTGTCAAATGTTGCATATCTAGATTCAGAATTTATACCAAAAGATTCTATCATCTTTTCTTGACAGATTTTTCTAAACCTTAACAAGGTTTCAGTGGATACTGCCAAAGTGGATTAAATCATCCCCTTTCCCTCAGGGAATTCTTGAAACCGCCATTTTGCAAGGCTTGAAGAGATCTTTACCCATTTTTTTCAAAGCACAACTCCCAGGAGTATTAGGGAAAAGCTATAAAACTCATATAGTTGTAATACAGATGAACTCAGCATGTCTCAGCAAATGTTATGAGTAATGCACCTGGAGATCATATTTAAGCCTTCTCATAATGTTTTCTCCTCAGTTACGGTCTTCTTACAATGGATTTATATGCTTGTATGCTGTGAACCAGTGCTGAGTTACTAGGTGGGATGTAGCTGATTTGGGACCCCACCAGATGGATGGTCCCTAGAACTAGGAGGGTCAAGCATCCAAGCAAGACTGGGACTCTGCCACTTCAGCTGGACCTGCCTTGTCAAAGTCCAACTCTGAGTGAATTTGTCTACTAGGTTCTTAGAGTACCATTCATTGCAGCCTAATAGATGTTCCTGAGGTTCATCCCTGCCCAATAGAAAGTTGGTCACCTGAAAAAGGGCCACTGGTTGGCCATCAGTGGACACAATAAGATTGGAAAAATAACTATATTTCACTACACTTATTGATGTAATCTCTAACATGGCTCTAACTTGTGCTTAATCGGATCCACTCTTCATTTTCCTCCAATGACATTCTAAGTATCTGTTCTGATTTTTGATTTCCTGAAGTTCCTCAGAGAACCAAGCCACACACACACACACACACACACACACCTGGATATTGGCATACAGGAGGGCCACATAGGAGTAATCCAGTCCAAGGCCCTCCTTACCTGCCATTACCTTACCATTCTAGGCAGCATATAAGGCCATAGCTGGGGGAAAAAAACATTAGATCCTCAGGCAAGACCCCATGCGCTCTCAAATATCTCCAGGTTCATTAAGCCCCTGGAGCAGACTGATTTAATAGGCCTTAGCTTTCTGCTGGGAGGGTAGCACCAGTAAGCTGAAAAGCAATCTGATATTGATCTGCCTGTGACAAAGGACTTAAGGTAATGTGTTCCACCTTCAGATCACTGGCTTGAGACAACTGCCCCTAGATTAAATGTGTGGCCTCTAGCATGCTTGAGACCCTCAATAATTTGAAAGAGGTCTATGGTGGCCATGAACTCCTGAGCAGCTCCAAAGTCAACACTACCCAGGTTTAGATTAAAATCCCCAAGGACTATCAGCCTTGGAGATTCAACCACCAGTCTGGCAACGGGATTCAGCAATTCAGGTAGAGGTGTCACTTCATATAGTAGCAGGAAGAGCAGTACAACAGCAACAAGCCCAGCTGCTCCCTAGAGCCCAACTTCAGCCATAAGGTCTAACACCTGGCCATCTGCACTACAGATCCTCTAGAACTATCACAGCTTCTGGGGTGACAACTGCCACCTATACCCACCTACCCTGGACTCACAGCTGATGCCAAGCATGAACCCAGGTAGAAACAACTCTGAGAGGGGACACCACCACCCCAGGCTTACCCAGGTCTTGGTTATCCAAGCCAGCCTGACTGCCTCATGACCAAATCATGGATAAGGATGGATGTATTATACACCAACCTGGCATTTATTAGCAACAGGAAGAGACCAGAGCCACCAAGGATCCAATGACCTAGGTGTTGCTTTAAGCATCCTCATCCATACACCCCAAAAATCATTCAATTGCTAATATCATTTTTCAAGGTTTTCAGGTGGCAATCCAATGCTCATTTATCTAGGAGCAAGTTCCATTCCATTCAGTAGGGCTTTTTGCTCAGCAGACATATACAGAATTAAACTGTTAAAACATTGCACGAGTGATGGAAGGTTCATTGGAGGTGTTTGAAACCTACTCCTGACTGAAATGTTTCCTTTCATGACTCACTGAATAGGACATTGTCAGCACCAAACAAATAATAACATGATAATGGCATTTGCAATGCTGCTTCTCTGAACTTTCCATGTAGAGTCTATTTTTCTCATGTTTCTACTTCTCCATTCGTGATGCTCTGTAACACTAGTTTTAATTCCCTGCAAAGGAAGGTCTTTTTGGTTAATCTCAAATTGGGTCCAAACGTATAAAATGGTTTCTTAGAATTTGCAATAAAAAAAGCAGCACAGAACCCCAAAATATCAAATATATCGGCCCAAGGATTACTTCACTAGATTTTGCTCCTTTAAATAGTTCCTTGCCGTAGCATATTTCTATCTGCCTAAGCCTAAAAATGATGTGAAACCACACAGTATCACTTCATTTCTTTAAATAAACATATCAAGTTTTTCTCTTTTTTTCTTCCATCTTCCATCTTTTAATATTATTCAAATCGGATCTGTAGGCACAAAAGAAAATGTGAACAGTTAAACACCTGCTATTTTAAAGTCATCAAGACTATGGCAACCCAAATGACAAAATATTAAATAGCAGGGTTTTTAAAAATAGCACTATCAATATATGACCCAGTTCAATCAATCAGTTAAAATTATTTCATCATGAAGGGAGAAGACAGCCAGTGTGGTCTAGTGATTAAGGAACCAGGCTAGACAGCAGGAGATGGGGAGTTCTAGTCCTGCCTTAGGCATGAAAGCGGTTAAGTGACTTTGGGCCAGTCCCTCTCTCTCAGCCCAGCCCATCTCACAGGGTGGTTGTTGTGTGGAAAATAGGAGGTGGAAGGAGCATTAGGTATGTTCACTGCCTTGAGTTATTTATAAAAATAATAAAGGCAGGATAAAAAAATTTTTTTTAAAAAGACAGAAGATTGTGGGTATCCATGGAGGGCTGCATGTGGGCCAGGAGCGACATCTTTTGATGGATAGGCTGAGTTATGGTTGGATCCAGTCTCTCAGCCTGTCCAAAAGTCCTAGACTATCTAATCCCAAATGCCCTTCGACCTATACCTGCCCCACTTTGACCCACACAAACTTAGTTCCTTCCTCTTCCAAGTCATAGCTATTTTATATTTTTTAATTCCAAGAGTTTTCAAGGATAAATCTATTTCAACACAGATTGTTTTCTTGCAATTCTCATCATGAGCCAATGCAAAACATACTGCGGGACTATTTTTCCCATCGAATTTTAGAAGGCACTCCGAATGTACAGCATGCTTTGTTTAAAAATATTCTAGTGCTCACTGTTACAATTATGGTGACAATTAGTTCGGCATACAGAGAATCTCTAGAATATTAAGGAAAGGGTTTACTTTTCCTACCACAATGCTCTTGTGCCCTGCTGTCCTCCTCAGTGCCCCAAGAATAAAGCAGGGATGTACAGAGTCATATAAGTGAACATAAGAAGAAGCACATACTTTAAGGAACTGCAACTGTATTCGTAGATGTAGGGGCTGATATTGGCCTAAAGGCTGTTCCACAGCAAGACATCTAGACACACTCCCAAAATAAAAGAATGTGAATGGAGTAAATTCACAATAAAGGTGCAAACAGTTCAGCATCTAAAATTGTGCATATAGTAGTCATAATAAATTCAATTCCTGGGGGCTAAGTAAACACATTCGTGTTGTTTTCATGACAACACTACTGAAGTGGTTGCTGTTGCTTTCACCAGATTTCTTTCTTGACTTCTCAATCTGATCCTACTTTGTGTTTTGTTTTGTTTTTTGAGATCAACCACATTTGGTGGGATTATATATCATCAGTTATGTAATGTATATGTATATGTAGTGTGTGTGAGTATCTGTAAGTTACTCTTAAAGCCTGTTGCATTGTTTCACTTCTCCTGCACCATAAGTACTAAGCAAGCTTGTTCTGAAACTAGTGATACTTGGAGTTAAACGTGCTCCCATAACCTATACATTTTAAGAATGGATCTCCCATTATCTTCTCAAATTTGGTCCTAACCTTTGACAGAATTGATCCTTTGCTATTATCCATAAATACATAAACTGACACACCCAACCTTTAAACTATTGCTTTTATTGTTATGTTTTAGAATGTTGAGTTGCATAATACTGTATATAACCATTATAATATTATTTGTTGGCTTTCTAGGTCATTGACCTATACTGGGGAGTAGAACCAGAAGAATGGGACAGCCCAGAGCTCCAAAAGACTCGTATGAGGCTCTTAGAAGATTGCCTGAAAACATCAGCAGGTCCATGTTTTGTTGTGGGTATAAAATAAAGTTTTACCTAATCCACCTAATCTTCTTAATGTAGCTGTGGGCCTTTTCTTAAGGATGCGTATTGAACATAATATCTCCTAAGAGATTTTGTTGTTGTTTTGGGACAGATTCCATAGTTGCTTCTCAGTATTTTATATAATATGTAATCCATCACCATCATCATCATCTCTATATTGCAGATCAGGAGATGGAGAGATTGAGCTAAGAAGTGGTTTGTCTAAAACATCTGATACATTCATGGTTACAGTGAGATTTCAGAATTAACATTCGCAGAAATGACTGAATGCAAGAAATCTCATCTGTTAATTTCTTTTTCATATTTTTGCTATACATGGCTGCCTCCCTCCTTTTGCTGAGATAATCATTTTAAACTACGGAGTTCATTTCTCCCAGCTTATTATACTTACTGTTAGTTTAAACCAGAATTACTCCAACACAATTCTGAGACTAGGTTTAACAGATGGAAATGTCTTTGCAGACACCAGTATTTAAATAGCTCTGTATAATAGCATCTGCTTTGTATTCAGAAAACTTCAGTTGAATTCTAGCCAGGTTGGTAGGAAGACCAGAGAAAGGTGCAGAGCAGAGACATTGGAGCATCACTGATGCTTGGAACAATAATGAAGTAGAGAGTTACGCGGTTGGGCTTGATATGAGGCAATGTCACATTAACGCAAAGCCAATTTTTTAAAAAATAAATTCAGTGAAGTGGTAGGATCTGACTTCTTTTCATGTAATGAAACACAATAGGGCTGGGCGGTGCTTCAGATTCAGTCTTGGAAAAGGGCTTTAGCACCCATGGGAGCACAAACATGCCACCTGTCTTTGATACCTTAAAGCAGCCACACAAACCTGGGAAAAGAGACAGATGCTTTAAAGTGTTGCAGACAGGTGGTACATTGGTCCTCCTTCATGGTTGGAAGTACTTTCTGGAGACTGAATCTGAATAGCTCTATTATGTAGAAAATGTTTCCATTGTATATCTGCAATTAAGTACACAATGTGAGGTAGATTTTTTCAAGACAGTGGGAAATCTTAGAACATCAAGCACAGTTAGTGCATATTATTGGGCGATCCTTACAAGAATCGGCTAAATTCAGTCTTAATTATTATTGCTGTATTGCAGAAAGTGGAATTCAGGGTGAAAGAGAGTGGTTCATCTAAAGTAACCTACTGAATGAATTCTTATCATTGCAAAAGTTTTCATTTAGGAGAGATGCTAGGGAAAATGAGGTCAGTGGGATCTAGAAGACTCTCAAAATATCATTAGGGAGTCAGTAAAGGTTAGAAGCTCCATATCTATGTTTGCTTGAAGTAACATGTCTGCTACTTCAAAATCAATCTTGTAGCCTTCTAATTAGGTTCTTTGTTGAACTCTTGGTGCGTCATGCATACGGAAGATATACAGTGAGAACAATGAGTTGAAACTTTCTACAGCCGGGGAGATGGTTTACAAGAAATCAAACCTTGTACTACTGTATGGCCCAAGTGTGGCTCTTCTTTCAGGCTTATGGTTTCATGAGCTCCATTTTGGAAGTGTTCAAAGTACAACTGCAAGCTTCATCTGCTTGGCTTCTGCAAAGGGCACCCAACTTACATTGGCCCATCTGCAAATATTCTTGAAATAGGCTAAATGTAATCAGTCCACTTAGAGCTCTTCCATATGCCAGCTTAGTTGTCTTCCTTCATCTACAGTGGGGATTTTCAAACATTTTCAGGCTGGGAAACCTGTTCATTTTTTTAAAAAATCTCCAGAACCCCTGATCAGGAGATAAAGTTCTAGTGATAGAAAATTGGCTGCATTCAAGTTAACTTTTTTTACCCTTAGTCTGTTACAAAATTCCATCTAGTTTTCATGGAGCCTAGGGTTCTGCAGAACGCAGTTTGAAAAACCCTGGTTTAGAACTAGCCAATATCTCCTCCCTCCCTCCCTCCCTTCCTCCTTTCAACTTATTTACTTATTCTTTCTGTCACCTCATTTTCTTGGGTTTAGCTAACTCATTATCTTCAGACAATGTTGATCTTGGTCATTTCTGGTTAAGAGAAACTTTGCAGAATTCTGCAAACTTATCTTGCTTTCACCAAATAGGCTAAAGGAAACAATATAAGGTTCTTACATGGAAAAAGATGCTTCAGACAGACAGTTCCACAAAATAATTCTGTCTTTATAAAGTTGAAAAACTGTCTGGTTTTTTGACCTTTCAGTATAAATCTCACATCAAGGGCAATTCAAATATACAGGTGAAACTTGAAAAATTAGAATATCATGCAAATGTTCATTTATGTCAGTATTGCAACTCAAAAGGTAAAACCAATATATGAGATAGACGCATTACATGCAAAGCGAGATATGTCAAGCCTTATTTTGGTATAATTGTGATGATTATGGCGTACAGCTTATGAAAACCCCAAATTCACAATCTCAGAAAATTAGAATAGTGTGAAAAGGTTCAATATTCTAGGCTCAAAGTGTCCCACTCTAATCAGCTAACGAATCCATAACACCTGCAAAGGGTTCCTGAGCCTTTCAATGGTCTCTCAGGCTGGTTCAGTAGGAATCACAAGCACGGGAAAGACTGCTGACCTGTCAGTTGTGCAGAAAACCATCACTGACACCCTCCATAAGAAGGGAAAGCCCCAAAAGGTAATTGCAAAAGAAGTTGGATGTTCCCAAAGTGCTGTATCAAAGCACATCAATAGAAGGTTATGTGGAAGGGAAAAGTGTGGTAGAAAAAGGTGCACACGCAGCAGGGATGACCGCAGCCTGGAGACGATTGTCAGGAAAAGGCCATTCCAAAGTGTTGGGGACTTTCACAAGGAGTGGACTGAGGCTGGAGTTAGTGCATCAAGAGCCACCACACACAGACGGATCCTGGACATGGGCTTCAAATGTCGTATTCCTCTTGTCAAGCCGCTCCTGAACAACAAACAACGTCAGAAGCGTCTTAGCTGGGCTACAGAAAAAAAGAACTGGTCTGTTGCCCAGTGGTCCAAAGTCCTCTTTTCTGATGAGAGCAACTTTTGCATCTCATTTAGGAACCAAGGACCCAGAGTCTGGAGGAAGAATGGAGAGGCACACAATGCAGGATGCTTGAAGTCCAGTGTGAAGTTTCCGCAGTCCGTGTTGATTTGGGGAGCCATGTCATCTGCTGGTGTTGGTCCACTGTGCTTCATTAAGTCCAGGGTCAGCGCAGCCGTCTACCAGGAGATTTTGGAGCACTTCATGCTTCCTTCCGCAGACGAGCTTTATGGGGATGCTGACTTCATTTTCCAGCAGGACATGGCACCTGCCCACACTGCCAAAAGTACCAAAACCTGCTTCAATGACCATGGGATTACTGTGCTTGATTGGCCAGCAAACTCGCCTGACCTGAACCCCATAGAGAATCTATGGGGCATTGCCAAGAGAAAGATGAGGGACATGAGACCGAACAATGCAGCGGAGCAGAAGGCCGCTATTGAAGCATCCTGGTCTTCCATAACACCTCAGCAGTGCCACAGGCTGATAGCATCCATGCCACGCCGCATTGCGGCAGTCATTGCTGCAAAAGGGGCCCAAACCAAGTACTGAGTACATATGCATGCTTATACTTTGCAGAGGTCCGATATTGTTCTATTTCCAATCCTTGTGTTATTGATGTCATGTAATATTCTAATTTTCTGAGATTGTGAATTTGGGGTTTTCATAAGCTGTACACCATAACCATCACTATTATACCAAAGTAAGGCTTGACATATCTCGCTTTGCATGTAATGCGTCTATCTCATATATTGGTTTCACCTTTTGAGTTGCCATAGTGACATAAATGAACATTTGCACGATATTCTAATTTTTCGAGTTTCACCTGTATGCTCCTCAGTCAATTCATTGAAAACTTCTCTAATTTTTTTTGTGCATCCATAAAAGGTTCCCTATGCTTTTACTCCTGAAAGAAAAATGTTGTCTTTGTTCCTGTTGGCAGTTTCTCTATTATATAGACATGTCATTTGCTCCTAATCGCTGGTTTTGCCAACACGTTTGAATTGTAGCTCATTTCTAACAATTTTCTAATCACATTTTGGATTTTAAAAGCATTACAATTTATAATGCAGACTGAATCCAGAGATCGTTTTAAAAATATTCACGTTCAGACAATCTTCTGTCTAGTTGTATGCAAAACTGCCTCTTCTGTGTTTCTGTGTTTTATATTGTTTTATATTGTTCCCTGTATCTGGCATTTTGGATAAGGTTAAAAGCAATAGATTCCTTTTATTAAGAAAGCATGCAGCCAGACAATATGGGGAAAGAACTGTCGTTACTGCCGTTGTCCAGGGATATTGAGAAATAATTAATATAGTATTGTGCAGGTTTTCCTTTCTCCAAAGACTCTGTTCCATAGTTCAGGATGGGTTAATTTAATGCAATTAAAGGTTTGTTTAAAATTCATATCACCTGAATTTAAAAAAAAAGTTTTGAAGGAGCACACTAGAAAGATGATTGTTGTTGTTGTTGTTCAGTTGTTAAGTCATGTCCGACTCTTCGTGACCCCATGAACCATATCACGCCAGGCCTTCCTGTCCTTCACTGCCTCCCTGAGTTTGCTCAGTTTCATGCTCATTGCTTCAGTGATGGTATCTAACGATCTCATCCTCTGCCGTCCTCTTCTTTTGCCTTCAATCTTTCCCAGCATCAGGGTCTTTTCCAAAGAGTCCTCTCTTCACATTAGGTGACCAAAGTATCTGAGTTTGAGCTTCAGTATCAATCCTTCCAATGAGCAATCAGGGTTGATTTCCTTTAAGATTGACTGGTTTGACCTCCTAGCAGTCCAGGGGACTCCTAGGAATCTTCTCCAGCACCACAATTCAAAGGCATAAATTCTTTGGCGCGCAGCCTTCCTTATGGTCCGGCTCTCATAGCCATACATTGCTACTGGAAAAACCATAGCTTTGATTGTGCGGATATTTGTCAGCAAGGTGAAGTCTCTGCTTTTAAATATGCTATCTAGGTTTGCCATAGCTTTCCTCCCAAGGAGCAAGTGTCTTTTAATTTCATGGCTGCAGTCTCCATCTGCGGTGATCTTGGACCCCAAATAAATTAAGTCTGTTACTGCTTCCATTTCTACCCCTTCTATTTGCCAGGAATTGATGGGTCCAGATGCCATGATATTAATTTTTTTTAATGTTGAGTTTCAGGCCAGCTTTTGTGCACTCTCCTCTTTCACCCTCATCAAGAGGCTCTTTAGTTCTTCTTCACTTTCTGCCATTAGGGTGGTATCGTCTGCATATCTGAGGTTGTTGATATTTCTCCCTGCAATCTTAATTCCGGCTTTTGATTCTTCCAGCCTGGCATTTCTCATGATGTACTCTGCATATAAGTTAAATAAGCAGGGTGACAGTATACAGCCTTGTCGTACTTCTTTCCCTATTTTGAACCAATCAGTTGTTCCATGACCGGTTCTAACTGTTGCTTCTTGGCCCGCATACAGATTTCTCAGGAGACACGTAAGGTGGTCTGGTACCCCCATCTCTTTAAGAATTTGCCACAGTTTGTTGTGATCCACACAATCGAAGGCTTTTGCATAGTCAGTGAAGCAGAAGTAGATGTTTTTCTGGAACTCTCATGCTTTCTCCATGATCCAGCAAATGTTGGCAATTTGATCTCTAGTTCCTCTGCCTCTTCAAAACACAGCTTGTACATCCAGTAGTTCTCGGTTCACATGCTGCTGAAGCCTAGCTTGTAGGATTTTGAGCATGACCTTGCTAGCATGTGAAATGAGCACAATTGTGCAATAGTCTGAGCATTCTTTGGCATTGCCCTTCTTTGGAATTGGAACATTAACTGACCTTTTCCAATCCCGTGGCCACTGTTGCATTTTCCAAACTTGCTGGCATATTGAGTGCAGCACTTTAACAGCATCATCTTTTAGTATTTTAAATAACTCAGCTGGAATACTGTCATCTCCGCTAGCTTTGTTGTTAGTCATGCTTCCTAAGGCCCACTTGACTTCGCTCTCTAGGCTGTCCGGCTCAAGGTCAGTGATCACGCCAGCATGGACATCAGGGGCATTAAGATCTTTCTTGTATAGTTCTTCTGTGTATTCTTGCCACCTCTTCTTAATCTCTTCTGCTTCTGTTAAGTCCCTGCCTTATTTTGTCCTTTATCATGCCCATCTTTGCACTAGATGTTCCCTTGATATGTCCCATTTTCTTGAAGAGATCTCTAGTTTTCCCCTTTCTATTGTTTTCCTCGATTTCTTTGCATTGTTTGTTTAAGAAGGCCTTCTTATCTCTCCTTGCTAGTTGGTAGTTTAAATAAACATCTGCGGAAGAAATTTCTTCCACTGTTTGATCATTACTTCTGCAGATGTTCATTTAAATGAAAAACAACCTAGGCAGCATGTGAAACTTAACTGGAATTCAACTTTGCCAGTATTGACTTTCTGTAGCCATAAATCTACTGACCACTGGGGGCAGTAGATGGAGGGGAAGTCAGAAAGGGATTTGCTTCCCATGTCTGTACATAATGTGCCTCCTATTGATTAGATGGATATTCTCAGGGCTTACCATAATTTATCACCTTTCTCTCTGAGTTAAATCCTCTTCTTCCAGCTGTAACCTGTGCAGTTCAGGTTCTCACCCAACTCACTTTCTTTTCATAATGGAGTAGAGCACACTAAAGGCTCTTAACTGTAGATAGACTTGTATAACTTAGGATTTCCAATCCGTAGGTTATTTCCTGAATAAAGTTTCTTAATTTTCTTTCACCTAAGCACCAGCCCCAAGAATATTTTCCTACAAAAGTTATTCTGCTAAATTCCTTTCCGCACATTCTTTCTGTGATACAGAGCTGTGTATCTGCTGTCCAACAAATCCGAGCCACTTCTTGATATCATTTTAATTGCTTTTCAATATTACAGAAATAAAGAAAACAGAAAACATGCAGAAGAAAAAGAGTAGAGAAAGAAAAAGGTCAAAAGCATCAACATAGAAAATAGCTCGCTCATAGCATTAAACCTTCACCACAAAGCAGTATAGATGAGACTTCCATTACATCAATGGAGAGCCAATTCAGAAGTAGAGCAAATACTTGTCATCAGTCCACAACTGTAAATCCATACCAAAGAGTAACCTTTTTTGCTACACCCCATGTTCACTGTACCCGTATTTTTTCATATAATGAGAAATTCAAATTGTTGATATATAATAATGGTATAAAAATGGCAACTGTTGGAGACAAGGAGTGCCTATGGTAAGGCAAACAACAAGAGCTGGGCCAGATTGCTCCCCCTGAGCATGTCTTTCCTAGTTGTTGTTGTTGTTGTTGTTCAGTCTTTCCCTAGACTGATTACCAAAGCACTGTTGATTGTTCATGCAACAAGAAGAGGAGAAGCACAGCTTCAACTGTGGAACACATGAAGCTGACTTCAAGCTGCCTCAAATGCTGGCAGGGGAAGAGATGAAGGTGACATTATGATAACATGTCCCTTAAAAATGGTTTGCAAGGTATCTTCATGTTGAAGTGAGTGGGAGACATGACAGCAAGCTCTAGATTTCATTGCAAGCAAATTAGCCATCAGTTAAGACAATTGAACAACTCTGACAGGGAAGAATGCTCATTATGTAATCAGGTTCAGAGCATTCTACCATGTTTTCTGTCTTTAGCTAATCCAAATCTAGGTTAACATCTCTCGCTGTCTTCCGTGTTGGTGGTAGAATCCTTGTGGTCTTCACAAACCTGCCCAGAAAAGTAGGCAAAGCATTGACCTTGGCCTAAGAAATCTCCTCCCTTCCCAGGGCCCTGACGGTCATATCTTTGGTTAGAAGAGTACTGGGCCAATTCTACATCAGAATGTCAAGGCACTGATATGTTGACCCTTATGAATGCAGATCTCAAAACTTTCTGGCACCTGGATACCGTGTGGCCCAGTAGCTACCTAGAAAGCAGATATACTTCCATAAAACAAATCCTGTGTAACAGCTTCCAATAAGCAGCTATAAGCCATACCCGCAAACGTTCATAGCTGGTCGGATCATGTCTGCGAGTTCCTGGTTACAACAAGAAATAACTTGTTCTGATTTTGATAGGAAGTAAAGTCATAAAACTATACTCTGGCTTTCTGTAGACCACCTCAAAGAAATCATATGCATCAAACTGTTTAAGGATCCAAAAATGAAGAGAGAAATCTTCTACAATTGAACAGGATTTCTGTAAAATATTCAACTGTATTTTTAAAGTACTAAATGTGCTAGATAGTGTTCAAATAAAAGAAAAATAACTCCTAGTTAAATGCTTGGGAATAAAATAGATACAAAAGGGATATTGAATATTAAGAGGGTGGATTCAAATTCATCCTATTTATTCACAGCTAACTCTAATTACATGACACATTTTGGTTAATGAATTTTATATTTCCAAAACAGAATGTTGTTAAAATTTCATTTTAAAAAAATGAATATAATCATCGACAATTCTTTGTTGTTGTTAGAAGTCATTTTAAAATGATTCCTTCAAAGACATAGTGGAGGGTAATAGATTGGGATTTGTGTTCACATCCTTGTTCAGTCATGAGTCACTGAACTAGTTAATTTCTTTGCCCTGGCCTAATTTAGGCTATATTCTATTTCATCTGGAGGAAGAGTGGGCTTAATATGTAACAAAATTATTTAAAAAATCATTTTTCAAGTCAATAAGTCAGGTGTTGAGTTATATTAAGAATGTATAAGAATATGTAATTATTGGTCCAACAGCTGTTCAACATTTTATGTCTAACACCTGCTAATATAAATAATCATATATTTTAATTTTCTGTTACTGTAAATATGTTGGTTTAAAAAAACAAATTATTAGAACAAATAATGCCATCTGGTGGCTAGATCTAACAATTTCCAGGCCCATGAATGCATTACTGTACATAGTGCTTAATGTACACATTGCTTTCAATTGGGATGTGTGGGTGGGAATATTGAGATTCACCGTGAACAATGGAGGAATTAATAAAAATGCTACATATTGCCTCATGATTCTCTTGCATTGCAACAGCTGGGAAAAGAAAGAGTTAATTCTGTTTGACTTATGTACATCAATTAGAAATTGAAAGGAGGTTAAATCAAATGAAAATAAATTATGCTGTAAAATATGCATATATATTTTGTGATTTTCCATCACAGCACTTCTGATGAAGAATACAATTTAAATGAGTGCTTTTGCATATAAGTTGAAATAACAGGATTGCTAAAAATCTAATTGTAAAAAAAGATAGAAAAAACAGAGGAACCATCACATTTAATCACTCCTGTCTTTAGAATTTAAGGGGGGAAAACTCAGACTTTTCACATACCTTGCTTAAGCCTATGGCTTCCTAGGTGTTATCAAGCAATAGCCCACATCAGGCCTCAAACTTGTTAATTGGGGCTGCTGGGATTTGTAGTTCAGGTCATCTAGAGCAGGGTTCCTCAACCTTGGCAACTTTAAGACGGGTGGACTTCAGCTCCCAGCTCTATTTCTCGAACCCTCTTGCCTTTTCCATTATCTATCAGATTTACTAGTGTAATTTTGCATGCTCCTCTCTCTTCTGAACCCTACTTGTACACCTGGGAGTTCTTGTTCCATGTACTGCTAAAGTCTGGATTGCAAAATCTTGAGAATTATTTTACTGCCATACCTGTGTCTCTGTCTTTCAACATTCTGGCTGAACCATTATCACGTTTATAACTTGTAGCCATGTCACCAAGGAGCACTTGCATACACTTTCCTTACATACATCATTTCAGGAAAAGTCTGCATTAATTTAGCTGCCAAAATCTAATTGCATATATTCCCTTTGCCTCTGAAGATGCCAGAATTGGCAGGGGATCCCTTTCAGTTCATCTTTCTGCAGCCATATTGTATAAATTCTCCTCTTCTTCTTCTTCTTCTTTTTTTTTTTTTTTTTTACATTGACACAACTTTGAGCTACTTAATAGACATTTGGCAGAACATGCACTGCTAGAAACCAGCAGCCAGGCAGTTTGGAGAAATGAATGCAGAATACCATTCAGCCTCTTTTCAAGTCATTATGATTAGAGACACTGGGGCTGGAAGAGTATAGGGGGTCTTGACCTGCCACCTCTACCTTTCAGATGCCCATTTCTCTATGCCCGTATAAGCATCTGGAGACTCCAGACCTGAGGGTTCTGCAGAACATTAGTTGAATCCAAACATAAGGATCATGGAAACTTTTCATTAGAACATGAGTATTTATTCACTATAGGATACCTAAGGCTTATCGAAAATAGGTTATTTCCAGTTATTTCTCCTTTCTACCTGAAAGGCTCTCCAACAGGTACACAAGATACATACAATAAAAGTGCTAGGAGTTCTTCTGCCTAAGACAGATTATGGATCAGAACAATGCAGAGGCACTAAATAAATGGAAGAGGGCAGGTTTATTTTGACTACAGGAAGTTGACAGAGATAGAAGTCTTATCAGAGAGGAGAATCTTTGGTCGTTCCTGAAAGGAATCTCAGTTTCTTAGTTGGAATGATACAGTATCAGAAGATTCCTTTAAAAGGTGAAATAACAGAAACAGGAATGTAAAAGTATAAATTAAATGGGAAAAACAAAAACTGAACTGAGTTGAATATCAATATTTTATAGAATGTTATCCAAGATTGATCTGGGAAAGGGGAACTCTAATACATTAAGAAAAATATGGGACAGACATTTAGAAATAACATTTGAATTGGGGCAATAGAACCAATAGTGCCTAACAAAATTCCTCATAAATCCATTTTGTCAAATCAAGTCAAAGAATTGTCATCAAAAATTATTCATTATACCCCATTTAGATTATTGTATATTACAGCATTAGTAAAATCATCTTGTTAAATTGTTGGAGGGGATGCAGAACTAAAAGAACATATTTTAATTTATGGTAGACAAGCAATAAGGAAAGAACTTTATGGAAAGGGGTTTTCATGAAAGTAAGCTGAATTACTCATCAGGAAATTGATATGATTCTGCCATTCACATTATTAAACATTTTTGTCCTTTCAAATGTGAGTTTAAAACATAAATTGTTGTAGAACATTTTATGATGATGGGTCACTATGTGACAGCAGGATTTTGGAACAATTTGAGTGGGCCACATTTGTGTGATTAGTATGCAAGAGTTTCGAATATTGCATTATCAGAAAAGCTGACAGTTACATTTTGGGTAATTAAGAATTGGGCAAAATTAGACTTAAAGGTAGATGAATGGAATATGTTTATTAATTTTGTAAATCAAAAAAACCATGGTATAAACCCTCCCAAATGATGTAAAAAATCATGGAAAATGTTTTAAAAAGCCCCTTCTCATTGTGGGAATGTATAATTGAATATATTGAGTTAGTAGTGGACTGATGCCTTTCAAAATTGATAAAGTAATCTGCAGAAGGGGCTGGGGGAAGAAGACTCTGCAGTTCAATGAGAGGCAGGTTTTTTAACCACCGATCTCTGTACTACAGAGGTATTATTCCTCATCATAGTATTTCAGTCCTGAATACGAAGAATGCTTTCCACTGCTGGAAAATGAGTGGTGAGATGCATTGTGTTATATTGCAGAACTTCCATTCTGAGAGGGGGAGCATATCTTCATTTCAGGACTATCTGCTCTGAAATGGGGAGCGACTTTTCTCCACACATCCTGGGAAATATGTTTCTGCAAATGGAGCAGTCCCTCACTGACACAGTGATTAAAATCGTTGGGCCCATATGCAGAACCCTATAGAGTGCTGTCCACTCCCCCCACCCCCCACTTTACCAATGGGATGAGTTTTGTTGGCAGTAGACTCTTGGTGGTTAAGTTTTGGAGGCTCAGTGTTGACTATGGGATCAAGAACAGTGTATGTACGGTAGGATTCCTAATGCAAATGAAGTAGCATTCTGACTGTTGCAAGATGTACTCTGGACATGTTTCCTCTAATATGTAGCGCATTGCAGTAAACAAGATTGGAAGCAATATGACATGTGATGTTAAGATGAAGACAGCTTTTTCTAGGTAAGCTTGAAACTGTTGAATCATTTGAAGCTGGTAAAAAAGCATTGATGGCGTATACATCCACTTGGACCTAAGCATCTAGTCTAGGTGAGCTCCCAAACTCTATACCTCGTCCTTTAGAGGGGATCCAGGAACAAAGCTAACAAAGACTTGCTGGAGAAATACTGGTGTCAGCTGAAGAGGCAGCAGGGAAATAACAAATTTAATTTAATTTAATTAATTCAATTTAGACCCCACCCAACTCCAAATTGACTCTGGGCAGTGTACAATAAAGACCTGGTTTAAGACCTGTTATACGTCTCATCAGCAAGGTGAAAATACTGAAAGAGCTTCTGAACGTGCTTTTTGTATCCCTACCAAAGGACTATGATCAGTGGTGAAAAACAAAGAGTTCTGGTAACGCTAAGCTTGTCAGTTATGGAACAGTCCCCTCTTTCTCTTTTCCTTCTACCCACACATGTTTTCCTTCATGAAGGGAATTTCTCTGAGTGATTCAGAGTCCTATCAGTTTGGCATTTGCATAAACAAACTAGATGTCTGTTTTTTCTTATATTTCATCCTGTACATGTGTGGAAGGGCAGCGTGTGTGTTTTCCTTTTGTGTGAATCTCTCTGAGCATACCCAACTCTGAGCATCCCCAGTTTTAATTTGAGTGAAATAAGCATTTTGTGGGAAGTCCTAATATTCCCAAGTAAGTGTGAATAAGATGATAGCGAGCTTGATTCTATGCATGTTCCATCTCAGTGAAATAAGGAAGTTGTTCTTCTTGCAGTCGTGTTTAGCATTGCTGATGATTCCAGGAAAAAATAAAATAGAGTACTGTGTTTATCAGCGTATAACATGCACTTTTTTCCTTAAAATCTGGGGCTGAAATCCTAGCTGCATGTTATATGCTGTTACTCAAGCAGCAGGGCTGGGAGAATGGAGCCTTCCTTTGAGCCAGGGCTGTAACCGGGGCAGCTCTGGAGGTGACAAGTGAGCGAGCGAGTGAAAACGCTCCCCATTTCATGCGAAGGAAAACCGGTGCTCTCCAGTGCTTGCGTGAGTGAAAACCTGCACTCCCCATCTCACACAAGCAAAAACTGGCACTCCCCAGCGTTCACACAAGCAAAAACCGGCGCTCTCCAGCACTCGTACGAGCACTGGGGAGCGCCGGTTTTCACTCACACGAGATGGGGAGTGCAGGTTTTTGCTCGTGCAAGCGCTGGAGAGCACCGGGAACACCGGTTTTCACTCGCACGAGATGGGGAGCACAGGTTTTTGCTCGCTCACCACTCACCTCCTGCTCTGCAGAGCTCAGGCGCTCACACAAGCGATGGGGAGCACCAGTTTTCTTCGTTCAAAGAGGTGCTTTTCCTTTCATATTACGTATTTACCTTATAAGTGGTATAAATATTAATAAACAAAAAGTTCAGAGCTCCCTTTATTTTGCTTCCAAGTCATTTATTTTAAATCTAAGTTTTTTTATTCAAACTTCCTTCTTAAAATTAAGGTGCATGTTATACACCTGTGCATGTTATACGCCAATAAATACGATACATAGATAGCAGATACATTCATGGCATGTGGGACATTCCCCCTTAGGATCCAAGCTTTTACGGACTATGTCTTTAGCATTGTTACTAAACTTTACTCTCTGTTGTGTGTACAACAGGGCCTTTTGGGAGAAAAATATGGAGGTATCCGAATACCAGGGGAAGTGGAATCCTCAGAATTTGAAATGATTCTGGACGCAGCTATTGAGGCAAAGCTGGAAACAAGGATTTTGGAAGAATGGTACTGCCGAGATGAGAATGCAGTGCCCCCAACTTATTACCTCAAACCAAAATCTGAAATGCTGAAGAGCAATCCCAATATGGTAAATCTTCTTCACGTGGTGTTGATTTAGGATATGCCTATATGTGGAAGGTTTGTCTCATAGTAATCTTCTTTGGGAATGGAGGTTCTCTGAGGAGGCTAAAGATACCTGACCCAAAAATCCCAGCAAACTCCAGTTCCCAGGATACCTTTGGAAAAGCCATGGCAAATTGGTATCAATTACTGTAAATATAAACCTTATTCAGGAATTATGTTAGCCAGGTTAATGAACCTGTGAGCACTCCATTTAAGCCTCACACCCTGTCAGCGTATCTCAAATGATGTGGTCTGCCTAGAGACATCAGTGTCCACCTGGTGAACTTCTTCATACATAAAGCTGCACGCATGTGGCCCTCCTTGTTAGTGAGAACACTGATAATGAGGAAGTACTGCAGGAAGTCAAGATTGTTTAAGTGAAATCAAGGTCTTACATTTTTGTAGTTCAGATGCGAATCATGGCTTCCATGCTAATCTGCTCTAACTTCCACAGCCTTTCCCCATATTTACTTCTCTCTCTTTTTCTTCTTCTCCCTTTTTCTCTTCTTCTCTTTCTCCTTCTACTAAATGACCAGGACAATGCTATGGGCATGACCTGAAATACATAAAGTGTTCAAAAGCTGCACTGGTTGATGGAGATTTATGCCTATCAACTGTAAAATGTAATAAATAGTTTATCACGATCCAGTTCTAAGCTGGCAAGGGCCCATAATACAGACAGAAATATACAACCAATTCTAGCTGGCATCCTTCCTGACACTCAGGAGAAGAATCAGTCATTTATAGGAATAAAGTATCCTACTCCTCAACTATGGAGTTTGGGTACAGTATAATGAGATCCCAAACCAGTGCTATTTAGTATCATCTGCCAACAACCTTCTTTGTATTTCAAACTGAACGCATCTTAAGGTGAAATCATATAGATGTTTAGTCAAGCACAAGGAGGAAAGTAGTTTTTCCTACTGTACTTTTCCACTGATGCAAGAGTAGCTGACTTGGTTCAGCTGAAGTACATTTAAAGCTGGCTGGGGAATTCTGGGAGTTGAAGTCCACATATCTTAAAGTTGCCAAGGTTGAGAAACATTGATCTAGGAAGCTGAAGGCTAAACCTGAGAACTTACCTAGAAATTCAGGAATGCATCTGAGAAATTACACTTTTTCAGGTCTACATTCCCACTCCCCTTGGGTGCAGTAAGATTAATCATTCCTTCATCTGCCCATCCAAGTCTTTTGTTTTATGTTTAGGAGTCCTTCAAGTCATCAGCCCTGGGGGGAGATGGGGAGGAAATAACAGCATGGGAAAGTTGCCATGGAAACTTTCCATCATTAAGATCTTGTGCAAAGCCATGTCCCTCCCTGCTGATGATTGCCATGGAGACAATTTTCAGAAAGGAAACAGATGGGGCACAAAGAGTAGTGTAAATCCCCTAGATTTTGAGTAGAATTTTTATATGGGAGAGTGGCTAGAAATTTAGATTTTCTTCTTAACGGGCAAAATAACCTATGGCATGCACACCCGCACACATATGCATATTCTAATATTTTCCATTGATGCATAACTAACAGCATTAACAGTTTTTGTTATATATTTTTATAAGCTGTCTTGAGACTTTCAAATGAAAAACAGAATATGAAGATCAAGTTTGAAACAAACTGTATTTTGGGAAGGTTTGAAATTCCTGGCTTAAATCTAATCCACACTAAGATTTTATCCTAGTACTGTGATGGCTGGCTTACCTCGGCCCACTCTCTTGTTTTTTTCTTTCTTTCTTTTTTTTCAAATTCCATTTCTTCCCCCCCAAAAAGGGTTCAGCAAATCTTTGAAAACGGGGCTTTGCTCCCAGGCCTGGAATCCCTGGTGGGTTTTTGTAATGTAATCAGTATACACAGTATACTGTATATATACTGTATATATATACATTTCTTTATATATACAGTATATACATTTCTTTACCCCCTTTTAACTATATAAGCTGGCCAGAGACATTTGAGAGTCTTCCAAAACTAATAAATCAAATAAAATTTTAAAAAAATATATTGTGGGGTTTTTACTTAATATAATTCCACTAAGCCACCCAGTCTCAATCTAATGGCGTGTAATGACCTTCAAATATGGTTCATGGGGGTCACGAAGAGTCGGACACAACTTAACGACTGAACAACAACAAATGACCTTCAGCTCTTGTTGGTGAGATATTTTACTGAGAAGCCTGTTTGAAACATATTTCCTTACCTTCTCCTTTGGCCACTGGGAAATCCACACTTAACCCTTACTTTTTAATGCTGTTGTGCATCACACAGCAACACCACTGCACAACTTGGAATAAGCACACCATTTCAAAAACAATTTCTTCCTTCAGATTGGTGCATATTGTTACGGAAGTATTTTTTTCAGCAAAACGAGAATCTGAAGCAGTAGCATGGACTCCCCTTTCTCTGAAGATGCAATAGCTGCTTTAAAATGGCGTTGTAGTCATTTCTTAAACGTCTGTCTGTCTTGCCACACTTGCACTTGGAAATAATTTTGGCAAAGCAGCGCATCAAAGCTGAAGGGCATCTCCTATAAATGTTGCCTTTTTTACTTCAGTTTGCTATAATTTAAAGATTAGATGATAGGATTATTGATGTTGTGCCTACATGTTTTACCCTTTTCATTCACGTTAGAGATCAGAACTTGAGTCCCTTGCCAAACGGTGGGCTGTACATTTTGATAAACAGCGTACGTGGCATTGGAAGCCCTATGTAGCCAAACGTGCGTTTTTTGACATGGTTGACTTCAGTTGGAGAAATTTAACTCCACATAAACACATCTTCCACTGAAAAGGTGTCCTTTTTATGTCTTTCATTCATGTGTGTATAAATCAGACCTATGTGTATAAAGAGTAATAGATGCACGCAATAAGGTAAGCTAGTAATTTAGAAGGCTGAGGTGCAGTCGAGTTGCGGATAAATTTTTCCTACATTAAAGTCCCCTTTAAATAGGAAAACTTAACAGGAAAGAGTTGGATTTCCTCCTGTAACTCTGCACAGAGGGGCCGAGTAGAATACTAATAGTAGCATTTGGAGGTTTATCTTCAGCAAGGAGTAGTTCACCGGGTCCACTAAAAACACTGCATTTCCAGTGACATAAATCAATATTAATGTTAGCTTGTGGGTATGCAAGAGAGAATGGCATGCAGTCATTATAATAGCCTTGTATAACTCACCTCTATGAGCCTTTCTTTATTCTGAATATGTGCTATGTGATTAACAGTTATCTTAATATTGCTAACTTAGCTTGCATGATCCGCTAAGTTAATTCATCTTGCACTTGACCCTGATTATTTGCAATTGTATAAATGCTGGCACTGATCTTTTTTTTTTCTTTTTCTTTTTGTTGCTTTAAAGATGGAAGCCTCTTCAAACCCTGTCAGTGAGAGCAAATGGCAGGAGATATCAGAAGAAATTAAGGTGATGTTTAAGACAGCTGTGAAGATACTGTATGAAAAGGGGAAAATGAAACACAGTCAAGCAAAGAGATATCTTTCCTCTGGTAAACATTAAATACAGGCACACAGTGCGTAGACAGATAAATACTGGTAATCAGTGTTAGGATGGCACATGATCAGTGAAGTATGTGCAAAAAAGGAAAGCAATTTCCTTCCATCTTAACTGTAGGTATTAGTTGTATGCAATTATTCATCATATGTGTAACTGTTCCTAAATTCGGACTCTTAGTCCCACTCCTGAATGATTAAGAGATCAGAAAGGCGAGGCATGGAGCACAATGCTTTGTCTTCCTGACCCCAAGAACAGAATATGGGGAAATGATTGAAAGAGCTTGATATGGTCTAGTAAAGATTTGGGTTCAAGAGAGCACATTTCACTTTATTTTCTACAATCTTTAGATTTTCTCTTATTTTTTTATCCCCCTCCCAGCTATCGAAGACGAATTCGATTTCGCCTTAGGAAAACAAACACCAGCTTTCTTAAAGAAGTGTGTTTGCTATATTCGGAAGATTGCTAACATTGAACGCTTTGTTAAAGTTCCCGAGATGGAGAAATATATGGATGTACTTCATGCAGGTGGAAAATTTCTGAGGGACCCAGAAGCACTTGAGAAACTTATCAGACTCAGGGATGAATTTGTTCCTACCATTGTTGCTTCATCAAATTTGAGGGTCTACACTTCCGTTACCCATTGTGACATCAAATATGGGTACACCCAAGAAGTGGAGAACCACTACATTGAAGGGCTTGGGAAACAGTTCTATGAAGACATGGTTGATATTATCCAAGCAACAGTACAACAGAATTTTGACATAGAGACAGACTGGATCTATGATGAAGTCCTGCAACATTCTTCTCTATGTAAAACCTACTCTTCATTCTATGAATACAGATGTGATGCTAGAAATATTATGCGCAAATACCTCCTACCTAAGAAAATGGGCCACATTAACCCTCTTATCATATATGGAGGACCATGCACTGGAAAAACATTTTTATTAGCAGAAGTGGCAAAGAAGGTAAAAACCATCAGCACTCCTGTAATATTTTTATTTTCCTGCTATTTTAAACCTAATTGGAAAACACTTCTCTGTTTTATTTTAAATCTATTTATGGCAACCTATAATTATAGCTTTCTTTAGATACTTCCTCTAATTGTCCTATTCTTAAAGTAGAATATAGAAAGGAGAAAGGATTTGACTCATTGAAGTTAATGGGACTCTTAAAGCAGGCACAACTTTATTTCAGACTCACAAAGAAGCCTGGAAAAAAAGCACTTCTTTCCGTCAATCTTCTGAATCTATTTCGAAGCATGTACAGTCATAGATAGATACAGAGAGAGAGATCGGAATGCAACATCCTGGGCATCTATGGGGAGAGGGGGGACAGATGATAAAAGGTGTATTACAACATCATGATACAAGCTTTGCCTCTTCTATATCGGTGTGGCAAATCACCATTTTGATAAAATCTTGGCTTGTCGCAACCCAGAACCAATAGCAGAGATGGATTTAGGCCTAAGGTTCTGAAAAATACTTACTTCCTTGGAGTACTAATTGGTGAGAAAAGGGCTCTGTTTATTACCTTCCTTATATATGTTGAAAGATTCACCTGTTTTGGCTTGTAGAAGGTCATCTTCCAAGCCAAAATAATGGCTGCAGTGTTGCTAATAATTTGTCAAAATTATTTCATTTGTACAAGAAAGGTCCCCTGGCGTCTCTGACTAGGCTTTTGACATTTTTGTGGCCTACAAACACCCTCTTCCCATTAGCATAGATTATCTTTATATAATTGATTTTCAAGACATAATAATTTCAAGGAAGTAAGTGGAAAACCATTTTTTTTTACAAAATTATGCTTTAGGGCTCTCTTTAGCTTTACTGTACTGCATTGCATTGCAATTGTAATTGTTATATTTTGAGAAGTTTATTGTAGGGCAACCTAGAAATACTGTTAATAAATAAATGCCATTTATGCTATTTATTGACAGATCATTATCATAACCTGGTTATGATCTTCTCTTTTCCTGAAAGGAGATGGTTCTGCAAAAGTAGACCTAAAGGACAAGTCATAGACATTATATAAATTTATGTATTTTCAAGATTGGGGGCCTCCTAATTGAAGCACAACTTTAAGAGAGTCATGTCACGTTCAGGCTTCCAACTCTAAAATTAGAATGTTTCTTCCAAACCATTTAGTCATTTTTTTTCTGAAAGATATCTGCATGCTTGAATGGCTATAATTTAATATCATTGTAACTTTCTGTCCAATGTGGCTTTAAGCTCCTATAGAATAGTCCTAACCATTATTTGTACTGGTCAGACTTAAATTTAAACCGTCATTTTGTAAAGCAAGCATAGTTTAACAAAATGTATTCATCTCTATAATATCTAGAATTGTCTAGTACATCTCTAACTTTCCACTTGTTAAACAAACCAGAAAGAGAAGTAAAATAATAAAAGTGTAGTCCAAATGACATTTATATTAGAAAGCAGGCTATAGACTTATAGAATATGCTTTTTGTTAATGTAATGCTCCCAAAATTGTTTTGGGTATTATACAGATAACTAAGAAATGAGTTGTCCTCTGTTGCTAGCACAAATAGGCAATCACAGTTGTATGATAATGTTTTGTTTGCCCAGTGAAAAAGAGATTATTGTATTCCAGTAAGTGTAAAAAACCGGAAAAAAAATAAAATAGCCTATGGCAGTGTTGTCCAAACTTGGCCACTTTAAGATGAGTGGACCAACTCCCATGGCTGGCTGGGGAATTCTGGGAGTTGAAGTCCACTCATCTTAAAGTGACCAAGTTTGGACAACACTGGCCTATGGTATCTACTTCCATGATGCAGAAAATTCGAATAGTTAATCTTGTCCTACTTGAAGGAGATATAAACACTATAACATTTTAATAAATAGCCCCAAAGTAAAACTGCTTAATATATTTTCTTGCTTGTGTGTCTGCTAGTTCGAACAATTAACCTATTTGCCCTTCTACATTTGTAGGCTTACGCTTGGCTGAAGGAAGAAATGGGACCAGAGTCTGATCCTGTAGTAATTATAAGGTTTATAGGATCCACAGAAATGAGCACAGACATTAGAAACTTGCTTCAAAGTATTTGCGAACAGTTAGCCGCTAACTATCGATGTCTTGTGCAAAGCTACCCGAAAAAGATCCACGATCTCCGAGACTTGTTTATTAACCTTTTGAATGAATCTTCATTTCATCGACCTCTGGTTTTGATTTTTGATGCTCTAGAGCATCTTGCTGATAATGATGATGCTAGGAAATTATGGTGGCTCCCTGTTCACCTGCCCCGTTCAGTGCGAATTATCTTGTCCACACTGCCAAACAAACATGGAATACTGCAAAAACTGAAGAGCCTTATTCATGATGAAGATAATTACATTGAAGTGACAGCTAGGGACCGAAAGATGTGCAGTCAAGTCCTCAAACATCAGTTGCTCCAAGTGAAGAGAAAAGTAACATCAGGTCAACAAATCTACGTCAATGAAGCTTTTTCCAAATGCACACTGCCTATGTTTGTAAACTTAACCTTCCGAGAGGTTCGGAATTGGAGATCTCACAAAGATGTTGATGGGTCTTCTCTCTGTGTCACTGTTCATGACAGTATAGAACAGATGTTCTGGTCACTACAGAACAGCTGTGGGCCAAAACTTTTATCCCGAGCCCTTGGCTATATCACAATGTCCAAATCTGGATTGAGTGAAATGGAATTGGAAGACATTTTAGCTCTTGACAATACTGTTATGCTTGAACTAAGTCAAAGCATCAGAAACCTTAATCCATTAAGAGTACCCTACATCTATATTGCAAAACTAAAAGAAGGATTAAGCGGATACCTGATAGAAAGACAAGTTAAAAATGTCACTCTTCTAGTTTGGGCTAATCGGCACCTACAGCTTATTGCCCAAAAGATGTATCTTCACAATGAAGAAGATGTTCATGAAATGCATACTGTAATGGCAGAGTATTTTCTAGGTGTTTGGTCAAGAGGCAGAAGGAAGTCTCTTTACAGTGAAGACCAGTATCTGAATGGCTGCCTGGACAGTGACAACAGGAGCATGAATGATGAGGACAAACACATTATGGACCAGACAAATTTTGATAGGCAGTCACCGGATCAGCCTTGGGTATTCCAATGCAACCCTTTGGAGCCAGACATTTTTTTCATTAACCACAGGAAAATGACAGAGCTTTTGCACCACTTGACAAAATGTGGGAAAACGGAAGACATTTTGTACGGCGTCATCATGAACTTCAGCTGGCTTTACACCATGATCAAAATTGGGCAATTTGACAAAGCCCTTTCTGATGTGGAGTTGGCCTATAACTACTCGCAAGAAAAAGAGCTGAAGTTTCTTGCCACCACGCTTCGTGGCATAAAATATAAAGTGATAAAGTATCCAGGGACCCTCTCTGCTGAATTACAACAGAGACTTCTTCCAGTAGTGAGTTCCTTGCCCAAACTGAGACAACTTCTTTTGGAATGTGACAAAGACGGCCCTAAATATTGTTCCATTGTTCCACTGCATTCTTCTTTGGACGTAACGTACAGCCCTGAAAGGCTGCCTTTATCCTCCAGTTGCTCTCAAGTGACTGAAATCCTGCCTACCTTTAATCCAAGTGTAGTCATTGTTGCTCTAGAAAATGGTTCAATCAGTACCTGGGATGTAGAGACTCGCCAGCTATTAAGGCAAATTACAACTGCCCAGTCAGTCATTTTGGGCATGAAGCTGACGAGTAATGAAAAATACCTTGTGGTGGCCACCACCAAGAACACCCTCTTGATATATGACAATCTAAATTCTTGTCTTCTCTCTGAGGTGGAAATTAAAGGATCAAAGCATAGTGGAATGGGAGTCGGTTCAAGTTTTATAAATGGATTTACCCTGTCTGTAAACCATGTACTCTCCTGGCTAGAAGCTAGTAAAGACATTACAGTGATAGACCTACTTTATGGATGGCCACTTTATCAGTTCCACTGCTGGTATGAAGTAACTTGCGTCCAGTGTTCTGCAGATGGGATGTACGCTTTCTGTGGACAATATCTGAATACTGCATCGATATTCCATTTAGGCAGTGGGGACAAGCTAGCCACGGTGACCTCTGAATTTTCCGGAGGGTTTGTCAAGTTTCTTCTTGTCCTAGATGCAGCTCAAGAAATGGTCATGGTGGACAGCGAAGGGGGCCTTTCTATTTGGAACACGGAGGAAATTGCCCATCCCCAGTTAACCGATGACTTTGATTGCAAGAGGGGGGATAGCGAATTTGTCAGTATTGAACTTGCTGAAGACCAAAGTGCAATTTTAATATGTAAGTCTCTCAGTATTGAGCTTCTTGACACTAGCATGTGGAAAGTCGCTGAAAAGTTTAGAGCGAAACATAATGAGCGTTTTGTATCAGCAGTGTTATCCAAAAATGGGGACTGTATTGTTGCTTCTATTGAAAATACCTCTGCCATTTTTGTTTGGAGGAGAGATACTGGGCAGTGCATGGCGAGCTTACAAGAAATCTCAGGAAACATTGTCAGATTAATTAAATCAAGTCATCATAACATGCTGCTCTCCTTATCTACCAGTGGTGTCCTTTCTATATGGGACATTGATATTATAACCGCGATGTCCAACATTGACAAGACTGGCAAGCCAATCCAAAGACTGGTTTTGCCCGCCAAAGGTGAAGCGATTTACACGCTGGATGGATCTGAAGCTATACATAAGTGGAACTTCAGCACAGGATTCATTGAAGCAGTATTTAAGCATGAGAGCCTAGTCGAAAACTGTGTCCTGACTTCCAGTGGGAAATTGATGATTACATCTGATGACAAATGCAGCCAGTACGTGTGGCAAACGGGTTCGGGCGAAAATCTCTTCCGCATAAATGGGCAAAGGATATGCCAGCTGTTGATAACCCACAATGACCAGTTTGTGGTCTCCCTCTGTGAGCAAAATGCATCAAGGGTTTGGAGACTGGCAACAGGCCACCGAGTTTGCAACATTCTTGTTGCCTTGCAGAATGCATTTATCACCACTGCGAACACATTTGTCGTTGGAATGACAAAAAATAAAGTATTAGCAGTGAGCCTGTGGACTGGAAGCATAACCAAGAAGTTTTGCTGCGATGATGGCATTGCTGTTGTGGATGTTAAACTGATCCCAGACTGCCCCGATATTGTGGTCTTTATAACATCTGCTGAAACCGTGAACATCTGTAGTCTTACAGAAGAAGTCATTTGTAGACGCGTACAGCTGCCTAACAGTTTCTTAAAAACTCTGGAGGATTTTGAAATATCACCCAATGGAAAACTGGGGATTATGTCCCGTGGGGATGAGAACATCAATGTCCTGGACCTTCACAGTGGCAAGCTTCGAGTGGTCCACGCTTCTGGTATTATCTGGAGGCAGAAGCTGTCTCAGGATGGCCGCTATCTTGTATACATTTGTTTTCGCACTGGGGAAGACGATGATGATAACAGCGCAATCTCTATCTTAATTGTAATGAGGTTGGCAGATGGCAAAAACATTGGTGCTTGTTCCCTTTACAAAACGCCCACTTTCCTTGCACTCTCCCAGAGGCACCTGAACATCATTGTAGGCTTCGATGACGGAAGCATCGCCACTTACACGGTGGTGGATCGAGTGGATGCAGCGCTGAAAATTAAAATTGCTACTTCAAATAGCCGACAGATTTTCAACAGTGCAACTCAAGTGATTAGACCGAAGTGTCACAATTATAGTTTCAAGGTGACCGCCGACTGCATATGGAGAGAATCGACAGAAGTGTTTGCAAGAGACAGTCCCATCACTGTGGCAGATGCCGAAGCGAGTGAAGCGACCCCAACCAAAAAACACAGCTATTGTTATGACAAAGTGTGCTCTGCCATAGACTGCAGAGTGTTCACTGCTGACAACTGAGTATCGATCAAGGAGAAGCTGGTTCGCCCTTCTGCATAGCAGATACTCCATTTCTATTTTGGGATAAACCAGTTTTCAAAGAGCTGACTTAAAACGAACATCATTCATGGGGCAAAGAGAAAATACTCTGATAGGAGGCTTGATCCACAAGCTTGACTGAACCTTTCCAGCAATATCATCATATGGACTCTGCCATTTTAAAAATGGGGGGAGGGGGCTTTTAAATAAGCAGTGAAGCTATATTTCATATTGGAATGAGGCAGATCGAGCATTTTTAAATCCAGGTGACCAGAAGCAATTTTGAATCGATACTACTTGCAAAAAATTGGTTTTTTTTTCCTTCTGATGGTGCAAACAAGATGACACACGTTGCCCTGAAAGAGTTTGATGCATTCCATAAGCATTTGAAATAGCAGCTATTAGTGCCCCCAGACACATCCAGAAAAGGGGGGGGGGGTAGAGGCATATTTCAGTCAGCGAATAGCACTAATTCTCACAGATTTCAGTCAGAACTAACGTTTAATGTAAGTCTTTTTTCACTAAAATCAGTGAAATGTAGCATTGCTTCATTTTGCTTGGTTTTTCCTCTTATCTGATGGACATAGAGTAGAAGGTGAGTTCACCTAAAAGTAGCAACATAAAGAGCTAGGAAATTGTCTCTTAATTAAAAACACTCAAAAGTTATAACAGTCTAGATATCTACTAAAGTTTTCTATTTCAAAAGTACAAATTTTAGAAATTGCTTGTCTAGATCACGTAAGGAAGGAACTCAAGTCTTGAAATTGTGCCGTTTCCTATATTATTCACAGTGTATTTTAGTACTGTGCTTAAGAAATAACTTTTTCAAGCAAAAAGAGCATTAGGGACTGACTGTCCACCCCATTCCATTCTTTCTTTTTATGTCAGAAGACAGCGTAATGATTATGTCAAAAGATAACGTAAAGATTAATGATTAATTCTGTCACAAGAAGGTCCAGATTATCCTAGTCATTGCAGAAATCTGAGGGGAAAGAATTCACACGTGCTGGGTATTCTTCTCGATGCATTTAGTGTTTGCCTTACTGTCATTCCTGTTCTTTCCTGCGTGAAACACAGATGTGATGACCAAATACTCGGGGATTCATGTTACGTTTGCATATGTGCTGAAAAAAAAATCTGGCTACCTAAAGGGTTCTTTACTGTTACACTTTGTAATAAATTTCTTACTTCTCTATACGGTATCTTACTCTTCGCTTCCTGCTTTGGGACCGTTCATGGCCTTTTATAGGATTTTATCACTTTGACGCCTGAGATTATGAACAAGGGTGACTTCACTCTGGTTCTTTGGCTCATCTCATTGAATTTCATCATGCTCCTTCTATCCTCGCCTTTTCTAACCTGGAGCCCTCCAGATAGCCAGGCTGGTTAGAGATGATGAGTCCAAACACATCTGGAAAGCCCTCGATTGGGGGAGTTTGAACGATGCCCCGCTTGACATGCGCAGCTCAATTAAGATAAAGTACTCGAGTTTAAGGTGGCCGATTCCTCCCACTAGTTACCGAAAGTACAGAGTTTGTGCACTGCCTCCCGAGTGTGAATGGCTTGTGTGTGTGGGCGTGTTTCCCCTTTTAAAATAAAGGCGACCGGTGTCCTCGCTCTAGTCCAACCCCAGCTCATGTGTGTTTTATAACAGAAATATGAAAAATACATGCATGCATGCTTCAGTTTTGCCAGCCAGTATTTTATGTTAGCATCTCCAAGTATAATTCTTTTAAAAATCCAAGGAGCAGAAGCCCTTCGAGCTGTTTTCCACAGGCGTGCGCATTCATGTAATCACAGACGGAAGTTTCACATCACCCGCTCAGGATCAATTCACTTTTTTTGAATAAAATCTTGCATAGAGCCTCCTGGGAGTCACTAAGTCTTGAAAAATGACACGAGGCAAACAATGTGTGTCCGAGTGTGACTCAGTCCAAAGGGGTTGCCCTAGATACTTGTGTACTGTGGACTATGGAAACACCTATGCGGTGCAATGACCCTATCTAATCAAGTTGAAATTTACAGCAAATAAATTGTATATTAGGGTAGGCGTGCCCGTTGACCAAATATGTTTGTACTTTACTTTAATTGAGCTGTGGAGTGGTGTTTCCTTACAGTTTATTTCATCAAATGTTTTAACATTCGAAAATCATTCGTCAGTTTTCATTATATGGATTTTTTAAAAAACTTATTTTAGTTGTGTTGGTTTGATGCTCTTGTTTTATAAATTTTATTCTGTTTTTATTATTGCAAGCCACTTTGAGTGTTTATATAAGCATAAAGGTGAAGTAGAAATTTAATTTTTTTTTTAAAAAAACGGCATGTCCTTGGAAGATATTTCAAAAGATATGAATAAACAATTTCCTTGTTTTTACAAAATTCTAAGGATCAAACTGCACATGATTGCCAGGTTTAAACCAGGATCTGCTCCCTAATTTATTTATTCCCAATAACTGTATACTGCTTACTTATCAAACCCTAGCCATTTCATGCTGAGTCTTAAATGTCTAAAATCCTGTATTAAAACCAACTGTTAAAGCATCAGTAAAACCAAATTAAAACAGCTGCATATCATAAACTGACTTCAGGCTCTCAAAGCTTGCCCTCCCCCCCCACCAAAAAAAAAAAATGCTGGGTCTTCTTGCTTCTGGTGCATCTCTGCAGAGTTGCTGTCCCCCATGGATGGTTCAGTTGGTTTTCCTGTACATTACAAAGATTGGGTGGTCCTTGGAGTCCATCCCAACTCCAGAAATCTGTGATTCTGTGATTTCAGATGACGTGGGGAGGAGGCATCTAGATCTCTCGGGTTTCACGAGCCCACATGGGCAGATATATACCTGAAGGAGCCAACCCTGAAGACTTTATAAGTCAATACCCCCCCCCCCCCAGCATAGATGTCACACAGCTAAAATACCTTTCACCCATCAGCCTGGGGGTGCCACGTTCTCTGTCAGTTGCAGTGTATGAAATGGGAGCAAATGGCTTAAATGTTAGAGCAGAGGATATTGTATGATCTACATTGGTAATGTCCCCTGTTCTCCCTTCAGTTGTGCTGTCACACCGATTGGCAGAAATTGCTGCTCACTTCTTTCCTTAGGAGAGAAGTAACTTGTCTGCCACTAGACAGACCTGGAACAAGATGGGAGCAGACCTGGGTTTAACCAACTGGACTTCCAAAATTGTCTGCAATTTGAACCTTAGTGACCATTTTTGTAAGGAAACAAATACTCAACTTAGAGAATTACTATGGTATATAATTATTCTATGTAAAAGCCAGTCTGGAATATGAATATAAATGAATGAAATACATATATATATATATATATATATATATATATATATATATATATTTAACTTTAATGCCTTTTCTTAAATTATTTGCAACCAATAGATCATACTGAATGTTTTTATGTAAACTTTGTATTGTTGGGGAAGAATTACCCCTGTCAGAGATTTATATTTTCATAAATGTTAAATTTAGTTAAATTTTGTTACAGGGTTGTTAAATTAGAAATCTATTGCTGTCTTCAACAATATATTGTCTTGTGTACACATTGTTTGTATGAATAAATATAAACTCCATAATAAAATCAACGGCCTTCTAATATTATTTTCTTGGAATTCACATTTTCCACCAGTAAATACAAGTACTATGTTGATGCAATTTTCATCCTGTTCCTATGCTCCGGGCTCATGCTTTGCAGCTTTGTAGAAGAAGTTAGCAGAAATTAGCATGTACCATGTGTGTAAAGGCCATTTGCCAAGATTTTGTAACTTTTGACATCACGGCAAACACTGAACTCAGCAGGCATCTTTTAGTTACTCCCACTATGAGATGAAATAGAAAACCTTGATTGCAGTTGGTAAAGTTACTCAGATGGGAAATTCCCTGAGTCCATTTAGTACAGAGAACACTTTGTTCAAGCAATACGCTAAGGCCAAACTCACTTGCATCATTTTTATTACTTCTGATGCAACATCATTCATTTCCCTCTACCACAGGCCTGCAAAACATATGGCCCGCGGGCCACTTGCAGCCCGACAAAGGATTTCATGCGGCCCGCATTGCTCATGAGCGCGAGGTCCAAAAATGCAGTATGTGGGGTTTTTTTAAATAAAGTTTCCGCAATGAACTGTCATGGGCGATTTCCGGGAAATAACCAATCAGTACTCAGCCTGTGAGCGCTGACACGTTATGACGGCGACGAGGGTGGCAAAATTACTCACTGAAGCCGCGCTGGGAGAATGGCTCTTTTGATCATTGTAAATTTTACAAGACTAATACCTTTGTAAAATGAATGATCAAAAGAAGCGGAAGATCGAATCAGAACATTGATCAACTGATTGCTGACAAGAAATGTGATATGTCCCATTAATGAAATGTAAACGGTAAGAAGACCTTAAAAATATATTCAAACTTACCAAAGTAATTTTTTTTTAAGTAATAAGTGTAATCATTGAAATTTCCCTTTTTTATAATATGGTTTGTTTTATTTGCAAAAGAGTTTAATCATTAATGATACTATTATAGTACAATTAATGATTAAACTATTTTGCAAATAAAAAACATCCCATTATTATAACCTTACTTGGAAAGTGAGGCGCTAAAAACCTATCTGCAGCCCAAAGAAGTTTAGCCTATTTAATTTCAGCCCTTACTACTGCCAAGTTGTGTAGATCTGCTCTACCTAATGCCCGCTGCTTAAAAATGGTGATGGATCTAAACCTGACCCTGAATATTATATCTCCGCCTTCAAGTCCGTCCGACTAGCCTCTGCAGTTTTCTTGGCAAGATTTTTTGGAAGTGGTTTGCCATTGCCTCCTTCTTAGGGCTGAGAAAGAGTGACTGGCCCAAGGTCACTCAGTTGGTTTTGTGCCCTATAGCAGGACTAGAATTCACAGTCTCCCAGTTTCTAATCTGGTGCCTTAATCACTACACCAAGCCAGCTCTCATACTAAATATTATATATATAATAATAAATTATCATTCTGTATGTCATATAAAGGCAAGAGGAAATTCCCACTACTACAATATAGTACTACAGTACTACCAACATGGGAATTCTGGGAGTACACACACCTTAAATTTGCCAGCCTTGAAAAACACTGTCCTAAATGTTCAAAGCACTGTATACAGGTAGTTCTCAATTAATGACAGCAATTGGGACTGGAATTTCCATCACTAAGCAGCGTGGTCATAAAGCACGACCTCACAGGACTGCAACGCTTAACAATGGAAATTCTGGCACTTCCAGTTGCTGTCATTAAGCGAATCACCACAATTTATTAAGTGAGGATGTCATGTGGTCACCATTTGTAACCTCCTGCAGGCTTACCCATTGACTCTGCTTGTTTAGGAAGCCAGCAAAGAAGGTCGCAAAAGGCAGTCATGTGACCACAGGACTCTCAGTGTCATAAATGCGAGGACTGGTCATAACTACCACTCATTCAGCACTATCATAAGTTTGAGTGGTCATTAAATGAGGATCATGTTCACAGCCCATGAAAACTCGAACGTTCAAATTCCCTGACTCAAGATCCATACTTTTGATTAGAGTTTCCCCATCAAGATAAACTGGGAGTGGAAAGTCAGGGCTACCATTTTTATTTCTATTTCTCTACCATGGTTAATTTTTTTTTTCATGCCTAAAAAGACTTTAGGGTGGCTGGTGGCTAAAGCCTTCTAGGGAACTTGACAGCCAGGCCAAAGTATGAAATCAGAATGTCTCACTTTGTGTTGCTTAGCCACAGAACAAACATTAAAGCCAAAAGGTTGACTTTCTGGCTAGGCTGACAGCACTAGTAACAGGAAGTGTGAAACAAGTACCTGGGAAGAATTAGCTAAGCAGGTCAAGGTGTGGAGCACACATGAGAACTCTCTCTGGTCAGCGATTTTTGTACTGAGAGCTAATAGACTGCACACCTCATGTTTCATGGAAAGCAGAAGTCCCAGGAATGCATGGAAAAACCCTGGCTGCAGCCCCCACAAGTCCAGAAGTTGTTAGCAATTTGAACTTGAGATAAAGGAAGAGTAACACCAAGATGTGGCCGGTAGATGGAGCACGTGCGTTGCGCACCTATTTTCTCCCCAGGGCACCCTGATGGTGTTACCAACCCCTTGTCATGACAATGAGTCTCCAGAATGGCAATCAGGCCATTTGTGTATTGTTAATCACAGGGAGTGGAGAACAAAACATGAAATCCTCTTCTCCCTTCTATTGCAAGAGTTTCTATTGAAGCCCAGGAATAGAACAGAATGGAAAATCAAAATTATAACAGCTTTTCATCTTCCAGGATTTTGCATGATTTTATTTTCCAGAGATGCAGTGAGTGAAATCCAGAATGCTAGTATAATTATAGGAACAATGGAGGTTCACAACTAAATTATTTACACCATGACCAACGCAGCCACAACATCTGGGGACTTCTTTCGTCCTTGAGAAAAGTCCTTTGGCATGAATAGATGCAGTTCCTATCTACATATGAGGAAGGAAAGATGAGAAGGGGCATTTGAGTTCCCACTGGAGTTAATTTTCCAGGATCACCCACTTAGGCCTGTAAGGTACAGAAAACTTTCTCTCAATGAATACTTTTCATACTGAGATTTCTGTCCAATAAGCAGTTGTAGATTTTGGGCCTACAGTCCACATTCTCGTATCTCTATAGACATTATAGGAGGACAGCTGTACGAGTCTTGATTGATTCATGATGTGCCATCAAGTCATTTTTGACTACTGGTGACCACAGAGATAGATTTTCTCTATGAGGATCTCTCTCTAACCTGTTTTTTCTGTGTTGGTCTATGGGGGCAAAAAATCAGGAGTCTGGTACACCTTTTGTGACTAGCACATTTTATCAAAAAGCATAAGCTTTTGTGAGCTTCAGCTCACTTCATCAGATGCATGAGGTAGACTGGTGTAGGATTTAAATTGGGAGAGGTGGGAGAGAGAAGGAGGGGAAGACAGGGTGGTTATGCAGATTATCGGTTAACGATGGTAAGGTATCAAAAACCCTTTGCATCTCTGCAAGAGGGCTCTAACTGGCCTCTGGGTAGAGTTCCAAGTGTTGCAATCCTAAAAGTATGCCAGGCCGAAAATTAAATATGTTTTTCATGTCATTTATCTAGTGTAGTGTTATCTCCTTTGAGTCATCCAGTAATTGATATTTCATGAGAGTAATAATTTTCTCCCTTTGTCACCTTGAAAATTATTTCACACTAGTGGTGAATGGTGTGTTCGGCAGCCACTTTATGTTAGACGGCTGGGAATGATGTTATATTACTATTATTATTATTATTATTATTATTATTATTATTATTATTACTATTATTACTATTATTATTATTATCATTATCATTATCATTATCATTATCATTATCATTATCATTATTATTATTATTATATTGTATTTATATTTTAATTCTGTTAGTGCCCAGAGTTGCACTGGTAAGGTGGGCAGCCATATAAATTGAAATGAATCAATATTTCTGCAGCAATTAGAGGGCTGAATGAATTTGGGAGGCTGGATCTAACACTTTGGGAGGGGTCTCTTAATGTCACAGGCATAAAAATTCTACTTTGCTTTGATGTAGGTAACAATTGTTCACCTGGCTTCTGAGTAAATGAAGACTGTACACCCAACATATTCTTTGAAATAGTACCTTTTTTCTAACTGTCAGTCCCTTTTATAACAAATGACCCATTATATCTACCAAGTTGGTTGGAAATTCAGAAAGTTGGGATTCAAAACAGTAGAAGAAAAACAGTAGAGAAAAAAGGACATCTAATTAGATCTAGTTCACACCAATACCATTCCCTTAACCTTTCTGTTGTTTCATATCATCCCCCAGTGCCATCCACAGCGAACTATGATGATGCAAGAAGGTTGAGATGGGTGGTGACATAATGATTCAAATCTCACCCTTAAGTACATAAAACATAGTATTGGGGTCATGACATCATGAGGTGTTCTTCATCATTTGATCCCCTGTGGACACCCATGATCTGCAAGACGGTTCGTCTGGCATCTGCCTTTTTGGAGATAGTGACACACATTTCTGCTTCTGGATCTGCTTCATACCAAAAGTGACCAATTTAAGCATACTTTCAAAAAGAATTGGAACATTATGACATGCAGCTTGACCAAAGAAAACAACCCTTTGTGAAAACAGTTCAGAAATTACTATGAAAGGATTATATAGAGGCAGATATAGAAGGAAAACCGTTAAAAGAAATTCTACATCAGTCTTCCCCAACCTGGTGCATATCAGTTATTTTGGACAATGACCTCCTGCAACTCCAGTTAGTATGATGGGTGAGTAGGGATGATTAAGGTGGGAGAGGGCTAGGATCAAAGTACAAGATCAGTGCTAATGATGTTAGCATCTGATCAAGTAGAAAAGGCAGCAAAGACAAAGCATTTGTCATGCAAATAAATGTTCTAGTCAATGGAAGCTCCATTTGCATTAAAAGCCCAAGTGTGAGCAGTTCTTGTGCTGCAACAAAGGAAGCTGAATGGCTACTTATTCTGCAGCCCTGAGTGCCCTTCCCAATCAGGACTTTACACTCTGAGTCCTTGGTTTGTTCTCCTCCACACAGGGACCACAGCATTCAGCCTGAAGGGGTCTGGCTCTTGACCCTCCTGATCAAACATAGCTTTGAAAGCACCTTTGGGACAAAGCAAGAACCTTCACACTTTGGACCACCATAACATCATATCGAGCTCCAATGTCTGCAGCCACTTCACGTTGTAGAGGCAAGCAAAACCAGCTGCAAAATTCACAGCAATTGAACCTGAAAGTGAGTCTGTGATTGAAATCAGTGGAACAAAGCAAACAATGGTTTGGTTCATGCTGTGAAGCTGGTTTTTTTTGGGGGGGGGGAGAAGGGGGTTCCTGCAAGTCTTGATTCTTGGGGACTGCCTGAACAAGTCCCTGCAGTTTTCTTGGCAAGGTTTTTTCAGGAGAGATTTGCCATTGCCTCCTTTCTAGAGCTGAGAGTGACTGGCCCAAGGTCACCCAGCCAGCTTTGTGCCTAAGACAGGTCTAGAACTCACAGTCTTCTGGTTTCTAGTCTGGTGCCTTAACCATGGTATCAAACTGGCTCTTGAATACTAGCTCTCATTCTCTTTAAAGTTGCAAGTCCCATCCATTCCTCGTAGCTTTGCTTGTACTGATACTTAATGAGCAAGTATTTCCTGCTAATTATCGACCTCTGTAGTGAGAGAAGCTTTGCAAGATCCACATTTAGGAATTAACCTAATTCGCTGGACTGGCAGGACACAGAGGTCTGTAAACCAAAAACACACTACACTAAAAGACGGTGAGCCAATGTGTGGTTCCGCGCGGCATGAGAAGACATATGGTATAATTTTCTGCCGCACACAAATTTGTCAGTGGCCAACAGATTTCCTTTCGCCATATGGTAACCTCATTCCTCATTATTGCTGGGAATAAATAAAGGAAAAGACTTTCTACAGTGAAGCTCAGCTGTGATGACTTCATGGAGATGCCCACTGGGGCATCTGCGGGTCAAAAAGTCAGGATGGCAGCTATGCTTATGTGACTGAAGTCTTGTCCCTTTTTTACATGTGCCAATGCATGTAAAAAAGAGTGGGGATTTTTACTTTTTAATTTTTTAATAGTAATTTTATTAAGCATTATAGTTAAATGGATAAAAACCAATACAAACTATAAAACATAAGACAAGAAAAAATAGACAGGGCAGAAGAAGGAAAAGAAAAGACGTAAAAATATAGCGGAGAAAAAGAAAAGGAATATCTAAATTGTTAAAATTGTTTATACTTGTGATGAAGGGGAAAGTTACTTCTTTAAATGCATTTTTACTTTTTTTGACCCCCTCCCTCATCAGCCACCCCGACAACTATTATTTATTTATATATCTATCTATCTATCTATCTATCGAATTTATATGGCTGCCCGTATCAACAAGTGACTTTGGGCAGCGAACAGAATTAAAATAAAATAAAAACAATTACAAATGTTGTAAAAGTGATAAAAGCTATTAGAAGGAGTTGGGTACGTTTTCCAACTAACACATTTTATTAAAGAACTAAGACAATTTATTAAAGGGCATCAGCTTTCCTGAGTGTAGCTCATTTCATCAGACGCTTATCTAGTTTTCTTTGGCAATAGAACCTGCTTTCAGGACGTTTTTCCACCCCGATTTGTTATTTCACAATTGCATGTTGACCAGGATTTGAGAAAAGGAGCAGAGAACCCTAAGCACCCGCTAATATGAGAGGCTGAGGGTTGGAGTGCCATATTATATCGATTTTCCAGCGAGAAAGGGTTGGTTGGTTGATTTCTCACATTTCTATAGCCGCCCATCTCACACAAAGCGACTCTGAGCAGCATGCAACAATTAAATAAAACAGCAAGTAAATAAAACATCACTATAAAAAGATAAAAAGTAATTACTAAAATAAAAATGTTATCCAAATTTTAAAATAGACAAACCCCTCGGAGAGAGCAGAATATCAAGTACAGCGGAGCCATCTAAGAATGCCTCCGCTTCCCAGAGACCCCCAGGCCTGATGGCCCAACCAGGTCTTGTGCGGCTCCCTAAACGAAGCCAAGGGCTCGATGTCAGTCTGACGCAGCCATTCGGTGGGTGGCATCGCCCCTTGACTTTCCTGCAACGTCGCGTCGCAGAACGGCAGCGATCCTGACTTCTGAGTCCCTTTCCCCCGTAGCTTCTCCTGGGACGTTCTGCAGGAATTCAGCATCCCCACCCCCCCACCCCGGGAAAACAGCCGAGCAGAACGGGCTGTTCGATTTTTTTGTCCGTGGGAAGGGAGGGAGGGAGGGGGGGGAGAGAGAGAAAGAAAGAAGGGAGGGAGGGAGGGAGGGAGAGAGAGAAAGAAGAAGGAGGAGGAGGAGGAGGAGGAGGAGAAGAAGAAGAAGGAGAAGGAGAAGAAGAAGAAGAAGGAGAAGAAGAAGAAGAAGAGGGAGGGAGGGGGAGAGAGAGAGAGAAAGAAAGAGAGAGAGAGAGAGAGAGAGAGAGAGAGAGAGAGAGAGAGAGAGAGAGAGAAACTCCGGTTCTTCCTTTAATCCCGCCTCGGCTGAGGTTCCCCCGCTGGCTTGCAAGCAAAGAGGGCCCCGATCCTCCCGGGAGCCCGCACGCCAAAACTTGACAAAACTTTCTGGTCCGCGGCGGCCACGTGACGCCCGCTGCCCAATGAGCGGCGGCCAGGCCACCTGGCTCCTGCGAAAGGGGCAGGATCGCGCTCAGAGGCAGAACCCCGGCGCCGGGGATGGCAGGGCGCGATCCGCAGCCGGCCGCGCTCCCGGAAGGCTCCCGAGGCGGCCGGTAGGTGCCCGGCTTGCCCTGCGCCATCCTCCCCTGCGGAGCTTCCCCTCCGCGGCGGCTGCCTGCCGGCCTGCCTGCCTGCCGCTGCCCCTGCGTGTCTGCGGAGCGCCCGCGCACCTTCCCGCCCCACCTGCGCCCGCGTGAGACGGCGGCGCTTCTCCCTCCGAGGCGGCTGAGTTCACTTTGTCGGAGCCAGCCGAGAAGAGCCGAGTCCTTTCTTCCTCATCCTGATTTATGGACTGCGGTGCTCTGCAGCGGGCGGGCGAGAATCTCTCATCCAGCCCTACAGTAACAACAGCCCTGTGAGGTAGGCTGCGCTGGCAGAGCGTGCCTGCCCCAAGCCACTCCGCGAGTTCTGCGCTTCAGCGAGGACTTGGATCGGAGTCACCGATCCCATCGGGATCTCAGATCGTGGCGGGGAGGAGGAGCTTTGGAGTCGCTGAGAGGAAGAACTTAACACGGGGAAGCTGCTTCACACGTGCACAGAGTCCTGGAGAAGCTGCCAGCCCCAGTTAGTCCCAGAGACATTGTAAGGATCGACGAAACTCAACAGATACAGGTGCCACCAGGTGTGTGCTGGAAACGTGTGTGAGTAGGCAGCGCTGCGACAGATGGGGCTTGCTCCCGTGTTGCGCGTGAAAGGCTCACGGAAGTGTGAACCGGTGTGAGGGCAGGGGGAGCGGGGCAAAGCTGGCTAGCAGCAATGCAGAAAGATTTATGCTAAAATCGGGGGCAATCAACTCATGTCCAATAGTGCAGTGTTCCTCAACCTTGGCAGCTTGAAGATGTGTGGACTTCAACTCCCAGAATTCCCCAGCCAGCTGCTGGCTGGGGAATTCTGGGAGTTGAAGTCCACACATCTTCAAGCTGCCAAGGTTGAGGAACACTGCAATAGTGAATCATGTCTACACAGAGGGTGTCAATTCTTGGCTTGAGTTGCTGGGACAGAAATCCATGTCACAAGGAGAAAGTGACCTTGGCAGAATTTCTCTTACCTTTTAAGTTCTTCACACCGGCCTTCGAGGACCGATCTGACGTGGCTTACTTATCAGGGGAAGAGATTTAGAATGAGCTCGTTTTCCTTCATGTTGTATTGGCAGACTGCTTTTTTAGGCCTGAGGGTCCTAAACGTTTTGCTGTCACCCCTCCCTTGGGTGTAATCTCAACGTCCACACCTCCCCTAACAATCCCAAACACCAACATGGATAGAAAGGGACGATGAAAAGGAGACAATGAAACTTTGGGAAAGGGGGATTCGAAACTCGGTGGTTCTTCACACCTCCCCGGCCTCTGTCTGCACCTCCCCAAAGGAGGTGTGTGTCCCTCGCACTAGGGGACTCCCTGTGTTTGGCCCAGAAAGGTCTCCTAGTGCTTTAAAAAGGCTGCGTGGCACAGTGGGAACAGTATTAGGCTTGCTCCGTGGAAGACCTGGGTTCAAATCCCCTTTCCCTCTAACTTTTGCTGTGCTAATCACTGCCTCGTTGCCTAACCTACCTCGGCAGGTTGTTGGGAGGATAAAAAATGCAGGCTCTCGTTCATTCTAGCATAAGCTTTGGTGGGCCAGAGCCCCCTTCGTGCGATGCTAGGCGATGAAAGGATGGCTTAGCAGAGATTAGCCCATCCTTTGTTGTTCTCACTCCGGCACCTCCAGAAATGATTTCTCCAGACGAAGCTGTCTAGAAGTCTCTAAAAGGGTTGCTTTGGAGCACAACGCTGTAACGGGTGCGTTGCTGAGTTGTCTGACCGGGAGCAACTGTGTTTGACCATCCTAATACTTATTTTTCTGTACGTGATTCCCACTGGTGTCCTAGAGAGATTGCAACCTCCAAGTCCAATGGAAAGATGGTAAATGATTACCCGGAAGTCTGTATTTGTACAACAGAAAAAAGTGGGAAAGCATAGCCCTTCCAAAGAGCAGATGCAAGGCAATGTCTTTTGCTGGCAAACTGAGCAGGATTCCCCTAGCCTGAAATATTTTTAAAAGAAGGCGTTGCTTTCGGTACTGAACGAACAAGTCGAAATTCCTGCATGGCAGTTCAAATGCAAAGGTCGGAAGGTTTCCGAACGTGATGCACCGAGCCGTTCCTACATTTGAAGGAACGTCGACTGCTCCTGTTGCCCTTTGCATGGTCTGAAATGTCTCCATTCAGGAGCCATTGAATGCAGGTAGTCCATGTTGCCCTTTGCAAAGCACAGCACAGGCCGGGAACCCCTTGAGCAGAAAGGTTTTTTTGCAAATTGGGTCATTTTCCCCAGCCTCGGAAGTTCCAATGCCTACATGTAGCTTTCAGAGGAAGGGATCCAGAGCGATGCAGTCATGCGTTTTCCCTTTCAAATTGTGTGGTGGGGTTATGCTGCTTCCTGGAAAGATGGACTTCGTAGCTTGCAGGGAGACATCATAAAATCTGCCAGTGTTGTTAGAGGAGTTTTCTAAAGGTGACTCTGGACTTTTCTCCACTTCCCCCTTGTTTGGATTGTTAAGATGTTGGGTTTCCATTGCATAGCTGGCAGTGAGGGATTCTAACAACTGTAGCTTAGCACCTATGGAGGTCTTGCTTTCTGGATATTAAATCATGGATTAGACACACAAATTGTAAAGTTGAGTCAGGCCTGATGTGTCTATGTAGGTTTTTAGCAGGTGGCACGAGATTGCCTTGCCCCAGGATGTTTAATGGAGATCTCCCATCCACGTCCTAACAAACTCTGACCTAGCATAGCATCCAAACACCCATGTGACATGCTAGGATGCTTAGCATGGATTTAGCATGCTAAGGCGTTTTCATGGAAACAAGATGCTAATTCACTGGCTTCCTTCCATCCTTCTTTCTCTTAAGTGGAAATGTGACTTGAGTTTCAACTATATTATAGTTGAAACAAGCAGATTCAGTATGAGCTTAAATATTGTTGAATCAAATTGTTGCCTCCAACACATAGCATCTGCTTTGGTCAATTCACAATCTTGCTTTAAAGGCACAGCAGGAGAGTCTATTGTTAAATCAGTGAGCATAATGTCTATGACCTGGGGAAAAAAAGATATTCATAGTATGAAATGGGAGGTGAGGTCCTCAGAAGAAAATCTTTGGTATATGAGCAAGAACGTTATAAGAACAGTTTTAAAAATCCTCAATGCCTTTATAATGCTTTAGAGTAATTTGGCCTATCTGCTGCTTCTAAGACTTCCCAGATGCCACTGCCAATGGAGATTATGGACCTCGCACATCTGCAGGATGCAAATGGTTCCTTTGCAGAGATTGTCCTGATTTAGAAGGGAGGTTTGAGGAAAGGATGAGGAATAGCCATTACTGTTCTTGAATGTTTGGGTTTGGATAACCCCATCCTGTCTAAATCTGTATGCATGCACAAATTCTTTCTTCATGCATCTCCTTTGCTTCAGTATTTTCCTTCCTTCCATCCATTAATGGAAACACCACCAGCCACAGCAGTTTTCCATCATGGAAAAATGCCCATAGGATTTCATATAAGCCATGATTTGAAAGGCAACTAAAGAGTTATACCTGGGTTTGTTCCAAGTCATTAGCCTTCAGTTTCTGAGTTCACACATCATGGGAGACTAAGATCCACAGTAGTTTCTTGGTTGATGTGTCCATTCACATGACAGGAAGAGCAAAGGGACTGTCTCTGGAGGTACAGAGCCAGGGTCTCCTTAACATTGGATTACTCACACTTAACACATACTTCACCCCTGGTGCCTGGGGGTGTGAAATCTTCTTCTGAAACATAGTAACAACAAAGTATTTTGCTTAGGAAAAGCCTGTTGGTTTTATGCCAAAGACACATGGAATCGTTACAGTTACCCCCATCGCCAAATATTTGCTATGCTTTGTTTTTCTTTCTTTGTTTTAATATTACATAATCAAATGCATCTCACATCTTTCTTTTAAAGACTGGATGTGGCAACCTCTACACAGTTTATGTTCAGTTATTATTCAGAATAAGAGGAGGGTTATCATAAAAGGAACTGAACACTTCTCCCCACACCCAGCAGTTTGTTAACCCAGGAGTAAGAACTCCAGCTGGGTTGCTGAAAGGAGTCAAGAGTCTAAAGTGCTGGATCTGTTTCACACAGATCTGCCCTATGCATGTTTATTCAGAAGTAATCTGAATGTTTTCTAGGGCTTATTCTCAAATTGGAGTGCATTATGATGCAGTCTTAAGTTGCTTTTTTAAATGCGTGATTTATTTGAAGAGGAAGAGGAAGGGGAGAAGAGGAGGAGGAGGAGTTTCAACCAGAAGTGAATTAAGAAAGAGATTTAAAAGACAAGGGAAGCAAGTATGGAATCCTTTATCCATAATTAATGGCTCCCCAAAATGTAGGTGATGTTAAGGCAGAAGAAGCTGACAGATAGCAAGTTGAAATTTTCTAGGAAATATCTGAAATACCGTTTGTGCCACCAGAGAATAGCATGAGGAGGAAATCAAGGTCCAACCTCTTCCTGATATGGATGTTGCTTCTATCCATTTCCAGCCACTGCATCTGAAAAAGGGTATCAAAAATAGAAAAATGTGGAAGAGGATAACCCAAGTGATTTGGAGATGGTAATAAGTCCAATGGGGAAAAATTACGAAGTTTGCCATGACTTAATTTAGGGCAGGAGGGTTGGGCAACAAATCAACAGTAACATATGGCTCTTGAAACGGGACCTTCTGCCTATAGACTGGGCTTACTCTCGGTGGTCCAGCAATGGGTCATTTTTTGATCACTCACAAGTTCCTTTCAAAGTCAGAACAGCTGATGATGGAACATTTGGCAAATAAGGGAGGAGCCATGACAGAAGTTTTTGACCTTCTGCAGGCTGTAAAGGAAGTGGGTGTGAAGAGGTTTTCCTCCTTTGCTCACCTGGGGTCATGGCAGAGGCCAAGGAAGCAAGAAGCCCTTCAAACTATAGAATTTGCTGGATCCATGGGATGCTGTGATAGTAATCAACTTAGAGGGCTTTAAAGAAGAATTACATGATGTTATTTCAGTGGCAGTGACATTATGGGATCCTCTGACTACTATTGCTGGTAATGGGCAAAAAATGTATCCTCTTGCCGTGTCCTCCTTTGGTGTCTACCAGAGATATATAGGTTGTTCCAAGAAGGCACAGGACAGGGGACAAGCTTCGTCTTGACTAGTCTGTGATAACCAATCGTAAAAGAAGAAAATGTTAGTGTAGCTGATCTAACCAAACCGTATGATAACTTTCCTTATATGAATGGCTCAAACTAGGTTTTCTGAGTCAGTTACTTCATTCTAACATTTAATGGACCTGTGATCTGTTACCAAACCAAGTCTATTTTTGAGATATAAAAAAACTAAAAGTTAACTAGAACTTGAAATTTAATAGCCTCTCTCATTATGAGAAGGAAATGTCTGAAAAACTGATACTTTGTTCTACTTTTCTCTTACACTATGAAGCATCAGAACTTCAGTGACCATCCATGGAAAACTGTAATCATAACACTCTCCTCCAGTAGTTAATAACAAAGTTATGTGATTGATCTACTCTTCTGAAATTTGCTTAAACAGCATAATTTCTCTTTTAAAAAAGGATCTCAGTAGCTTTGAGCATCAAGGATGCTTCTTAATGTAAAGAAGGGTTGTACAGCCTTGAGACCCTCCAAAATTTGCTACCAAATAGGAAATGTTGATGTGCCAGAAACTGACACCTGCAGTTCATCTAAAGAATTGCATTTCTTTTTCATTTTAATCTCAATTTTGATTAAATAAAATTTAATTGTTGCCTTCTTACCCACCCATTTTTGTCTTGGCTGTTGCCTCAGCATCACCTTCAAAAGATAGATATTCCACAGAAGGCAGTTACTTAAATCATCCTTTCTAAATCTCTACTAAAATAGTATTTTAATTAAGCCAATGAAGATCTCAGGAAATGACAAGCAAGCTCAGAGTTCCTCTTTCTTTGTGGCACTCTCTAGGCTAGACTAGAAAGTTGATAGGAGGAGGAGTGGGGAAATCATCAGAAGGAGTGGCAAAAAACAATTTCATATTATTGCCAAAGAAGTACATTGATGTGGTTATGATTTCAGGAATGAAGCTCAATTCAGGGGAGTTTTTGCCTTTTTCACTCCACAGATACGATTTCTTCCTTTCAGTCAGAACTGAAAAATGGGCACAATTTGGAACAATCTGCAGGCTTTATCCAGAGTTTTTTGTGAGCCACAAAGAGCCTTGTCGCCTCAAGGTTGCAAACCCAGGCTTCATACAATATATAAAAACTAATTTAAAAAAAAAACTCAGCATCCCCTGCATTAAAAAAAAAAAAAGTTGGAAACTCCTTCTCCCATGTGTGATGCAACCCTATAAATTCTGCATCACTAGCTTCTTAATGGTTGCTCTTAGAGCCACCAAATTAAGTTGGACCTATGCCACCAAAGGTTGTCCATTCCAGGAGACACAGCAATCCTGAAATGGCTCTTTTTCCAGTAATTTGCAGGAGAAATTATGTTGTCCTCACCCCCACCTATCCACCCAACAGCCCTGTGCCCTCAGGAGTTTAACTAGAGTGTTTTTCCCCCTTGTTACATCTCTAATGCTGAGAAAAACTTACTTTCCTATGAAACAGTTCAAGGCAGCTTAGAGAGGCACAGCATGACACCACTAGCTAATGGTTTAACTGGTATTTCAACCATCCTTTAAAAGCAAGGAGTAGATCTACAGACAAGGTCAACAGACTAGGACTAGGACTGCACACAATTAAATCAACTTATGTGCAAGTTACCCATGGCCAAGGCAGAAGTGCTTGTGCTGAGAACAGTCGAATGTGTGGAACCTCTAGTGCGGTGTTTCTCAAACTTGTCAACTTTAAGATGTGTGGACTCCCAAAATTCCCCAGCCAGCCATGAGCTGCATGTGAAAAGAAAAAGAAAAGTGGGGGCAAATCCAGAATATCACTATGAGAATATTCCATACAGTTTGAAAGTCTGATCAGTTATATTATTTCATTTGAATATTCGAAGTCCTTGAATATTCGAAGTCCTTGAAGTCCTGTAGATTCAGATGCTTTGGAAGTGATTTGCAAAAATGCTGACCTAAATGCATGTTTTCCAGATCAGTTTTGGACATTCAAAGCAGTTTTCTGAACTGATCTGCAAGTCCAGATGGGAACGGATTAATTTCATGAACCGGCTTGATGTTTTGAATCTACGTTTTTTCTTTTCTCTCCCATCTGTTGGATTTTTTCCACCGTTTCCAGTCTTAAATGTTTAGTTCCTTTCCCGTGTTGCAAAATAGGTGGGGGCCATGATGTACTCATGGATAACCTTTCTTTGTTACGAACTTACTTTCCATGCACCACCACTTTGCAGTGGCTTTCTCCCGCATCTGAAGGCACCAGTTGATTTTTGTACTGCACGGGCCATGCATGGCTGCAGACAATGAGATAATTAACAAAGAATAGCTGTGTGTTGTTTGGGTACAGGAAACAATCCAGAAAACAAAAGCTAAACAGCCAGTACTTTTCCTGCTTGCAAGCTGAGGATCAAGAGCAAAAGTGGCAATTTTCTTTTTTCATTCTTTCTTTCTGGCTGATTTTGTTTGCCTTCAACGGTTGCTGGATGAGTAGAAATTCAGGTGTTGGAACCATAAAGTTGTAGAAGTGGGATATTTAACGCCTGTCACTCTCTTCAGTGCCGATATCCTCAACTTCTAGACGGGGTACAAAAAGTGTGCCCTAGGGACCATGTGAGGCTTGCTAACAGACTCTTTTTTGCGGCCTCCAGAATCCCCCAGAGATGGTGGGACCAAAATGTTCAACTCCTTCCTTTCTGCATTCTCTCTCTTTTTTTTTTTTAGTTTTTAGAAATTAAATTTCACCATAAACCTTCCCCAGATTCCCCCCAGTGAGGGTCCTGATCCTGTCCACCGTTGCTGTATGGTCCTTGACCTGTTTGCCACCCAAGGAGAAGTTGTGGCCTTGGAGGTCAAGCACATCTATCTTCAGAGGCAGGAAACAGGATTTAGCCAGAGGGCAAAATCATCTCAAATTCAAATTCTACTTCACCTACCAGATGGGTGCCATTATGGGTAGGGCAATCTCTTTATTAAAGCCTGCTCCCCCATACTCCTCACACCCCATCATTCCTTTTGCCCCCCCCCCCCATTAGTATTAGTATTAGTTATTTCTGATGCATGCCTTCCTGAACTGGGAATGATCCATGGTCAATTAATCAGTAGGAGCTATTTCATACTTCCACTGAAATCCCCCTCAAGGCAGAAAGACGTGGTATTATTTAAATGGTGGAAGAATATTGGTTCAATCAATTTGTGGTCCCTGGGAGGAGGGTTTTAGGGGTGAGGAAGGGCACTGGAACTGTAGTTCAGCAGAAGCCATGTTTGAGGCCCTGTGGGGTGATGAATCTTCCTATGTCCCACAGTCCGGAGGTCCATGTTCTACTGAACTACCAGCAGTGGAGATTATGTTATAAGTGAAGTGAGTTTAATGTGTGAAACTGCAGGTACCTGGTGTATCTCTCTTGGCGGGGTTTTTACTCAGGCACAACAAACATTTTCATTCATTCTAACCTCTTGGAAATATAGAAAGCATGGAATATTGTGTAGGGGTGATGGAGGAAATTTGCATTTCCCAAGGAAGTTTCCAATCCTATGAGAGACATTGCTGCATGTTTAACATTAGACATGAGTCTAATACCACAAGATGCATAACTCTGTGTGTGTGTGTGTGTGCGCGCGCATGCGCGCGCCTTCAAATGAATCTTGACTCCTGGTGACAATAGGGACACATCCCTGCTGTTTTCTTGGGCAAGATTTCAGAAGTGGTTTGCCCTTGCCTTCTCCCTAGGACTGAGAGAGAGGGACTGGCCCAAGGTCACCCACCTGGCTTCACGCCTAAGGCAGAACTAGAACTGATGGACTTCCACTTTCTAGCCTGGTGCCTTACCCACTACACCAAACTGGCTCTCCACTGCATGTTTAGTGGGGAGAGTAACTATCATTTTCCCATCAAAGTGAAAGCTTTAGTAGGACAAATGGCTAGGACTGGCTCCAAATAACACCGTAACTGCCTTTCCCAACCCTGTCTTCCTCAATCCACAAGATTATAATTCCCTTTATTGCTGGCTGGGGATGATGGAAATTGTAGCAATTATGTCGGAAAAGGAGTAAATCCAGCCTTCATTATGCTATTCTTTTGGTGTCAAAATAGGAGCAAATCTACAAGACCAAAAATACCTTCTACATTGCCCTTATTTCTTCTCTGCGAAAACTCTCAAGTGTTTTTTCACTGTAAAATCATTTACCTTGAGGGTGGATTTCAAGAAAGATCAGCAGGTTGCCCATTTGCTGCTTAAGACTATTAACATGAGAGCAGAAGTGTACGTTTATGTACTCCTATCTTCCCACCTTTGTGCTTCCATAGATTTCCAAGCAGAGGTAAAGTGATCTTAATATTCAGAACTACAGACAGGTTTCTAACTTTCTTAAATGATGATGCATGTTTCAAAAGGCTGTGATGGGAAGGTGAGAGATAATAAATCTCTATTTTTCTTCACATAGCTAGCAAAAATGGATGGCCCCAACCATACTTATCTTTGTCTATGTGTGAAATTCACCCTCGGGCAGAATTTAAGAAATTCTGCCAGATTTGAGGGTCTAGGACTAGATAACTGTCCATGGCTGCTTCAGTTTATAATCTCCTTTGCTCTCTTTTTCTCTCCCACATTTTCACCCAATGGAATCTCCTTTTTCTTTGCTCTAACATTTAAATTTGCAGGTGCACCAAAGCACAGAGACTCCAACTATTTCCTCCAGAGAGTTATCAGTAGACCATATTTTAAACAGAGTCCTTGTTGTTGTCATACTATAGTTTCTATTTTTGGTTCCTCTGCTTGGGGTGGGGCATGGAAAAGCCAATATTTGCTCTCATGCTCCTATTCTTTCCTTGTGTGTCCTTTTCCCTATGAATTTACTAGATATCTTCTTGTCCAGCTTACACTTCAATTGTCTGAACTGCTTGCTCAGTTTTACCTCTTTTTTAAGTCACCAATAGCTGAGATTTGTTTCGGGGCAACAACCTAAGAGTTGAAATGAATGGAAAATGAGGTGATTAGATACAACACAAATTCTTTGGGGATTATCTCTGAATATATGTACAATTCCACACATAGGGAGAATGTAAACAAGTCCTTTTCCTTACAACCCCTTGCAAAGGGTATCCAAATTTTAAGCAGTAAAACCCGGTATGTACCCGGTTTTCAGTAAGGAGAATGCCCAACTCTTATTTTATATCTAGTATTGACTGTCAGCTATTTGTTTGGAATGCATCAGTTTGATTTTCCCACAAGGCATTTTGCTGAGTTAGTGGATAAGTGGTCTACCAGGTTTGACTGATATATTTCCAGCGGACCCAATTAGATTTAAGAGTTTGGATTTAGACAGCTATGGACCATATTCAGGCAAAAGATTGAACGTTCTTGAATTTAGGGTGTTCTGTACATTCCTTTATTATGAAAGGCTTCTTCTGGTCATGATGATGGAAAAGATATCTTTCTTTTTGTACTGTATTGCATATATATTTATTTACGTACTGTATATATTTATTTTTGCACTGCATTGTAACTTTTTTAATTGTTTTTATAATTGTTCGCCTCCCAGAGTCACTTGATTGAGATGGGCGGCTAATAAACAAACAAACAAACAAACAAATAAATAAATGCCAGCAACATCCCAATACAAAGCATTGTGTCTGCATCGTGAAGTCATGGCACATGTTTCATCACAACACCCCCTTCCCCACCACTGGATCTCTGAGGGCTTCTCTATCAAAAGAATTCAAGTCCCCCGTAGCCATTCTAGAGCTAAAAAATGTTTCACATTTAGGATGCTGAAAGAGTTGCCGTGTCGGTTGAGGCAATTCATAAATTGATTGATTAAATAAATAAATAAATAAATAACCAACCAACCAACCCACCAACCCCTGGTCCCATCAAGCACAATCCAGAAATGGAGGACTTCCGTAAACTTTGTCCGATAGAATGGAGCTCTTCAATGTAAACGTGCTTGATCAAAGCATAGCTGGTTAACGTGCACCTGTCACACGAGATGTACTTTAATTGGCCGAGAAGGTGTATGCTGAGTTAGGTACAACTGGTACATTGGACATTTACACTTAATTACCGGGGTGATATTATACCTTGCACACTTTGACTGGCTTTCAAACTCTTGTCCTCACGATCCAACATGCTGTTAGCTTCTCACCTGTTTCAGTTCTGACTTCCACCGTGGAATATTACTGGGGCTAGACAAATGCACTGTATGTGCAAGTTATTTCAATCTTCTCTGAACGTGTTCTTAATGTGCATCATCTCAGAAGGGCCTCCCCGTTTGGGACAGCCTGCTGCTGTGTAATATAGGCCACCTTTTATACTTCAGGTAGTTAGGGTAGCCAGCGTCCAAAGTTATTGTTTAATATTTGCATGACAAATCAGCTTGGCTGACTGACATTTTTGAATGCTTTCATAACACCTTCAGGTCTTTGGTTGGGAATGTGTGGTTGCCAAGTATTGGCAATGAGTGTAGCGATTAAGGGGCTAGACTAGGAGTGAGAAAATCTGAGTTTTAGGCCTGCCTTAGATATGGAAGCCAGCTGGGTGATTTTGGATCCGTTCTTCCCAGCCCTAGGAAGAAGGCGCAGTGAAACCACTTCTAAACAACGTTGGCAAGAAAATTGCATAGACTCCTCCATGTAGTCGCCGGGAGTAGTCAAGACTGACTGAATTTTGACTTTGAAAGAGACTAAATGAAACACTCAATTTCAGGCAAAATCCCTGAATCTACCTTTAAGTTTCTACCTGGTCCCTGCCCCAACTCCACCACTTATACCACGTGAAATGTTAGAGTTCCAACAGCCATCAACAGAATTTCCCAAACTGAATTCATCTAACATAAAAAAAGCAGCATTCCCAGTCTGCTGGTGTTAGAAATGCCTGTAACAGATATAACCATGATTGTTTTTCGGTTGTGTTCAGTTTGTGTTCACTTAATACAAATACTGGTGAAAAGGTAGGTATTGCACCAGTTTCAAACTGGTATGTACTACCCTAGGGCGTAATGGGTGAGCATCTTTTCCACATGCTGCATAAACTAAAAACTGGGTCTCAAGGACTCCATCTTTCACACCCATTCACCCAGATATTTGCCAGAAAACTATACGTATCTAGATCATGTCACGGTGTTATAGGTTAGTGACAAGGGACTGGCAATAATAGATTGATAAATGGTTGTTTATTCTTGTCATGCCAGTTAACGTCTTTTGAGACATACGGTTTTCTCCCCAAAATAGGTATTGCTTTTACCTCTTTCCATGTCTCCTTCATTTAGTTGATGTGTAGGTATGGAGCAAACAGCAAACTTCTCATCTGGGGCAAGATGGCTATTCCTGTTTCCATGGTGCTTCCCAAGCTCTGGATAAACATGTTTGTCCAGCAGCTGAAGCAGGAGGGACTAAAGGTCATGCTTTTAACATTTGAGGCTGCAATGGCAGGGTGATAACCCAGAATAAACAGGGCTGCCCAGCATGTTCTTCTTTTTGTCTCGGGTAGTTGCAATTTGATTTTTTTAAAACAAACGTAAGCCTACAGTGCTTTCTGTAGCACTGCAAGCTTTGAGGCTTTCTAATGAACATAGAGAACTATGTGGATGGCTTTGTAGAGCAGGCAGGAAAGACAACTTAGCAACACAGATGGAAGGACAACTGCCTTCCAGGAGTGACTCTGCCCAACGGCATAGGCAAAAGCGGAGAAACGTGTAGGCTGGTTCACGTAACGTGCGAAATCTTACGCCTCGATTAATGAAGTTTGAGTTTGGCGTTAGCGAGTCTTCAATAATTGGTTTGCAGGGGCTTCAGACGTAGGTTGTAGTCCTAAAGTGATTAAAAGCAGTTTTTTTTTCCTAAAAGACTTGGTTTGTATAAGTTGATACAGTGATTGCACCGTGCGTGTTAGGTTTTATTGTGTTATTTTTGCTTTATTTGTTTGTACCGTAACCATTTTATTACTTTGTGTCGATTGCTGTTACAAACTGCCAAGTCTCCTCAAGAGCGTTGGGGCTAAATCCTAAATCCACTAAATGGGTTATGCTGAAACATTAGTGGCAAAACAAGGCTTTATGTATTAGTTTAAACTCAGATGCCAAATTGCAAGTTAGGTCTTTCCAGTGGCATCTGTGGAGTGTCAAGAAAGGCACGCTGGCAGGCCTGGCTTTGTAATGCAAGCCCCATTACTTTTGTACACATGGGCACACATATACAAAATGGGTAGGGCAAACACCGCAATGTTGCATCCATCAATTTGCCCGTTTTTAACCCCACCCCGCCCCACCCTCCCGCCTCCAGCAGACACCACAAAGTCTTTCCAAATCTGCTCTGATCCTGATTCCTTATGTGGCATCATATATGTATTTTATGCATGACTTTAGTCTTATTGTTTTATGAGATTGTTCACCTCATAGAGTTCCAGAGTTTAGGCATATTTGAAATCAGTGCAAAAGGCAAGGGGGTTGGGCAACTTCTAAAGAAGCTGGGCTGCTCTGAGAAAGTTAAAAATGGAGTCATCCTTTAAGTTGTAGCTCAAGGTCTTGAATTCATAAAAACACATAAAACATTAGGAGAAAAAAGGAAGCTGAAAAGTAAAAAAGAAGGAAGGGAATCATAGGAAAATAAAATGAAAACAGAAAGGAACATTTGTGGAGAGCCCACCAAAAGAGCTTCTGTTCCAGCACCATCAGCAGTGTTCATTGGGGTGGGAGGGGTAGGGGGTAAAACTGGAAAATTGGGAGTGCAGTGTGGCAATAGAAGCCCCTACCCCTTTTGTACCTTCAGCGCTGCCCTTCTATCACAATGCTGCATCCACCCCCTTGCAGGTTTTGACACACACCCCAGGAATGCTGTGAGCACCATCTTGGCTTCACTTTCTTCTTTCTGGAATTACCAAACTGATCAATAACTGACCACAGAAAAAATCTTAACATACATGTAGATCCTTTTGGTGCTGTGGTGCTTGTCCCATCATTTTGGGATAAAAAAAGGTGGTCTTTGGAAGCTTATATATTTGTCTCCCATTTTGACAGCAAGGAAATGTCGTAATGAAAGCTGGATTTACTCCTCTCTTTCCCATCCTGATTTCCTATTAAATACGCTTACCAAAAACTCAGCAAATTTCAACAATACCATCCCTTACTTTTATTATGTTGAGCAGCCTTCAGAAATAAGGTCATGTCCACCCTTTGGCCTAGAGCGATGCACCTCAGGCTGTTTGTACATTCTGGAGAACACCACCAGAATATGTGATTATCCACATCAAGGTGAAGGGAAAGCAAGAGGATTTCCATTTTCATAAACAGGTTCATGTTTACCAAGGTCATGAAGGCTGTGACATAAATGCTGGAGAAACTTTTAGTGGCTTTGTTCCTTTTAAGTCAGCCTGCTGTTTCAAGGCCTAAGGAACCAGAGTAAGATGACGGGAGTCCAAGACATTATCTAGTTAGCCGCTGCTCATTTTTATAATAAAAGTTTGTCCATGGTGCGTCGTCTACAGCTTCACTGTATTTGAGTCATTGTACTCCTGTTTGGGTTGGTAAGTTTGAACAGAGACCCTATTCTTCTGGAGAGGCCAAGAATGGATAAATTGGCAGGTTGGTCTGACGCCAAGCAATACTAAATCTCTTAAAGGAATAAATGCTTGCTTCAGCTTTTAAGCATTGTTCCAAGGCAGGCCTGTGTGAGATTGTAAATAACTTAAGATAAAGAAATCAAACACCTTTCCATTCAGTAGGAGGAGGAAAATAGAAGTTTGTTTGGAGGAGTCTCACAATTACACTACTTTCCTTGTCTGTAGATTGTAGGCTGCCCTCCAGTCAATAGGACAGATTTACAATGCCCTGAAGAGATAACGGCTTGATTAGAACATCACACTCCTAGTTGCCTTTTGTGGGTATGATCAGATTTGTGTTCCTTCTACAAAGCTGTTAAGCCCTCTAATTGTTTTTTTTAAGGTGGGACAATTGACTCAGGTGGTGAACTGGGAGCAAGATATTGGAGTGGAAAAGGATTGTTTCAAGGAAAATCCAGTGAAAGTATAATTTAGCTTTTCGGCATGCATGTCAGATCGTTAATGGGCTGTTACCTGCTTTAGAATCGGGCAGTGGGAACTGAAAGCCTTCATCTGCCAATGTAGGTGTGTCTAATAGAAATCTCAACGTCCTCACATTATCATGACATCATAGCACAAAGGATACGATGATGCTGTTTGTGCAATGATGTCATGGTGCGCTTGCCATCACTTGCCGCCCTTGTAGACCTCCATGTTTGCATATCAACCCTTTTGTCCCAAAGAACCAGAACATTCTAATATGGCCTTTTCCATAGTTCAGTCATAAAATGAGACCGCTCACAATGTGCATCGTTCTCAGTGTACATCTTTGCTTTATGCTGTGGGGTGGTTGCATTGAGAGACTGTGAATAGTGCAACCATTCAGTGAGTTTTCATGGCTGAAAATGGAAACCTTTTAGGGCCTGGTGTATGTGTGGAATTTGGAGAATGTCATCTTTCAGATAGCTACTGAAGGAGACATGCCTACCATCTCAGGATGCAAAACTCTGGGCCACCACTAGAAAGAGGGAAAGAATTCAATTTTTCTGCATTTTTTTTGCTGACATCTAATAGTCTTCCACCATTGGAAGACCTGAAAGACAAGGTTGGGGTTGAGGTTAGGGACAGAGTGTCATGGAGAAAATCTCTCTATGTGGTTGCTAAGAGTCAACAATGACTTGATGGCACTTAATCAATCAGTGGCTTTCCAGAATAAATGTTCATGATGGATTTCCCACAACCAAATATGGTGTCCCACAATAACAGCAGCTTGGCTAGCTCTGTGTTCTGTTGCTGCTGTTACAAGATAAAAGTTATATGCCGAAGTGTGAGTGTTTGGTGCAAAAAGCTGCATACTCTCACTTCCCTTGTACCTTTTTGGATTATTTGTATGTGCCAGATTTTGGGAGTAATCCAGTGTTGTCCAAACTTGGCCACTTTAAGATGAGTGGACTTCAACTCCCAGAATTCCCCAGCCAGCCATGCTGGCTGGGGAATTCTGGGAGTTGAAGTCCACTCATCTTAAAGTGACCAAGTTTGGACAACACTGGAGTAATCCCTCAAGCCCCAAAGAGTCTTTCTTACAGCCCAGTGTGAGGGGTCTCTAGATGTAATGGTACATGGGAATGACCTTGGAAGACAAGAGGAAGAGCCAAGATTGGACAAGCAGTATGTGAAAGATTTCTCAGCCCACAGAAGAAGAGGCAGCATGGCAAGCATTTCAGAAGAGACCCTCCCTAGTTTTCTGGAGAGTAAAAGGAAAGAAGGAGAGTCTTGCAAGTTTCTGTTAATGTAACCTTACAGTAAAGGTAGAGTTAGTACTCCTGGTTGTACTTCTTGTCTAGACTACCTCAAAGGGTTAACACAACCAACTGGATGAATGACCTCAAAACAACAGTTGTAGTTCAGGGTAAGCAAGGGGCAAAATGATGCAAATCAACAGAGAAAATGTCCAAAATTACTTCTCCTGCGCATTAGTGTGTTAGTAGTAAGTTGATCAGGAACAGAAGCTTGACCTCGTGGGGAATAGTTCTGTGAAAATGTCAGCATTTGGAATATTGTAGTTTTTTAAAATGCCCCTTGGCAGGTATAGCAAAGAACTACAATATTCCAAATGCTGTGACTATTTTCACAGACTTGGAAAAGAAGAGAAAGTGAATCATGGAAGAAGGCACTATCGGCTTTTTCGTTTAGAGAAAAAAGTGGGTAAAGGGAGTCATTGATAGATCTAGAAAATCACTCATGGTATGAAATATGAAGACAGAAGGTTTTATTCTTCTCTTACTGTGTTAGAACTTGGGATCATCTGTTAAAACTAATCCTGCAGAAATTCAAACTCACGCTAAAGAAGCACGTTCCTTTTTTTATTAGGAAAAAGAGCATGTAAAAGGGAAGACATTCCTTGTATGCAGAACACCATTCGTGCAGAGATTTCTGCCAAGACCTTAAACTGGGCCTAGCAGCCAAAAGTTAGTTGATGCTGAAGTTTTAAAACCTGTTTTGTGTGTTCTCTCTTGTTTGTCCTTGTAAAAAGTTGAACTGTGGCATTAAATGCTGTGTATGTTGCTGGAAACATAATCTGGTTTCAGCGTCCCCTGCAGAAGAAATCCAGGGCAATTTGTTAAGGTGTAACTCCATTGTTGTGATAACCAGGTTTGGCTACAGAGCCCATGGGAAGCTTATAAAGATAGGAAGGAACAAAGAATTGTTGGCAGTACACGGAAGTCTTTTTCTTTCCACTGAATGGGCCACTTCATATACAGCATCAGAGAAGGCACTTCAGTATTTATTTGTATCATCAAGAGCCCAAACGTTTCCGTGGAATCAGTCTGTACATTCAACATTCTACTTCTCAAGCACCCATTATTGAAAACTTGGGTTGGGGTGTGTGTGGGATTCCTTTCTAGTCTTCTACAGGTTCATGGGATTATATGTTCTACCAACAGAAGTACTCCAAAGAAAAATATGAAAACACAGATCTTGCTTCTACTGAGCGACTTGAGGCAGGTGGAAATCTCATGGAAGGAGACTGAAAGAATTAAAATACAGCTTTTGCTGTTTAGACAGTGGGGACACCACCTTTCTCAGCAGGGCCTCCAGCTGTCTTCCTTAAATTTCCTCTGCAGGAGAGTACAAAGGATGAGCTGAAGTAGAGACTTCACCCTGGAATGTAGTTGGACTTGCTAGGCATTTGGAGCCAAGTACAGAGGGGGAATGTTCCTGCCCTACTGCTTTGCACACTCTAGTACTCAAGTTAACTGCCCTGTCTTTAGATAAATGAATGGCACACCTGACATCTGGCACACTTTTCTGAACTATAAATAAGAAATAAGCCTCACATTGGATGTCCCCAAAGGCCAGAAAGTGTCCTTGCGCTTTATCGTGCAAGAATCTTTGTTTAAGGTGTGCTTCCTGATGAACAGATTTTGTTTGTTTCTGTTGCCTAAAGCAAGTTGTTCTGGGCTTTTTGAGTGAAGTCTACCTGCAGTTTTTAATTTGGAATTAAAATGGTAGATTTCCCACCATTAGGGCCAGCGTTCAGATGCATAATTTGGAGGCTGTCAGTTGGGCCAGGCAAAAGGAGAATTCTCTGAAGCAGCCCAAAGATTTAAGAGAGTGCAAATGGAATCAAGCAGAATCTGAACCAAATTTCTCTTTGACATCCTAATTATTAAACAATAATGTTTTGTGCCATAGCTTGCTTTCTTTTCTAAGTATTATTTTATGGATTTTTTCAGAAATGTGAGGTTTACACTTTAGACATATTTGATAGGCAGTCTCTGCTTACCCTCCAAGGGAGGAAGCATGATCTGCTTGTGGATGTGAATTCATCTGTGCACAAAATGTGCCATTTCACATATAGCAAACCAAAAATCCAGTCAAACTTTGCCCATCCACCCTAATGAAGTCATTGATCTACATGACAGCAACCTGATTTTTTCTTCCCGATGAGAAGATCTTTATAACAGTAGAACAAACTATCTAAAGATATTTGTGGGTTCTCCATCTCTGGAGGCTTTTAAGAAATTTTATTGGGTTCACTGGTTTTCCTGCACATTGCAGAGGGTTGGATGCAATGATCTTTGAGGTCTCTTCCAACTCTACAATTCTGTGGTTCTGCAATTTCAGATGAAGAGCCGGTATGACAGATTTGCAAAGTGGGATAGAAGATTCAGTTGATACCTTTTTCTGATAAAGAGAGCAGAAAGCAGGCTTAATTTGTTTCCCTGTGCACTGATTCATATAAGTTCTAGATACTTACAGCTGGGCATTTTACATGTTCATCATTGCATCACACTTCCTTAAGTCAGGGACTAGTGGAGAATTGCAAGGACACATCTTGCTGAGCCAAGAGGTTCCTAGTGATTAGTGCCTTTCATGGCTAAACCTCTTTAGTGGCCATTGCTTCTGTACCTTTAACAGCAACTGGTCCAGAAGACATAATAGCAATGTTATTTTTTGTGCCAAGGAAGAGAATGCGATTAGACACTGATCAGGCTGCTGTTAAAGGCATTGTGCAAGGATCAGTGTAAAAATAAGGCAAGCTATTTTCAGAACACAGGGAGGAACACGGAGTAATACAAACAAACACAGGTAATTGGGATCAGCAACTCCGTTGCTAAGCATCGCAGTCACTAAGCAAAACATTGTATGATTGCAACAGACTTATGACATCACTTCCACTGTGGTTGTTAAGCAAATCATTGCAGTCGCTAAGCAAAACATCACGTGACTGTGATGGATTTATGACATCACTTCCACTGTGATTGTTAAGCAAATCACCATGGTCATTAAGTGAGACATCACATAACTGCAACTTCTGATTTTACTGCCAGCTTCTCCATTGACTCTGCTTGATGAAAGCCTGTTGCCAAGCCCACAGATGGTAATCATGTGACCATAGGACACTGTGACGGTTGTAAATGCCCATGCGTTGTAAAGTGCCTGAATGTTAGTCACGTGAGCATGGAGACACTGCGCAGGTTGCAAATGCAAGGACTGGTCATAAAGTTACTTTTTCAGCACCATCATAACTTTGAATGGTCACTAAGCGAGGTGGTCAGTAAGCAAGGTCTACCTGTAACATGTTGCTGTCTTAATTGATGTATATGTTGTGAATGGATGGACACAGCAGGGTGATACAAAAATATATGCAGCTATTATTACCTATTTAGGCTTCTTTTTTAGTAAGGGATAAATAAAAACATGTCTTAGATACAAGATCTTCTCAACTGTGTTTCAGATCCTTGGTGGAACGCTTGAAGGATCATGTTGGTCTAAGTTTCCACCTTTCCCCCAGGAGCAAAAGATAGAATACACTGCATGGCTCTCTTTTGTTTTTTCCCGACAACAGCGCTGTGGGAGTAGTTGTGCTGAAAAGCATGGCCTGTTTCAAAGACACCCAGTGAACATCCACAGAGTTGAACCTAGGTCTTCCTGATCCTTGTCCTGACTTCTCAGAATCTACCATTCCCTTGAGTAGGTCTGAAGCTTGAGAAATGATTAGATGGGAATTAAAATGATTTACAGTAAGTGTGGCACAGTGTGCAGAAGGCATCTGTCCCCAGCCCCTCCCTCCCTGTCTCTCTCTCTCTCTCTCTCTCTCTCTTTGTGGCTGCTAGAGCTGCCTTCCAGATGATGCATCCAGAAGTTGGCAGCCAACATTCAGCTTTATCATTTTCCAGAACATTTTACTAACACAAGTGAAATGGACTAGAGTTAATGCATCAATTCTGCTTGGGGGGTAGGAACACACCCTCAAATATTCCCCCATGTTGAAAATGTGGGTCCCATCCCTTCCCAGAATACCACTAATACCCCACTCATTTCGAAGTGCAGATGCCATCTACCAAAGTTGGTCCTGCTTTATTTTACAGAGCTATAGTGAAAGCTACTAACAACGCAGGTAAAGGATTTGAACTGGGTTATATGGATGCTAAGTACACTATAAGCATTTCAGGGAAGTCTTGGAAAGCATTGGAAATCGTTATATATCTGCTTCCAAAAAAAGTCTTTGGAGTTTGAGAATGGGCATGAATGCAGCCTGTCTGCAACTCTTTAAAACAGCCTCGCTTTCTTCTGGGATCATGTGACAGCTGCAGCCGAGCAGTCTCAGAATAGATGTGGCTGCTTTAAAGAATTCTAAACAGAGGCTACAAAGCATCATTTTGAACCTGAATCTGATCCACTGTACAGCTGTACTGCCCACCAGCCTTTCCCTTTACAGTATATTAACAGTTCACTTTGGAACATAAAGAACTAGATAGCAAAAATATTTTTAATGTATTTATTATTTTTCACCTTGCATTTTGCAAAGAAATGACTCTTCTCTCTTGCAGGAAAAAGTCAGTGGCAGATGACTTTTGTTTAATAAAATTTCCACTGGCACTCCTATGGAAAAAGTCCGTTGCAGACGACTTTTGTTTGATAAAATTTCCACAGTGCACTCCACAGCACACTTGAAACTTGCTCCTAAAATTCACTTTTTCATCAGAACAGGCACAGCCCTCTCAACCCTTTTGGTAAGCTATTGCTGTGTGAAGAGGTTAGAAATTGTAGGAAAGGAGTATGTACCTCCGAGGTCTTCTTTTCAAGAATGTCCTTGATGGGATGGGTCCTACAGTCAGTGAGATGCTCCATGTCTGTTGATTTCATTTCTTTCCCTTGTTACACTGTGACCAGCAGAAGACAGGGATTTATTGCATGAAATTCTTTGCTCTGTCCTATATCTGGAGGGCCAGCACTGATTGGTGGGTGGCATCTTCAGGATCTTGAGGTCAGCAGGTGCGAAATAATTGCTTTAGGAGAGATCTGGGCATTGAATCATGCTGATGTGGAAGTGATGATCTACTAATCCAGTGTTTCTCAACTTGGCAACTTGAAGACGTGTATATTAACTTGAAGACATGTGGACGTGTATATTAATTTGAAGACGTGTGGACTTCAACTCCCAGAATTCCCCAGCCAGCTGTGCTGGCTGGGGAATTCTGGGAGTTGAAGTCCACAAGTCTTCAAGTTGCCAAGGTTGAGAAACACTGTACTAATCTAATGATCTGCTGGTGTAGAAGTGACTTTCCACTCTGTATATGCAGTTCTCGCCTGTCTTCCGTAGAGAGATGTTTTCATTCAGTCCTTAAGGAACTGAAAGTAAGAGAGCCAGCAACTTTCCCTGGTAATCCACTTATGATAATAGAATGCATACAAGATGAGCCAGCTGGTGAATGAAGTCTTGGAGCAGTTTGACTAGCCTGGTGTGTTTACATTTTTACCCTGGGGGGGACGGGTGTTATGTTCTTGCAAAGCTTCTAATTTCCTCCATGTGACTTGGCACATGAGGAAACAAAATAATCCGATTCATAAAAGAGGACCTGAATGATTAGAATACACCAACCAGTTTCATAGGAATAACCTTTGGCTGTAAGTTGGCCTCATGTATTCTTATCACCTTCTGCCTCAAATCTTCAGGAAATGGCCTTACTTTTCTTTTCTTTTCTTTTTTTCCCTTTTCTTTTTAACCAGGTTGACTTTCTGTCAAGCAACTTAATCCTTCCCCAGAGGATTAAGTTCTTCTGTTCCAATTATAAGAGCTTTTTTAAATACTTATAACCAAAAAGACATCTCAGTTGCGCCCCAATTTGGGGATGCTAATGAAGTTTTCTCACAAAAATAGCACGGATGCTGGAATCACAAGGCAGAAAGCAATACAAAACTCCAGGAGAATACACTATGTTGGATTAATTTTGTTCTGATGTAGAGGTGGACAACTTCTCACTTGATCCCAGCTGTTGCTGTAGAAGGATCGAAAGGATTGGTGTAAGCTAGTCATGCCGTTTGGGTTGACCTACAAGTCCACGATCTCCTTATTGGAAGGGAATGACACCTCCACCCCAAAGATATGGGTCTATGGCAGTCAGGCTTGATAACCTTTCAGCTGTGGTATGCTTGCCAAATGAACGATAGAATTCTTCCTTTTCATTTTTAAAAGTCACACTGTGCCTAGTGTAGTCCTTCGTTTACAAAGCATGGTTCTTGCCTTATTTTTGGTCTCTTCCTACTATTTTAATGTTAGATTGTAACCAGATGGAAATGGGACTTGCTGATACATTTCTCTGTCTCATGTTCATATTTCTTTATAAAACTTTGGCTGTCTTGAGAGGTATAAGAGCTGACCTGGAGGTCATCACTGCCATACAGCAGAGATCCCATTGGGTTTTTAGAAATGGCTCCTCTTGGGTCTATTTGCAAAATCTTAATTGTACTCAGAACCCATCTCTCATTATTCATCATCGAGCAATTACTTACCACTGGTTCCACTGCTGCCTTTTATCCTGCACAAATTCAGTATAGGTCATCGTTCCATATATTTGTGGAAATAGGTTCTGAAGCAAACACATACCTTTATTTCAAGGAAGCATACTTGGGGTTAGAACTCTACTCTTTTAGCCCATAAATTGTAGACATACAGTATGCTAAACCATCATGTAGAGGAGCACTGCACTAGTTCATTTGGATCCCCCAGCTATGGATAACCATATCCATGGTTTATTTAGTTGATCATGCAATCAAGGGAGTAGGGTATATCCCTTTTACAAATCCCTCACGTAAGCCAAGAATCAACCATATAATGTCTTTAGACTGTATGCTCCCTTGAAGCACCCAGCAACTAAAAAGTTACAAGAACAGTCAGTATGGAATACTGGTTTAGAGGTTGGATTAGTGTACCCACAAGCCTGCTGGGTGACTTTGAGCTGATTACTAATTCTCAACCAACCCTATTTTTCAGGTCTGTTTTATGGACAAAAATTGGAGGAAGGACTGCTTAGATATTACGTTTTGAGCTTCTGGAAGGAAGGCGGGACATAAAATCAACGAATAAATAAAACACAATATAAAGAGAAAAAAGATTGCAACTTTAGCAAGTTAAAGATCTGCCTTCCTGTTGTTCTTTAATCGAATTATTTAATCCCAATCTTGGTCTTAGCAATTCAGTTATTTAATGATGTTGCAATTATAGGTTTTCCTTTTTTTCTTTTTCCCTGTAAGCTGCTCTGAGTGTACTTTTATTAAAATTAGCAAGGTACAGTATATATTTTAAAACTGGGTGTGCGTGTATGCACACATGCTATAGAAACATCCAGGAGGGAAAAATGAGGGAATGCTGTTTCTCCAGCTGCTGCTTTCATGGAGCGTATCTCAGACACCCAAAACTTGTGTGAGAGAGTTCCTTAAACACGCATTCCTTAACAGAAGCTGTGTAGTCTTTTCACAGCCTAAAAGAGAGAGAGGAAAAACTTGAGCAATGGATTGCATTCCATCTCTGATGAAAGCTAAATGCACCAAAACGCATGCCGTTCTCAACTTTCCCTGCTGGACAGACGGCAAAAGGTCAAATCCCAAACCAAGAACTGCTTGAAGGACTGGTTTCTACATTCTTGCACTGAAAATCAACAAACATGAACTAGTTTGCATCGAAGAAAAGGCCAAAGCTGGTTTAGCCATTCTCATTGAGATGTTCATCCATGTCACTTGGAGAGAAAATGTTACTTAGGAATGAAATGAGAGTTGGTGGCAGGTACAGGGAGAAGATATAGATTGGATTTGTTGTTTTGGGAAAAAAATGGGTAGAGAAGTCAATCAATTATGACCACTCAAGATACTTACAAAAAAAGTTAACAATCCCACCTACGGTCTGGAGTCGGCGCTCATAATAATGGGTAGCATTATAAAGTTATCCACCGTATCTCCCTCTCCTTACTGGCTTGCTGACTTCCACAAAGGAGTTTCTTTCCAACAACTCTACCCACTTTCTAACTCCAATAAACCCACTGGACTGGGAAATTCATAGTAAGTGAAGGCAATCTTCTCTGGTTTCTTTCACAATACACGCATCCCCTACAGAAGAAACAACTCATGTATTGTACAGTATACCCCCAATCCATTTCCTTGATGCTGTCTCTCCTCTATATGTCATTCCCATCCTCAATATGACTTTTTCAGCAGATGAGACTTCTTTGGACTACCAAGTTCTGGGTGCTCCATTGTAACTCTTACCAATGTGAGAGGTTGTAAAGCTCTACAAGTCTAGCTTTGGCTTTGATCTCAAGTTGTGGGCAAGTGATTTAAGGCAGAAAATCCGTGGGCTTTTTTCCTTACCAAGTCTGTCCTATACTGTGCACCTTAAATCTTGGCTTAAGAGAAAATGAAGTCCAATAGTGAGACTTCAAGGCAACATGTATGAGCATTTCCTGGATGGTACAGAAGGTCTGGCTGAGTCTTTAATCCCTTGTATATAGACTTCTTCCTGAGAAAAAGATGAAAAGGACATTGAGCTATAATAGAGCTGAAAGAACTTCTTTTCTGCATTTATATTTCTTTTATCAAAGGGGGGTTTGTGGCATTGAAACCAAATATTTAATGGGTTAGTATAAACACTTATGCTTGAGACAACCCTCCCTTTATTAGATAATTCCAAAATAAAGAACATGCCTGGAGGTAGTTCATATTAGCTTCTGGAAGGAATTTGAATGATGGCAAAATTAAGATTTAGGCAATCTTAGCCACCTTTTAATCAAAAATACTTCAGAACGTGCTAGTTTTTCACTGTTTTCCAAGCTTTATTCAATTCAGGACCAGGATATTTAAGTGATTTTCTCCTGTGTGTGATCTTTCTTGTTGGCTAATGGAAAAGGATATTTTACCTGTCCTCCGTCTGCATTTGGTGACAGAGCAAGACTTACCTCTACCTGCTTTAACAAACTTCTGACCTTAGATGAAGATTTTTTTTTCCTAATTTCAGGAAGCCACTTTTAAAAACATTGCATAGCTGCTGACGCGTATGCTTCTTTATTTATGCTTGTTGTTGTTGATGATTTTCATCATTCTGTAGTAGCCATCTGGACTATTTCCTTTCAATTAAAAAAAAAAAACAGGATAGACCCATGAGAATCAACTTTTTGGAATTCTTTAAAAATCAGTAAAAATGTGGACGTGAGGCAAAAATCAAATAGGTTAAATTCCCATCACTGTATCACTATGAGGAAGGAGATGTTTACCTGATAATAATGACTTTTTGTTCACAAGTATCTGTATATTAGATCAGATCTGGCAGACGGGGCATGTTACAAGTCCCATCTAGGAAGGAGTTCCATCTGGCAGGACCCAGGAGGAGAACTTTTTTTGCCATGGTGCCCATCCTGTGGACCACCATCCCACCTGAGGTTAGACGGGCCCCAACCTTGTTGACTGAAGTCCCTGAAGACATAGTTGCGTCATCAGGCCTGGGGATCCCATGGAGGTGGAGAGCCTTCAAGATGGCTGTATTGTTTATGAGCTGTGGGTTGACACTCTCCTGCATTTTATGCTTCTGGTTAATGTGTTTTTAATTGTGTTAATGTTCATTTACATGAGTTTTGGTTTTTTTGTTGCTTTAACTTGTGAGCCACCCAGAGTCACGTATATGAGATGGGTGGCTACATAGAATGAATGAATGAATGAATGAATGAATGAATGAATGAATGAATGAATGAATGAAATGTTAAGCTATTTGGCAGAAACCCCTTCCTGGGATCTTCCCTGCTTTCTGTAAAAAAGGTCTTTTCTATGGTGACATCCCAGCTGTGAAAGGGTATTTAGTGGTTTCTGACAAAGACCTCTAAAAATGTTTCAGGTTTTTCATTCAAGTTGATTTGTTAGTATCTTTACTAGGCCTGTTGCTTACTTTATATTCCAATAGTGATTTTAGCCTTTGTATTATATTTGCATGTTTTCAATATGTTTCCAACTGAAGTGCTGTAAAACACTCTAAAAATATTATTGAAGGGCAAAGATATAAATCTGTAAAATTCTCTTTCTCCCCCTATTTTTTATGAAGCAAATCCTTTTAGATTCTGGAGTACATGGTTGTTTAATAGCACCAATATATTGCATTGAACCTTGAAATACTTTTTTAAAAAGAACTCTGGAGGTGTTTAAAGGTATATCTGGTCTTGGTTAGGAACATGCATACAGGTCTTATGATCATCACCTATTGAGAGCACAGTGGCAGACCTAAAGAAAGATTATTCTTGGCAAGATGTGAACAGGAAATGGAACTTGCTTTTCTTCAGTTTCCTCCTAGGTAATATGTCAGTTTTTTCCCTCCTCTGATATACAGTAGCTGCCTGGTTTTTGTTTCTCCTGTGGAGCTTAAAATGCAAATAAAGACTGCATTCTATTGGTCATGCAAACAACAGAGTTCCAATAAAATCCATCTCATTTCCTTGTTTAGCGTCCCAACATTAGAAATAAGGAAGTTCAAGGATGGCTCACACCATATCTTCAATAAATGCAAGTGTACTCTAATATAGTGGGTAAATCATAGACTCTGAGCATAGAGACTTGGGTTCAAATGTCTTTTCAGCCATGGCATTTACTGGTTGATGTTTGTCAGCCCTTCAAGGTAGTCCCGACAAGAAACACCAACCATGAGTACCAACACTACCTTTATTGTAAGGTTATATTAGCAGAATCTTGCAACTCTGAAAGGGCATCTATCCCCCCTCACCTTCATGGTCCAAAAAACGAGGGAGGGTCCCTTCTGAGATGTTTGCCACACCCCTATTCCTTCTGCGGGCTAAGCTGCCTCTTATCTGACCGTTGCCTAGTCTGTGGCTCCTCTTCTTCCTGTCTCTTAAGGACATTTCACAGACCATTATAATGTTGGACAAGTGATTTTAACTCAGATTAACATTAATTGGAGAATGGTTGGGGTTTATATTGCGATTTTGTCTCTGTTTAGACTCCCTTGAGCATATGAAGGGGGAAAAATGATAAAAGGAAAGTCTGCTGCAGGGATCAGTGTACTTATCAAAAGTTCTTGTGAGATTTTGGCCATTTTTTTTTTAAAAAAACATATTTTTAAATGGAGGGGTGCAAATACCTGTTTGAGTTTCAGGAAGATACTATAGTATTTATAGATAATCTGACCAAATGAGCCGTATTTCTGAATAGTTGGGACTTCTGAACTGTTTCCAAGGGCTGTCCTGTATTTAATGTTCTATAGCTATCTAACTTAGATGTTACTGTAGCATGGATTGATGTAGCTGTAAGATCTTGTCCTGTTCGTCAAGAGAACACTCCCGTGACACCTGTGGTTCACAAAAGAGGTTTACTCAAGCGTAACGCAACAGTTACAAGCATAGCCAGGACTGGCTTGGTACAATACATTGGTTCCTTTATACCTCCCCCCTTCCCGCAGTTTCGCCCCGCGATCGCGTTACAGGCTGCAGATTATCAGCGCCCCAATAATCCCCCTTAATTGTCCAGATGGCATGTTCAGCCCGAGTCCCATTGTTCTTTGATTGTTGTTAGCCCTTGGCGTGGTCGTTGCCTTCGTTGGGCTTCTGTCGCGCACACAGCCGGGAGCGTTCCCTCGCGCGCTGATTGCTCTTCCTCAATTCCGCGGCTCTTTCCTTTGTCCATAGTGCCCATAGCCCTCTGGCGTTAACACAACGCATCCGCTCCAGATTAGTGAAGAGGCGCCAGGTGGCCCATTCATTAGTTTGAGGTTAGCACTTCCTCTTTCTGCGCTAGCGCTCGAGCGGTGAAACTGACTAAAGCGGGCCTGGGGAATTTCCTAGCCGTGCAACGCCGGCTGAACCTGACAGTAGCCAAGCTTTCTGTATCCAGGAAAGACTGCAGCTACTGAACCATGGGATGGTGGAAGGAGATGCTCCAGACCACCAAGCCTAGTTGGGCTCAACTGATAATCCTTTACTTGCATTATTGCAATTCCTCTAGGCTTACCTTGGCTTTCTTACGTCTCAGGTAAAACCTGTGCATGCAGGTGGTTGATGTTCTTCTTTCAGGGCATGCAAATGGTGTGCTGTTGCCTTCCACTGAATATTGAACTGGCCCGTATGAAAATGTTTTGTCAATAAAACATATCAAGCCCTCCATGTTGGGCCCTGCCCCTCTGAGAGATTTCCTCTATTGAATTGTATTTTTGGAATGGATAGAATGTGCTGTCCCTTGGGGGTCAAGAGTCACATGCTTCGTTTGCCATCTGCCATGTTCCATAATCCTGTCTCTCAAGCTTTCTATCATTTCAAGACAAACAGTCAGACAAGCATATTGTTAGTGTAGCCAATCTCTCCTTAACCTTATCTAACCTACCTGTGAGAGATTGTGGGGAGACTGGGAAAGGAATGGGAAGGGACAGTAGTCATAAACAGTCAAGAAATAGCAGGAGGCAATCAGCTGACAGTTTATCTCATAAACTGCACTCAGTCCAGGTGGAAACTTGGGAAGAAGCGTTTCAGATGATTCGAAGAGACGAACTCACTATCAGTGAAAGTGGGAAATTCCTAGCACGGGTTCCAAGATTCTGTATTCACCCTAGACTAACCTTAAAGAAATCCTACTGAAATCTGTGTGGTTCTTGCCCAGCTGGGTAGAGTTTAACACTATTGTTCTGATGCACCCAAGTTAATTCTGTGAGGTGTTATGGAGCCTTCATCTTGCTGATTACATAAACTATAACATCTGTATGCGGAAAGTCCAATTAACGTTCAGATATCACCCATCCATTGTCATGAGCTGACAGTACAGGAAGGTGAACTACAAGATTAGGAGAGAGTATTGTTGGCACTTCTGTGTCCTGTGAATAGGGCCCATGATAGCGGAAGCTGTGTCCTCATCCTTAGAGTAATGTATTAAGTTACCAAGCCTTATTCTATTATTTCGCATTCTTTTACATTCCAAATCATAATACTAAAACAATTTATAAGATGGTAGAAGCACAACTCCTTTCCTGGTAATGCAGCTTAAACCTCCCATTTGATTAGTTCTTATGGTTATCCATTAAGCCTTCCCATGAGTGAAGTAGTGACAGCAGAACACGTTGGCAGGATGAATCAAGTGTGTCAGCATTGCAGGCTAGAGGTGAAACAACAAGTCTTGGGACACCAACCACCTGGCAGACTAGTTGAACAGGTATGTTGGTTTGCCTCCCGACTGGCTCAATGCTGCATGTTCCAGTCATGTTTGCGGAGTGCAGGCTTGTAGCAAGGTAGATGGTCATCCTAGTCAAGATAGACCACATGCCAATACATTCTGAAACAGTATAACTTAAGACAGGTTGCTAGCAGGAAGAGTTTTTGAACCTGGGGTGCTTTGGAAATTTGTTTGGAATTCCTCTGTTACACACAAATATCTAACAGAGGTCCTCCGATTTCCTCCTTGGTGAAACACTCCCAAGGAGTGATGTGTGAATTCTAGAATACGTTCAGTTAATCTGGGGTGAACTCTGGCTGGTGGTTTGTTTGAACAGATGTTCTCTGGACAACAATATCTATAATCTCAAAGTACCAGCCAGGTTGACCTGGACTCCAAAACATCTGGAGGGCTTTAAATCCATTCTGCTCCAGTTTTACAGAAGAGAGAGGATCACCAAGAAGTTTTTGGTATTGCCTGTTAGAAAACATAAGATAACAACTGTGTATTCTTCAGGGGTTAGTTAGTTGTAACTAATAACTAACTATTCTATGGTAGACTGTTTTAGAACCTTCAGAATGAGGACAATCCAGAAGATGAAGGAGAGAGAATGGAATGCCCAAGTATCCATTAAATGTTAGGCCTGATGTCCTCCAAATGCTTTGGGTTACAGTTCCCACTTTCGCTTTATTTACTTTGACCTAATTGACTGGAGCTGATAGAAGTTAACATCAGAAATATCTGGAGGGCACCAGATTGCCTATCCCTCCTCTAGGCACAGATTTCAGATAAAATCAATGGGTCAAAAGTTAACTTCAGGCAAAGCTATTGAAAGAAACAACTATAGAAATATGCTGGCTGAAAATAGCTAAATGCTTCTTGGGACACGGGGATGCTGCATTTCTCAAATGTAATACTGGCTTTAACAGGAAGTCTCAAGAGACTGCTGCCCCCAGAGAACTCCTTGGTGCATAGGTGTGAGAGTCAGGACAAGAGGGGTTAAGAACTTACTCCCATCACCAGAGCAACGAGGAACAGATAAGAGGATGAGACTGGCCCCTCCCTAAAGAATGCAAGGGAGGTTGGGAGGGTGACCCTGGAATTTGCTCTCGCTCTGAGAAGATTTCTGTAACGGGAGTAAGGCCATTAAACTTTGCTGGATTGAATCTGTACTGTCTCCTGGAGTTTCCTGGGCTAATCCTGACAATAGGATGTTAGTTCTGTCTTTCTCAAGGGAAGTCCCTGGTCCTCCTTGGGTTCTGCTAGTGGGTTAACCGTATGTCTCCAGTAGATAGATGTCTCCTAACCAGATTTCATAATTATCATTTCAGATGCCCGTGAGGTTAAAATCATGGTCCTGCAACTCCCTTTGATTTGTTGGTAAGTAGGCTAATAGAAAATATTTTCATGTCTCTGTCTCCAGAACCTACTGTTACGTATAATAGTATGCTGAAATGGCCATTTCCCCACCCCTTCTAAACTGTGGTTTTGTCTATCAGAGAGAGGGAGAGATCCCTTCCAAGGAAGGAAGCTTGAACATCAACTTCTAGAGAAGTTGCTCGCCAGAAACCCATATTCAAGAACAAAAGAAAAAGCAATTTCAAGACAAACTTGAAAGCTGAAAACAGTGTACTTTTTAAATGAACGAAGGAAAAGGCAGGCAGCATTTTAGCTGTGATTTGTCAGATCTTTCTAAACTTGTCAGTAACAGAGAACATGTTTCCAAGCCAAAAGTAAAAAGGGGTTACCTGCTTATCACGCCTCCACCCCACCCAAAATGAGCTCATAGATTTGCATCCTAGATTTGCCTAGGATGCTTATTGCATATGTGAAAATTGGAAATAATTAGTTTTAAATTCAACATAATGGCATCAAGTAGCCTTCAGACCTGCTCAATCTGCTATATTAAATATTCAGGGGCAACCTCAACTTCTTCTGCCTTCTGTGACATTTTAGGGTTCTTTACACTGGACTGGACAGCCCCCCAGATGCAGGTGCATCCTTCAAAAAAGAACACAGATCTCGATGACAAAATATCTTCTTCCCTGAGAAGGAAAAATATTAAATCAGTCTCCTTTTAACAGATGGGCTCTGTTAGGTTCTCTGGCTTTTTTACACACAGTCCACATTTTAGTATAATTGGAAGAGCGATAGGACCTGACGGCATTTTTGGGTAATCAAAAAAAATCAGGATGGCATTTCCGGCTACATGATTAAAACCCCACCCATTTTACATGTGTCATAAAAAGGGTGGGCTTTGACTGCCAGTCATGGATGCAATCTTGACTTTTTTGACCTTCTCTTCCCCCTGCAGATGTCCCTGGGAATCCGTTTATGCTTACGAATAACCGCAGTTTTTGTGAATCAAAAGATCAAAGCTGTAGGCCAGACGAGGTCTTTAGCCGCACTGCTGATGGAAAGGTAGCCACAGCTTTGCTGACTTTCGGTTAGAAAACAAAACTAGGTCGGCCATACAATTTTGTGAAATGATTAATCCTCAGGCAAACACAGCACAGTTACTATATTCAGAAGTCCAGGTACTCAACTTTAGGAAAAAGGTTGGTGAAAGACCCAGCTCTTTCTCCAACTCTCTTTGTCTACAACAGGGTTAAATAGGATTGGATTAAATGTGTTCAAAACATTCTCAGAAAGATTTGATGTGGTCTCCAAGTAGGCGAACCTGAAATATCCTGTACACATCAGTACTTTAATTTCCTTTGTTTTTAAATTCTGCTCTATTAAATAAAGCCACTTCGACTGAGAACTGTTCTTCCATCTTGCATTTTCAATGCTCTCTGATTTCTGATTGGTATATAGGTTAGATTTTTCACAGCACCTCCAACCCAGAAGCCACAACTATTAAAAGAGTGGGTGAATCTTTGCAATTTATCTGCTGCAGCATAATTTCTAAATGTTGCAGTTACAGGAGTCTGGATGTGGTTCTCTATTCCTTTCTCACTTCTCAAGAGAGCTTTCCATTTCAACTCCTGTTTTCAGGTTTGAGCGAAATATGCCGCCTGGTTAATATTTAACAAAGGAAATGCTTTCTGTTTCTAATTCCGTCCCACTTGGTAGAGGAGGAAAACACCTTTGCTCTTCATCCACTCCTTTAACCTTGCAACGTTTTGCTTTCTCAGTCACCCCTTTAGTGCTGTATTACATCTTTCCAGCATATTTTTATAATATCCAAGTTCTTCCATTTCTTCTGGTCTATAGAGTTTTGCCTTGCAGCGTCTTGTATAAAAATTCTGGGGGAGGAACATGCTTTTATTTTATTTTATATTTCCCTTCTTGAAGAAGTACAGGTAGTCTTCGACTTACAACCCCAGTAGGGACCATAAAATTCATCATTAAGCAGTGTGGTTGTTAAGCAAGGCATCACGTGACTGCACCCGATTTTATGACATTTTTTGCGGTGGTCATTAAGTGAATCACACTTAATGTGAGTCCCCCATTGATTTTGCTTGTTGGAAGCTGGCTGGGAAGGTCACAAATGGCAATCACATGACCCTGGGATGCTATAATTGTAAATACATGCCAGTACCAATAGAAGAGTATATGTGTAGCTCAGGGTTGAACTGTGGAGTCCTTGGGGTTCTCTGAGCTTGGTTGTTTTCTTGCAAATTTTGTTACCCGGCTAGGTGCTAGAACGGAGTGGAGTTTGCTGTCTGTTTATGTGCAGTAGCTTGCCCTGCCTGTGTGTGTGTTTGTGTGTGTGTGTGTGTGTGTGTGTGTGTCCTGGTAGTTCCTTGATTAGGATATTGTTTACTTTCTGAGACTACCAACTGCCATACATCAGAGACATCTCAGAAACTACCAACAGGCTATTACAACCACACAGCATCACCATAGCACACAAACCAACTAAAGCCCTCCAAAACATCTTAAGCAAACCAAAAGACCAAATAGCCCAAAAGAAAAAGCAGGAGTCATCTACAACAAACAGAGTAAGGACTGTAACAGCCACTATGTAGGACAGACAGGCAGAAGACTAGCAGAGCGCATCCACGAGCACCAACTAGCAGTCAGAAGACACGATGAAAACTCCTTAATCTCACAACACATGGACAGACTTAACCATAGTTTTAACTGGGAAACTGTCAGCATCTTAGACCAAGCTAAATCCAAAAATGCAAGAGAATTCTTGGAAACTTGGTATTCAGACAAGGCAGCCATCAACAGGCACATAGGGATAAACAACATCTGCACACTATTCAAAAGAGGCAATAAAAAGGAAACAAAAGACCAGAACGTCTCCTCACCAACAATCATCACCCAGTTAAGCAGAGATTAACGCCAAGATTATCACCAGACATACAATCAAGCAGTAAACAATATCCTAAGCAAGGAACTACCAGGAAAAAAAATCCCACCAACACAGGCAGGAGAAGCCACTGTATATAAACAGAGAGCAAACTCCACTCCATTCTAGCACTGAAAATGTTACCTAGCTGGGTAATGAAACATTTGCAAGAAAACAACCAAGCTCAGAGAATCCCAAGGACTCCATACATGCCAGTTGCCAAGTGCCCCAATTTTGAACACATGACTGCGGGAACGTTGCGATAGTCGTAAGTGTGAAGACTGGTCCTAAGTCACTTTTTTCAGCACTGTTGTAACTTCGAACAGTTGTTAAATGAATGGTCATATGTTGAGGTCTACCTGTATTGATATAGAGGAGAGACTAACAAGTGAAGCCCACGTTTCCCTCCTGTCCTGTATAATGTGTTTTGATCATGCTCAATTATTATTATTTCTCTGGGGTTTTAGCTCAGAAATGGTTGAGAACCATATTGGCACACAATTTATCCCATTTCCTTCCTTGAACACACTATACAAGTAAACTTTTTTAAGTCCCCCTGCTTTTAAAAACACTTCCTGTGACATGAACATCTCATGAAATCACTGACTGGTAAAAATGTATTACAATTCAAAGCAGGCAGAAGCATACAGTCAAAATAAGGGAGGAGAAGAACATGATGACATATAATGCACGATGGAATAGTTGATGAGGAAGGCAATCTTGATACCTCTCATGCATAGCCAGTGGCAAAATTTAGCCACGTTGGTAGTAACTTCCACATGCTGATCTGCATTAAAATCAGTGGCACTCAACTTACCATTGATATTGTAGGCTACTGTTGTAATGCATATCCTTGGAATTCCTTGCCCAAAGAGACCCAGTTTGCTCCCCACTATGGTATGAAAAAGTTTCTTTCTGAAGGACATTCATTTGTTTGGAACAGTCATATACTTTTGCCCTAATGAATTTTGCTGCTCTTTTTCTTGATTGGAAGGCAGTTGTAGAAAGGTCTCATTCAGTGTTGTTCAAACTTGGCAACTTTAAGATGTGTGGACTGCAACTCCCAGAATTCCCCAGCCAGCATAGAATTCTGGGAGTTGAAGTCCACACATCCTAAAGTTGCCAAGGTTGGAAAGCACTGTTCTAATTGAATACACCCTCAAAAAAGCATAAAGATGCAGCAACGCTGTGCTTTATCACATGTTTATTCTGTTGTTATTACATTTCTGTCTATCTAGTTATCTACCTGACTATCTTGTATTTTTCTTCCCTAGCCACTTCAATCATTTTGAAATGTTAGGTTTTACTTACACACACATATATATATATACACATAGAGCCAGTTTTGCATAGTGGTTAAAGCACCAGATTAGAAACCGGGAGACCGTGAATTCAAGTCCTGCCTTAGGCACAAAGCCAGCTGGGTGACCTTGGGCCGGTCTCTCTCCCTCAGCCCTGGGAAGGAGGCAATGGTGAACCTCTTCCAAACATCTTGCCAAGAAAACTGCCGGGACTTGTCCTGGCAGTCACCAGGAGTCAACACTGACTTGAAGGCACCAAGAAAAAGAAAAACCATATACATATGGTGATAGATAGATAGATAGATAGATAGATAGATAGATAGATAGATAGATAGATAGACAGACAGACAGACAGACAGACAGACAGACAGACAGATGATGAGAGAGAGAGAGAGAGAGAGAGAGAGATGCAGATGACAGATGATAGATACAGATGATAGACGTTAGATGGAAATAGCCCAGCTAGCTGAATATTGGCTAGGGTCAAGCTTAACAGTGCAGTTGGAAAGCAGGGAAGTTATTTTCAAAACACTGCCATGGAAGCAAAATTTGAGGTCAGGGGGAATCATAAAATATTCACATACTGGAATGCAAGCACCATGGTGGATGAGTTTGGTCAAAAGGTCATCTCCCTCCGTGTTTCCCATGTTTAAGCATAAATGGAAGCTTGTTTTATCCAATGAGCACTCCCAAAGATAAGGTGGAAATTCCTGCCTCTTTCTTTTTGCATAAAATGCCCTGCTTCAGATGGCTGTTCTTTCCTTCACTCTATCATTTCAGATACTGACAAAGAAGAATCCAGATGGGGTGCAAGTGCTGTAAGATGATTAAAAGGTACGATAGCTTCAATATCATTTCTGGTAGGGCTAAAATAAAAGATCGATATTGCTAAAACAGTCATTTGTTTACTTACTGTTTTTGCAATCTGGCCCAACCCAAAGATTCTGGGTCGCCTGCCACAAAGCAAAAATTGAAAAACAGTATAAAGTTTAATCAGTTTTCTCCACAATGGACACCATTAAACAGTCAACTAGGAGCGAAAGCACCATGGAATAATTGTTTTTTAATTGCTTTGCCAAACTTCGAGAAAGTGGGTAGTTAAGTTTAATTCCATTTAAATGTAGTTGCACCCTGCTTTTCTACCATTGGAAACATGTTCAAAATTTAGATGAGAAATTCAGTGAAGTTAGCAGGTTTCTCCATAGCAGGGAGAAAAAAGAATAACTGGGCATTCTCAAATTTTCCCCAGCTACATCTTTGATCCCCAGGAAGTGCAGACAGCTGCAAACATCTGTGAGATAAATAACTACAAGTCCGATGAGGAAGAAAGAGGGAAATTCCAGTGCCGGCAGAACAGTGATGTTCAGGACCATAAAAATGAACTCCAGAACACTGAAACACAGCTAGCAGCAAACCAGCACAGATTAAACCTCACAAAGGATGCTCTTTGGAATTACAGACTCCCCGCTCTTCAGGAGAAAGGACTTGGAAACTCCGTAGAAAAATGTAGCATTAACGGGATCCATTCCTTCAGTGGCATGAACCTCGGTACCCCTCATAACAAAAGCCAGTTTAAAGAGATTAACACGCAGATCTGTTCTGTTCAGCTACCTGATTCTCCAGGCAAAAGAGTATGTGATAAACGTGAGATCCTTGATTCTGAAAATCACCCAAGGCAGTCTTTGGAAACTTCAGATACTGTTCACAGGGAGGATTCTCAGAGCACTGCTGAACGCATTCTTTCCATACAATGTGCCATATCGGAGGTCCAGGACAAAGACTTTCATTTGGGTCGTCCATCTTCTCTCCCCAAAGCCAACCACACTGAGAAACAAAGAGTTGTTGGGAACGAGAACCTGTCAAACCACCTTGTTCAAATCAACCAAAGCAGTGAAACCACAACGATCCTCCATAACTGGAATCTGCCATGTTGCGAGTCTGATGAAGGCGACAGTTTCTGGAGGACGGGCCCTTTAAGCATCTGTTTCAAGGACAAAATATCCACTGGGATCCTCTTTGGAGGGAACGAGGGAGACCCAGCACAGGAAGCTAGATATGATGGCCACACCAAGGTTAATGGAGAACTAGAGGAAGATGCAGAGGTCGCAGAGGCTCTTGCAGCCCTTGAGGCTGCTACGGCAGGTGAAGTTTTTGAGGAGGAGGAGGAGGAGGAGGAAGACAATTAGGTAACTGCTAGGGTACTGATAATACGTGCCTCTTTAAGAGTGAGGGGTTGCTGCACTTGGGAAAGCCAGTTGGAGGCCTGTGCCCAGAACAGCCATAGCTGGTAGAAGGAATCTAAACGTGGACCAAGTACGAGAGTGGCCGCTGCAGGGTCCATTGTGCACTTTTTCCAGCATGATGATGATGAACCTTCATGAACATCACCCATCTAATGTTTATGCACCAGCCTTTCTACACTAGAAGATACTTGCTTCTACCAGCTTCTACCCGTTTTATTTGCCAGTGCTATGGAAGCGTATGCTGTACAGAACATTTCCCAAGACCTGCCCTTTGATGACCCGGAGGGTGCGCATATTGTTTGGAGGGGCAGAGAAAAGACTGTCAATGGAGGGATAATAAAGAATGAACAGGGCTGTCTGGTATTTTCTGTTAATTCCTGGACTGGAGGGGGGATTGTTTTTAATAAACAAAGTCTATGTGGCCTATTGTAGGGCTTAAGCTACAGTTTCATCTGCGTCCTGTTTCAAAACGGTGGGGAACTGTGCTGGTGATTTTCAGCAGTCACTAATATTTGGTGCTCAACCCTGTTCAGCCCCCACTTCCTTCTTTCTTTTGGGAAAGGAAAAAGAAGGAACAAGTCAGGAACTCCAAAGCACTAGACCAATAACTCAAAAGTAATCTTATTCCCTTCAAGAGGCATGTTGACCCTTTCCCCTGGTCTCCAGAGTGTATGTTCTGCAGGGCAGGGCTTTTCAAACTTTTTCAAAGTGTGGAACCTGTTTGGAAAAAAGGAAAGACAGACTCCCAGCGGCCCAGATTAACTCGGCTGACAAGTTCTGCCTTTTTGCTGTTCCTTAGTGACTTAAGGTTTAGCTGCTTGCAGAGAGTTGTTCTTTCTTCCCCTTAATCCTGCAGAACACATTCAAGTCCTTATGAAACCCAGTTTGAAAAATTCTGTTCTAGGATATTCTGCCAGGACGTTATCTCGCCGTCTGGTTCTGCAGGCGTTTATCCATATCCATGTATGTGTGAATCACCTGGGACGCTATTTAGACTGATGAACTAGAATGAATTTCCCTGAGTCTTCAAGATAGCTTGCGATCTTCACACTATGTTCAGCAAATTGC